>CM014085.1:4533561-5133561 GCA_004119915.2 Collichthys lucidus | reverse complement strand
TCTCTGAGCTTTCTACACGAAAATTAGGACTCAGGGCAGTTCTGTGCAAAATGTGCTCCTCATCATCTTCAGAGAAGCTCAGAGCATACATTTAACAGCCTGAGTTGTACACAGCCAAGTAGTGCCAGTGGAAATTCCCATGTCAAGTGAATGCAGGCTAAAGTCATGTTTGTGTTCTTGTCTCTTCCAGATAAAAGTACCTGCACAGAACAAAATTGAGCAGTGTTATCTTATTTTGTTGGCAGAAAGATGAGAATGTGAAATTTCGCCCCTCATTTCTTATCATCTCAACTAATCCCTAAAGTTGCTTACTGAGTTTGGAGGTTGGGTTCACACAGTTGATATTGTACTTTGTTTTTTCTCCTATATTCTTCTTTAATCTTGTACGGTGCAGGTGAATATCACTTAGCCTGAGAGGCTACAGGAAATGTACAGGTATGTCTGTTTGTACTGTATTCGTATTCCTTAGGATATGTGATGGGTGAGGGCTGTTCCAGAACAGTCATGGGCAGTGTATTAAAACCAAAGGGACTCAATGCGCAGTGTTTTATGGATTTTTCATTTTGTTTTTTTGTTTGTTTTTTCTTTGTTTGTGACTAATTTTTTGTCCTTCTTTGATTTTTGTTAGAATTTTATTTGAATTTTATGTTGAACTGTATCTCTTTCAGAAAAAAAAGAAAAGAAAAAAGTTACATGGCTAACTAGGTGAGCCGAGGCAATGGGCTCCTAGGAACAGGGCAACCCAAAGGAATAAAGGTGCTACCAGGCAGTGGACTGCCTCTACTGTTGTCAACGTAAAGATTACTGCAGCCGTGCTGCTGGAAATGGTGGCTACTGTAGGAGAAGGAAGGTGGCTGAACACGCATAGCACGGAAGTGATAAATGAGGCTTTATACTTTTGTCATGTTATTGACTGTACTGGCTGGCTAACTACCTCGCTAACACAGAAAACAGATGTGATCAGCATGAGTAATGATGGTGGTCAGAGGTAGGGTCATATTAGAGTTATATTGACATGGGAAAATTGTCATTATTATTATCTACCCAGCAAAGTAATTCCCAAACTAGTTAGCAAAAGAAGAAGACAACACCATTAACTCTACACCACCATCAGCTGTGATGCCCCTCTGCTAACAATATGACCAGGCAATAAAAGCTTTATATCAGTGTTGTACTCAAGACCAAGTAAACAGCAAGATTGAGCAAGATTGAATTGTATAAACACCAAGACAAGACCAAGACATTGAAGGGTTAAGACGAATCAAGACCAAGACCAGAGATAGTATGTAGCCTACTTAAGGTACCTAGCCTTCACAGATTTTGACTACTATAACATTGGTTATCATCACTGAAAGCTGCTTCTTGTTTCTTTTTAATTTACCAGAATGGATCATAATGACAAATCCCAGTTTAGTCAGTTGGCATTTTAGGGTACAACCTCCTCCTACTATTTAACCATGTGATGAGATGATACTAGGTGGATAGCAGAAGCCTGAAGTTGTTGCTGGTAAGTTCGGTCAAGCCTGGAGCTGTGGCATCCAGCTGCCACTGATTAAACACATAGAACACTGATGTTGACGGGCTGCAGCCGCCATCAGTGAAAGCTCCCTGGTACGCTGTTCTGGTGAACCAGAACGCTCAGGTGTTGCTGGAAAACTGTACTTGCATGTCAGTGTTTTGACACTGGAGATGAGGAAATGAAGACATGCTGGCTGACTCCTGTCCAAGGCTTCCTGTCAGAGCTGATCCACACCGACACTTCACCTATTGTAGGGAACCATCCAAGAAAGTTTGATGCAGGTTCTGTTCGTGAGGCAGAGCTAATCTGCTTTTATGATTGAAATGACTTTACTAACTTTGCTGTGTTTTAATGAAACGGTAGCTTTAATATACCGTGGGGGAAACAATAAACCCAAACAAATATTGGGATGGGATTTGATTGGCAAGCATTAATATGAAGGCTCCCTTGGTCTATTAGCATGCACTTTTGAGACAGTCCTTTACTTCAGCTCTGCAGTTTTCTGTTTTCTGTTCAGCCACACAAAGTGGCTGAAAACACCTAAGGAACATGAGTCAAGCTTTGTTCTGCACTGCCCAACTGATCTGCTGTAAACTGATGAGACATTATTGAGGACGAGCGTTGCTGAATGTCTGATAATTAAACTGAAAGCACCTGAAGTTCCACCTCGCCTGAGGCATTCTTGACGCCCTGCTGCTTTTGGCTACCAGGTGTCCCTGTTCATGATTTACCGACAATATTCATTCAGATTTCTCTAAATTTGATGATTGCCACCTTTTGTGGACATTTGTCCTTAAGGTAGATCCATTGTGAAGAGTCAGTCCTGCAGATTGCTGCAAAGTTTGTTTGACTTTGTGTTTGCTTTGTGACAAGGGTCAGTATTACTACAAAAACATGGAAACATTTCTGTGATCTATTGACAGCACATCGTCTATATATCGGTACAAAGTATTATCTGTTCATTTCCTCAAGCATATGGCATGTATATTCTATTCTAGTGATGGGAAGTTCGGTTCTTTTTAGTGACTCTAGTGACTTTAGATCATTTGACTCACCAAGAAGAGTTGACTCTTTCGGCTCCAAACAACTCTTCATGTTAGCACTTATATTATATATATATATATATATATATATATATATATATATATATATATATATATATATATATATATATATATATATATATATATATATATATATATATATATATATATATATATATTGTTCAGCGAAATTTAGCGCTGTTTTGACTTATGATTCAGTATGTGTACACGTATATCACTTAAATTATTAAATACATTCTTTGTACTGAAGTATTCAAAAGTAAAAATTGCATTTTCCAATATCAATAAATTGCTGTAGCCAGTTGTTTTCATTGCATTTACAGACAACAGTCTGTAAATCGTACTCCTCTCTCTGCTTCTCTGTTCCCACTCATCTGTCAGCGCTGCTATGCCAGACTGCCGCCCCTCCCTGTTTGGTTGAATGACCCATGTCTATCCTCACATGACTGGTTGCACAGAACGCACAGACATTCAGTTACTGCATGCATGAAGCACCCATAGTGCACCGTAATAAAAACAGAGAAAAAAACGGTTCTCGGACGGGATCCGGCTCCCATTGTTAACTTAAAAGAGCTGGCTTTCTAAACCGGCTCGTTCATGACCAACACATCACTAATAAAGGTCATGTCATGTCATATGTCATTCACAATGCAGATATTTGACCACGGTGGGCTGATTTTTTGATATAGTCTTTTTCGGAAACCTTTTAAAAGCTGATTATAAGTCAAGGTCGTGCTCTCACTTCAGCCCTCTTCTGTTGTCCTTTCTGCCACGCTCATCTGAAGTCCCCCCGACTTTCCCGTCCTTTCCCCTCTCACTGCTCTTTGTCTCCTCTCTGACCACTTGTAGTTTGAGATGTTTGAGGCCTCAGGCCAGTCTTGTTAACTCTGCTCTCTGAGACCTTTGCTCTCTCACATCTTTCCAGAGCTAAATTCCCCCCTTTCCTCACTCACTGCCTGGAAAATTCTCAAAGGGACTTTTTACTGGTTGGTAGACCTTCTGGCAAAGCGAGTGTCTGCAGGGCTCGGTGAAATGGCTGACGTGAATGTCTGGTAGATTAGTCAATTGATGTTGATGATGTTTACCATCTTATAGCACACTTAAATCTGCTGATCGGCATAAATACAGGTAGTGCAGAGGCTGATAGGAATGTACGGAGTGTACATTACCAAGATGTTCTTCTCCATGAGTGTCACATCACTGTTTTAAACATCACTTTATTCAACTTTACATGGACACTGTGAACATTCCTTGATTTTTTATATCAAAGACTGTCTCTGTCCGTTCTGTGTTGAGGTGCATACTTTCACTTTCATCATAGCTATTCTGCAATTTCTACTCCTGCATCAGAGATTAGATTGAAAACACAGAACACTGATGTTGACGGGCTGCAGCCGCATCAGTGAAAGCATCCTGATACACCCAGACAGGATTCTGCACGGTATTCCGGTGAACCAGAACTCTCAGGTGTTGCTGGAAAACTGTACTTGCGTGTCAATGTTTAGTTGACACTGGAGATGAGAAAATGAAGAGATACTGTCTGACTCCTGTCCAGAGCTTCCTGTCAGAGCTGATCCACACCGACATTTCACCTACTATAGGGAACCATCAAAGAAAGTTTGATGCAGGTTCTGTTCTCGTGAGGCAGAGCTAATCTGCTTTTATGATTGAAATGACTTCACTAACTTTGCTGTGTTTTAATAAAATGCTTCGAGCATCCTGACAGGGAACAACACTGTCTGGTATGGAAACAGCACCAAACAGGACCACATGGTCAGCTTAACATATGATAGATGCTGCTCTACTAATTTTATTTACATAGTTACATAAAGATAATGTTTTAATTACTCACCTTAAATTACTTCTATACTAGCCATTATTATTGATGTATTTCTATACTTATTTCTATTCTTTGTGTAAAATAAGAATAAATTTGTGTTCTGAGTTTTTCAGACCAAAGTAGAAAGGGTTTTCAACCATCCAGCCAAATTTGAATGATTACAAATATCAACAAGTTTATGAAATTAGGTGTCAAAATCAAAAAGGTAAAAATAAATTCTCAGCTCCAGGACTGTGGGGGTATGTGACTCGTGGGACTCTGTCTTTCTCTGTCTCAATATGCCATGTACCTCTTTAACTTCAGATCTTTTAAAAAATAAATAAATCCACTTCATCTCTCTTCATGTTCGGGAAGTTTAAATAAAGCTGTTCATCCAGGAAAGATGCATTTGCAGTACTTCGAAGGCCGAGCTAGCTAGCAACAGATGCTAACACGCTGAAGGTTTTTATACTGTTAGGGAGGCGGGGGAGGGGGTAATGCTCAGGGTGGCCTCAACGCATCATCGAGCCACCTTTTAGGACTGCCCAAAACGTGTTTTAACCTCTAACTCTACATTTCAATAATATATCGTTTAAAGTCTTTTCAGCAACTATTTTCCAACATTTAAAAGAATTTTGTTTAGCCTTTAACTAAACAAACTATAACAGCTTATGAAAATACATTTCACTGTGATTATACCTGTATAATTATACGTGACAAGCAAACTGAATTGAGTTGAACTTTCAGAGACTTTCTTTGACTTTCCTTCTCAGCGAGACCTTCTGTGGACTGTTTGGTTTCTCTTTGTACCCATGGTGGCCTAAGGATCAACACTACATACTGTAGTTCATTTATTTTGTTTTTTGTGTTGATGTGTGTGCTGCAAGGCTGTATTAGTTAACTGAAAGTAAACTAAAGACTAGCTGCCAAAGTAGTTTAAAAAACATTTTAATGGACTGAAATAAAATAACTAACTACACTTCAAAGTGTTTGAATTAGTACTACTTTTTGTTTGTTTTGTTTTGAGTGTGCAAAAAACAATGTGAAATAAATCTAGAGAATGGAAAAGTTACGGAGCAGAGAAAACTTCAGAGAAATACTGGCCTGATTATTTTTCCAGATCTTGAAACAGATGTCTGGCGAAATACAATAGGAGAATGATATAGAGAGGGTCTAAGTGAAACCGGCCTCATGCTTTATAAAGACCCACATCTGGTTGTTGTTCCTCAAAGTAAAATGAAATCTGAGGCAGCAGAGAGAAGGGTTTTTGGTGATAATGGTGGTGGTAGTGTCATAGATGAAGAAGCTTCCTCGGCTTAAGCTTTTTTAAACTGAAGAGCCCTCAAACAGAATGTGTGCACTGCGCCCACACATACACACTGCTTCTTGAAAGCCGCTTGGGATGGAGAAGGACAGAAACCATGAGGCTCTTGATGTGCTGTGTACTAAAACCTCTCCTTGCACTTATCTCACATCAAGCAAATGCAAATGGCCAAACTTGGATGGCGAAAACACACATGTACAAACACAGAGAGGGAACATATCCTTTATACAGTCATGAATACAGAGGGCATTGTTCCAGGTGGAAGCATCAAGGAGAGACTTTATGTTGTCCTAGGAGCTAAAGAAATCTTCAGATACAGAGACGAAGAAAGAAAAAGAAAAGAAGAACATCTAAACTTGAGTTCTCAGTTCACTGAGGATTTCCTTTTTTTTGCCTTTATTTTCTTTCTTTTTTCAAAGCAAATGAACCCTTTTGCTCTGGGCTAGCAGCCGTAGTCCTTAAATAAGTCACATCCAACTTTCTGAAAAAACACAATCTGAAATGTGGACTCTTCAGACCACAGATGAGCTCGGGTCCAGAAAAGGTTGTGGTGTTTCTGGATGTTGATAGGGTCCTAACTTGCATTTATAGATACAGTGACAAACAGACTGACAACAGCTTTCTGAAGTGTATCCTTGACACAATTATCAGGGTTGTACTTGAGGGGTCAAAGGTCATGGGCATGCAATGTTGATTTCGGGCCTTGTCCTTTTCATGCAGAGATTTCTCTGGACTTTGAATCTTTTATGATATGGACTGTAGATTGTGAAATGTATGATTTTCTTATGATTACCCATTGAGTAACTTTGTTCTTAAACTGTAGATGAAACGAAGACGCCCCTTTCATACCTGATCATGATACAGTGAAGTGTTACCAATGAACTAGTTCAAAATTCAAATCTGTTTTCATTTGTTTTACATACCGTCACAACTTTTCATGGAATCTGGGTTGTGCCTTTCAAGTGACCAAAAATTGTTTAAAAATTGAAAACATGCATCATAGTTTAATAAGCTGGGTTAATTATTCATTTGTGTTTGTGATTAGCTTTTTTCAGGTGAACCAGAAACATTTAATGAAGACTGTTGGTTTAATTCAGATGTTGTCTGCTTTACTGAAACTTAAACACTTTGACTTTTTGGCTTCTCAGTAATCCAGAATGTGGAGTGTTGTATCCAATGTTTAATTACTGTTGCAGCACTGGTTTTCTTTATAAAGTAACATGTTGCATTTATTTATTTATTTTTACTTTTTTTACATTACATTTCCTAAGTGCATCACATATTCATCATGGTTTGCTCAAGATAATCACTCTGCAATAACTTCCACACTTATTAATGTGATTGTTTTTCACCTCCTTCAACATCACTTTCCTTTAAGTACCACCATTTCATTTTATAATCCTAACATCAACATCTTTGTCAGAGTTGAACACACCCGTAGCTTAATTGGCAAGCCCAGAGTTAACTGTACCAGCTGATCTCCACCCTTATGAAAGCATTTATCCAGGATTACCGATCAGTCGAGACCTCCAGGAACATGTCAGTTCTGTTGCACCAAAGTCTGACAGGGAAACAAACCAAGAGTTTATTTTAATTGTCTTAAGTCAGATCTGAGCCACTTTTGTGTGGATGTTAAACTGAGAGCTAGCACACTGAGAGCTAGCACAAACTGTAACTCCAACAATAATAAGCATAGGAGGTAGATCTGTAAACTGTGACAGATGTCATCAGATTTACTACTACTCTGTCTTTCAACTAAGTTTGACTAACTTTGGGGTTTCTTTACAACCTGTCTGACCTCCTGAGTTGGAAGGAGTGACTCTAAATGCAATTTTGTATACTTTATAGATCTGTAAGCTCTGATATTAGAACCAGAATGACCAACATTATTTACATTTACCACTGTACTGTTATTTTACTGGTCATATTGTTCACTTTGTGTTTTCATTGGTTACTATGGTTACAGCACACTCATGTCTAATGTTCTGTATAAATTATGGTTGGAATATTTACATACACAGATGTACACCTTGTAGTGCAGCACTAAATGAGCCATGTTGACTAGAAGCAGCAATTTCACAAAATTACAGCAATGGCCAAATCAATGGAGCACTTTAAACTTTGGTCATTGTTCAATCAAGCCAGACAACACCAAATCATTTCTGCTTTGGTGTTCTGCTTCAAATGATGTCTCAGTTCTGCAGTAAGGAGACTGAGGATCCACACAACAGTGAACTGAATTTTTTCTCCACTATAAAGAAAAAGTTGAATTGATCTTTTGTGCTTTATTTTGTCTGTTTGATATTTTCCATTCATCATAGAACTCTGGTTTGCCATAACCCTGAAAGACACACAAGTCTACCTGAAAGATGAAGAGAAAACCTTTAACAGAATCACTCCAATGGTTCACGTAAGGTATTTAGAAGCGTTATTATAGCGAGATTCACTGTGTTCATTGAACTGAAGGACTGTTTGTTAAGGCTGGTCATTCAAGCGTTGCCTTTTCCTTTGAAACCTTTTACTTTTATGTTCATAAATTACAAAAAGTACTTTCTGTATTTCCATACTACTTGTCCTTATTGGAGAGTTTAACTTTATAGAAGCTACTTAAAGGGCTTTTAATCCTACATTCTTGCGTTTTGTGTTCTCTCTCTCATATCATATTAGTTATTTAATATATCTTTAACAGTAGCCATTTTGGGTCAGCGCAGGTGTTTCCAATGATATTAATAAAGGTTCTGTTCCATTTATTGCATTCCAATGAAGCAACATGCACCACCCCCTGACTCTGCTTGACCTGAATGGAATGGAAGTTGGATTTTAATAGAGTGCTTATGGAGGTCGAAATGCGCTGGAGGGATTACACATTGACTCCATTTCCCATTTCCCATTCATGGAGGTTGTTGCTTGGCATATACTGACTTTGCATTCAAAGAAACACTTTCCTAAATCCTTCCTGTTTGATACAGTTAAACAGTTTGAACCAGGAACCAGGAACCTTCTTGCTGCAAAGTGACAGTGCTAACCAATGTACCACCATGCTGACATGAATATTTTCTTTTTTTCCCCTAATAAATGACTGCTTTCAACCCATATTCATCAACTGGTAATCTGAGTACTATTCAGTATATTCATACAATAATATTGCTTGCAGTGATTGGACTTATTTCAATGTTTTGAGAAGCCAAACTCTATAATACCATCAACCCATCAACTAATGTTTACTCTCCAAACTGAGAGCTCTCCCCCTTGAAATGACATTTCTCTCACCCTCACTTCTTACATACCAACTAATACCTCCAACGATTTTCAAAGCACACACTTCAGCTACCTCCACCACCTCCAAAACTGTTTGTTTGCAGTTGCTGATATTTCTATAGCTCTTCACTCTGCAACCAGTGATTCAGTGACTTCAGTGTGTTCATGCACATTTACAGGGCTTGAAACCGAAATAGTTTTTATTGATTGGACTCACACTTGACATCATCTACATCGTATGATTGGTTCCCTATAAGCCTCACTTTTAATATGCAGTATCGTCTGCAAACAGGGACAGTATTTCCCAGGAAAATGTAGGCTCGATTAAGTAAATAATTGAACAAAGACATGTTTCTTAAAATGTTAACATTACTCCATCCTTCATCCTGACGGCAATCCATGCTGGAGTTACTCTGTTTCCACTTTTACTTTTTGTGTCAGAATGACAGCAGTTGTCAGCTTCAAAAGCTCCAGACATGTCATTTGAATGTTTAAACCTTTTTTTGTTCACATATCTGGAGATTTTAAACAGGTGTTCTGAACAAATATTGGCACTTCATATCAACTCTCTTATAAGCACCAAATCCCAGATCTGAAGTTGTTCTGCTTTCACTGTCCACAGCGGTTAGAAGGGTCACAGAGTTCAAAAGCCAGTGTCATGTACTGATGTGACGATATACTGCCTGATATATGGGCCGTGCCCTTTACTGTTCCATTTTTAAGGTTAAGACTGTTGTCAGGGCCCGGACACACACGCTGACACGCACACTTTCACTTTGCCCTTGTGGGTTCATTATAAATGCTTTAGCAGGCCCAATGCAGCAACCACAGGTTGCTAAACAGCCCTGATTGATAGGCTGGTGAATACCCCAGTCGGCAAGTCCTTTAACAAATAATCATTCACACGCACACTCGTCCACTGAACGCCCATCTGTCCTACTCACCTGCCAATAGAGTTTGAGCTGCGTGCTGATATGGCGCTTGGTGCTTCCTGACAGACAATACAGCCAGTCAGCAGTGAACACACTCTTAATAGCAGAAAGAGAGAAACAATGTGTCAGGGAAATCTCAATCAAGACAGAGGCTTCCTGATAATATTGTTAGAACTTAAAATGCATATTATATGTTATGTTTGATGCAGTCTATAAGCTGCTAGCTATAGCTACAGCCAGGCCTCATTAATTACTATAAAAAAGCACAACTTTATTCAGTGATTTTGGTGAAACAGGATCATATTTTATACAGAATAAATAGTATTTTCCCTCTGATGTCCACCAGCTGAAACTCATGGACAGCTTAAAGTAGCTAACCGATTGGGGGCGGGGTAATGCACAGTCAGCGCTATTGGCTACTGTAAATGCTAATCAATAGTCACATCAAGTCCCTCCTTATTAAAGTATTTACAGGAAACCTATTAAAAAAAGTGAGGGATTAGTTTAATACTACATATGTACAAACGTTGGTCCACTGGCATCTGATTCACAAAGACAGCAGCTCGTTACGCAGTCAGCACTGCTACTGCCCTCCGGATGAACTCTGTCAGAGTGTGCATCCTCATAGGTGCTGTTCAGGAATTTTGAAATTACTCAGCAAAAAACAAAACCAAAAAACGTTATTACAATCTTGACACATATTTACTTTTGTAAAGGTTCCACTCCACCTGAACAAACCGGCAAGTTTAGAGCGGAGCAGGTGAAAAGGACACTGATATGATTGTTAATATTGAGGTATATGCAGCCACTTCAATGTCTTTATAAAAGAGAGGAAATGTTTATGTGTAGCCTGAAGTGATTTTCAAATACATGAACAGATTTTCCGCTCTTCTAAATTCCATTTGTTACATTGGCTCTTCAGAGGCAGAGAGTTTTCCCTACAAAGCTCACCGAGGGAGACGCATTACATTAATTTTACAGTTGGAATTCATAATCATTCTGGTCTGTTCTATTATTTGCAAGACATTACCTACAATGTATATGCAGTGAGAAGTACATTGTAAAAAATAAACTGGCGGCTATGGTTGGCAGACTTTTTCTGTAATAAATACAGTATAACTTTTCTAATTTTCTAATAGATTATTGGTAGTTCATTTCACATATAAGGTTCATGTTTTATTCCATATTTAACATGTATGTAGATTTTACAGTGAAAATCTACCCAGCCATAAATAATAAAATATACCATTCAAATCACTGTGTTTTACTTTATAATTGACAGTCTAATATAAGATACTTTTCTGTATTAATTCCCTTAAAATGGCATATACAAAGGTTTTGAAGTATGACTGTTTTGTAGGTATAAAGTAGGTGAGCACACCAAAAATAGATCACTTCACGGGGGAATCAGTTTGATTGAGCGGGGAATGCCAAACACCTTTCTAATCTATTGGGTGTGGTTCACTTTCACACTAGAAACTGGACCAAACCGCCTTGACAACGTTGTTCAGTTACAACAGCTGCTCGTCTAGGGGTGGTATTGCCCAAAACAAGTACTGACAAGGAAGATAAAAAAGCACCAGGAAGAAGAAAACCCAGCTCATTGATTGGCTTTCTGATCTTTGGTTTTCTGGATAGTGTGTTTGCTTTCCCACTGTAAGTGAACTGCGACCCACATTTTCAGGTAGACCAGAGTTCGCCCCTTTGGTCCGCACCAGAGTTCAGATGAGCTTTCACACCTGCCCAAACAAACTGGATTATCCGAGGACAGGAACTCTGGTCCATTTAAAGCGGACCAAACAGAGCTGGTTTGAAAGCACCCTTAGTGTTTGTAGCACAGGCTGGATAGCATGATTTTTATAAAATCTGGATTTGCTTCTTGTGATCATCCTCAACGCCTCAGTGCCTTGGGTTCTCAGGCTTCTAGCTGCCCTGTCCCAGCGCTCTGGAACTCCTGACCCCAAGACATTTGACAGTCTATAACTGTATTTAGATCCCTCTAAACCCACCTACTCAAACTGACCTACGCACCATAATGCTCACCGTCCTAAGCATTTCCCTTTATCCTTACAGCATTACTGTTCATATCACCCTCATTCATGCCTTCTGAACCTTATGTTTTTTGTCTTGTTTTGTCAATGCACTGCTCTATATTTGGCACAGTATGGGATACTATTTAAGTTGTGTTCAGAGAGAAAACAAACTGGATCACTGGACATTGTCTTTATTCCTATATAAATCTGATAATCAGTTGGACAATGTTTCTGGGCTTCTGGTGTAGCCAGCCGATATCGAGAAAACAGATTTTCAGACCAAAACTTCTTCTGCAGTTGGATCTAGCAACTTCAAATGTGAAAATTATGAGAGAAACATTTCTGCTAATCTCTATAATCTATAGTTAAGATAACAGATATCTCTAGATGAATGCAGATAACAAATTGTGGTCAGAAAATAGCCGCTTGGTTCTGAGATTGTGTTAACCTGCATGCAACCAAAACCTGCCCAAACAAGACTACATAAACTATAAACAAAAACCCACAACGCTTCCAGTGCCAAAATCTTGGTCCCTCGCCTACAAATTCTGCATTCATATGCAGATATTTGTTCAAAGAGATTAACTCTGTACCAGCTCAAACTGTGAACACACCAATAGCTACAGCTCAATCTGTAATTTACCTCCAGTCTCTTTTTCTTCTCATCTCTCTATGTTTATGAAGCTGGTTCATAAATCCTGGGCATACACACAAATCCTTTGCTCAAGTTGAAACATGTCCATTTCAGGGAGACTCGTCTTCACATCATTTCATTGCTACAGGTTATTATGGGTGTGTGTTTGAAGCGATTGCGAACCCAAATGCTGACCTTAGTAAACCAACATTCAAATTAACGGGCTTACAGTCAGGATCGAGGTAGTCCAAACAGGCGAACAACCCCAGAGGGGAAATAATATTTAAAAAGACAAACTTTTTACATCTATGAACATAGACTGGCTGGATAAGAATCAGCACACATCAGCGCGTACACAACAGAAGTGGAACAGGAGTTAATACTGTAGCAGCTTCATGCATGTGCCTGGAAATTAGGAATAAGAGCCGTCTAATGGCAAACACAATCAGATAATTCAGTAAGATAGAATAGAAACCGTGTCCACAGTTCTTTACAGTCAATGGGTCACCCTGCAGTAATACATGAATCGTGCATGTGTGTGTGTGTGTGTGTGTGTTTGTGTTTGCAGTAGCAGCAACAATGATTAAATCCCGTGGGAGCAGTGGAAACAGTGTGTCAGAGAGAGCCACACATCCAGTTGATAGACTCATCTCGAGTCAATAGATGATGTATTACACCGCACACAGGGCCTGTCTAAAGATCACCATCAGTTAATAGACTTGGCTCAACTCACCGGACAATATACAGTGGAGTACCTGTGGGACCAAAGCAGAATGATTGTATAATCATCCCGTCTCATGGGAGATGGAGACTTCCACACACCCACTGTAAGTCAAATTCAGTCAATACATGGCGCGTTACAGAGAGACCTCAAAGAGAGTTTTCTAATTAAAAAAAACACGATAATCAACAACACTCACACTGAATATTAACAATTACAGTCACAACTGGTCTCAGCTTTCCTGTAATTGATAGCTGATGTTGATAGACGATGATAACTGGAACACTAATAATAATAAGACATACACTGAAAAAACTAAAACACAGATCTACTCAAATTTATTGGTGAAACATTTTTACACTCAAACATAATGAGTAAATATTAAAGCTGTGAAAAGAAGTAAAATATACTTTATGGATTGAGTAAATGTAAATGTAAAAAAAAACTTTTAAGTAGATCTGTATAACACCATTTAGTAGCAGACTTACTAGACTTATAAAATTGAGTAGATATATTCAAAATCTTAAGTCAATGCAATAGTAGGTCTAAGTCAAAGTCACTAAAACTTATGAGTAGATATAATTAAAATTCTAACTAGATGTAACTGAAAACAAGACTCTTTAACAAAATGAATCTGCGATATTTACTTAATGCTTACTTAATGCCACCTCCTCTGGTACACCGACAGGTGTGTAAGCAGCATCCTGCAGACATAGTAAAGGTAGCTCACTTTGTATGGAACTGGATGAGTCTCAATATGTATGAATGCACAGAGGATTCCCAAATGTATTTTGTGATTTATAAAATGACTCTTTATACATAAACATTTTTCAGTGCACAAAAAAATATTAAATATATCAAATATAAATGTAAAAAAAATAATCTACACATGAATAATTAGGTGGTTCACAGATGTATTTTTGATGCACATAAACGCACTTGAATCTTCTCCGAGATGGTCAATCGGATGATGACCTCTCATGTTCACTGAATGGGGATTCCACTGCAGAACAGAAAGTCTTTCAACAACTAATACAATCTGCACAACACAGTTTTGCTTTCCTGTACCAACATTAATGTCAAAAGCTGTTTTAACTGAATTATTATATTGATAAATGACATAACAGTAATATTATAGTTGTTTTGATTAGATTTCATTTAATAAATTCAGTTGACCACATATTGTTGATGTTTTTACCACAAACACTCAGGGGTGGAGTTATTTTTTAGTACCGATGGCTGTGCTCAGATCAGAGAAAACTCATTATAAAAGCAGAGTGGTTATGTCACAAGCTCATGGTCTACCCCTGTCTATAAAATTCCATTTCTAAATTCATTATTTCTTTCAGTTTGAAGTGGCTCATGTGCTCATAGCTTCCCACAGGTGTAGTTCTGAACCATGGTTGAAGACCACAGGAGACTTTGTTCTGGCTTTTAATTGTGACATGAGAGTTGTAAGTGCTTGAGATCGGTCTTGGTCTTAAGATAACTTTTTGAAGGTCTCTGTCTCATCTCAGAATCGACCACAGGTATACTTGGTCTTAGACTTTGTCTCGTTGTTAAATGCTTTTAAAAGTTATGATAAAAAATATTAAGGGCTCATCATTTTCAGTTAATGTAATGTTTGCACCCTAATGGGCAGCATGCAATGCAGTAAGTGTTTTAAAATGGATCTCGCACTGAGGGCTGACATCTGCAGAGTATTTCCATTTTACTTCACAGTACACAGCAGCCACTTGGGGAAGCACTTGTCATTGCCCTTGCTGCGGCAAGTACTGAATACCTCTTTGAAGCAACGCAGTCTTCCATTCAAGCTTAAATATATATATTTGATTTTTTTTTTATACTTTGGAGGCCCGGCACTCCAAGCACACACTCAGCCCGCAGAGCTGTCTTCAATGTGTCCTTTCCACGGTAAATAAGGAGAAGAAATAAGCAAGTGCTGTAAAGACGTTCCCCAGTGTACGCCGTGCCTCACGACTGATGCAAATAACACTCATTTTCTTGGAGATTGGCCAATTTCAATTTTCATGTGATCAATCAGAGTATGGTCAGCCCGTCGGTGTGGCTCAGCCTTGGCTAAAAATACACGGGGAAAAGAAAACATCAGGTGTATTTGACGAGTGGCACGGTGACATGTGAACATAACGTGTTGATAACATAGCAATACATGTGTGTATACATGTGTGTACATGGGTGTGTGAGTGTGCATTGCTCCACACAAACACACACAGACATAGGAAGGGATATAAAAAGGGCCGGAATGCCAATAATGCAGATTAACCACTTAATCCCCACTGGTCTGTCTGTCACCCGGCAACAGAGGTGGCCAGAGATCAATACACCTATTACCTGATATAAGAAGTGAGAGCAAGGGTGGGAGGGTGGGGGTTGTGGGGGATTGTATAGTGTGTGTGTGTGAGAGAGAGAGAGCGGGAGAGGCCCAAGGCTGACATGGTGTATCTCATATCAAGATAATAACTGCGGTGGCCTTCTGACAGCTGTCCGGATAGGAAATATGATGAGGGACAGAAAAGAGAAGAATATGGACGGACAACAACTGAAAGGTGGGGAAACACTGGTGCAAGGAGACAGACATGAAGACAAACTGACAGACGAGACAAACAGCCACACAAGCTGGTCAATGGCACAGTACACAAAATAGGTGAAACGATATCTTTGGGTTTTTCTATTAATGCTGACATATCATCATGTTTAATGGTCCAGTGTGTAGGATTTAAGGTGCTCTTTAGGAAAAATGGAATACAATAGACAAAACTATGTTTTCAGTAGTGTATATTAATTTGAAAATAAGAATAGTTATATTTTTGTTACCTTAGAATGAGACTTGTATATCTACAGGCATCAAGGGTGCGGCCAATTTTGCTTAGGAAGGTTCCTCGCTTAGTAAAATGACCCAGAACATAGCTGCCATGATAAGAGCTGTTCGAATTCTGTGTTAAGGAAAGGAGGTTCAGTGCTTCCTTTATAATGTCCTTTAGCATAGGATACACTAGACCATCCTTTTTAAAAGGAAAGGAGGGAATGCCATCCCACAATTCCTTGCAGCAGTGACAATCTATCTATCTATCTACCGGGTTGTCCACGTTTATATTTCCTGCATGAAAAACATGGTAAGAGCACAACGGGGGAATCCAGATGCACGTTTTATAGTCCACATACAGTTGGATTCTCTGAACACCGCGGCCATCTTCTTCTTACTCCTTATGAATTCTCTGTCACGTTTTTCCTTGACCTTGATGCAAAACGTCACAAGGTCAAGGAAAGATGGGCTAATTGTTTTCACTATTCAACTATACCTCACAGGTCCACAGAGTCTGTCATGTTAAACCACCATGTTTCTACAGTAGCCCAGAACGGACAAAGTAAACACTGGCTCTAGATAGGGCCTTTTGTTTTTCACTCGTTTCATGACCACCATAGTTCCTCATTTACACTAGGAAGGAGAGAGTGAGGTGAGGGAGTTTCATTCACAAATGCTGAATAGATGCCACTAAATCCTACACACTGGTCCTTTAAGCTTCAACGATTATAGGTTGCTGGTGAAATAGGTCCAACCAAGCCAATCCAGTTGGTGAGTTAACTGTAGCTGACAAGCTAAACACAAAAACACTAGCCATCACCCAGAAAACCCAAACCTTTGTTGTGCAGCGGGGTTACATGCAGAGCAAATGAGTTACGATGGGCTCCCAACACGTTTACCAAAGGCTTAGCCCAATTAGTCAACAGAGTGATCTTATTTTTGACACGTGTCCATGAACCTAACTCAATTCTCTTGCGAAAACCCACTGCAATCACGAAAAGAGATGAAGGTGATCTTTTTCCTGCACACTAAGACTCACATGATGGCCTTAACAAATAAAGCTATACTGTATGGCTTAAGACGAACTTGAAGCTTTCAGGGTAAATATCGGGGGTTAAAATTCACACCACGCACACCAAGCAGCAGAGTCATTGTTGCCAGCTTGTCATATTCTTGCTAGCTTTAGTGATTTTCCATACCCTTTTAGAAACTTTATTTCTGAAAAGCAATCACCTTGGATAGATTTACAAATTTGTTCAGACCATCAGGAAAAATGCAAAAATATCTCATATTGTAATTCATTCTTAGTAAACGTCCCTCCTCCCTGGCTCCACGCTGACAGGCAGCACTGTATGGATTATGATGCGCATGACCTTATGACGTAATAATAAGCTGAACTTTCTAGCATGATCCACAAAATGCCCTCGACACCGACTGGGGTCAAGCATTCGGGCTTTTACTGTTGTCTTCGTATATGCAACACTTCTAACCATATCTGTGTAGACCAGTGCCTTCAGTCTTTACACAACTGAACTCTCGAATATGCATTTATCTTTGTTAAGAGGGCTTCCAAAGATGCATTGCAGCTCTACTATAATATCCTCTCTATGTGACAGACTATTCCTGCTGCTGACGTCTTGTACCGACAATCTCAGTCATCTGATGAAGAATTGATCTTCGGTTTATCCACTAATTCATGATGTTTGACCATTTTTGGATGACGTCTTTCTCACAGATCAAAATTTAGACACGACATCAGTCACTGTACTTGTAGAAACACCAGCCAGTTCATAGCTAGCAAGTCACTTCTGTCTATTCCTCATGCTGTTTTGATACAAAATCAGAATGCAGACTTGCTCAACATTTTCATACATGCCACAGAGCATGATTTATGTTTATATGTTTATTTATTAATTGCAGCATGCAGTGCCCCTGGTCATCATGCATGAGGGGTACACTTTGCTTTACCTAATGGCTAGCTGGTGCACCCAAGAGCAACCAAGCCTTTTACATTTACATTTGTATTTGTGCAGATTTAACAAGTGACAAAAAACAAACAAAAAAAACATTTGAATCCATCCGCTTTAGAGGTGTTGTGTAACTTAATTGTGGGCTGCCTGCTTTTCCTTCAGCTTTGGCTAAGCTTACCTTCCATCTGGCGGCTCGTCCACTATTCAGATGATCGGCGGTTCGATCATCGGCTCCTCCGGTCTGCATGTCGAAGTGTCCTTGGGCAAGACACTGAACCCCAAATTGCTCCTGAAGGCTGTGCCATCGGTGTGTGAATGTGTATCAATGGGGTGAATGAGATATGTAGTGTAGAGCGCTTTGAGTGGTCGGAAGAATTACAGTCCATTTTATGCACAAGACATGCAAGTGGTTTCTATATACTCATTTAAACTCAAAGAACAGTTATAAGTCTACCTAGTTGAGGAAGGAGAGGGGAAAAAGGAGCGAAGAGACCAGAGGTTAACGAGAGAAAACTGCCTGTCTCTGTGAGTCATGCAGTGCGCTGGAGAGATTCCTTATGATCCCTCACTGATCACAGATGACAGCAGTGACACACAAGTTGGATCTAAAACAAAAGGCTAAAAATCTCAATGCAACTTGAGAATCAGATGACCAAAATATCAACAAGCCAGTGATGAATTCTAATTTTTTTGGGGAGGCAAAAAATTATAATTTGAAGCAGCATACTGTAGCAAGCAGCCACCAGAGACCACCAGAGAGTGCCTTAACTGTATTCCAATTGCAGTGAGTGTACCAGATACACACACAGGCTGCAGCATACTGTAAATGTGGACTGGGGTTGTGACTGATGTTAGAAGCTCACAGATTTATAGCAAACTGGAAGAGTGATTTTGTCCTGTCCTGCACATAAAACAAGGATTTTGGTTACATAAGGCTTTGTCTTTAGGATAGGCTGAACAGAACGGCTCGATGGAGCCGTTGTTTATGATATCACTAAGAAACACCTCATACATAAAACATACAAAAACATACAGTATGTCATGAAGGGCCACAGGCAGACAAGCAGGCAGGAACACAGCGAATGTGGCCGGCCAATCTGCATTCGTTGTTGTTTCACTGGCGTCAGCACTTTGCATGCTCACACACACACACACACACACACACACACACACACACACACACACACACACACACACACACACACACACACACACACACACACACACACACACACACACACAGACACACACACACAGACACACAAGCAGTAGTAAAGGGTTTGTTTGTGTGGTCCAGCTGTATTTACATATAGTCACACCAACGCATTATTATTAATTAATGTTATCAAAATTAATATTTTGATCATGGAAGACAAGGCAAGGTTAAAGTGAAAATAGCTGGGAGACAATAGGACACGTGTGTCATCTCCTGTCTTATCCTCCTTTGTACTGCATGTGTGTTAGGGGTTAAAATGCATGTAAATAAAACTGAGTGAAAAAAAAATTTCCATGTTGAGGGATTAATAAAGTATCTCTATTTATCCTGTCTCTTCCTCACTTCCTGTCTTGTTATGGCAATGACGAGAAAATAAGAAAGGCGATGAGGACACAAGAGAAGGCAAGAGGATGGGGAAGGAGAGGAGACTAGAAAGGCGCTATATAAGTACAGTCCAAGACATTCAAGTGGTTTCTATATACTCATTTAAACTCAAAGAACAATTATAAGTCTACCTAGTTCAGGAAGGAGAGGGGAAAAAGGAGCGAAGAGACCAGAGGTTAACAAGAGAAAACTGCCTGTCTCTGTGAGTCATGCAGTGCGCTGGAGAGATTCCTTATGATCCCTCACTGATCACAGATGACGACAGTGACACGCAAACAAGACACAAGTCTTCTGTCAGACAAGAACACGAAATGAGACTGGGGAGCAATTAGAAGGGCACATTACCATTTAGCAACCCTGCAGTTTACTGTCTCTTCTATTTTTAGTGTGTTTTAGTGGTGG
Organism: Collichthys lucidus; assembly: GCA_004119915.2. NCBI lineage: Eukaryota > Metazoa > Chordata > Actinopteri > Sciaenidae > Collichthys > Collichthys lucidus. Next base: position 5,113,461 of record CM014085.1, on the reverse strand, counting down.
CAAGCCTTTAACCTCATTTAATATAGCAGCATGTCAGGGTCAGATCAGGTTCTTATTATGCATAGTTCACTCTAAACTGATTAGTTTGGCTCTAAGAAAGGCCTTATTAGGCTAACATTAGCCTTTTATCCAGAATTTGATGTAATCACTACAGTCCACTGAGAGGATTGCAGTTTATATTCTTGCTAGAGACGGTTCAGTCTGCAATTCTGGTGTGTCATGCTAGTAATGGCTAATGTATCCCCACTCTTCATCTCTGCCTCAAGCAGGGCATGACTTTTACAGCGTCAGTTAATATGTGAGCAGTGACAGCAAAAGAAATGTCAGTTGAAGATTAAAAATGAGTTGAAATATCAGTTTCTGTTAAATTAATGCACAGCATTGTTGAAAATGAGAGTGAAGACAGCAGAATTATTCAGATGTCCATGGTACAGTAATCACTCTAGTCCTTCTCATGCTGAGTGTTAAATACAAGAGAGTAGCATGACAGTGAGATGAAGAATAACTAATCTGATCTAAAAAGGACAAATGAGCCAAATTCTCACTTTTTCTTCCTATTGTACCTTCTACAGCAACATCGTGTAACTTTTCTATAATAAAATAAATGGTGTCTCTGCCCGTACCCATGTTCTTGTACTATGGAACTTTGTGCTCCATGTTCGATCGCATACGAGAACTATGCAAGCTAACGATACTAAGTCACACACCACCAACTATTTCACTGATTCTGGAGAAACTGGATCATATTTCATAGAGAAAATGTTTTTTGTTTTTTCCTCTGATCTCTTCCGGCTTCTCCACCTCAACAAGTTTCCTGATGGACAGTGAAGAAAACTCCTGCAAACTACAGCTGATGTTAGTTCAGTTTGTAAGCATTTTGGAAGACAACGTTTTCAGGTCCAAGGTGCAAGGAATGCTGCTGGGAAGCAGAGCCAGTGTCGTGTCAGAACTGGAGCTGAGCAAGGCTCAGCAGCCTTGAAATAATGACAGAAGAGAATAGACTGGATTTGGATGTTGATGGAAAAGGCTAAGAAGACATAGAAGAGAGTGAGAAAGACAGGGGCTGAGCTGGGCCTAGTAAGTAATATTAGCTGACTGCTAAGTCTTGTGTTGTTGCACTTGCTGGTTGGCTGTTTGATCATAGGACTGAGTACCGAAGTCATTGCTATGAGCCATCTGATCTGATTGTAAATCATAGTGAGAGCTGTGTCCATATTATCGGCACAAATTCAAATATGTTCTCAGTGGGTGGTGCCCCTTCCCTTATTCTGTTTGTGAGATTTATCAATATCACAAGGTCTTGTTCACAAATGAGGAAAAAATCAGTGTGAGATGGTTTGGTGGGTTGGTGTAGCATCTGCAGTTTTGGAGACACTGTATTGGACCATTGGGGGAGATTTTCCAGTCCAACTATGTTCCAAACCTCACCTATGGCCATGAGCTTTCGGTAGTGATCAGAAGATTAAGATTGTAGTGGCTGAAATAAGTTTTCTCTGTTGGGGTTGGGGGTTGAGCCCCGGACAAGACGAAGAAAATGGATAGATGGATGGATGGAACATTGAGTGAGGGCAGAAAAACTACCCTCAGTAACTACTACTGACCAATGTTAATAATTGTTCCCAGAGCAGACTGTCCATATGACAGAGTTTATCCAATGAAAAGACTCCATTAAAACCGTTAGACGCCATTTGATTTGCTCAGAATCCCCGCAGACATATGGACATGTCATTGCTACTTCAGACATTAGTGCTGGGTGCTTCCTGACAAGATGCAATGGCACTACACTGGGTACATGCCAAAGCAGGTCACAGTTGAAGAATTCAAGAAGTAGTTATGTTTTTAAAACGCCAGCACTTCGCTGTTAAATGAGATAACAAGATAGTAAGTGGTTTTCAGTCAATATGACATTCTCTTCTTGCACCACAGTTTTGCTGATAAAGCTGATCACAGTCAACAAGCAAGTTTCTGTGGTGTTGATTGCAGTGCCTTTGGTCAGCAATGTCTACTAGAACTAACTTTAACTCACAATGAATTTGTAACAGCAAAGGAAAATGTAATGCCAATTGAATTTTACAATATGTAACCCCACTATAGTGACTATAGCAATATTTAACAAATCAAATCAAATCAATTTTATTTGTATAGCCCAAAGTCAGAAAGTACATTTGCCTCAGAGGGCTTTACAATCTGTACAGGGATTGACGCCCTCTGTCTTTAGACCCTCGGTTCGAGTGAGGAAAAACTTGCCCACAAAAAACCTTTAACAGGAAAAAAAATGTGGAAGAAACCTCAGGAAGAGCCACAGAGGAGGGATCCCTCTCCCAGGATGGACAGACGTGCAATGGATGTCACGTATACAGGACAGATCAACACAAACATATTGTACAATTACAATGACAGACAGAATGACAATGAATCACAATGAATGATAAAGTGACCACAGTAGCAGACATGGTAGCAATAATGACAGTAGTAATATGTGTAGTGGACGTCGTGCAGGATCACAGCAGCAGCCACGATCCACGAGAACCTGCTGGACGACAGAGCACAGAAACTCTGGGGAAGTTTGGTTAGTAACATGCATTAACGAGACATGTATGTGTACAGATGGTAGGAGAGAGAGAGAGAGAGAGAGAGAGAGAGAGAGAGAGAGAGAGAGAGAGAGAGAGAGAGAGAGAGAGAGAGAAAGAAAGAAAGAAAGAAAGAAAGAAAGAAAGAAAGAAAGAAAGAAAGAAAGAAAGAAAGAAAGAGAGGGTTTTCGTTAAGGGAGATGTGACATCTACAACCAATACCGTGCCTGGCTAGGTATAACCCTGGGGGGAGGGGGAGTCCCCCGGCAGTCTAATCCTATGGCAGCATAACTAAGGGATGACCTGAGCCAGCCCTAACTACAGTATAAGCTTTATCAAAAAGGAAAGTCTTAAGTCTACTCTTAAAAGTGTTGACCGTGTCTGCCTCCCGAACCCAGATTGGTAGTTTGTTCCACAGAAGAGGAGCCTGATAGCTGAAAGCTTTGGCTCCCAATCTACTTTTGGAGACGACATTGTGATCTTTCCTTAACTTAACAAACCATTAACAAAGTGCTTCTGAGACTGTCCTGTTCCAGTCCTACACTTTGTACATCCACCATCCATCCCATCTAACTCTTTGCGATTCCAGTGTGCATTGTTTTCTTCTCTCAAAAAAACGTCTCTGAACAAATCCAGGCAGCTATTACCCTTGTCACCACAACAACATTAAGAAAACAATTTCCTAATATAAAAATGTTATTTCTCTGTGAGAGGGTCGCCTTTGGTCCCCTTTGAGATCAGCTGGAGGGCTGAAATTGAACGACATGACATCTTTGTGATCTTCTGCTTCTGCTACAACATACATGTGTGAAAACAGGTACTGCCCTGAGATGTTCATGCATCATAATAACATTTAAAGCTCGATAAGACCCTTGGCTTTTCTACATTTGGAGTCAGAGTGAGTCATGCTGTCTCCAGTCAGCACTTATTGTGGGATCTCCTGAGAGCTTACAGATCTGATTTACATCTTTGGCCTATAATACCTACTGATATATAGGGATGGGAATTGATTCTTGTTCTTGTTGAGAACCGGTTCCGTGTGTTTCAATTCCATGGAATCGTTTGGCAGTTTATCTAACGATTCTCTTATCGATTCCAGAAAGCACAAATTATGTCACGTAACTTCCGCAAGAAAGTTACGCAATCATTGCAAAGTGGAGATAACAGCGTCAGGAGGGAACACGACGGACATGCAGAAACATTTGTGCACACAACATTATTTAAAACATGTTTTTAAATGAATGCCGTGTTTTTGACACGCTTCCGACTGGAGATGAATCTCAACCTAGCAGCAGCGGCAGCAGCCAGGCTATGCCCACCTCTGCGGTTACTACAGAAGGTAACTCTGGTAAGTAACACACTGCCTACCATGTTAGCGCCATGTGCTTCTTTGCAAAACATACTATAACAGTTAACATTAAACGTGTGTGCCACAGTTGCACATCGTTACTACTGTAGGCTGTGGGCCTCTTTTGACCTCGCTGTTGGTTTTGTAAGGTCGTGATACTTCTAATTAAACAAAGTCAATGCTGATCAAACTCTTTGTTCTTCTTTTTTTCCCAAATGAGAATTGGTAAGAGAATCGATAAAGAATCGAATCTAGAGCAGAATCGATAATAGAATCGGAATCCTAAAAATCTTATCAATTCCCATCCCTACTGATATATTTATGGCTGACTACAACAGTCAAGTGTTTGTTTCCCTAAATAACTGTTACTTATTGACTACCACCAATGGATACTAAAACAAAAAACTTTTTTATTGTTACAATAGTAGCGACTCAAAAGTTCCTGTGTTTCCATGACGGGTCCTTGGCTGGTCCTTGACACAACTACAGAACTCTCTCATCCCTCAGTAAAGCAGATGAAGGATGAACGAGACAAAGGGGGAGATAGTGAGGGTGCGGTTGCTGACAGAGAGGTTTAGGACAGATAGACGGACAGACAGGTCGTGCTCTGTCAGCACTGTCTGACCTGAGGAGAAGGGACAGAGAGATGGAAGGACGGGACAGCAGAAGGAAATGAAGTGAAGGCAAAGAAGAACCGACTTTTTCCCCATCAGTGTACCAACAGAAATACATGTTTTAGTCTTTTTTCCCCTCTTACAAATTCGGTTTCTCTTTGCTCTTCCATAGTAGTAGTAGTAGTGGTAGTAGTAGCAGTATTAGTAGTAGTAGTGTAGTGTTGGATAGCAGGAGAGATGCCCCACATAGGAATAGTCCTGATTGCGTATAATGTGCTCCATGAGGCACACCATGTCTCTAGAGGAAAGAAGACTCAACAACATAAGCTGTGTATTAGTTCAGAAGCTGGTGTTTCGACTGACCCAATTATATAAGGGCATTGTCTCCTCTTCTAGTCCTTTCTTATGTCTTGCTCTATTCACATCTGCTGAATGTTCTCATTCAGCATTCCGTAATGTAAGTGCAAGTCAGTATAAGTAAATGTAACTACTCTTTGTATCCCCTGCAAGACATTGTCACTACTTTTACTTTTTTGGTAGCTACGTTTTGGATCTTCCAGTTCTTATCATCCAATGATATTAAACCTCGATGTAGTATAACAGCGTGTTTTGTAACATCATAATTTATTATTTATACATTTTTTAGATTAACTGTAGACTAAACCCTACTATAAATGAATACTTGACCACTTTAGATTTTGAGTTAGCATGCAGGAAAAGTGGAGTTTTTTCTCAATGTTCTGAAGATTTCCCGATAAGTAGAACCTTCCTATATGACATTACTTAGAACTAACTGCATGTATCTGGATTAACATTCACCACATAAATCTGCAGCTTCACAAGGATACACAATTGACCATTGTGTTGATGATTGTCAACTAAAACTGTTGCTGATAGTCAAGAAAATGTCCATTCTCTGCCCATAGCGAGTATACAGTATGTTGTTAGCCAGGCAGCTCCATTCTCAGGTCGTTGACACTGAAAAAAAAAAAGCCATTCCATTATACTGACAGACAGAGTACACAACACAGGTCTTACTTGGCGGCCTGGCATAGTTTGCCCAGCATCCTGTAGAGTACAGTTCTGGAAGTGGTTCATGTTCATCTGGACACCTGAAATACAACACACAGGCACACGCATATGCAAAGATATATATTTAATTCTTTGAGAGCTTGAATGCAGAAAATGTCTTACATATGTCTCACATGACATAATATGACATATACAAAAAAAGTAAAACTTCTGTATATTTCTTAATGCCATTCATACATCTACAATAGACTTAAGACTTATTCAAAATAGAATTGTCACACTTGTCACAACAGCACAAATACACAAGGTGACTGTTACGAATGTGGCTCAAAGGTTCACAACAAAAGGAGAAAAGTCCACACACCAATGTAGTGCAACAAAACATGTTTTGTGTTTAACTAAACATAAGACAACCTAAACTGTGTGAATGTTATTTATCAGTGGTGTAGAGCGTGGGTGTGTGAGTGTTAAGTAAAGGAACAACCTCAAAACAAACTGAATTGACATGGTTGCCAGAACAAAAGAGACTAAGACTATGACTAAGAGCTTTGTTAACATTCTCCTCTCCATCACTTCCTCTGTGGAATCTAGGGGGCAGTCCAGGACAGAGCTGGACCTCTTGACCAGTTTGTCAGTCAGCCATTAAAATCCACATGTGCTTCTCCTTCATATGGGAGTAACTAAACAGTTAGTTCAATATCTTGTCATTATTATAATATTAAATAAATCTGCAGGTTTATTAATTTCCAGGTAACCATAGCAACAACTGCTTCTGTCTCATCAGCCTCCTAGACTGTACTTAGGCAGAGTTATGTTGGAAGCCAAATATTTACAGATGTGTAACATTAGATAATTGCCATTAAACACACGGCCACTGAGGATGATTAGAATGTTTCTAGGTTCGAAGGTATTTGGTCATAAACTCGAGTATTAAAGATATTGAAAAAATAACTTGATGGTGCTAGATGATAAGGTTAGAGGATCACTAAAACGATTACAAGTCATCCCAAGGGAGTCATGGTGGTTAGACAAATCAGTCAGAGCAATACCAAAGTCATTGGAATACATCTAACATGTATGTAGCGTGTGTATGGTTACTGTAAGAAGAGAAGAAACGAAATATAAAAATTTAAACATTCGATATAGTAATTAACATAAACAATATGATATGAAATAAACAATTATGAATGAGATAATGAAATGAACAATGATGAATAAATGAATAAATAAGTGAGCGTCAAAAATTTATAAACTCTGAACTTAAGAAGACTCTTCTGTATATGATGAAAAGTGCTCTACTGCAAACTGAGGCTTCATATTTAAGCGACAGTTCCTTAATGACCCATCTGCGTTCACACTACCAACATTAATTATCCAATAATTATATACATGGATATACCTCTATATGATATTAAGAATGTAAAGTGGTAAAAACACACAGCAACTTCAAACATGTCAAACTAAACAAACTAAATACTGTACTCCCTTATTTAAGGATGCACACAGAATATGAAAAAAACCCAACAAGTGCAAAAAAAGAAATGATAAAGAATAAAATCTAAATGGCCCTAAAACTCCCCTGAGATTAAATAAATTAATGATGTTGCAGCAGTGTGTCCGAGACAACTTCAGCTGGAAAGAAAGTCTGAAACTGTTGCGGTGTGTCAGTTAAGAGGCACATGATTGGTGGAGTGTTTTTAGTCCAGAGCAACTTGGACAGTGCCTGTACACAGGGACTGCATGCGCAAAGCCACAGACTGTGCATGTTAGAAGGTGTAGTCCTTGGTGCAGAGTGGGTGACCTTCTGATCTGGCAAAGTCACCAAATGACACATTGTCTGGAGACCATAGAAGTCCAATAGTCATTGAGACATTTAAATGTAGACCAAAGTGGTGGGCCAACTGACTGACAGGCCAACATTGCCATCCAGAGCCATGCATGGCTAAAAATAGATCTGCAAAATGACAGTATGATTTTGGTTTGTTAGCAGACAAAACAGAAAGACAAAGGAGTGCGCTGTTAGACATTGTACCCTGCTGTTATGGAACTACTTACACCATGCACAGCATGAGATCAGAAATCAGCACATTTATTTTTGACTTCTTTATTAAAACAATGTTCATGGCTTAGCACTAAACATAGACAGCAGTTGTTGTATTTCTACTCAAGTGTCTTAGTATTAAACTGCACGTGCTGTTACCATGGTAACCACATATGTCACTGTATCACAGAGGACTGAATTTGTCATTTGTAAGATTTCAAAGTCATTTTTTAAAACCAACCACCACAGGCTGTCATCTTCAAATCCACAACAGAAATGGTCAAATTATGCACTGTCATGACTCAGGTTTTTTCCTTCCCAGAAAGACAAACTGACAGACTGGGTGCAGCAAAGTTTTCATCCACATGCTATAGATGGAATCATTATAGTATTTGTAGGTGTATAGTAATGATTTTTAATCATAGAAATAAATGTTTGACATTACCATTACGATGGTCTCATAGAGTCTTCAGAGTCGACAAGGTTTTAGAAGAATGTCATACACCCTTTGCTTCAGTGTGACATGGCATTGGTGAAAAGGTAAATAGAGGAGAAGGAGAGGAGCAAATATATGTGAGAACAGAGAGAGGGAGGGGTGAGATAACAAGGCACAGAGAACAGAGGAGTGAGAGTGCAAAGGAATACATTTAAAACGCAGTGGAGAAGCAAAGTTTTCCACTTTTGGAGAAAGATATGAGCTTGAGATAGAAACAAGTGAAAAGTTACACAGCCACCTTTATTTCCAGAGACATTTTGCTATTTTGCTATATTAAACACCCTTGCACAACTGCAACCTTAACCTATCAGCTAGTACAAGTATGATTTTTAAACACCCGTTTTAACTTGCAAGGCATAAGTAACAGCATGGTGCTAAAAAAAAAGGTGTAACTCGAAGTCAACTCAATACCCGAGTAAGCTGTCTTGGAGAGTTCTATGGAGCATCTGAAACTATATCAATAAAGGTCCAGTACTGCATCTGACATCAGGATTTCAATTTTGTTGTGTTAACAGAGATAACTCAGGAACTTTGTGAAGAAAGGATAATGGGAAATAGATGAGCTATCTCCATGAGAGCAGCCTCACTGGTGACCAGTTTGAAGCTCAGGTGATGCCTGTGCCTCTTGGACCCGAGGCTGACCACACAGGTCCTAGGTTTGGATACTAGCTACTCTGATTTGGATCATTGTCCTGTTGAAAAATAAATAATGGCAGCACTAAGCACAAACCAGACAGGATTACATGTCACTACAGACTGCTGTCACCAGAACATCTCCTCCATGCTTCACAGTGGGAACCATACATGCAGATACCATCTGCGCACCATCTATGTGTTTCAAAAAGACATATCTGGAACCAAAAAGCTCAAATTTGGAGAATCAGACCAACGTACAGTTCGGGCATAATGTCTATTTCTTCATATTTCTTGGCTCAAGCAATTCTCTTCTTCTTGGTGTCTCTCAGTTCTGGTTTCACTGCAGCAATTTGACCATGAATACCTGATTCACACTCCGAAAAGTTGACGTTCAGATGTATGCTGCTATGTAACTGTAACTGTAACTGCAGCAGAAATAACTATATGTCTTTCTTTTCTGAGGTGGACCTCATCATACTGCTTGATGCTTTTGCAACTGCAATACAACTGTCTATTAGCTATTTACTGTCTGCCAAAACTACCTCTGAACGACACAACTGATGGTCTCAAACGTGTGAAGGCAAGAAATTCCACAAACTTTTGACGATGCACACGTGTTATTTAAAATTATTTTAGGTGAGTACTTTATGAAGCTGACTGAAAATGTCAAAAGTGCCCAAAGCTCATAGCTAAAAGGTAGCTAGGTAAGAAAGTAACAAAAAAAACTACTTTTTACTGGTGTGTAGCTCTCTTGCACAGTTTGAATTTGTATTCAGTCTGGCATTGCTTAACCCACGAGGGCTTAGTTAAACACATATTTATTAGCACTCTGCACCTTGCAAATTTGGCACTGTATATTTTAAGTAGCAATGCAGGAACGAGTCTTAAGACTGTAATCATTTCAGTTCTGCATATTCCTATACAGTTTTGCATTTACAGTCAAATTACTCAAATCAGTTTGATACTTGCCAACTTTGCACTTTTGTGTTTACGTAACCCAGTGCAACCACATTAGCCGGGAGCTTGCTAATAACAGTTGGACCAACCATAAGTATGTTAGTGTGCCTGTGTGTTCGTGTTGACCTCAGCCCCTGACTGAAGTCAGAACTCCCCAGAACTTCTGGTTCTTTATTATATCCTTCCAGCCTCTCTATCTTTTCCCGCTCTGTATGTGTTTAAGTCTAACCATAACACTTTTGCTTAACGCTGTATCTCAGCTTGAACGGCTTTGAACGCTATCGTGACACCTCAAAAATTCAACTTGAGCTATGTGTGTTCAGTAGGAGTGGCAAACAGCTTTCTGCTGTCGAACTGATCTAATCCATTTTAAGTAGTTTGGACCAATGCTTTCTAAATGTTGTAGACCCGTGAATGTTCAATTCATTCAGTTATTTTAAAAGGTATGTAGCAACTGATAGTGTAATAATCAATAATGTAATAATAATAATAATGTAAGTCTCATAATGTAATACCTGCCAATAACATAATAATTCGTCTCATTTTAAATGTAATAAAGCCAATATTTATTGGCTGGTTATTACATTGTGGCCGTAGCATTAAAAAAATCATTATCCAATAATGTAATATTACATAAATAGGACTGCATTTCTTGAAAATAAAAGATTATCTGCAGTTTGTGTGCAGTTTGCTCATAAAAAATAGATAGAATGGATGGCATAGTCATCATATTCATTCATCAAGGGTACATACTATGCAACGCTCTCTTTCTCCTTTATTTAGAATATTGTTTATTTGTTTAGAAATGTAAATTCATAATTTCACATTTGAAGAATATTATTTCATTCATTACAGTGAAGTGTAGTGTAGTTAGATCACGTAGTGGAACAATGGTCATGTGACACATGTCTTTGTTAAGTGTTAGATGAAAAAGTCAAATCAGTCTAGTTATTACTAGGTTATTACATTATTGGCTTTATTACATTAAAAATAGCCTAATTATTACATTATTGGACGTTTTTACATTGTTGGTTGCTACAGGGTGTTTTCAGCTTGTTTGCACTTTTTGAAATCTTGCCTGGCTGTGTGTGTTTCTGTGTAGGCAACCCACAACATAGCTACAATAGCACCGTTACTTTACTTTATCACACACTGCACAACTGTGACTGCACAATACTTGTACATAACATGAATTCACATATTTTTTTCAAAGAAGACATTTTACAAAACTGTATGTTTCTGCAGTACATGGTAAAGCAGCAGTACATTTTTCAGCTGCATTTTGTGAGAACCCAAAGAACATGCACATGTTTTGTCTTTGTTTTTTTGCACAAGGCAGAAGGCTCTTTAAAATAACCATTTTCCAAGGACAACAAACTTAGTGCCGTTGCACCACGCCAACTTTGACAGAATGAGCTGGAGAGTGAGACAAGTAAACAAGAAGGAGGAAGAGAGGAATGCAGCCTTGCAAAAAGCAGCAACGACAATGAAAGGATGGTGGCATGCAACACAACCTGCAGACGTCAGACAGACAGATGAAACCGGGCTGGAGAAGCTGCAAAGAAAGGAAACAACCAAGAACAAGGCAGCCGCAACAAAGCGCTGTCATCCCAAACAACAACACTTCAAACATGGACAGTGCTCTGCTGTCTGTGCCTATATCTTTCTTTCCACCGTTTCCCCTCTCCTATCAGAGGAGAAAATAATGAATACAAACTGTCTCAGACTGAGGGGAAGGTTAAATGGATGAGAGAACATAAGAATGAAGCAATTTAGGCTGTTAATGTTGAATTATATTACTGAGATCACTTCAGTCAGGTTTTTACAATACATCTGTGTATCTGAGGTAATCATTCTGTGTCCAAACTTAATAGAATACAGTGGTCCCTCGTTTATCGCGGGAGATGCGTTCTAACAATAACCCGCAATAAACGAAATCCGCAAAGTAAGTTTTACAATTATTATACATGTTTTAAGGCCGTAAAACCCCTAAGCACACACTTTTATACACCTTTTTACACGCATTTTGTACAATACTCCCTTGAGCAGGACACAGAACACATGTGCGGTTCTCCCTTAGCTAATTTAGGACGCAGAACACAATGCGCGTTCATACTGTACAGTACGCTGTAAAAAAAAAACCCATGCAAAATTACACTGAAAAAAATCTGCGAAACAGCGAGTATGCGAAAAGTGAACCGCGATATAGCGAGGGACGACTGTAATGGAATCTTAATAGTTAAAAGCTGTTGATTCTCTGCCCATTCATCCATTTCCAGGGTCAGGTTGCAGGTTTAACATCATGCTCCAGACATCCCTCTCTGTTAACCCTTTATAGCTCCTATCGGGGGGATCCAGGCAATCCTACATGGGTTACATATTCCCTCCAGTGAGTTTTGGGTCTGCCAGTTGGACATGCCTGGAACACCTCCAAAGAAAAGGGCCATCCTAATCTAATGCCCGAACCACCTCAGCTGGCTTGCACCTCATCATCTTCTGCATAGGAGCAGCGGCTTTACTCTAAGCTCTATTGGGATGTCCGACAATCTATACATATACATATATATCCCTGTAATATTCCTGCAGTGACTTAAAAATGGTGGTGGAATGTAAGCTAAAGTACTGTAGTACTGGTGTGTAGGATCTAGTGCTATCTAATGGTGAATTTACATTTACATTTAGTCCCTAAGACCCTATTTTGAACCAGTGTTTATATTGTCCCTTATGGGCTGCTGTAGAAACATGGTGTTTCAAGATAGACTCTGTGGAGGACAGGCCACAGCCTCTGTAGATGTAAAAGAGTCACTCTCACAACTCTTCTTATGTTCAGGTGATTTTACACTTGTGAAAAAACAGTTATTTATATTAGATTCCATTTGTGGCAGCGATCAGAAATCTATGTGTGACGTGACAGAGACTACGTTCATTTTTTTAATACCATCTATGGTACCTCCTATAGTCCAACCAGCTGCTGTCACCTTCAGGGATTGGTCAGCTTTAACCTGAGAGCTGGGATGTTTTATGGCATGTCTACATAGTAATTAGAGGATGGAATTGAAGAATCTTTCAGTTCTGTGAGGTAGGTGAACTATGAACTATGAGACTTTTGGCTTGTTGCCACTGGTTGGCAAGCTAATCGAGCATCACTCTGGGATAATGGGTGTCTCCAACTGGTAAATAGGTGTTCCCTTGTTGGTTTAAAATGCTGGCAATGCCAGAATTCACCACAGACACAAGACTGAAAAACTGTCTATGTACTGGGCAGACCAGAGAGATTAACTGGCTTAATCAGCAATGTTTGAACTATTTCATCTTATTTAGCAAAGGCTTGAATGTAACAGATGTTCATTTGTACATTTTAAAGTTCCGCACACCAGCATTAAATGAAAGCTCTGTCCACCACTGCTCATACTATACCCAATGGGGTTCAGAACTTTACATCAAGTCCAACAGACTTTGCTTCTTATGTGTACATTTTAAATGTCACAGTAATATTTAAAAATCTTCCTGACATTTCACTGCCAGCAGTATATTTATACCTCACTTCATTTATCTTGGTTTTAATGTATAATTATGTACAATGTATAATTGTCAGAATTATAATTATATTGAATTACTTTCATGTTTAAAAACTCAATAGTAAATTCATTATATTTTATATAATTTCATATATTTTTAGTAGTTTCAGTGTTAGTATAATGCTAAAGGCATTGGTGGTGCCCTCTGATGAAAGGTTAGCCAGATAGCAGGAGGAGAATTGGCAGAATTTTCATAACAAACCCACATCAGGACTACCATTACCACCTGCTGTGTGTGCCAGTTGTTACTGCGCCAGTTATTGGCTGTTCAGTTTACTCACGTGAAACCGGAGGACATTATTGATCTGTCTGCTGATACTTCCACATCCTGTCTGTTTCTCTTAAACCCAATCTCACTGAACATATTAGAAAATGGCTCACACAAACAGCATAGGCATTCACTATGAATACAATCTGGCTGCTGTGGTATTCGGCAAATGTTACTTGAACAGGAGAAAATGGAGAAATTTTCATCTGGAGATTAACCCATGTTTGTATTTCCAGCAGCAGAATGGTGTATTGAATCAAAATAAACTAAAAATGAGCAACAGAGCTCTGGCAGAGTGGAATAAGATATATCAGCCTTTCATACAGACTCAATACTTGTTTGTACATTTGTGGTTTCAGTCTTTTTTAATTAGATCTGTTGACAATAAGGAAACTGCACCCTTAAAAATAAAGGTTTGAGATAGAACCTGAAGTTGTTAACACTAATTAAAAAAAACAAACAATTTATTCCCTCTAAAACAGTAAAAGACAGATAATTATTCATGAAGCGCCAGATGCAGATGCCAAAAACCAAGGATGCTAAAAAGGGGACAAAAATCAATATTAAAAACCATCACAGGTATTACAGAGCACCAGACGTCACAGTGCCATCCAAAGGGGCTACAGAAATCAGGCACACCACCACCACACAGGCCAATATCGCTATTAAACACAAAGAACAACACAAGCAGGAAGGATAGAAATCGTAAGACAGCTAAAATGGCACACAGTGACAGAGAAAACCTATGGCTCAGCCCCCATCTGTCTAGTCTGGGCCTATACAGTAGTTTAATAGTAGGGTGGTTTAACAAAAGGAGGATTAAGGCACTAGCGTCATTAGTGTTGGCATCACTTCTCTATAACAAGCCTACCAGATCTAGGGATCTGCTAAACATACAACATAAAACACAGAAAAGGCACAGGCACACAAAAAAGCAATAGAACTCCTAAAATATCGAATAAAAGACTGTTTAGTGCATAAACTATACAAACTTCCTATAGTGTCTGCAATTTCACATTTACCTCACACATTCGTGCAAATTCTGCAAGTACGTAGGCAATGGCCACCTATACATGTATGGAATGTTAAATGTTAAAAATATGTTTTTGATATCATATCGCCTGAAAAATCTTTAAAACCACATGGCCATCCAGTGAATTTACTGCCTGCAGTAAAACAAAAAGTCTTTAAAAAAGGTTTGTTGTGAGGTTAAAAGTGGTCAGGACATTAGCCTACCCAATTTGCACACTGGACACAAGCCTAATGGGAAACTAGTCACAGATGTGCATGTCTGCCAATAAGGCAAAAGAATTGACGCCTCTCAGCTAGGATGGCGGCCTATTGGCTCAAAGCCTACCAATCACAAATATGAAGGTTATAGTGGAAAACACCTACACTAAACCAAAAGTGTTTATGAAAATATGCTACACATCTTATCAGGGCTAATAAAGTTTTCAGTTCTTTATAACTTGGACACCTGGATTAAATGACCTTGTTTTAATTTACAACTGCATTCGTTCTGCTGTGTCTGCTGGAAGTGTGTGTGCGTGGGGGGTGGCAGCTTAGTAGCACAGGTGCTCACTGCCTTATGAGTACATATTTGGAATTTGTGTGGCTTTAGTGCGTTGGAATACTTCTGGTACTGTGACACTAAAGAGGATGGCTGACCCCCTGGTTGGCCAGTTCAATTAGTGCTTATATAAGAAATGCTTAGAGAGTGTCAGGCATCTGCCTTATCTGTCTGCACCCCAGTCTGTGGTGTCATAGCAAGTGCATTCATTAATCCTTGTAGGAAAGTGTTTGAAGATCCCAGAATAATCTCATGGATAAAGCAGAAACAAAGGGCAGGGGCAGATTTTTATTTTTGTTGTGTTTTGTTGTTGCTTGTTCTATTTTTTTTTTAATTTTTTTTTTTTTTTAGGCCAAGGTGCAGAGCTGAAAACGAGTAATCAGTAATATACCCCTTTCCTACACACACACACACACACACACACACACACACACACACACAAGTGTTCCATGTGTGACTGATTGTTTTCCAGGTATTAGTCAGCCCCATTTATCTCCATAGAAACAGAGATCAGAACAGAAACGGCGCAAAAGGAAATGTCTATTTTAAGAACAGATTGCCCCAAAACATGAATATCTTTTGATTATATATTTTATTTAAGTAGTAATTGTTGTATAATCATGATATTACACTTGAGGGTGTGCCTTAACTAATTATTGGTACTTCAGTGACACTAACGGACCGACCCCATCACTGTCGTGCCAATGATGACATTAAAGCACACCCTCTCGTGTAATATTGCTACAACAAGTATTTCCGACCAAGCAATCTGAACTAGACATTCAGAATGTGCTTAAATCAGCATGACAGCACACCTGAGTCATCACTAAAAATATTACTCCACCATCTCCATAGCAACGTTGTAACTACCAAAGCCTGTAGAAAAACAGGCTACAATATTAATATAATATAAATTATTCTATTGTTAATTTTGACTTGTATGGTGGACAGTTTCGATGAATGGTTGGAAGAGGATGAAAGAACTCAAAACCAAAGGTGAGATATGAGCATGTGGTTGTGCATCACACAATTTTGAAGACTAGAACTTTAAATTTCATGGTGGTCGATGCTGAAGCTTTTTCTCTGTTAAAATACTGATAAAAGCAAACAACTTAAAGAAAGACTGTTTTTTTAATATTTATATGTCTCAAAGATTTTAAAAACCCATATGTTTCTTTTTGAAATGCTTCCAATAATAATAATTTTAATAGTGATGCACTAAACTCAGACCTCTGTTCGAGGTTATTTAAGGTTAAATGACAAATAAATGCAGGTGGAAGTTGCAAACCAACTTAAAGGTTGAAGGTTATCTGTTCATCACAAACTCAACGTTTGAAGTGTGAGCTTTTTGCAACACCCATCACTCCTTCCTCATCTATTCATGCCTAACTCCATCAACTAACCTGTGACTGTGACGATATTGTAGCCATTCCACAATGAGATAACAGAAAATTGAGGATTAGTTTTAAGTGTATAATATCTAACCTAATCCCAGTTTAATTGTAACCAGAGGAAACCAAATTCCTGAACATTAAGTCCTCCTTGTAGCGTGAAAGCCAATCAAAATGTTCTTAGTTTTTATCTTTGTGAGAACCTTCATCAACATGATTACATTTTTTCCATTCACAGTTTTTCTTGAGGCCCTTCCAGCTAAGACGGGCAGTATAGATAGTGAATTATTAAAGCTCCTGATAGAGCAGAGCATTTTGACACTGGGAACCTTTGTCTCATTGCAATCCATGCACCTTTTATTATCCACAACTGGCTTCAGATAATCTATACAAGCCCTTACATTTACTTTAAAATGTGACCTCACATAATGTATTATTTTTGGTTATCATGCATGGAGGTCTAGTCTAAGTTTACTGTAGGGGATACACAAGGCTTGTTCTGTAACAATATCTGATGTCTAGAAAATCAACTGAATATTAGCCTGTGATGTTCTTTACTCTGATAATTATTAAATAAGAAATTAATTAAAGAATAAGAAAAAATACAGTGTAAGGTCATTGTGACATTGCATGTATGTAGGCCACTGTATGTTTTATTTTGTGTTCTAACGCTCTCCTCAGTGTTTCTCAACATACAACATAGTGGACTGAATAGTTCATACAGTTTATTGTATGTTCTAGCCATTAGTTTGAATAATCACGACTTTGTTTCTAAGAAATCATGTTTTCTCTCCCATCACCATAGCATGCTTTCATCCATATCCATAAAATTCTCCAGTGCTCTCCTTTTTTCCAGGTCATTTTTTCCTACCTATCCTGTCAGCACAGTCCTCTCTGTCCCACTGTCATGACAGACATCTGAACAAGCCATGCCGCCTTAATTCAGCCAACTGATATTCATTCCAAAATGCCTGCAATTAATTCTGCAATTCTCTTGGACCAAACTAATATGTTACATTTAGTTGTTGCTTTGAAAGGCTTCAGCTCCCTATTTGAAAGAGCTGTCTGATGGCAAGGTGAAACATTGAAAATACCCTAAATATAGCATACAACTAATATTTAAGAAAGCTGAAATCAGTTTTGTTCCTGTCCCCATCCATAGCAGTAGACTAGATTGCATAGCTTGTGCGTCAGTTGAGCAAGATGTCATTTTAAATGTCCTCAGCCATGCCTACACAGCCTTGACCAGTAATCTAAACAATAATAAGCTACGAATGCTCATCTTCACTCAGGTTTTTGTGGGCATTTAATAAAACACTCTATTTGATAACATGTCGACAACATAAGATGCTCAAACTGTTCGTGAAACAATGGGAAGTCTTAATGAAACTCCGGACACCTGCAATATGTCTTCTTACTTCACAGCTCTGGAGACACATTCATATCTACTTAAAGTACTTCTCTGCATTTATCAAACAAACTCAAAAGTGTACCATACTGTACACACATCTATCACTTAAAGCAAACAGGGACACATTATTTCAGGTGTAAATGACATGGGACATGCCTCACAGTCATGATTTATTGGGAATAGAACCGTAAATTCACTTCTAATTGACTAGACTTGCCATCACTGTGCCCTCCACACTTAACGCTATTAACTGATAAGTCCTCAGCGGGCTCCAACGTGGCTCAGGGAAAACTTTGGCTAGCGGGAAACAAGATGTTGACTATTAGATGGAAACCTCTGCACACTTTCTCTCCTTGCACCAGTGGAGTGTGTCATTAATTGACATCCTAGCCATGGAGCCACCCACTGCTAGGATAAATAAGGCTGACCAGGATGTGCCCAAGGCCTGGAAAGCAACACTTGATGCGGCAAGGAGTCCACTTACATGAAAATTAACTTTCTGTGCTATCTTCAGAGACATGGAGGAAGGGGCGGGGTGGGAAATGGTTCCTAGGGCTGAGGGTGGGTGGGGAGTGGAACCAGACGACAGGGGTGGAAAATAAATGAAGGGAATGATAGTAGTGGAGTAGAGGAAAATGAGAGGAAAGGGTTTTCTTGGGCAAGGAGCCTTTAAAATGTAAGTGTGTGTGTAGGCAGTCAAGGTCAGGATGTGGTGCTTTATAGAAAACTCAAACATGAACTCTTATCTTTTTAAAAGCAGAAGGTGTAATGTGTAACACATGCAACATTGGTGACTAGTTTATTTTGTTTGACCTTAGAGGGAAAATATAATAGAGCACTGCAGATGTTTATTTTTTTCATTTTATAACTGATGGTTTAATTTTAAACCAAACATTTTAATTTTGAATATTGAAGGTTTTTGTTCATACATCTCTCATGGCTTGATTCACATATTCCTAAAATTATGGCGACCATTCAGTGACAATGTGTGGCAATGGTAATTTAAGGCTCCATTGAGAATGCTCCATTAAGTTTTTCTGAAAAGTTGTAAATATAATAAATAATAATAAATATAACAAAATAATTGTCAGTAAACTGCTGTGAACTGTTAGCTACTGGTAGTAACAACATTTTGGGACAATAAATTCAGCTTTAAGTAAACTATTTGACAGGTACAGCTTGAATGACAGGTACAGCTTGAATGACAGGTACAGTGATCTCAATGAACAGCACACAATTGCAATACTGCAAAATGGGGACCTGCGGAATGATGTTGAGACACTTTGAAAAAGGCTCCAGAATGAACCTTCTTTGGCCATGCAGCTCAGAAAAATCATTCTATGCAGGAAGATAACCAAGAGCTCAAGCAGAATTGTAAAAATAAAAGAGCTTTGGAAGAAATCTCTAATAAGCTAAGAAGAAGGTAAGAAGAAGCTAAGTAGAACCTAAATTAAAATGAACCAGCACACTGATGCACTGAGACAACAACTCCAGGAGCTCTACAAAGAGTATGAATATTAAAAAATTTGGGATGCCAAAAGTAGGGAGCGGATGTATTCCGATAATATGGAAAGGACTGTAAATGCTATAAAAATGCAATGAGATATCCAAAAACAAATTAAGATGAACACCAGACGGCACGAGACAACTGCAGGATATTATGCCCTGAAATCAGAAAAAAGACAAAGTTAGAAACTATTTAAAAAAGAAAAAAATTATTTACAGTTCCTAAAAGAAAAATACTGCACAGCCATGTATGAAACACTGAGTCAGAGCATAGAAAGCTTAAAAGTGCAAAATGATTACCACTATGAAAAAATCCAAGAGCTCAACATGCGCCTGCAGCAAAACAACATGACTGTTAGAAAGCACAATATAAATCACTGAACACAGAGAAAAAAAAGCCTCTAACTAACCAAAATAACACCCTGAAAAAAGAAGAAAACAAATCAAAAAACAGTAAGCTTTGGAAAACATCGGTAATGTCAACAAGAACATTTAGGCTTGAGCCCACAAAATGACACATTGTACCTCAAGGTTCGAGACCTGAGACTCCAGAGGGACAATGTCTCATGGTCTGGTCATGTTTCAAATTCTTCAGTTTGTCTTTGACAACTGCCACCTGATTATTACCATGTACCAATAACCATGTTCAATACCCTAACCATGACCATTGCCCTAACTATGACTAAAACCCTAACCCTAACAAATGTAAGAGTCTTGCTTAAATTTTATGGACCCTATGTATGGACATTGGAAATCTTGCCTTGTATACCTGTAAATCATTATTATTATTTTATTGGTCCAGGATCTTTATATATACAGTGTTATTTAATTGCATACACAGAGATTTATTTTTCTCTGCATTTTATTTAAGAGTTTCTATTGGAAATAAACTGCATTTCGACACCTGTAAATGATGTCATCTCTAATAGACCTGTCATATTTTTGCCATATTATTGCAATCGAGAAATATTATCCCCGGTCGACCTTTGATGATGTCAGCAGTAACCGAATTTGTAGTTTGTAGTGATCTTTTTGTTTTTTTACAGTCTTAGCTTGCTTGCATGTTATCTGAGAAGTAATATAATAATTTAATTTATAACCTGCCCCCCTCCACTTTCCCCCCTCTTCTTCTCTCTCTTTCCCTTCCCTAGTTCTTTTTTCATCTCCTTTTTGAGAGAATTTTTCCATCATGATTCAGATGAAACCAGATCATAAAAAGGTCTGTATTATACAATTACTTAATTTCGGTTAGTAATCGTTTTTAGGTTCTAACACAAATGGAACTGGATCAACCATCAGGATCCACATCACATCTCACCCCACACCTTAAACAAGCTTTACCTGTTTTGATCACCAGTACAACTAATGCCAAGAAGTATTTCAAAATACTACAAAGTGTGCATCACATGGAGATCCTAAGGAATAAGGGACAGTCCCAGAAGGAATGACCAAACAATCCCACAGAATCAGCTCTTCAATTAAACCAGCTTGTCTGAACACCGAAGTAGCGGCAAAAATAACCAAAAACACCAACCAATGGATGTCAATGAATTTATTGATTTTACAGGAACATTATGATTCAGTTTTAGCGTTAGAAGTGCAAAACCTACACTCCTTTGATCATCACAGCTTCCAGAAAGCGGTGATGTGAGCTAAAAGCAGATATCGCAGAAAACTCACAGGGTCATCAATTGACACTTCATCATCTACTTCTTCAAACCCCAGACGAACCTCCATCTTCAAACACACCTTTTATATCTTCTTTACATGGCAAATTATGCAAATTAGAATAACGTGATAATGTCATTTAGAGATTTCTAGTGACTTTTTGGAGAGCCAATAGCTACTTTCCTTACTGATGAGTTGGCAATACTGAATATTACAATGACTGATATTATTAGTTATAATTTCATAAATAAAATGTAACATCAGAACAAAGTATGGTCATTTGGGGGATTTGTTGACAATGAAAAAATATAGAATATGATGAGTTTAAATACTGTTAATATCTCTATCAGCTGGAAATTCATTTGATTCCTTCAGATGTGAACTGAGCACAAGAAACTAATCTGTGGGAAACCGATTATCTGTAATGCAGACACACACACATACTACCCACTCAAACTTTTTCCCCCTTACATTCTCTCTCTCTGGATCATATTTTATAGAGAAAATGTTTCCTGTTTTTTTTTACGGAGATGGCTGATAGACAGTAAAGTAAACTGCTGCGTGCTGTTAGCTCAGTTACTGAATAGTCTGGATTGTGAGCTCAGAGTACCGGAGTACTGTTGGTGTACAGCAGGGGTCTTCAACCAGGGGTCTGCAGAAGTACTGCAGGGGGGCCGCCAATTTTTGTCATAATAACTGAAAACTTTAAAAATAATTTGTGAGAATTAAAAATGATTTGAAAATAAATATTTATTCATATATTTATAAGGCAAAGCACAGAAAAAGTGTGATTGTGGAAAAATAAACATTACAGCTTGCTATATTAAATACAGGTTAATGACAGCAGCTGTGTGGACTGTATCGACATTTAAAATGCCTTTTGGAGGGAAATTTAGAGCCGACAGAAGGGAGCTTCTGAACACAATGCAGACTATGACTGGACAGGCGGACGATGACTCAGCCTGTTAAGCCTCCTCCTGCTCTCCGTGATCCCCCAGACTGCATTTTATTACAGCTGAATTCATAATTTATTTAGATCTCATTTACATTTTTGTCTCATTCTGTTGTCAGACAACAGAGCGAGCAAGAAATACACAGAAGTAGGTTTGGTCACGGCTCGTAAATACTGCCTGTTAACCAGCAGACACTGCTGATCAGATTCATATTTTACGACCGAGATATCTTCAGACAAAGGCAACATAAATACATTGCAGTGACAGCAGCTTTGTGATATATCGACATTTAAAATGAATTGTCACAGAGGAGTCTTCTTAACTTCCCAACTTTGCAGCATCTTTAATATTTCTGTGACTCGTAGCACTGCGTTGAGCTGCATCCAGATAAAGTAGTGATGAAGGAGTGCTTCTAAGACTCCTAGTGGCAGAAAAGGAAACAGCACGTTTTTTAAGCTGTACTTTCATAGCTGCAACTTTTTAGTTTGTTTCATTGTTTCTCTTTTGAGTTGCACATGTATCATAGTAGCACTGTAAAAATAAATCACCTTTTTTAGGACTTTGACAAAGTCAACCTCCCTTGAATCTCTGTTCAGGCCTCCCTGCAGTGGTGTGTTCAGGGAGTGGCCTTGGTTGGCACGGGCCACCCCTGAAATCTGATTGGTCATCCCAGGTGCCACCCAAAACTGTGATGGATTATATGCCCAATCAGTTGCGAGCCATGACGCTGAACGTAAACAGCACTCTTGTTTTGAGTTGCAGTTCCACCTTAAACCTGAGAGGCAGTAATGCGGCAAAGTAGTATCGAGCCTGCAACAAAAAAGACAAGCGAGAAGAAGAACTACCTGTATGTGGAAGATTGTAAGCACATTTTTTGGTAACTACACTTACAGTACTGTGCCTATGGTTAAAAGCTGACCACAACATAGAATGCACACAAACGCTCATGCACATTTCTGATATTACCCATCTACATGCAGAACTGCAGATGCTTACAGTTTGTTGTCCTGCTGCGTGCTGATCTGTGGCTGGTAGGGAGCAGTGGCAAGCTAAGCCTGGCATCGGTGCAATATGGTGCTGTGTTCTCTGCGGTAGCCCAGTTGAACCAGCAGGCTGCTATACCAAAGCCTCTCAATCAGACCTGAGCCGGCATACACCCCTGACTTTGGGAGAAATACAATGTACAGCACACGTGAAGGGTTAGAGGTGTTGTTTAAGTCCATGGTGAGGATGAGAATGTAGGCAGAGTTACAAGCAAAAGTAAAGCAAATACATATGACTGGACAGACATAACAGACGGAGAATACCATTGTTTCTGGTAGTGGCTCTAAGGGTCGGGATATGCCAGAACATATCTAGTTGTACAACCTCGTCAAAATAGAAAAGTCAGTGAAAAGCTGGCTGTGATAAAGAGAAAGGAGATGAGGTGATGTAGAGCAGGGCTTCCCAAACCTTTTTTCTGTGGGGGCCACATCAACTTTCCTTTCTGTGATGGGGTCAGTCTATAACAGGAAATGATATGCACCAAGTGACAGCTAGTATTATTGTGGAGATAATGATCATTTGTTGCAGCTGCCCCTTCACTTGACCTTGGTGTGGCGAGTTTCATAGTGTCGGCGATTGTGAAATTCTTTGAGCAACTGTATCTTTGCAGATTAGACAAACTGCCTTTTCCTTGCACTGTCTCTTCCTATTGTTCCTCCCCCCCAAGACTACAGACTCCTTTGAGTAACCACTGATTGGTTGAAAAAATTCTGCCTAGTAACATTTTTCCATTCGTTGAATGTGTATGGAGTCTGACAATCTTTTTTTTTGATTGGTCTTTTACAAAGTGGCATAGACCAACAAGGACGTGTCACATAGACACAAACCGCACATCTCCGTTCTCAGTGGAATCTTAGGAGAACAGTGCAAAAAAAACGCATCTCTCTATCGTTTTGGAAATATTAGACTTTATAGGCGAATCTGCCTAATCGGTCCCCAGAGGGTTAAAAACTCTGAATCTATTCTCGGTTTCATCAACAGTTTCAACATTTCGTTGTCTGGTTTTCTTCCGTTAGTTCACCTTGCCCGCACGCACATGGCACTTGATCACGAGCAAAGTCACGTTGGAATATACCATTGTGTGGGGGGGGGGGGGTGAAAATTAGCTACTACTGTAAATAGTTCATAAATAAGGTACATTTTAATTAGAACGCCAACCTTAATCATTAGGTGCGAATATTTTATAATTTATCAGGACTGTGAGGGCGTGTCTGCTAAATGCTCTGAAGCCACACCCACTTATAGGAGCAGTCATGCAGCAACTTTGATGCGACTGAAACGTGTCAGATGAGTTCAGAAGATTACATAACTAACTTTGAAACACTCGGAGCGAGATAATTTAATCTCTATCTCTCTGCTAGGGGTGCAGTGGTATTCTCAGGGTGGCCTCAGCGTGTCATTGAGCTAACCTTTAGGACTGCCCACAAAAACCTGGACTGAAAAACTTTTATAACCTCTAACTCTAAATTTCAGTACAACATATTTAATGTTTTTTGATAAATCTCAGAATTGCCTTTACAAGAACTTTAAGTGACTGCACACCACTTTGCACCAAACAGCGGACAGACCAAGCTAATGACAAAGAGATTAGCCAATAGTTGGGTGAGCGTTTAGCCCAGTATTTCTGTTACTTTCAGTGCCTTCAATGGGTATGAGGCTGTGGTTTCTCTAACAGGTGAAACTGTTCTAACCCCAGTCTTACTTACCTTTAGGCTGCCTTTGAATCTCACCCTTATCCACTCAAAGAGCAGATACACCCAGCCTTGTATCAGCAGCCAATCTGCTTAGGCTAAACAACAATCGCTCAGGCAGTTTTAATGTCCAATGAGGACCCATTTAACCACGTTTTTGTGTCTTATGGGGGCAACAATTATTGAAATTGGTCCAGTATTGAACTAGAGCGCTGCAGCCGGCACCCGCAAAGCTTGCTGCAACACAATCCTTTCTACATGCTACATGACACAACACTGTCATGTGTCGTCATGCAAGAACATCAGGTGGAAAACTTTCAGTGCTCAAGGAATATTATGTCTGACATGATCATGAAAAATACAATGACAGAGAAGCAATAATTGAAACTGGTTTCAATATAAAGTTGTCTGTGAGTGTGAGTGCACACTGTCCACCCAATGTCCACTAAAAACTTTGAACCTCCACCTTTAGTCATTTTACAGGTTATAAGAGTAAAACAGCCTCACGGAGCCACTGGCTGTAGACTGTCTTCTTGTTTTCAGAAGCCAATGTGATGACTCTGTTGCCACATTTAGCAGAATTTCAGACACCCTAAGCGCACATTTTGACAAACAACCACGGGGAGCATTGTTAATGTGTTGACTCCTTGAGCATTTGGTGACAAATTGGCACAGCTGATACTGACGCAAGTAAATGTGCACTGTTGCATGACAAATCGATAGAGGTCTCATTGTAGCGCTTCCTGTACACTCTCTCTGCTTAGAATCTATTCTTAGCAGAGAGGCAGAGATAGTATTATATGCAAATTAGCATATAATGTCATCTGGCACCTTCTCATAAGTTCTTGAGTAGCCAAAAGCAAGTCTCATTGGAGGAGAGTTGGCAGTACCTGGTCAGGGAGTTGTGCGTTGCAGACATGGGGGCTGGGTATTTCACATTACAAAGCCAAGAGAAGAAAGCTGTTTCTTTGTTCTTGACAGCAAGAGTTTCCTTGGATGGGAAGTGATAAATCTGTTCCATACCATTTGAGGGAAATTTCTGTCGAAGGCCAACGGAGCCGGCTTATTCTTAAAGGCCCCGTTAATTACTGCAAGCTTAGACACATGATGCCAACAATGAAGTGCCAGCAGCACCAAGCCGGTATGCTCGATGACAACACCTCATAATGTCTGATAAATACACTGGCAGGATGGATGAATAGCGACTTACCTGCCTCATTAGTACTCTGATTTTTTACCCTGTATTATATCGCTTATATCTCTTAGATCTGTAAGTTATCACTTATTAGGCTTCTACCCCCCCCATCCTCCTGACATCTGTCCTGTCCTGCTGTGTGGCTGTTTTCCACCAGTTTACCGGCCACTGATGTTTGTCAGCCCCTTCTGTAACTGTAAAAGTTTGCTGATTGTCAAGTTTTGGTGTTTTTTGATCCCTCAGTTAATGCTCCACTTGAAAGAGCTTGGTCACGCAAGGAACAACTCTTGACAAGGATTTCCCCTTTTTATGTTTTATTGAACTTTGTTTTGTTCATGAAGGGGTCATTCAGTCATTCAGCAGCAGCAGCAGCAGGTTGAAAACCTTGAACACAAGAATAGCAAGACATTGCGTTATTTCAAGTTTAACAAACACAAAATCATTAAAATGTAAAATAAAAATCCATGCAGTAAGTACTACTACTAATTACAATTCTTTGAATGCACCAAACTAGCAATGCCTTAGCATTAAGTCAGCATGTGCTAACAAACCTTTAAGATTTAACCTTAATCACATATAAACAAATACATTTTTTTTCAATATTTAACTCAAGCAAATGAGTAACTCCAGTGGAGTGTTAAACAAAAGCAAAATACAAGTAAAGCATCAGCTTTGCTGGTCCAAACAATTGAATAGGCTTGAGTTGATTAAAAACTGCTTTGTCAAACTTAAAGTGCAGACTACAAACTACAGTAGGCAAACAACAAATTAAGTGGAAATAATCAACTGAAAGTCACTACCATTAAACAAACTAAGTCAGATGCCCAACGAGGCCAAACATTTTGCATGTGCACATGTGGAGCACATGTTGAGCACAAGTCCATCCATTCCACAACAACAGGTGAGTAATTTAAGAAAGTCACATTTCCTACCAGTTGCGTTTGACGGTGAACTGAGGGATTTTAGTTTTCTTGGTTTGGTTTGTTTCTTTAAGCTTTTGCTCTCCACAAACTTTCATCCTTTGTCTCCCACAGCATGTGTTGAACTGATGGTTAAGATGGCCGTCTAACAGGAAGTTCCTCCTCTTGACAGGAAGTGGTTGGAGTGCTTTGCTGGTGTTGTTGAACTGATTGACTGCCCCCTGTAGGTCCGGCTGAAGACTTGTTTTGTTTGCAAAGTGAATGAAAGATTTTTGATTTTTTGGTTGTGCTTTTCTGTCAGTTGGCGTGACACCTCCCACTTGACCTCTCGGTTGTGAAACTCAGAGAGGTCACAAGAGTCGTAGATGGTCAGAGTGTGTTGTTTTCTCTTTCCTTGATGGTGTTCTTTTGTTCCTCAACAGGTATTAGAACAATGACCCGCCGTACATCCCTGTGCAGAACTGTAGAGGGGATTTTGATTTTCAGTTTTCTTGTTGACCTCTGGTTAGATTTCATGGTCGAGACTGGATAGCTGGGGAAGGTTCGGACATGAACATCTCTGACGACGCCCTTCTTGTCAGGATTGACGCTGATGACTCTGGCCAGTTTGTACTGACTCCTCAGTGCATTTTGGTCGGCAAGCCAGACAATGTCTCCTGTGGCTACATTTCTGTGTGTCGTGTGCCACTTGCTCCTGGTGAATAGATTGGGCCCCGCCAACTGACTCCACTTCCTCCAGAACCGGTCAACTTCTGTTTGAATTGCTCTTAGCCTTTTGTAGGGGTAGCCATCAAAGTCGAAGCTTCCGAGGTCTCCTCTAGGTCCTGTTCTCCCAAGCAGAAGAGAATTTGGGCTGATGTACTCCACACAGTCCTCTCGGCTTTGAGTTCTGGCATCTATGGGTCTCTCATTGGCAAGGTTTGCAGCCATGTAGAGGAAGGTTTGGAACTCACTCCAGGTAAAGCACCCGTCTCCTCCCAGGTTGTGCAGAGCGCGCTTCACGGTGCGTACAGCAGCCTCTGCAGCTCCATTTCTATGAGGGGAATCAGCGGGGTGAATTTTCCAGCTCCATTCTGTCCCATGCTTGGAGACTTCATTCTCAACCTCTGGCGATTGTAGCTGGCCAAGAAAGGTGTACAGGTCATTGAGCGCAGGTCTGGCACCCACAAAGTTTTTCCCAGGGTCTGACCACAGCTTCTTTGGATGACCTCTTAGTGCTGTGAATCTTTTGTAGGCCAGCAGGAAACCTTCAGAAGACTGGTCACTTACGACATCTGTGTGCAGAGCTCGGGATGCCATACAGCAGAAGACTAACCCCCATACTTTAAGCCTTGTTTTCTTCTTCACTTCATCCTTCACTTCATAAGGTCCGAATAGATCCAATGTTGTGAATTCGAATGGTCTTGCTGGTGTAATCCGTTCGGATGGGAGGTCACTCATGATTTGTTGGCACTTTTTAGCTCTGGTCTTTCTGCATATCACACAGCTGTCCACAATCTTCTGAGCCAGTTTCCGGCCTCTTGTGACCCATGCTTTTTTCCTCATCCTCAGGAGTGTACCTGCTATTTCCTCATGGTTTGCATTGTGGGCTTCTTGTGCCAGAAGAGAGGATACCCACGCATCACAAGGTAAGATTGGTACAGTGGTTTTGTCGTCATCAAAGGTCTGAAATCTTCCTCCACAGACCAAGAGTCCGGTTTTTGTATCTTTGTACACAGCCAGTCTGTTGAGGGTGGCGTCTTGGAAGCATGCACCCTCTTGTGCTGCGAGGAAGAGGTCTCTCTGAGCATCTTCATACTCGCCGATGGTAAGTACAGCTTGTTTTGCTCTGGATTTTAGCTCTTCCGATGAGAGCACCTCCCACTTTGGCTTACTTGTGGATTGGGTTTTGCCCAGTAATTCTTTCCACTTCATTGCAGCTCTCCACACCCAGGCGATAACTCTGGTCATCTTGGTCAAGCTGCTGAACTTTCTGACATTGATCAGTTCTTTTACTGCAGAACCAGCTGGTGGTCTTCGAAGTTGAGTCCTGGGCCCCTTTCCATCTGCGGTGCTTTGCTGAGCATCAGTGCCTCCTTTGGCTGTGACTGTCACTGGGCTGCTTGTACCACTAGATGGCGCATTGTGTGTGGCTTTCTTGAGCTGTGCTCTCGTCAGTGCTGCTGAGAAGGACTTTCTTTGAAGCTTGTTTATCCCTTCTCTAGCATGGGTAGCAACATCTTTGGCAGACTTCTTTGGCCACTCTCCCACAGGTAGTTTCAGGAAGTCTGGTCCATTCTGCCACACAGAATCCTCTTTGAGATCTTCTGGGGCTGCACCTCTTGTTATGATGTCTGCCACATTGAGGTCTCCCTGGATCCACCACCACTCATCAGGGGATGTGGTCTTTTGGATTTCTCCGACCCTGTTCGCAAAGAACGTCTGATATCCATAGCTGTCTCTTTGGATTGCTCCCAACACAGTTTGACTGTCCAGCAGGTGGACCCATTTTTCAATCTCCATCCGAGAGTGCTTCTCAATGTACCTTCTTAGGCGGACAGCATAGACAGCACCACAGATTTCAGCTTTGACTGGTTCCCCCTTCTGGTCAAGTGGCGTAAGCTTTGCTTTTGACTCGATGAGCCTGACTTCAATGCCTTGTGCAGTCTCCCACCTGAAGTACACCACGGCTCCGTAGCTCTGGTCACTCCCATCAGAGAATGTTATCCCCCATGGTTTTTTGGTCCAGTTGCATGGTGTGAGGCTTCTGTGGAAGGTTATTTGGCTGAGGCGGATGTATTCCTCAAAAAGCTGGATTGCTTCTTCCCTCAACTGTTCTGACAGTGGCTTGTCCCAGGTGTCTCGGGCTGTGCTGGTTCCGGCCTCCTGGAAGGCTCTCCTGACTAGAATGGCACCCTTCTGTTTCGCAGGAGTGACAAGACCTATTGGGTCATACAGGCTAGCTACTTGGCTCAACAGCTGTCTTCTAGTCAGTGGCTTGGGAGTTTTCCCTCTCACCTCTTCCTCCAGGATATTTTGACCCACTCTCATTTTCTTTCTCCTCTTTGAGAAGTTGACTGAGGTCATTGGGTACAGTTTGTCGCTTTCAACAAGATAGCCGACTCCCAGGGCTTTATCATCTTCTTCTCTCCTTTGATTCGGGAGAATAAGGAATTTGTTTGCTGGTCTTTCTGGTGTGAGCATGTCCCTCCCACTTTGGCCCGACCGGACCCAGGGCTTCAGGAAGAATCCACCTGCTTTGAGGATTTTTTCAACTCCTGCTGTGCTTTTGTCCAGCTTTTCCAGGTCATTGTGAGAGGTAAGTATATCGTCGACATAGGAGTCTTCCTCCAGGATCCTGCGCTCCTCCTCCAGGTGAGTGAACATGGGTAGCTTTGCAGTCTCTCTCATGGCCAGCTGTGCGATGCATCCTGCTGGCCGGTCACCGATGTTAACTCGTGTGATTGCATACTCCTCCAGTTCGCCATCTTCTGTGTCTCTCCAGAGAAACCTGTGTAGGTGTACTTCCAGGTCTTCCAACCACACCGAGTTATACATCTTCTTGATGTCGCCGAGTGCAGCATGCACCCCTCTCCTGAATCTGAGAAGTACTGCTCTGATCGGGTTGAGGACGTCAGGTCCTTTTAGCAGAAGATCGTTCATGCTTGTTCCCCTGAACTTTTGACTGCTATTCCACACCAGGCGTACAGGTGTTGTAGTGGAATGTGGATTTGGCGCCACCAAGTGGCTCACATACCAGACTGGTCCTGTCCAGTTGGTCAGTGTATCTTTGGTAAGCTTCTTTGCTGCTCCTCTTTCCACCATTTCATGGACTTGAGCTGTATATCCCACTTTCCACTCCGGTTCTTTTTTGAGCTGCTTCTCTGTTCTCAAGAAAGTGGCTTCCACTCCACTTCGGTTGTTGGGCAGAGAAGTTGGATCTTCGATCCATGGGTACTTTGTGTCCCAGTGTGATTCACTGCTGTGATCATCGGTGTTGATGAAGGTGAGGCCTCTCCTGATGATCTCCAGTTCTCTCTCCTCACTCAGTGTCATTTCTTTGCCTCCTGGCTGGCAGTTGCCGCATCTGCACCCTCCACACTTAGGTTCACAAGCTGCTCCAATACTGTCCCACTTCCACCAGTTGAGGAATTCTTTGTTGGCTACAGTGCTTCTGGTTTCAGCTGAGATTCCATTTGTGTCGCAGAGTTCCTGGTACTTCACAGCCGTGGCCCTCATGGATCGTGCGAAGTGGGTTTTTGAGGTGTGCGCCACCAGATCCACTTTTTCAAACAGGTCCGGGTGCGTTCCACCGACTGTCTTCCCCAGTGGGCCGTCCCAGAGAACGAGGTCACCGACCACCTTCGTCCTTTGTGGTACAAGTCGGCCCTCACGATGGCTGATGAGGAGTTCAACTTGTTCTGTTCTCGCCTGCGCAGGTCATCCAGGTTGGTGTTAGGAAAGAACCTCCTCAGCTGTTCAGGAGTGACTGGGTTTTGGACCTTAGCGATGTCTTCCAAGCCGTAGCAGAGGAGTTCATGGGCGCGTTCCGTCCCTCTGGGGGTCTTAACTCTCACTCTGAGATGGTATCGCCTTGTTTTGACCTTTAGGGCCATTCCTCCAACCCCGTGGACGACGAGTGTGATCTTTTCGCTCCTCAAATCCAGTCTCCTTGCTGCACGGTGGGTAATGTAGTTCGTGTCTGAGGCTAAGTCGATTAGAGTTCCGATCCCATCCCCTGCATTGGTGGTAACTTCCAGTAGCATGAGGATCACAGGGAGCTCTTGAACTGCACTTACTTCCATGCCGCCAGGCCTGTTGGTTTTGAGGGATCTTGCAGACGCATTTGTAAAGGCTCTTTTGCATTTTTCCGCCATTTCAGGGGACAGTTCTGACATGAATTGCTGTTGTTCTTCTGTCAGTTTATTCCTCTTTATGGTTGACTTTGCTGTCTCTGTCTCCTCTTTTCTAGGGTCTGCTTTCTGACACAGGGAGAAGTGATGGCCTCTCCTACAGCCCGGCTTTTTACACAGGTAAGTGTCTTTGCAGGTACTGTCTTCGTCATGACACTCCAAACACTTTGTGCAGGCTCCCAGCCTCTCCACAGCACTTAGCTTGTCTTTTACCTTCAGCACCTTATACTTCTTGCAGAAGAAGAGCTTTTCTGCATGCCGCTCGTCACCGCAGACAACACAGCCCTCTTTACTCGTGGACCTGGTAGAGGCGTACTTCTTGAAGTCAGCTGGTCTCTTGTCCGGCTTCTCACCCACTCCAAGTTGCTCGAGTCTCTCCAAGACCTCTTCTTCAGTTTTCAGGTAACTCAGGAGCTTGTCAAAGTGGTTGTCTGGGGTTACTGCATTTGTTGGATTTACCATGTGGAGTAGCCAATCCCGCTTCATTGTGTCTGGCAGTTTGCTTTCTATTGACTTGACGATGAGAGGGTTTTTGATGGCTCCTGTATTTCCGAGTTCTGTCAGGTCGCTCAAGGCCTTTTCAACTGACTGGATGAGCTCGATCATCCTCCTGGGCTGGTGGGATTTTAGAGGTGGGATCTTCTCCAGGTCCTCGACAATCTCCAGGGCGATGGTGGTCTTATTCCCGAACCTGTTTTCCAGGACCTTAAACATCTCCTCGGCAGACTTGTAGGTGGAGAGCCGGAGGTCTTTGCGGATCCTGTCATCCATGCTGTCAAGGAGCTGCATCTTCTTCGCCTCCGCAGAGCCGGTTGGCTCCCCTTGCCGCTGTAGATTTTCCCAGTCTTTTTTCCATTGGTGGAATTCCCTCCTTGAGCCATGGAATCTGGGCAGGCAGGTGGGCTTTATTTTGAGGACAGGCTGCTGGGCTGGCTGGGGTGCTGACTGGGCCTGATGAGTTGTATTCCGCCTCTCCTCTTCTGCAGTTCTCTCCACTGTCAGGAACTCAGCCTTTTTTGCCACGAGGTTGCTCTTCAGCTTCCTTAGGCCTTTTATTCTGCCATCCAATTCAGTTTTCTCCTCAGCGGGAATCCATTCTTCCCACCGCTTGAATGCAGCCATTGTGTCTGCGACAACCTGCTTTGCTGTTTCCAGCTGGTGCTCATACCCATCTTTGTTGAGCAGAGACACTAAGGTTCTATGAGCCTGTTCACAGGCCGACTCGGCTTCTTCAATGGCGAAGGTCAGCTCCCCCTCGGCGTACCTTGACCAGAGACTGGACAGCACGCTTTTGCGTACTTCCTCCAGTCTATTTTTGCAGTCCTCTGTGGTTTTTTCCAGATCACTCTCTTGGCTTGGGTGCAGCTTCTTCTCACCTTCCTCTTCGCCAGCCTCCGCCCGCAGACCAAGCTCATACTCATCATTTGCGTAGTTTACTTTCCTGGACAGTGAGCAGAGTTCCCTGTATTCAGCCTGGAGCTCTGCTTTCATCAGGTATCCAGTCACTCGTGAGACGTAGTTGGCCTGTTTTGTGAAGGCCGTCTTTGCTGAAGTCCTCTCACTCTTCAGCTGTTTGATGCTTTTTCCAGTGGCGTCTTCTGCCATTCTTGCAGTTTTTCCTCACGTTGACAAGGTTGACTGTAGGCCGTTGATCCTCTGTCTCTTGCCACGCTGGTTTTCAACTGTCAAGTTTTGGTGTTTTTTGATCCCTCAGTTAATGCTCCACTTGAAAGAGCTTGGTCACGCAAGGAACAACTCTTGACAAGGATTTCCCCTTTTTATGTTTTATTGAACTTTGTTTTGTTCATGAAGGGGTCATTCAGTCATTCAGCAGCAGCAGCAGCAGGTTGAAAACCTTGAACACAAGAATAGCAAGACATTGCGTTATTTCAAGTTTAACAAACACAAAATCATTAAAATGTAAAATAAAAATCCATGCAGTAAGTACTACTACTAATTACAATTCTTTGAATGCACCAAACTAGCAATGCCTTAGCATTAAGTCAGCATGTGCTAACAAACCTTTAAGATTTAACCTTAATCACATATAAACAAATACATTTTTTTTCAATATTTAACTCAAGCAAATGAGTAACTCCAGTGGAGTGTTAAACAAAAGCAAAATACAAGTAAAGCATCAGCTTTGCTGGTCCAAACAATTGAATAGGCTTGAGTTGATTAAAAACTGCTTTGTCAAACTTAAAGTGCAGACTACAAACTACAGTAGGCAAACAACAAATTAAGTGGAAATAATCAACTGAAAGTCACTACCATTAAACAAACTAAGTCAGATGCCCAACGAGGCCAAACATTTTGCATGTGCACATGTGGAGCACATGTTGAGCACAAGTCCATCCATTCCACAACAACAGGTGAGTAATTTAAGAAAGTCACATTTCCTACCAGTTGCGTTTGACGGTGAACTGAGGGATTTTAGTTTTCTTGGTTTGGTTTGTTTCTTTAAGCTTTTGCTCTCCACAAACTTTCATCCTTTGTCTCCCACAGCATGTGTTGAACTGATGGTTAAGATGGCCGTCTAACAGGAAGTTCCTCCTCTTGACAGGAAGTGGTTGGAGTGCTTTGCTGGTGTTGTTGAACTGATTGACTGCCCCCTGTAGGTCCGGCTGAAGACTTGTTTTGTTTGCAAAGTGAATGAAAGATTTTTGATTTTTTGGTTGTGCTTTTCTGTCAGTTGGCGTGACACTGATTATGTCTTTTATGGGTTTACACTGGGCTTTTAAAAGGCTTCCTGCTAATCTGAACAAAAGGCTCACAGCTTCTGCTACAGAACAAACAGCACTGACATCATCAATATGAATGAGGGAATAATGGTTGCTGATGCATATGGATACGGTTATTGGATACTGGTTCAATAAGGAGGAATTATGATCTGTACTGACAAAAAAGGCAGTTAAAGGGATGATTAGGAGGAACAAACGATAGTGTGTGAATATCACATAAAAACAGCTTGAAACTTTCAATCTGTAGTTAATACCAAGCAGTGACTTAATGTAATTAAATTCCTAGCTCAGTTAAGATGAGCAAAACTAACATTCATTGTATTTTGGCTGTATTGAGGAGGTGTTAATTGGGCCAAGGCGTACAAAAATTATTGAAAAGCAAGAATATGTAGATTAACACCAATCAAAAGTATGTAACACAGAATTCTGAGTACTGTTGAACAAAAAATAATGGTCCGACTAAGTGTAAATCAGATGTCAGACCACACCTGCAGAAAGCTGTACGTTATGATATCCATGCTGGTTAACATGGGTAATGTCACCAGCAAAGCACCCCCAGACCACCCCACCCCCTTCAAGATGCATGATGGGAACCACACATGTGGATACCATCTTTGTGTCTCTGGTCAAAACCAAACATCTCAAATTTGACTCATCAGACCACTGATGTATTTTTTTTTTGATGAAGGTGAGATGTATCTGCTAGCTGCTGTTACTGTTAATTCCTAAAGTCGGTAATTGTAATGAATGGATCCTATGCAGTCACTCGTGGTCTTCTTCTCCGGGGGTAGTCCTCGTGAGAGCCAGTTTCATCATAGTCTTTGGTGGTTTTCCCAACTACACTTGAGGATACATTCAAAGTCCTTGAAATTTTCCAGATTGATCGACCTTCATGTCTTAGAGCTTAATGATGGGCTGTCATTTCACTACACTGGAGTTTTTTTTCTTTCAGAATTTCCATGATGACATTTTCTCAAGTGTCTCAAAAAAAATAAATGTCTCAGGCAAGCAATAATGATATACGCTAGCTCAAAAATATAAAAAAAAACAAACATGTAAGGGCTTTTGTCAGGATTCAATTAAAAAAGAAGACTGCAAAGACCTTGAACACCTGGTTTTCCTCCTCCCGTGTAATGGACTTTTGCAGACAATGAGACCTCACATAGAAGGTCAGTGTGCCATGCCCTGGGGTCAAACACACATACAGTATGAGAGATCTCCTCACTCAGCCCAGCAATAATTAAAGAACGATCTGGGAATAATGGTGGAAAGTCTGTCATTCTTCCTCTGCCTTTTCTTTGTGTTCTTATTCTGTTTTTAGGACACACTCTTCTCCCCAACTCCCAGATGAATTCTAGCTGGTGGAGGTTAATGGAGTCTAAATGACACGTATGTACCAACACAGACTGTACTCCCTGAGGTCTGTGTGGTCTACTTGTGACACGACTATTATAGAGGAAGTAAGAAGGGAAGAAGGGGAATAAGATGGACGGATGGATGGACAATCTTCAGATGGAGATGGAGAGTTTTTGATTTTTCACTACATACAGTAGATGAACTAAAAAAAAAAAAGCTATTTTCACTATGCAATGTCTCCTGTGGTTGCCCGAGGGCATCCACAGACATACACACACACACACACACACATGCAGGTACCTAAAAACTAATAACATGAAGCAATGCCCTTGCTCAAACAGGAAAACATAGTTTGACATTTAAAGAGAAATCCTTCCTAAACGCCAGCATCCAGAATAAAAATCAAGTTTTGGTGTCACTGTCTCAGAATAAAGTTGCACTTGCTTCTGCCATTCTCCAGCATGTCCAACAAATAAACAACAATTTCCCACTACAGCTTCTGCTACTGCTCATGAACCTCCACCAGAAGAGTGGATTAAAGGTGAAAAGAGCTGCATCGTGTTTTCAGTTGAGTCTTTTCTTTCGCTGACATTGATTCTAGGAAATGAACAGACTGATGAGATCCAACATAGTGATTTGTTGGCCTATCTGGAGAAAGTCTTATTTAAAAATGTAAAAACAGAACATTTAAAATGAAGACTTATACATATGTATAAGTAAATATCTATGTTACGTAATAGTTTCTTTGTCTGTCAGTTATTTGTCTGAAGCTTCCCTGTGTTCCTGCCTCTGTTCCTAGTTTTGTTTTTATTGATCTCCAGGCGCTTTTCGGTTAATTTCTTTTGTGTTCTTTTGTGTTTATCCCCTTTGAGGAAGTCATTAGGATTTGTTTCCATACATATACTTGTTCTCCTTACCTCTTTGTCTGAAACTGGCTCCACACCTGAACCCTCTCTTCCATGACAGAAAAGAAACACAGGAACGAATTAACCATGCAGGTGAAACAAATCAAGGCCAGGTGCATAATCAGAACAGGTGGGAAAAAAATGCAGGAAGTAGAAATGCAAGACACAGAAAGGAAAGTACTACAAAATAAAACAGGAAACACAAAACAAACTCTAGAAAGTTTATGTTTCTGTACACGCTCGTTCAATTCAATTCAATTTGTATAGCCCAAAGTCACAAAGTACATTTGCCTCGGAGAGCTTTACAATCTGTACAGGGAGTGACACCCTCTGTCCTTAGACCCTCGGTTCGAGTGAGGAAAAACTTGCCCACAAAAAACCTTTAACAGGGAAAAAATGTGGAAGAAACCTCAGGAAGAGCCACAGAGGAGGGATCCCTCTCCCAGGACGAACAGACGTGCAATGGATGTCACGTGTACAGGACAATCAACATAAACATTTTGTACATTTACAATGACTGACAGAATGACAATGAATCACAATGAATGATAAAGTGACCACAGTAGCAGTTCAGTTGTTGGGTTTGGTGGAATACTTTTCAGTTCAGTGCACAATGTTTTCATTTCTACTTAAAGCCTAAATTCCTTACATATGACTCTGGATTTGTACTTTCTTCAGTCTGACATTTATATGTATATATTGAATGAAACTTTGAATATATATGAAGTGAACCTTGAATATATTGAATGAAACTTTGAATATATATGGAGTGAACCTTGAATATATTGAATAAAACTTTGAATATATGGAGTGAACCTTGAATATATTGAATAAAACTTTGAATATATGGAGTGAATCTTGAATATATTGAATAAAACTTTGAATATATTGAATGAAACTTGGAATATATGGAGTGAACTGTGAAACTTAACTGATTCAGACTTCACGGCATTTTGTGTAACATGTGGATTCTATAGCTAAAAGTGAGTGACAACGAGTCAGTCCACTCACAATCTCGTTAAACTATGAGGACATCATTAACTCTGCATGTACGGAATCCTGTCGAATCCAAATCCTCTTGATACCCCTGATCAATACCGTTCAACCTCACAGGAGTGCCCCACAACACCCAGTGTACAATCTCCACCCGTGCACAAGAAAGGGTCCAAGACACTGTATGGTTAGCTTGATATAGTTTTCAGGTGATTTAATGAAGGTAAAACACAGTGAATGGCTGTGCGTAATGGCACTGCTCTCTGACGCAGCACTTCTCTGGGACTGGAGAAGCTGCTGCGGTTACAGGTATTTCATGAACTGAAAGAGAAGCTCTTCATATATTGTTTGGATACATTAAGCATCACTGACCTTCATAGACCAATGCAGGGTGAATATTTAGTTTAGTATTCAACATATTTTA
The DNA here is from genome assembly GCA_004119915.2 of Collichthys lucidus. NCBI lineage: Eukaryota > Metazoa > Chordata > Actinopteri > Sciaenidae > Collichthys > Collichthys lucidus. Next base: position 5,075,261 of record CM014085.1, on the reverse strand, counting down.
TGATCCGCGACACATTGTCAGCTTTGGGCACTCTACTCACACAGTAGACTGCGGACAGACAGACAAATGCATAATGAGATTATGGCGAAACTTTATGCCTGTTGTAGGCCTGCCACGGTTAAAAATTGAGCGAACTTCTTTGTCAGAAGTACGGGCAGGCTATTGGGCAGGGGTATCGGGGGGATTTTGGCACACATTCACCAGTGTATAAAGTCTGACGTCAGTGAAGTTTCATTCAATATATTCAAAATTATATATATATTAAAGGTTTCAAGGAATTAAGTCCACATCAGCCCCAGCTCATTCAGAAGATGCCTTCCATCTGATCAGAGACTGTTTACTTTATTGTGTAGTATAATATTTTGATATAGTTATATAGTATGTTCATGTTTATTCATATAGTGACATTTTCAATACTGTGTATATTACTTTTACACTGTGTAGTATACTATAATTCTCAAGTAGTTATACATTTTATTATCTTTCCAATCACACATCAATAACATTACCAGGCGTGCATACTTCCATCTACGAAACATTAATCGACTCCGCCCCTCACTCACCCCCCACACTGCCGCCATCCTTGCTGTAACTCTCTCCTCTTCGGCCTCCCTCAAAAAACCCTCCATAAACTTCAACTGGTCCAGAATTCAGCTGCCCGCATCATAACCCGGACCCCCTCCATCCGCCACATCACTCCTGTCCTCCAACAGCTCCACTGGCTCCCGGTTCAGTTGCGCATACAATTCAAAGTACTACTACTTACATTTAAGGCCATCCACAACCTCGCCCCTCCGTATCTGTCAGATCTCATTCACATTCAAACACCCTCCCGTGCCCTCAGATCCTCTTCATCCATACACCTGTCTGTTCCCTCCGCCCGCCTCACCACCATGGGGAGCAGAGCATTCAGCCGCTCTGCTCCCCGACTCTGGAACTCATTAACACCCACACTTAGAAACACAGACTCTTTCACCCTCTTCAAATCCCAACTTAAAACATACCTGTTCACAACCGCCTATCCACCATGACATCATCTCTGCATGCACATTTTCTCCTTTCTTGTTTTCATTGATTTTGATTTTATTGATGTTGTTTTTATGTGTTTTAAATGTTTTACGCTGTTTTTAAATGTGATGTGTACGGTGACCTTGAGTGTCAGAAAGGCGCCTTCAAATAAAATTTATTATTATTATTATTTTGTTATTTTATTGATCTTATTCCGCTTTTCTCTTGAAATTATATTTTATTTTTGCTTATCCTCCTCTCTAGTACTGGTATGGAAACTTGTGCTCTTAACACTGACCCGTTTTTCTCGTCCAGTACGTTTAATTGTGCTGTTGACATTGTGCTCAACTTCACAGTACCTATCCAAACTGAAAACATTTTCATGAGTCATTGCACGATAAGCACCATGTCGTCCTTATACCAACAATGGCTCTATTCCAGCAATTATTGTGATTCAGAGAAAGCACAAAATATTGATGTACGTGTTTGTAGTCCAGAATCTGGACATCAAAATCAACGAATGGTAAGAAAGTTTAGTGACACAGTGTGAAGAGGATGCTACATCTGTGTATGTCAGGGAGAAGGAGAGAGAGAGAGAGTGATACGTATCATCATCTCTGCTGGAAAGATGATGCTATTCTTGAGAAGGACAGCGGTCAGTAGATGTGCCTCTTTCTTGTGGCGTCAGAACGTTTCAGGATCAGACAACTCCTCACTCAGCCTTGTGAATCGTGAATGTTTAAAACAGAGAATCAAGATCAAAATTAGAAATATGGCAATAAATCATCTTATTAGTTACACCTGTGTGTCCAAATGTGAAAATGCAAAACTATATATAAATATTATTATTTTTATGGATGATTGAAAACATGTGCATACAGGGCTGAACTAAATAGTTTTGCTTTGTAGTAACTTTTTTTGCACGTTGCTTCGATTACACAAGTCAAACAATCCTCTGCAGTGACCATTGGGACTGGGACCATCAAGATATAGAACAATACTAATAATATTAATGTAGCCTAATGTTTCTTTGCATTTGTGCAGAAATAATGAATAATGTCCAATAACTCTGTAGAGTCCAAAAGTCAAAATGTTTAAAGAATCTGTCACACGGTGAGGTCAAGCTGGGTTTTTGTCTTGTCTTGTCATTTTCTGTTTTATTTTGAAAGATAACTCTCCTCTCGTTTCAGGTCACTTGCCCTTCCTCATGTGTCACCGGTCTGATTGGCTGTGTCCGAAATCACTATATAGTGCACTACAGTGGTCCCTCGTTTATCGCAGGGGATACGTTCTAAAAATAACCCGCAATAAACGAAATCCACGAAGTAAGTTTTACAATTATTATACATGTTTTAAGGCCGTAGAACCCCTAAAAACACACTTTTCTACACCTTTTTACACACATTTTGTCCTTAAATAGGACGCAGAACATGCGCGTTCATACTGTACAATACGCTGTATAAAAAGGCATGCAAAATTACACAGAAAAAAATCTGCGAAACAGCGAGTGACCACGCCATTTTGTAGTCTGAATGTTTAGTGTCCACTATATAGTGCACTGCATGTATCCCACAATTCACCACGAAATGTAGTGAACATCTGATGGTCACTAACCGAAGCAAGATATCCCATCATGCATTGCCAGAAGTTCTCTGGGCGCGGAAAGGAACATAAATATGGGAGTCAGCAGGGGGTGTAGTTTGACGGAGGATAGTTTATTGAATTAAATAAAGAAAATAATATCTACTCTAATTAAAAAGGCGCTAAAAAGTAGGATATCACTCACAATTTGACGACGTCTTGCTAGTCTTAGAAGAGCAGCGCATCTTCTCTTTTCTCTCTCTCTTTCTCGCTAATCTAGTTCTCCTCCTGATCATCAATAATTGAATTATTGATAAAACACAAACAGCCAGACTGACAGTAGACGGTATTTCTATAGCGCTACGGGAGTTTTCTAGGATAACGGTGTGTGAATAAGTGTTTTTTTCGGCGGATGGATGAGAGGATGAGAGGCACGAAACAAATTCATGAGTTGTGGAGCAGTACAACAGTCACAAGGCCACTTTATTCTATAGTTTATTTTATTACACATTTCAGAACAAGGCAATTTAAATGGCTTTCTACATTCATTAAAAAAAAGTGTAAAACGAACAGCATATAATCATAAACATTCCAGTAGATTACACTGTAACTTTTTGTTACTAAAGAGCTAATAGAATAAAATATAAAAATGTGCTTAAATAGAAAATAAAATACGAAAATAAAACGTACAGGACAGTAATCAAGACTGTAATTTAATAAAAATGCAGTAGAAATGGACAAGTATTATGTGAGACGACATTAATGTGGTGCGTTTTAATTGTGCGACAGCAATGACCAGGGCCGCTGACAGGTTTGGCTGGGCCCGGGACAAAAAAATTCTCAATGCCTCTGATGATGATCTGAGGTCGTAGTCGAAAGGGGTTCTCTCATAGACATATATACATGTATATATGTCTATGGGTTCTCTGGGCGGGCCCAGAGAAGAGCGTGGCTCTCCCTCCCCGCCTCGACCAGAGGAGGAGGAGGACGGGGAGGAGAGGCTCACTTTTCACCCGTGGGTCAGGAGCCGGGGAGGCCGGCCGCGCGACCCGCCGTCCACCCGAAGAACCCTCTCCTCTCCCCGCCGGGGCCGGCGCACAGCTGGGGCGCGGTCAGCGCGGAGACGCGGGCGTCCACCGGCAGCCGCGCCCGACTTGTGCATGTTTACTAACAGGCTCGCGCACACTGACCACTTATCGAATGCTGTCGTCTTTTTTTCTAGAAAGACCAAACCATTTTGGAATAGGGGTGATAGGGGGTTATTGGCCGTTTTTTCAAGGGCAATGAAGGCAAACATCTATAAGTCATTGTTTGAATGCAATTAAAGCACTTTTCTACCCTAAAAACCAACACATTTTGAAGTGAACGTATCATAATTGAGCCCGACGTCATGGGGGCCCAGTTATGGGCCCCCCTCTATTCCAGAATTCCCAGGGCCCGGGACAAAAAGCCCTTTAGTCCCCCCCTGTCGGCGGGGCTGGCAATGACGTAATTACCGGCGGCAAGAGAAGTGTCCGAAAGTGTCCGAACATTTTTTTTGTTAAGCTCACTATATAGTCCACTACATTTATTTCCCTATGTAGGGAGTAGGGAATGAGTGAGTGATTTCGGACACAGTTATTGTCTTCCCCGCCCTGATTGTTTCCACCTGTTCCCCATTACCCTGTGTATATCTTGTCTGCGTCTCCCTTTGTCTTGTGCCAGAGTGTTTCATTCATTTCGTTCACCCCAGCCGATCTTTCCTACAGTCCTTGATCTTTCTTGCTTCCCCATGTAACGTGTGCTTGTTGTTTTTGCCTCCACGTGAGTGATTTTTTTTTTTGTTGTTGTAAATTTCATAGTATATGGTTATTGTTTTCTGTTCAGTTTTATAGCGGCTTTAGCTTTTGTCCTCCCTTTTCCTCTTTGCTTTTATGTTTTTTTCCCTCTTTGGAGTGGTTTTGTTTTGTAGAGTATATTCTTGAATAGTATCTTTATTTGAACTCTAGTGTAATTTTCATAGTCTATTCTTTGAGTCACTCAGTGTTGGACTATTCCAAATAAAGTTCCACTCAGTTGGTTAAATCTCTGCATCTGAGTCCTCCTTTGAGTCCAGGCCTGACAGAATCATAGTACAGGTTTAGCATAGTGGTCATAAAGTCTTTTGACCTGAAAGCCCTGTAGACCTGTACTCCTCCAGCCTTATCAACAAGACCAAACACAAAAACCAAAACCAATTTCTTCTATGGGAAAAAAGATGGATGGAATATTTGCAACATCTAACCAAATATTCAGCTTTAGTTCACATTTGTCGACATTCATTCTTTCAAAAACATTTTCACTGCAGTGAAAGCTTCGTGCAATCAATCTTTTTGTTTTATTCAATTTTTTTGAGGTTGCTGGCATTCTAGAATATGACAATTTAACCTCCACGACAAAACCGTTTCCAACAATCTTGGCTGTTCTAAAGCTACACCGATTGGAGTATATTTAGTGGTAAAATAGAACAGAGCATTGTGCAGCTGAAGTTTCATCAGCGCAGAGCATATTCATCTGGCATGAAATGAGTGATAAAGTAACAAAGATGGAAATGTACGTCTCAGAGATGGATGGCGTGTCTGCCATGACCCAGGAGGTAAAGGCAAATAATGAGGCAACAGATGGAATGCATGCCATTTCCGAAAAGAAACTCATTCATGGTCAGTGCTAATGAAGAATACATTTCCCAGATGAATTATGACGATTAGTCATTGACTGAATGATTTCCAGTTCACTAATTGAATGAAGTCTGAAGGCTGAGAATGAGATGAACAGAATGTGAAGTGGTTTGAATGTTCTACAAAGTGCTGCTACACTCAATCCACAAATAGTGAGCAATGTAGTGAACTATAACGTGAATTTGGAGTGATTTTGGACTTGCTCTTTCTTCTGTCACCTTTATCACAGAAAAAGACGGAAAGTCCTTCACTCTTCTAATCTTTTCTCTCTGGGTCTTCATGTATTACTTGTGGGGCGACTTATTCTTTTAACTGTTCTGGCATAATAACCTCTTTGTAGCAACATGGCCTCTGTAACCGTTTGCCTGATCCAAGGCTCAATTGTTACCTTGCAGCTGAGCAGTTTTATTAGAAAGAAAGATGTTCATTCTGCAAGCTGGGCTACCGACCCCATGCTCTTGCAAATGAACTGCTGAACAACGTGGACACATCATACATCAAGATGAAGAAATATGCTGTTTACTATAATACTATATATTAAGAATATATATAGATATATCTATATATATAATATATAGATATATAGATAGATATACTAGAGATGTATATATATATATATATATATATATATTAACCTACTACTAATTTACTAATTTATCATTATGATTACATGACATATATATATTAACCTTAATATATATATATATATATATATATATATATATATATTATATATATATATATATATATATATATATATATATATATATATAGAGAGAGGAGAGAGAGAGAGAGAGAGAGAGAGAGAGAGAGAGAGAGATGTCATTGTAATCATAATGATAAATTAGTAGTAATGGGGGCTTTGAGGAATTTGCCGGATTATTACAAGTGTGGTTGATTAAACCCAATATTGGAGGGAGGCCAGCAAGCCCTGAACTCAGTGCCATGGTAGGCAAGATAACAAGTGAGCTTGTCTTCAGTGTTGATCTGTTTGTTTTAATAAGAGCAAGTTGAAAGGTTGTTTTTTGCAAAGTGTATAAATTCATCTAGCTCTGCAGAGACCATTGTCATTTTGTTCCTTCATGATTCAATTCCCCACTACAGTTGATGTTCAAAACTAGTCAATTTAAAATAAAAAATCAATCAAATGCAAATTATGTCAATCATGTTTTGGATCATGCAGAGCGTGTTGTCCTCTAATCAGATAATCGGCGATTCGATCCCCGGCTCCTCTGCATGTCGGAGTGTCCTTGGGCAAGATACTGAAGCCCATATTGCTCCTGAAGGCTGTGCCATCAGTGTGTGAATGTGAATGAATGGTTAGCTTCTCAAACTGATGAGCAGTTGCCCCCTTGAATGACAGCCAGTGCCAAAAGTGTATGAATGTGTGTGAATGTGTGAATAAGATACGTACTGTAAAGCACTTTGAGTTGTCAGAGGACTAGAAAGGAGATATAGAAGCACAGTCAATTTACCATTAGCAGCTTTCAACACACACAAACGACACTCTTTTGGTGTATGTGTAACTCTAAAACTGCAGGAATAAATGCTTGTTTTAAAATAAGACACACAGTTAGAATGTGTTTAAGGCTCTTTAATGAAGAGCATTTGTCAGGATCCGGGATCAATGTTTTGCTCATTGGTGTTACCTAGATACTGTGTTTACAGTTTCAGTCAGCGAGGCAGTGACAGCTGATAGACCTTCAACCAATCATAGCAACAAACGTGCAACATATGTTGAGAAACGCAAACAAGTTAGGGCTATAAATCTGGGCCCTGTCAATCATAACATCAAAACCCACCTCATACTGTATTAAAGTAATGGTTGTGACTGGCTAAAATGAATCCAGTGTCACGGGTGAGTTCACAGACTGGACCCAAATGCAGACAAAGAGGTATGTGAATGGAAATTAACTTTAATAACTCACTAGGCAGGGATGAAAACACGAAAAAACAACTAAAGGTGGCTGATAGTCCAGGCAAAAATCCAAGATGAATCAGGGAACCAACAAAAGTCCAATAAACAAAATCCATAAAAACAGGAACAGTAGCAAGAAGTACAAGATGGAACAACTCAAACAGGACTAGAAAACAGAACACAGTACGATCAGACAAAGACACAAAGAAACACAGGAATTAAATAACACAGGGCAGCTAGAAACAGCGGAGACTAACAAGGGACAGGTCAAACAAATCAGGTACTTTTCAAGTGCTTTCAACACAATACATCCATTACTGCTGAGCGTGAAGCTAGAAGGGGCTGGAGTTGCCTGCCACCTGGCTACATCGACTATCACGTGTGTATGTGAGGCTTCATGACTGCATGTCTGATGTGGTGATTTGAAGCACGGAGGCCCCACAGAATACAGTGCTCTCTCCTTATCTCTTCACCCTATCACTGTGTCACTTCAGACACACTGAAGACACACTTGTGACTGCTGTCACTTCTAGATGTTCTCTAAAGATACAGCCATAGTTGGATATGTATCAGAAAGAAATTAACAGGAGTACAGTGGGGTCATCACAGACTTTGTTGACTGGTGTGATCTCAACCACCTTGAAATTACCGGCAACAAGACGAAGGAAATGATGATCGACTTCTGGAGGAAGACACCACGGACCACACCAGTGAACTTCCAGGGATTGGATATAGAGATGGTGGGAGCACACAAATAGCTGGGTGTTCACCTCAACAACAAACTGGACTGGTCGGACAACACAAACGTACCGTCCTGTACAAAAAGGGTCAAAGTCGTCTCCACTTACTGAGGAGACTGACGTCCTTTGGTGTGTGCCGGACTCCTTCTTCTATGACATTGTGGTGGCATTTGCATTATTCTGTCATTATTCAGTTGTCGGCTTTGGACAAACTGGTGAGGAGGTCCAGTTCTGTACTGGACTGTCCCCTAGACTGCACAGAGGAAGTGATGGAGAGGAGGATGTTAGCAAAGCTGACATCTATCATGAACAACACCTCTCACCTCCTGCATGAGACTGTGGAGGCCTTAAACAGCTCCTTCAGCAACAGACTGCCACTCCCACTATGTAAGAAGGAGATCTACCACAGGTCCTTCATTCCAACAGCTGTCAGAATCTTTAACACCAGTGTGACTTCATGACTGTCTACTTACATGAATCTGAGTGGCTCGCATCAGATCCAAGAGGATCTTTTTGTACATGTCACATAACTTTTCCAGCTCTTTTTTTGTCGTTGTTACTTATGACGCAAAAGTGTTCCTTTGCCTTGTTTCACAACAGAATAATCCTTTTCTGATTACTAGGCAACATTCAGTTTACTTTCACATATCTGCCGGCCCTTCACCTCCAGAAAGACATCCCTGCCATTGTTAACCTCTGTATGCTACAGGCCATGTATGAGACTGATGGCTTATAATACCACAGAATCAATAGGAAACCTCCACGCTAGCAGGCATTGCACTACAAAGCCCCAACAAACACACACACAATTCTCAGCCTGGCTATTCTCTTGCATGGCGGGTAAATACAATAGCATGGATCTTTTGCCCACTCCCTTTTTCCTCCTGCTTGCTCTCCTCTTTGGATAGACAGCCCCATTAACCACAACCAGATTAGCTCTGACCCACTAAACCACTTTCTTTCCAAAGGGGGGTAATGATGTGTGGTTGCATGCCCTATGTTTTGTGAGGTGGGTGGTATATTATGTCTGTAGCATAGCTTGAACTTTTGCCATGTAAATGTGCAGTTAGACCAATACACAGTATGTTTTTGACACACATTTGGTGGTGGGAACTACTATTGAGGAGGTTTTTTATGTCTGTTTGGCTGTGGACAGATTCTGTCAATGTGATAAGGTTGCAGCAATGGTTGATGTGGCTCTGGTGATAGAGTGGGTTGTGTAGTAATCAGAACGTTGTGTGTCATGGCTCCCCAATCCCAGTTCAAGACATATGATAATAATGTAGAAACGGTTATATTAGAACTGGGGGATGAGCGAGTTCACCATTATCTGTATAACTAAATCTGTATTCTTGTACTTGGAATAGGTGGGGCTTAATGGGTGGGGGTTGCGTTCAAACTGGAAATGGGTGGAACTAACAGAAAAATCATGAGAAAAATATTGTCTTGTATTGACACATTTTACTCTGAATGTTCAGTATTCTGTAAAGGAATGTAGTTAAGATGTTCCAAGATGGTTGTGGTCCCACTCATGAGTTGTCATAATGTAGTAATGACAGATGTGAGTGCCCCCTTGCAATATGGACTCTAGTTAAAAGGATTCTGGATAATTGGTAACTTGAAACAATAGTTGTATAAATAGTTCCAGATCATTGAGCTAAACTTCATTTGGAGGTAAACTGATATGTTAGTAGTGGTCATTGACCAGAAATCTGTTCTTGAATGTGTTTGATTGGCCAACTTGCAATTGTGACATGGTCTAGCTAAATTCTTTGTTGGTAGCCCTTCTAAATTAGGAAAAATAATAATAATAATAATAATTATAATAATTATAATTCAGTAAACACAGCACATACAGTACACACACCTAGAAGAGAAGGCCAAATGTTGGACTTCTTGAGGATGAGGCTGTCCTTCCTAAAGTCCAGGGTGATGGGGCAATGTGGGGCTAAAGCAGGAGCAGACAGCCAGTCAGTGGTCTGGGGGAGGACGTGACCGCCTCTGGGGTCTGAGAAGAATGAAAGAGCAGGATGAGAAATACAGGTCAGGATGAGATCTGAATGAATTTCAGGAGTCAAGTGTGTTGACTTGCCAAAGGGAGTGCATCTCTGCTGATTGTAGTGTGGCAACTACATTAACATTTAATGTGAACAGTGAACTTTACAGCTCCCAGTGTGATGCTGACTGATTTATGATCCACGTCAGGGGCAAACTTGTCTTTATTCACCGGCGTGCAGAGTATTTATGCCTTCATTTATTATATATTTTAAGTCAAGTTAAATATAATGCACAGAAACAACTTCAAGCACATTAGAGATTTGCAAGTAAGACGCCTTATTTTAAACAGATGCACAAATAGACAAAAAAGATGAGATGGACTGAGTCAGTGTAGCCATAGGCTGCTTAAGCTATGTTGCACCCACTCCATCTCCCATGCTGGCTCTCTCTAAAAACCCAAACTCCCTCTCAGCCCAGATGACGGAGAGGTGGCCTTCGTCCGGCATGTAAGGTTAAACCGAAATACTTGTGTCAGCTGACTGATTGTGAGCAGATCTTAGTGAGTCACAAGTCCTCTGGGCTTCCTCTAACTTCTTTCATATCTTCATAGACAGCCTTTCAGACAGCTCATGCTTTCCTCACAATATACAGCTTTCAGGTCTATTTTTTTTTTGCATTATAACCGGCTACCGTGATTGCATGTTCGGTTCTAACTTCTCAGTCCTGCCAAAAACACGGATGATCTACACTTTGTAGCGTGCCTGAATGCACTATGTACAGGACACAAATGGAGCGCTGAAGCCGTTGTTGCCCATGCTACACCTCCTGTGCAGACATACCGTAAATCTTTAAGATCTCTGTGAAAGACTTTTAAGTTTCTCATAACTGAGCCAGCTTTGAGTTAGTGACTGTTAGCCTGAGGATGTTTTGTGGATACAGCTCCAGATCCTGGCACAGATTAACGGACAGTCTGAACTACCCTTGAGGCCCTGTGTACAATGGCCCCAGACTATTTTTAATTATTCAAATTTACTTCAAAATAATAATAATAAAAAAGACAACTTTGACCCCATATCGGAACTTTAAAACTTAAGCAACTGTTTGGATAGACACAGGCCCATCTGTCCAATGTACTGCACATTGTGTGGCCAGGTTCATAAGGTCACATTGGTTTTGAAATAATACATCATTTACTGCTCTGGAGAGCAGAGTGGCAACATTTCAGAGAGAGAAAAATAGAACAAAATGCCAAGATCTACTCAAGAAAGTTCATAAAATGACAGCTTGCAGGTGCTCTGTGTAGCATTGCTGTTCATTGGAAAGGCTGTCTCAATGTGTGTGTGTGTGTGTGTGTGTGTGTGTGTGTGTGTGTGTGTGTGTGTGTGTGTGTGTGTGTGTGTGTGTGTGCAGGCCATATAAAATGCCCTGGTAAAGCATAATGAGTTGGGGGGAAGGGGGGCTACAGAAAGAACAGCGTAGGGGCCATGAGCACCTTAATCCATATTCCTGTTTGAGGTCACTGGGTGATTGAATGTGTGTTCTGATAATGATTAATTCCTCTGAGGTTGCTAACTGTGATCATGGTTACAAGGAAGCAGTGAATTTCATCTCAACATGTCATATTTAGGTTCTAAAAATGTACTTGTTCCAACTTCTTTTGGTTTTATGACATTTACAGTGGGTTAGATTAAGCGTGTCCAGTTTTCTGTAGTGCTTTGGATGGAACTGGTGCACGTTCCACCAATGGGGAATAACGGATGAGAAGAGTTTGGATTACCCTTCTCGTCTGTTACAACCCACAACTTTACTGTTTGGCTTCAGTCTTGCTCTGCTTTCAGACATTCCTCTCGGACCAAATTAGATCCAACATTTCTGTAGTCTTGAAATTTTTCCTGTGTTCTTCCTGCTGTTTCTTCTTTGGAACATTTCTTACTTTGCTTCTGGTGCCATGTTTTTTATAATGATGTTATTATATATTATAATTTTATTTATTAAGTAGCCTGTTGCATGCACCATTTTTTCTCTTCTGTAAAAGTGATTGAAATGGCCTAATGTGGTCTGGATAGAGCAGATTTATTAAACTGGTCAGGAAATGTCAAAGAAAGTCAGAGTCAAAGAAAAGGACCGGTACAGGAAAAAAATAAAGAAAAATAAATGTAAATACCATATGAACATGAAGTCATTGCTCCACTACTAGATGATTTTCTTGTCTTTCACCACACTGAGTACACCAGTTAGTGTCATAGTTGTTATGAAAGCAGAAGTGATAACTAGAAATAGATTGTTGGAGGTTTGAGATTCTGCTCCAGCAGGGACCCAGAGATGGAGTACCCTCCAGAGGAACCAGACAACAGGAGAAATCCAATCTGTGATAAATGGGATCTCAAGACAAAGTTCATGTTAAGGTGTGGGGCACACAGCGGCGGTCCTGGCCACATTTGCGCCCTGGGCGAACCTGTGCGAAAACGCCCCCGTACTGCTGTACTGATGTAAGACAGTATGAGTACACAGACTGGTTTCATGTAATCCATGTGATATAATGTTACAAAGGGGGGTAGTATGTGGTAGTATTCTATCCTACCCATTCCCTTTTCCGCATGGAGACCACAGCTTACCTTGTGAAGACCCAAGTTTTCCTCAAAGCAATCTAACTGTATTTTGGAGGAATCCTGTCTTTCTATGTATTTAAACCTGAAATGAAACACACAGGTACATGGATGCTTTATCCAGCTGTGTAACAAAGTAACAAAGTATGCTTAACCAAATAGTGTCCAATTTTGATGTACCTGAGTAATTTGTATATTATATGTATATATGCATTTGGGTTTACTTTTTCAAAGGAACTTTGACATTATTTGCTGCATTAAGGTAGTTCCTTGTGGTTCCTATAGTCTCCAAAAGTAGATTGGGAGCCAGAGCTTTCAGCTATCAGGCTCCTCTTCTGTGGAACAAACTACCAATCTGGGTTCGGGAGGCAGACACGGTCAACACTTTTAAGAGTAAACTTAAAACTTTCCTTTTTGATAAAGCGTATAGTTAGGGCTGGCTCAGGCCATCCCTTAGTTATGCTGCTATAGGATTAGACTGCCGGGGGACTCCCCAGGGTTATGCCTAGCCAGGCACGGTTGGTATTGGTTAAAGATGTAGTCACATCTCCCTTACCGAAAACCCTCCCCCCTACTCTGCCTCTCTCTCTCTGTCTCTCTCTCTCTGTCTTTCTCTCCCTGTCTCCCTGTCTGTCTGTCTGTCTGTCTGTCTGTCTGTCTGTCTGTCTGTCTCTCTCTTTCTCTGTCTGTCTGTCTGTCTGTCTGTCTGTCTGTCTGTCTGTCTGTCTGTCTGTCTGTCTGTCTGTCTGTCTGTCTGTCTGTCTGTCTCTGGACATGTCTCATTAATGCATGCTGCTGACCAAACTTCCCCGGAGTTTCTGTGCTCTGTCGTCCAGCAGGTTTTTCGTGGATCGTGGCTGCTGCTGTGATCCTGGACGACGCCCACTACACATATTACTACTGTCATTAATACTACTATATCTACTACTGTGGTCAATTATCATTCATTGTCATTTTGTCAGTCATTGTAATTGTACAATATGTTTGTGTTGATTTCTCCTGTACATGTGACATCCATTGCACGTCTGTCCGTCCTGGGAGAAAAAAAAGGTTTTTTGTGGGCAAGTTTTTCCTCACTCGAACCGAGGGTCTAAGGACAGAGGGTGTCATTCTCTGTACAGATTGTAAAGCCCTCCGAGGCAAATGTACTTTGTGACTTTGGGCTATACAAATAAAATTGAATTGAATTGAATTGAATTACAACTGTTTGTGTTTCACCATATGGGACTGCAATTGATTTATAAACATTGTAATGTTAAATCTGTAGCCTGTAAGTATATATAGTACAAAAGACATTATATAGTACATTTTAGTTCATACAACACAATTGATTTTACTTTGCTTAGGTTAAATGCATCTTATTGATTAGAAGTTATTTTCTTCATTGGTTTAATTCCTAATCATTGTGTTACTCTAATACAAGTTCATTAAGTTAGACTGAACAGTTTTGCTTTTTACTGACCTAATACAATTTTGTGGAACCTTTTGACAAAAGAAATTTAATTAAAGTCGATTTTTAATTTTTTGGTATGATAATATAATACGTATAAAAAGTAATTAGCTCCACTTTGACCAACTTAGACAAAGTGTTAATGTCTAAACGATAATAATCAAATGGCCAGTCTGCATTATTGTTACACTATTTTTAACATTATTGTACAGTTTTTCAACAATAGTATAATTAAAGTTTAGGTAGTGGGATTTTAAAATATATGTTTACACTGCTACTTTTTAGAAGTAACACACTGTTACTCTGTGACGACAGCCAGGCTGTCAAAGTGAAGTAGCGAGGCCATCAGTGGAGAGTTGGATGAAGAAGAAATAGTTATAGCATTTAGCTCTAAAAACACAACTTGTCCTTATTGTTCTACACATATTTTTCAAAATGTCTACGTCATTCTTCTTAAGAGAAGATGATTAAGATGATTAAGTTCATAACAGACTGTTTTGTCGTTTTGTCATGATGAGCGCAGCAGCGTATCTGAGTGCTGAGCTGTGCCCAAAGAGTTGCAGCAAGAATCAGCTTCTCTGAGCTTTCTACACGAAAATTAGGACTCAGGGCAGTTCTGTGCAAAATGTGCTCCTCATCATCTTTAGAGAAGCTCAGAGCATACATTTAACAGCCTGAGTTGTACACAGCCAAGTAGTGCCAGTGGAAATTCCCATGTCAAGTGAATGCAGGCTAAAGTCATGTTTGTGTTCTTGTCTCTTCCAGATAAAAGTACCTGCACAGAACAAAATTGAGCAGTGTTATCTTATTTTGTTGGCAGAAAGATGAGAATGTGAAATTTCGCCCCTCATTTCTTATCATCTCAACTAATCCCTAAAGTTGCTTACTGAGTTTGGAGGTTGGGTTCACACAGTTGATATTGTACTTTGTTTTTTCTCCTATATTCTTCTTTAATCTTGTACGGTGCAGGTGAATATCACTTAGCCTGAGAGGCTACAGGAAATGTACAGGTATGTCTGTTTGTACTGTATTCGTATTCCTTAGGATATGTGATGGGTGAGGGCTGTTCCAGAACAGTCATGGGCAGTGTATTAAAACCAAAGGGACTCAATGCGCAGTGTTTTATGGATTTTTCATTTTGTTTTTTTGTTTGTTTTTTCTTTGTTTGTGACTAATTTTTTGTCCTTCTTTGATTTTTGTTAGAATTTTATTTGAATTTTATGTTGAACTGTATCTCTTTCAGAAAAAAAGAAAAGAAAAAAGTTACATGGCTAACTAGGTGAGCCGAGGCAATGGGCTCCTAGGAACAGGGCAACCCAAAGGAATAAAGGTGCTACCAGGCAGTGGACTGCCTCTACTGTTGTCAATGTAAAGATTACTGCAGCCGTGCTGCTGGAAATGGTGGCTACTGTAGGAGAAGGAAGGTGGCTGAACACGCATAGCACGGAAGTGATAAATGAGGCTTTATACTTTTGTCATGTTATTGACTGTACTGGCTGGCTAACTACCTCGCTAACACAGAAAACAGATGTGATCAGCATGAGTGATGATGGTGGTCAGAGGTAGGGTCATATTAGAGTTATATTGACATGGGAAAATTGTCATTATTATTATCTACCCAGCAAAGTAATTCCCAAACTAGTTAGCAAAAGAAGAAGACAACACCATTAACTCTACACCACCATCATCTGTGATGCCCCTCTGCTAACAATATGACCAGGCAATAAAAGCTTTATATCAGTGTTGTACTCAAGACCAAGTAAACAGCAAGATTGAGCAAGATTGAATTGTATAAACACCAAGACAAGACCAAGACATTGAAGGGTTAAGACGAATCAAGACCAAGACCAGAGATAGTATGTAGCCTACTTAAGGTACCTAGCCTTCACAGATTTTGACTACTATAACATTGGTTATCATCACTGAAAGCTGCTTCTTGTTTCTTTTTAATTTACCAGAATGGATCATAATGACAAATCCCAGTTTAGTCAGTTGGCATTTTAGGGTACAACCTCCTCCTACTATTTAACCATGTGATGAGATGATACTAGGTGGATAGCAGAAGCCTGAAGTTGTTGCTGGTAAGTTCGGTCAAGCCTGGAGCTGTGGCATCCAGCTGCCACTGATTAAACACATAGAACACTGATGTTGACGGGCTGCAGCCGCCATCAGTGAAAGCTCCCTGGTACGCTGTTCTGGTGAACCAGAACGCTCAGGTGTTGCTGGAAAACTGTACTTGCATGTCAGTGTTTTGACACTGGAGATGAGGAAATGAAGACATGCTGGCTGACTCCTGTCCAAGGCTTCCTGTCAGAGCTGATCCACACCGACACTTCACCTATTGTAGGGAACCATCCAAGAAAGTTTGATGCAGGTTCTGTTCGTGAGGCAGAGCTAATCTGCTTTTATGATTGAAATGACTTTACTAACTTTGCTGTGTTTTAATGAAACGGTAGCTTTAATATACCGTGGGGGAAACAAAAAACCCAAACAAATATTGGGATGGGATTTGATTGGCAAGCATTAATATGAAGGCTCCCTTGGTCTATTAGCATGCACTTTTGAGACAGTCCTTTACTTCAGCTCTGCAGTTTTCTGTTTTCTGTTCAGCCACACAAAGTGGCTGAAAACACCTAAGGAACATGAGTCAAGCTTTGTTCTGCACTGCCCAACTGATCTGCTGTAAACTGATGAGACATTATTGAGGACGAGCGTTGCTGAATGTCTGATAATTAAACTGAAAGCACCTGAAGTTCCACCTCGCCTGAGGCATTCTTGACGCCCTGCTGCTTTTGGCTACCAGGTGTCCCTGTTCATGATTTACCGACAATATTCATTCAGATTTCTCTAAATTTGATGATTGCCACCTTTTGTGGACATTTGTCCTTAAGGTAGATCCATTGTGAAGAGTCAGTCCTGCAGATTGCTGCAAAGTTTGTTTGACTTTGTGTTTGCTTTGTGACAAGGGTCAGTATTACTACAAAAACATGGAAACATTTCTGTGATCTATTGACAGCACATCGTCTATATATCGGTACAAAGTATTATCTGTTCATTTCCTCAAGCATATGGCATGTATATTCTATTCTAGTGATGGGAAGTTCGGTTCTTTTTAGTGACTCTAGTGACTTTAGATCATTTGACTCACCAAGAAGAGTTGACTCTTTCGGCTCCAAACAACTCTTCATGTTAGCACTTATATTATATATATATATATATATATATATATATATATATATATATATATATATATATATATATATATATATATATATATATATATATATATATATATATATATATTGTTCAGCGAAATTTAGCGCTGTTTTGACTTATGATTTGTATGTGTACACGTATATCACTTAAATTATTAAATACATTCTTTGTACTGAAGTATTCAAAAGTAAAAATTGCATTTTCCAATATCAATAAATTGCTGTAGCCAGTTGTTTTCATTGCATTTACAGACAACAGTCTGTAAATCGTACTCCTCTCTCTGCTTCTCTGTTCCCACTCATCTGTCAGCGCTGCTATGCCAGACTGCCGCCCCTCCCTGTTTGGTTGAATGACCCATGTCTATCCTCACATGACTGGTTGCACAGAACGCACAGACATTCAGTTACTGCATGCATGAAGCACCCATAGTGCACCGTAATAAAACAGAGAAAAAAACGGTTCTCGGACGGGATCCGGCTCCCATTGTTAACTTAAAAGAGCTGGCTTTCTAAACCGGCTCGTTCATGACCAACACATCACTAATAAAGGTCATGTCATGTCATATGTCATTCACAATGCAGATATTTGACCACGGTGGGCTGATTTTTTGATATAGTCTTTTTCGGAAACCTTTTAAAAGCTGATTATAAGTCAAGGTCGTGCTCTCACTTCAGCCCTCTTCTGTTGTCCTTTCTGCCACGCTCATCTGAAGTCCCCCCGACTTTCCCGTCCTTTCCCCTCTCACTGCTCTTTGTCTCCTCTCTGACCACTTGTAGTTTGAGATGTTTGAGGCCTCAGGCCAGTCTTGTTAACTCTGCTCTCTGAGACCTTTGCTCTCTCACATCTTTCCAGAGCTAAATTCCCCCCTTTCCTCACTCACTGCCTGGAAAATTCTCAAAGGGACTTTTTACTGGTTGGTAGACCTTCTGGCAAAGCGAGTGTCTGCAGGGCTCGGTGAAATGGCTGACGTGAATGTCTGGTAGATTAGTCAATTGATGTTGATGATGTTTACCATCTTATAGCACACTTAAATCTGCTGATCGGCATAAATACAGGTAGTGCAGAGGCTGATAGGAATGTACGGAGTGTACATTACCAAGATGTTCTTCTCCATGAGTGTCACATCACTGTTTTAAACATCACTTTATTCAACTTTACATGGACACTGTGAACATTCCTTGATTTTTTATATCAAAGACTGTCTCTGTCCGTTCTGTGTTGAGGTGCATACTTTCACTTTCATCATAGCTATTCTGCAATTTCTACTCCTGCATCAGAGATTAGATTGAAAACACAGAACACTGATGTTGACGGGCTGCAGCCGCATCAGTGAAAGCATCCTGATACACCCAGACAGGATTCTGCACGGTATTCCGGTGAACCAGAACTCTCAGGTGTTGCTGGAAAACTGTACTTGCGTGTCAATGTTTAGTTGACACTGGAGATGAGAAAATTAAGAGATACTGTCTGACTCCTGTCCAGAGCTTCCTGTCAGAGCTGATCCACACCGACATTTCACCTACTATAGGGAACCATCAAAGAAAGTTTGATGCAGGTTCTGTTCTCGTGAGGCAGAGCTAATCTGCTTTTATGATTGAAATGACTTCACTAACTTTGCTGTGTTTTAATAAAATGCTTCGAGCATCCTGACAGGGAACAACACTGTCTGGTATGGAAACAGCACCAAACAGGACCACATGGTCAGCTTAACATATGATAGATGCTGCTCTACTAATTTTATTTACATAGTTACATAAAGATAATGTTTTAATTACTCACCTTAAATTACTTCTATACTAGCCATTATTATTGATGTATTTCTATACTTATTTCTATTCTTTGTGTAAAATAAGAATAAATTTGTGTTCTGAGTTTTTCAGACCAAAGTAGAAAGGGTTTTCAACCATCCAGCCAAATTTGAATGATTACAAATATCAACAAGTTTATGAAATTAGGTGTCAAAATCAAAAAGGTAAAAATAAATTCTCAGCTCCAGGACTGTGGGGGTATGTGACTCGTGGGACTCTGTCTTTCTCTGTCTCAATATGCCATGTACCTCTTTAACTTCAGATCTTTTAAAAAATAAATAAATCCACTTCATCTCTCTTCATGTTCGGGAAGTTTAAATAAAGCTGTTCATCCAGGAAAGATGCATTTGCAGTACTTCGAAGGCCGAGCTAGCTAGCAACAGATGCTAACACGCTGAAGGTTTTTATACTGTTAGGGAGGCGGGGGAGGGGGTAATGCTCAGGGTGGCCTCAACGCATCATCGAGCCACCTTTTAGGACTGCCCAAAACGTGTTTTAACCTCTAACTCTACATTTCAATAATATATCGTTTAAAGTCTTTTCAGCAACTATTTTCCAACATTTAAAAGAATTTTGTTTAGCCTTTAACTAAACAAACTATAACAGCTTATGAAAATACATTTCACTGTGATTATACCTGTATAATTATACGTGACAAGCAAACTGAATTGAGTTGAACTTTCAGAGACTTTCTTTGACTTTCCTTCTCAGCGAGACCTTCTGTGGACTGTTTGGTTTCTCTTTGTACCCATGGTGGCCTAAGGATCAACACTACATACTGTAGTTCATTTATTTTGTTTTTTGTGTTGATGTGTGTGCTGCAAGGCTGTATTAGTTAACTGAAAGTAAACTAAAGACTAGCTGCCAAAGTAGTTTAAAAAACATTTTAATGGACTGAAATAAAATAACTAACTAGACTTCAAACTGTTTGAATTAGTACTACTTTTTGTTTGTTTTGTTTTGAGTGTGCAAAAAACAATGTGAAATAAATCTAGAGAATGGAAAAGTTACGGAGCAGAGAAAACTTCAGAGAAATACTGGCCTGATTATTTTTCCAGATCTTGAAACAGATGTCTGGCGAAATACAATAGGAGAATGATATAGAGAGGGTCTAAGTGAAACCGGCCTCATGCTTTATAAAGACCCACATCTGGTTGTTGTTCCTCAAAGTAAAATGAAATCTGAGGCAGCAGAGAGAAGGGTTTTTGGTGATAATGGTGGTGGTAGTGTCATAGATGAAGAAGCTTCCTCGGCTTAAGCTTTTTTAAACTGAAGAGCCCTCAAACAGAATGTGTGCACTGCGCCCACACATACACACTGCTTCTTGAAAGCCGCTTGGGATGGAGAAGGGACAGAAACCATGAGGCTCTTGATGTGCTGTGTACTAAAACCTCTCCTTGCACTTATCTCACATCAAGCAAATGCAAATGGCCAAACTTGGATGGCGAAAACACACATGTACAAACACAGAGAGGGAACATATCCTTTATACAGTCATGAATACAGAGGGCATTGTTCCAGGTGGAAGCATCAAGGAGAGACTTTATGTTGTCCTAGGAGCTAAAGAAATCTTCAGATACAGAGACGAAGAAAGAAAAAGAAAAGAAGAACATCTAAACTTGAGTTCTCAGTTCACTGAGGATTTCCTTTTTTTTGCCTTTATTTTCTTTCTTTTTTCAAAGCAAATGAACCCTTTTGCTCTGGGCTAGCAGCCGTAGTCCTTAAATAAGTCACATCCAACTTTCTGAAAAAACACAATCTGAAATGTGGACTCTTCAGACCACAGATGAGCTCGGGTCCAGAAAAGGTTGTGGTGTTTCTGGATGTTGATAGGGTCCTAACTTGCATTTATAGATACAGTGACAAACAGACTGACAACAGCTTTCTGAAGTGTATCCTTGACACAATTATCAGGGTTGTACTTGAGGGGTCAAAGGTCATGGGCATGCAATGTTGATTTCGGGCCTTGTCCTTTTCATGCAGAGATTTCTCTGGACTTTGAATCTTTTATGATATGGACTGTAGATTGTGAAATGTATGATTTTCTTATGATTACCCATTGAGTAACTTTGTTCTTAAACTGTAGATGAAACGAAGACGCCCCTTTCATACCTGATCATGATACAGTGAAGTGTTACCAATGAACTAGTTCAAAATTCAAATCTGTTTTCATTTGTTTTACATACCGTCACAACTTTTCATGGAATCTGGGTTGTGCCTTTCAAGTGACCAAAAATTGTTTAAAAATTGAAAACATGCATCATAGTTTAAAAAGCTGGGTTTAATTATTCATTTGTGTTTGTGATTAGCTTTTTTCAGGTGAACCAGAAACATTTAATGAAGACTGTTGGTTTAATTCAGATGTTGTCTGCTTTACTGAAACTTAAACACTTTGACTTTTTGGCTTCTCAGTAATCCAGAATGTGGAGTGTTGTATCCAATGTTTAATTACTGTTGCAACAGCACTGGTTTTCTTTATAAAGTAACATGTTGCATTTATTTATTTATTTTTACTTTTTTTACATTACATTTCCTAAGTGCATCACATATTCATCATGGTTTGCTCAAGATAATCACTCTGCAATAACTTCCACACTTATTAATGTGATTGTTTTTCACCTCCTTCAACATCACTTTCCTTTAAGTACCACCATTTCATTTTATAATCCTAACATCAACATCTTTGTCAGAGTTGAACACACCCGTAGCTTAATTGGCAAGCCCAGAGTTAACTGTACCAGCTGATCTCCACCCTTATGAAAGCATTTATCCAGGATTACCGATCAGTCGAGACCTCCAGGAACATGTCAGTTCTGTTGCACCAAAGTCTGACAGGGAAACAAACCAAGAGTTTATTTTAATTGTCTTAAGTCAGATCTGAGCCACTTTTGTGTGGATGTTAAACTGAGAGCTAGCACACTGAGAGCTAGCACAAACTGTAACTCCAACAATAATAAGCATTAGGAGGTAGATCTGTAAACTGTGACAGATGTCATCAGATTTACTACTACTCTGTCTTTCAACTAAGTTTGACTAACTTTGGGGTTTCTTTACAACCTGTCTGACCTCCTGAGTTGGAAGGAGTGACTCTAAATGCAATTTTGTATACTTTATAGATCTGTAAGCTCTGATATTAGAACCAGAATGACCAACATTATTTACATTTACCACTGTACTGTTATTTTACTGGTCATATTGTTCACTTTGTGTTTTCATTGGTTACTATGGTTACAGCACACTCATGTCTAATGTTCTGTATAAATTATGGTTGGAATATTTACATACACAGATGTACACCTTGTAGTGCAGCACTAAATGAGCCATGTTGACTAGAAGCAGCAATTTCACAAAATTACAGCAATGGCCAAATCAATGGAGCACTTTAAACTTTGGTCATTGTTCAATCAAGCCAGACAACACCAAATCATTTCTGCTTTGGTGTTCTGCTTCAAATGATTGTCTCAGTTCTGCAGTAAGGAGACTGAGGATCCACACAACAGTGAACTGAATTTTTTCTCCACTATAAAGAAAAAGTTGAATTGATCTTTTGTGCTTTATTTTGTCTGTTTGATATTTTCCATTCATCATAGAACTCTGGTTTGCCATAACCCTGAAAGACACACAAGTCTACCTGAAAGATGAAGAGAAAACCTTTAACAGAATCACTCCAATGGTTCACGTAAGGTATTTAGAAGCGTTATTATAGCGAGATTCACTGTGTTCATTGAACTGAAGGACTGTTTGTTAAGGCTGGTCATTCAAGCGTTGCCTTTTCCTTTGAAACCTTTTACTTTTATGTTCATAAATTACAAAAAGTACTTTCTGTATTTCCATACTACTTGTCCTTATTGGAGAGTTTAACTTTATAGAAGCTACTTAAAGGGCTTTTAATCCTACATTCTTGCGTTTTGTGTTCTCTCTCTCATATCATATTAGTTATTTAATATATCTTTAACAGTAGCCATTTTGGGTCAGCGCAGGTGTTTCCAATGATATTAATAAAGGTTCTGTTCCATTTATTGCATTCCAATGAAGCAACATGCACCACCCCCTGACTCTGCTTGACCTGAATGGAATGGAAGTTGGATTTTAATAGAGTGCTTATGGAGGTCGAAATGCGCTGGAGGGATTACACATTGACTCCATTTCCCATTTCCCATTCATGGAGGTTGTTGCTTGGCATATACTGACTTTGCATTCAAAGAAACACTTTCCTAAATCCTTCCTGTTTGATACAGTTAAACAGTTTGAACCAGGAACCAGGAACCTTCTTGCTGCAAAGTGACAGTGCTAACCAATGTACCACCATGCTGACATGAATATTTTCTTTTTTTCCCCTAATAAATGACTGCTTTCAACCCATATTCATCAACTGGTAATCTGAGTACTATTCAGTATATTCATACAATAATATTGCTTGCAGTGATTGGACTTATTTCAATGTTTTGAGAAGCCAAACTCTATAATACCATCAACCCATCAACTAATGTTTACTCTCCAAACTGAGAGCTCTCCCCCTTGAAATGACATTTCTCTCACCCTCACTTCTTACATACCAACTAATACCTCCAACGATTTTCAAAGCACACACTTCAGCTACCTCCACCACCTCCAAAACTGTTTGTTTGCAGTTGCTGATATTTCTATAGCTCTTCACTCTGCAACCAGTGATTCAGTGACTTCAGTGTGTTCATGCACATTTACAGGGCTTGAAACCGAAATAGTTTTTATTGATTGGACTCACACTTGACATCATCTACATCGTATGATTGGTTCCCTATAAGCCTCACTTTTAATATGCAGTATCGTCTGCAAACAGGGACAGTATTTCCCAGGAAAATGTAGGCTCGATTAAGTAAATAATTGAACAAAGACATGTTTCTTAAAATGTTAACATTACTCCATCCTTCATCCTGACGGCAATCCATGCTGGAGTTACTCTGTTTCCACTTTTACTTTTTGTGTCAGAATGACAGCAGTTGTCAGCTTCAAAAGCTCCAGACATGTCATTTGAATGTTTAAACTTTTTTTTGTTCACATATCTGGAGATTTTAAACAGGTGTTCTGAACAAATATTGGCACTTCATATCAACTCTCTTATAAGCACCAAATCCCAGATCTGAAGTTGTTCTGCTTTCACTGTCCACAGCGGTTAGAAGGGTCACAGAGTTCAAAAGCCAGTGTCATGTACTGATGTGACGATATACTGCCTGATATATGGGCCGTGCCCTTTACTGTTCCATTTTTAAGGTTAAGACTGTTGTCAGGGCCCGGACACACACGCTGACACGCACACTTTCACTTTGCCCTTGTGGGTTCATTATAAATGCTTTAGCAGGCCCAATGCAGCAACCACAGGTTGCTAAACAGCCCTGATTGATAGGCTGGTGAATACCCCAGTCGGCAAGTCCTTTAACAAATAATCATTCACACGCACACTCGTCCACTGAACGCCCATCTGTCCTACTCACCTGCCAATAGAGTTTGAGCTGCGTGCTGATATGGCGCTTGGTGCTTCCTGACAGACAATACAGCCAGTCAGCAGTGAACACACTCCTAATAGCAGAAAGAGAGAAACAATGTGTCAGGGAAATCTCAATCAAGACAGAGGCTTCCTGATAATATTGTTAGAACTTAAAATGCATATTATATGTTATGTTTGATGCAGTCTATAAGCTGCTAGCTATAGCTACAGCCAGGCCTCATTAATTACTATAAAAAAAGCACAACTTTATTCAGTGATTTTGGTGAAACAGGATCATATTTTATACAGAATAATAGTATTTTCCCTCTGATGTCCACCAGCTGAAACTCATGGACAGCTTAAAGTAGCTAACCGATTGGGGGCGGGGTAATGCACAGTCAGCGCTATTGGCTACTGTAAATGCTAATCAATAGTCACATCATGTCCCTCCTTATTAAAGTATTTACAGGAAACCTATTAAAAAAAGTGAGGGATTAGTTTAATACTACATATGTACAAACGTTGGTCCACTGGCATCTGATTCACAAAGACAGCAGCTCGTTACGCAGTCAGCACTGCTACTGCCCTCCGGATGAACTCTGTCAGAGTGTGCATCCTCATAGGTGCTGTTCAGGAATTTTGAAATTACTCAGCAAAAAACAAAACCAAAAAACGTTATTACAATCTTGACACATATTTACTTTTGTAAAGGTTCCACTCCACCTGAACAAACCGGCAAGTTTAGAGCGGAGCAGGTGAAAAGGACACTGATATGATTGTTAATATTGAGGTATATGCAGCCACTTCAATGTCTTTATAAAAGAGAGGAAATGTTTATGTGTAGCCTGAAGTGATTTTCAAATACATGAACAGATTTTCCGCTCTTCTAAATTCCATTTGTTACATTGGCTCTTCAGAGGCAGAGAGTTTTCCCTACAAAGCTCACCGAGGGAGACGCATTACATTAATTTTACAGTTGGAATTCATAATCATTCTGGTCTGTTCTATTATTTGCAAGACATTACCTACAATGTATATGCAGTGAGAAGTACATTGTAAAAAATAAACTGGCGGCTATGGTTGGCAGACTTTTTCTGTAATAAATACAGTATAACTTTTCTAATTTTCTAATAGATTATTGGTAGTTCATTTCACATATAAGGTTCATGTTTTATTCCATATTTAACATGTATGTAGATTTTACAGTGAAAATCTACCCAGCCATAAATAATAAAATATACCATTCAAATCACTGTGTTTTACTTTATAATTGACAGTCTAATATAAGATACTTTTCTGTATTAATTCCCTTAAAATGGCATATACAAAGGTTTTGAAGTATGACTGTTTTGTAGTATAAAGTAGGTGAGCACACCAAAAATAGATCACTTCACGGGGGAATCAGTTTGATTGAGCGGGGAATGCCAAACACCTTTCTAATCTATTGGGTGTGGTTCACTTTCACACTAGAAACTGGACCAAACCGCCTTGACAACGTTGTTCAGTTACAACAGCTGCTCGTCTAGGGGTGGTATTGCCCAAAACAAGTACTGACAAGGAAGATAAAAAAGCACCAGGAAGAAGAAAACCCAGCTCATTGATTGGCTTTCTGATCTTTGGTTTTCTGGATAGTGTGTTTGCTTTCCCACTGTAAGTGAACTGCGACCCACATTTTCAGGTAGACCAGAGTTCGCCCCTTTGGTCCGCACCAGAGTTCAGATGAGCTTTCACACCTGCCCAAACAAACTGGATTATCCGAGGACAGGAACTCTGGTCCATTTAAAGCGGACCAAACAGAGCTGGTTTGAAAGCACCCTTAGTGTTTGTAGCACAGGCTGGATAGCATGATTTTTATAAAATCTGGATTTGCTTCTTGTGATCATCCTCAACGCCTCAGTGCCTTGGGTTCTCAGGCTTCTAGCTGCCCTGTCCCAGCGCTCTGGAACTCCTGACCCCAAGACATTTGACAGTCTATAACTGTATTTAGATCCCTCTAAACCCACCTACTCAAACTGACCTACGCACCATAATGCTCACCGTCCTAAGCATTTCCCTTTATCCTTACAGCATTACTGTTCATATCACCCTCATTCATGCCTTCTGACCTTATGTTTTTTGTCTTGTTTTGTCAATGCACTGCTCTATATTTGGCACAGTATGGGATACTATTTAAGTTGTGTTCAGAGAGAAAACAAACTGGATCACTGGACATTGTCTTTATTCCTATATAAATCTGATAATCAGTTGGACAATGTTTCTGGGCTTCTGGTGTAGCCAGCCGATATCGAGAAAACAGATTTTCAGACCAAAACTTCTTCTGCAGTTGGATCTAGCAACTTCAAATGTGAAAATTATGAGAGAAACATTTCTGCTAATCTCTATAATCTATAGTTAAGATAACAGATATCTCTAGATGAATGCAGATAACAAATTGTGGTCAGAAAATAGCCGCTTGGTTCTGAGATTGTGTTAACCTGCATGCAACCAAAACCTGCCCAAACAAGACTACATAAACTATAAACAAAAACCCACAACGCTTCCAGTGCCAAAATCTTGGTCCCTCGCCTACAAATTCTGCATTCATATGCAGATATTTGTTCAAAGAGATTAACTCTGTACCAGCTCAAACTGTGAACACACCAATAGCTACAGCTCAATCTGTAATTTACCTCCAGTCTCTTTTTCTTCTCATCTCTCTATGTTTATGAAGCTGGTTCATAAATCCTGGGCATACACACAAATCCTTTGCTCAAGTTGAAACATGTCCATTTCAGGGAGACTCGTCTTCACATCATTTCATTGCTACAGGTTATTATGGGTGTGTGTTTGAAGCGATTGCGAACCCAAATGCTGACCTTAGTAAACCAACATTCAAATTAACGGGCTTACAGTCAGGATCGAGGTAGTCCAAACAGGCGAACAACCCCAGAGGGGAAATAATATTTAAAAAGACAAACTTTTTACATCTATGAACATAGACTGGCTGGATAAGAATCAGCACACATCAGCGCGTACACAACAGAAGTGGAACAGGAGTTAATACTGTAGCAGCTTCATGCATGTGCCGGAAATTAGGAATAAGAGCCGTCTAATGGCAAACACAATCAGATAATTCAGTAAGATAGAATAGAAACCGTGTCCACAGTTCTTTACAGTCAATGGGTCACCCTGCAGTAATACATGAATCGTGCATGTGTGTGTGTGTGTGTGTGTGTGTTTGTGTTTGCAGTAGCAGCAACAATGATTAAATCCCGTGGGAGCAGTGGAAACAGTGTGTCAGAGAGAGCCACACATCCAGTTGATAGACTCATCTCGAGTCAATAGATGATGTATTACACCGCACACAGGGCCTGTCTAAAGATCACCATCAGTTAATAGACTTGGCTCAACTCACCGGACAATATACAGTGGAGTACCTGTGGGACCAAAGCAGAATGATTGTATAATCATCCCGTCTCATGGGAGATGGAGACTTCCACACACCCACTGTAAGTCAAATTCAGTCAATACATGGCGCGTTACAGAGAGACCTCAAAGAGAGTTTTCTAATTAAAAAAACACGATAATCAACAACACTCACACTGAATATTAACAATTACAGTCACAACTGGTCTCAGCTTTCCTGTAATTGATAGCTGATGTTGATAGACGATGATAACTGGAACACTAATAATTAAGACATACACTGAAAAAACTAAAACACAGATCTACTCAAATTTATTGGTGAAACATTTTTACACTCAAACATAATGAGTAAATATTAAAGCTGTGAAAAGAAGTAAAATATACTTTATGGATTGAGTAAATGTAAATGTAAAAAAAAACTTTTAAGTAGATCTGTATAACACCATTTAGTAGCAGACTTACTAGACTTATAAAATTGAGTAGATATATTCAAAATCTTAAGTCAATGCAATAGTAGGTCTAAGTCAAAGTCACTAAAACTTATGAGTAGATATAATTAAAATTCTAACTAGATGTAACTGAAAACAAGACTCTTT
Organism: Collichthys lucidus; assembly: GCA_004119915.2. Taxonomy (NCBI): domain Eukaryota; kingdom Metazoa; phylum Chordata; class Actinopteri; family Sciaenidae; genus Collichthys; species Collichthys lucidus. Next base: position 5,046,775 of record CM014085.1, on the reverse strand, counting down.
AACAAAATGAATCTGCGATATTTACTTAATGCTTACTTAATGCCACCTCCTCTGGTACACCGACAGGTGTGTAAGCAGCATCCTGCAGACATAGTAAAGGTAGCTCACTTTGTATGGAACTGGATGAGTCTCAATATGTATGAATGCACAGAGGATTCCCAAATGTATTTTGTGATTTATAAAATGACTCTTTATACATAAACATTTTTCAGTGCACAAAAAATATAAATATATCAAATATAAATGTAAAAAAATAATCTACACATGAATAATTAGGTGGTTCACAGATGTATTTTTGATGCACATAAACGCACTTGAATCTTCTCCGAGATGGTCAATCGGATGATGACCTCTCATGTTCACTGAATGGGGATTCCACTGCAGAACAGAAAGTCTTTCAACAACTAATACAATCTGCACAACACAGTTTTGCTTTCCTGTACCAACATTAATGTCAAAAGCTGTTTTAACTGAATTATTATATTGATAAATGACATAACAGTAATATTATAGTTGTTTTGATTAGATTTCATTTAATAAATTCAGTTGACCACATATTGTTGATGTTTTTACCACAAACACTCAGGGGTGGAGTTATTTTTTAGTACCGATGGCTGTGCTCAGATCAGAGAAAACTCATTATAAAAGCAGAGTGGTTATGTCACAAGCTCATGGTCTACCCCTGTCTATAAAATTCCATTTCTAAATTCATTATTTCTTTCAGTTTGAAGTGGCTCATGTGCTCATAGCTTCCCACAGGTGTAGTTCTGAACCATGGTTGAAGACCACAGGAGACTTTGTTCTGGCTTTTAATTGTGACATGAGAGTTGTAAGTGCTTGAGATCGGTCTTGGTCTTAAGATAACTTTTTGAAGGTCTCTGTCTCATCTCAGAATCGACCACAGGTATACTTGGTCTTAGACTTTGTCTCGTTGTTAAATGCTTTTAAAAGTTATGATAAAAAATTAAGGGCTCATCATTTTCAGTTAATGTAATGTTTGCACCCTAATGGGCAGCATGCAATGCAGTAAGTGTTTTAAAATGGATCTCGCACTGAGGGCTGACATCTGCAGAGTATTTCCATTTTACTTCACAGTACACAGCAGCCACTTGGGGAAGCACTTGTCATTGCCCTTGCTGCGGCAAGTACTGAATACCTCTTTGAAGCAACGCAGTCTTCCATTCAAGCTTAAATATATATATTTGATTTTTTTTTTATACTTTGGAGGCCCGGCACTCCAAGCACACACTCAGCCCGCAGAGCTGTCTTCAATGTGTCCTTTCCACGGTAAATAAGGAGAAGAAATAAGCAAGTGCTGTAAAGACGTTCCCCAGTGTACGCCGTGCCTCACGACTGATGCAAATAACACTCATTTTCTTGGAGATTGGCCAATTTCAATTTTCATGTGATCAATCAGAGTATGGTCAGCCCGTCGGTGTGGCTCAGCCTTGGCTAAAAATACACGGGGAAAAGAAAACATCAGGTGTATTTGACGAGTGGCACGGTGACATGTGAACATAACGTGTTGATAACATAGCAATACATGTGTGTATACATGTGTGTACATGGGTGTGTGAGTGTGCATTGCTCCACACAAACACACACAGACATAGGAAGGGATATAAAAAGGGCCGGAATGCCAATAATGCAGATTAACCACTTAATCCCCACTGGTCTGTCTGTCACCCGGCAACAGAGGTGGCCAGAGATCAATACACCTATTACCTGATATAAGAAGTGAGAGCAAGGGTGGGAGGGTGGGGGTTGTGGGGGATTGTATAGTGTGTGTGTGTGTGAGAGAGAGAGAGCGGGAGAGGCCCAAGGCTGACATGGTGTATCTCATATCAAGATAATAACTGCGGTGGCCTTCTGACAGCTGTCCGGATAGGAAATATGATGAGGGACAGAAAAGAGAATATGGACGGACAACAACTGAAAGGTGGGGAAACACTGGTGCAAGGAGACAGACATGAAGACAAACTGACAGACGAGACAAACAGCCACACAAGCTGGTCAATGGCACAGTACACAAAATAGGTGAAACGATATCTTTGGGTTTTTCTATTAATGCTGACATATCATCATGTTTAATGGTCCAGTGTGTAGGATTTAAGGTGCTCTTTAGGAAAAATGGAATACAATAGACAAAACTATGTTTTCAGTAGTTATATTATTTGAAATAAGATAGTTATATTTTTGTTACCTTAGAATGAGACTTGTATATCTACAGGCATCAAGGGTGCGGCCAATTTTGCTTAGGAAGGTTCCTCGCTGAGTAAAATGACCCAGAACATAGCTGCCATGATAAGAGCTGTTCGAATTCTGTGTTAAGGAAAGGAGGTTCAGTGCTTCCTTTATAATGTCCTTTAGCATAGGATACACTAGACCATCCTTTTTAAAAGGAAAGGAGGGAATGCCATCCCACAATTCCTTGCAGCAGTGACAATCTATCTATCTATCTACCGGGTTGTCCACGTTTATATTTCCTGCATGAAAAACATGGTAAGAGCACAACGGGGGAATCCAGATGCACGTTTTATAGTCCACATACAGTTGGATTCTCTGAACACCGCGGCCATCTTCTTCTTACTCCTTATGAATTCTCTGTCACGTTTTTCCTTGACCTTGATGCAAAACGTCACAAGGTCAAGGAAAGATGGGCTAATTGTTTTCACTATTCAACTATACCTCACAGGTCCACAGAGTCTGTCATGTTAAACCACCATGTTTCTACAGTAGCCCAGAACGGACAAAGTAAACACTGGCTCTAGATAGGGCCTTTTGTTTTTCACTCGTTTCATGACCACCATAGTTCCTCATTTACACTAGGAAGGAGAGAGTGAGGTGAGGGAGTTTCATTCACAAATGCTGAATAGATGCCACTAAATCCTACACACTGGTCCTTTAAGCTTCAACGATTATAGGTTGCTGGTGAAATAGGTCCAACCAAGCCAATCCAGTTGGTGAGTTAACTGTAGCTGACAAGCTAAACACAAAAACACTAGCCATCACCCAGAAAACCCAAACCTTTGTTGTGCAGCGGGGTTACATGCAGAGCAAATGAGTTACGATGGGCTCCCAACACGTTTACCAAAGGCTTAGCCCAATTAGTCAACAGAGTGATCTTATTTTTGACACGTGTCCATGAACCTAACTCAATTCTCTTGCGAAAACCCACTGCAATCACGAAAAGAGATGAAGGTGATCTTTTTCCTGCACACTAAGACTCACATGATGGCCTTAACAAATAAAGCTATACTGTATGGCTTAAGACGAACTTGAAGCTTTCAGGGTAAATATCGGGGGTTAAAATTCACACCACGCACACCAAGCAGCAGAGTCATTGTTGCCAGCTTGTCATATTCTTGCTAGCTTTAGTGATTTTCCATACCCTTTTAGAAACTTTATTTCTGAAAAGCAATCACCTTGGATAGATTTACAAATTTGTTCAGACCATCAGGAAAAATGCAAAAATATCTCATATTGTAATTCATTCTTAGTAAACGTCCCTCCTCCCTGGCTCCACGCTGACAGGCAGCACTGTATGGATTATGATGCGCATGACCTTATGACGTAATAATAAGCTGAACTTTCTAGCATGATCCACAAAATGCCCTCGACACCGACTGGGGTCAAGCATTCGGGCTTTTACTGTTGTCTTCGTATATGCAACACTTCTAACCATATCTGTGTAGACCAGTGCCTTCAGTCTTTACACAACTGAACTCTCGAATATGCATTTATCTTTGTTAAGAGGGCTTCCAAAGATGCATTGCAGCTCTACTATAATATCCTCTCTATGTGACAGACTATTCCTGCTGCTGACGTCTTGTACCGACAATCTCAGTCATCTGATGAAGAATTGATCTTCGGTTTATCCACTAATTCATGATGTTTGACCATTTTTGGATGACGTCTTTCTCACAGATCAAAATTTAGACACGACATCAGTCACTGTACTTGTAGAAACACCAGCCAGTTCATAGCTAGCAAGTCACTTCTGTCTATTCCTCATGCTGTTTTGATACAAAATCAGAATGCAGACTTGCTCAACATTTTCATACATGCCACAGAGCATGATTTATGTTTATATGTTTATTTATTAATTGCAGCATGCAGTGCCCCTGGTCATCATGCATGAGGGGTACACTTTGCTTTACCTAATGGCTAGCTGGTGCACCCAAGAGCAACCAAGCCTTTTACATTTACATTTGTATTTGTGCAGATTTAACAAGTGACAAAAAACAAACAAAAAAAACATTTGAATCCATCCGCTTTAGAGGTGTTGTGTAACTTAATTGTGGGCTGCCTGCTTTTCCTTCAGCTTTGGCTAAGCTTACCTTCCATCTGGCGGCTCGTCCACTATTCAGATGATCGGCGGTTCGATCATCGGCTCCTCCGGTCTGCATGTCGAAGTGTCCTTGGGCAAGACACTGAACCCCAAATTGCTCCTGAAGGCTGTGCCATCGGTGTGTGAATGTGTATCAATGGGGTGAATGAGATATGTAGTGTAGAGCGCTTTGAGTGGTCGGAAGAATTACAGTCCATTTTATGCACAAGACATGCAAGTGGTTTCTATATACTCATTTAAACTCAAAGAACAGTTATAAGTCTACCTAGTTGAGGAAGGAGAGGGGAAAAAGGAGCGAAGAGACCAGAGGTTAACGAGAGAAAACTGCCTGTCTCTGTGAGTCATGCAGTGCGCTGGAGAGATTCCTTATGATCCCTCACTGATCACAGATGACAGCAGTGACACACAAGTTGGATCTAAAACAAAAGGCTAAAAATCTCAATGCAACTTGAGAATCAGATGACCAAAATATCAACAAGCCAGTGATGAATTCTAATTTTTTTGGGGAGGCAAAAAATTATAATTTGAAGCAGCATACTGTAGCAAGCAGCCACCAGAGACCACCAGAGAGTGCCTTAACTGTATTCCAATTGCAGTGAGTGTACCAGATACACACACAGGCTGCAGCATACTGTAAATGTGGACTGGGGTTGTGACTGATGTTAGAAGCTCACAGATTTATAGCAAACTGGAAGAGTGATTTTGTCCTGTCCTGCACATAAAACAAGGATTTTGGTTACATAAGGCTTTGTCTTTAGGATAGGCTGAACAGAACGGCTCGATGGAGCCGTTGTTTATGATATCACTAAGAAACACCTCATACATAAAACATACAAAAACATACAGTATGTCATGAAGGGCCACAGGCAGACAAGCAGGCAGGAACACAGCGAATGTGGCCGGCCAATCTGCATTCGTTGTTGTTTCACTGGCGTCAGCACTTTGCATGCTCACACACACACACACACACACACACACACACACACACACACACACACACACACACACACACACACACACACACACACACACACACCACACACAGACACCACACAGACACACAAGCAGTAGTAAAGGGTTTGTTTGTGTGGTCCAGCTGTATTTACATATAGTCACACCAACGCATTATTATTAATTAATGTTATCAAAATTAATATTTTGATCATGGAAGACAAGGCAAGGTTAAAGTGAAAATAGCTGGGAGACAATAGGACACGTGTGTCATCTCCTGTCTTATCCTCCTTTGTACTGCATGTGTGTTAGGGGTTAAAATGCATGTAAATAAAACTGAGTGAAAAAAAAATTTCCATGTTGAGGGATTAATAAAGTATCTCTATTTATCCTGTCTCTTCCTCACTTCCTGTCTTGTTATGGCAATGACGAGAAAATAAGAAAGGCGATGAGGACACAAGAGAAGGCAAGAGGATGGGGAAGGAGAGGAGACTAGAAAGGCGCTATATAAGTACAGTCCAAGACATTCAAGTGGTTTCTATATACTCATTTAAACTCAAAGAACAATTATAAGTCTACCTAGTTCAGGAAGGAGAGGGGAAAAAGGAGCGAAGAGACCAGAGGTTAACAAGAGAAAACTGCCTGTCTCTGTGAGTCATGCAGTGCGCTGGAGAGATTCCTTATGATCCCTCACTGATCACAGATGACGACAGTGACACGCAAACAAGACACAAGTCTTCTGTCAGACAAGAACACGAAATGAGACTGGGGAGCAATTAGAAGGGCACATTACCATTTAGCAACCCTGCAGTTTACTGTCTCTTCTATTTTTAGTGTGTTTTAGTGGTGGCAAGCCTTTAACCTCATTTAATATAGCAGCATGTCAGGGTCAGATCAGGTTCTTATTATGCATAGTTCACTCTAAACTGATTAGTTTGGCTCTAAGAAAGGCCTTATTAGGCTAACATTAGCCTTTTATCCAGAATTTGATGTAATCACTACAGTCCACTGAGAGGATTGCAGTTTATATTCTTGCTAGAGACGGTTCAGTCTGCAATTCTGGTGTGTCATGCTAGTAATGGCTAATGTATCCCCACTCTTCATCTCTGCCTCAAGCAGGGCATGACTTTTACAGCGTCAGTTAATATGTGAGCAGTGACAGCAAAAGAAATGTCAGTTGAAGATTAAAAATGAGTTGAAATATCAGTTTCTGTTAAATTAATGCACAGCATTGTTGAAAATGAGAGTGAAGACAGCAGAATTATTCAGATGTCCATGGTACAGTAATCACTCTAGTCCTTCTCATGCTGAGTGTTAAATACAAGAGAGTAGCATGACAGTGAGATGAAGAATAACTAATCTGATCTAAAAAGGACAAATGAGCCAAATTCTCACTTTTTCTTCCTATTGTACCTTCTACAGCAACATCGTGTAACTTTTCTATAATAAAATAAATGGTGTCTCTGCCCGTACCCATGTTCTTGTACTATGGAACTTTGTGCTCCATGTTCGATCGCATACGAGAACTATGCAAGCTAACGATACTAAGTCACACACCACCAACTATTTCACTGATTCTGGAGAAACTGGATCATATTTCATAGAGAAAATGTTTTTTGTTTTTTCCTCTGATCTCTTCCGGCTTCTCCACCTCAACAAGTTTCCTGATGGACAGTGAAGAAAACTCCTGCAAACTACAGCTGATGTTAGTTCAGTTTGTAAGCATTTTGGAAGACAACGTTTTCAGGTCCAAGGTGCAAGGAATGCTGCTGGGAAGCAGAGCCAGTGTCGTGTCAGAACTGGAGCTGAGCAAGGCTCAGCAGCCTTGAAATAATGACAGAAGAGAATAGACTGGATTTGGATGTTGATGGAAAAGGCTAAGAAGACATAGAAGAGAGTGAGAAAGACAGGGGCTGAGCTGGGCCTAGTAAGTAATATTAGCTGACTGCTAAGTCTTGTGTTGTTGCACTTGCTGGTTGGCTGTTTGATCATAGGACTGAGTACCGAAGTCATTGCTATGAGCCATCTGATCTGATTGTAAATCATAGTGAGAGCTGTGTCCATATTATCGGCACAAATTCAAATATGTTCTCAGTGGGTGGTGCCCCTTCCCTTATTCTGTTTGTGAGATTTATCAATATCACAAGGTCTTGTTCACAAATGAGGAAAAAATCAGTGTGAGATGGTTTGGTGGGTTGGTGTAGCATCTGCAGTTTTGGAGACACTGTATTGGACCATTGGGGGAGATTTTCCAGTCCAACTATGTTCCAAACCTCACCTATGGCCATGAGCTTTCGGTAGTGATCAGAAGATTAAGATTGTAGTGGCTGAAATAAGTTTTCTCTGTTGGGGTTGGGGGTTGAGCCCCGGACAAGACGAAGAAAATGGATAGATGGATGGATGGAACATTGAGTGAGGGCAGAAAAACTACCCTCAGTAACTACTACTGACCAATGTTAATAATTGTTCCCAGAGCAGACTGTCCATATGACAGAGTTTATCCAATGAAAAGACTCCATTAAAACCGTTAGACGCCATTTGATTTGCTCAGAATCCCCGCAGACATATGGACATGTCATTGCTACTTCAGACATTAGTGCTGGGTGCTTCCTGACAAGATGCAATGGCACTACACTGGGTACATGCCAAAGCAGGTCACAGTTGAAGAATTCAAGAAGTAGTTATGTTTTTAAAACGCCAGCACTTCGCTGTTAAATGAGATAACAAGATAGTAAGTGGTTTTCAGTCAATATGACATTCTCTTCTTGCACCACAGTTTTGCTGATAAAGCTGATCACAGTCAACAAGCAAGTTTCTGTGGTGTTGATTGCAGTGCCTTTGGTCAGCAATGTCTACTAGAACTAACTTTAACTCACAATGAATTTGTAACAGCAAAGGAAAATGTAATGCCAATTGAATTTTACAATATGTAACCCCACTATAGTGACTATAGCAATATTTAACAAATCAAATCAAATCAATTTTATTTGTATAGCCCAAAGTCAGAAAGTACATTTGCCTCAGAGGGCTTTACAATCTGTACAGGGATTGACGCCCTCTGTCTTTAGACCCTCGGTTCGAGTGAGGAAAAACTTGCCCACAAAAAACCTTTAACAGGAAAAAAAATGTGGAAGAAACCTCAGGAAGAGCCACAGAGGAGGGATCCCTCTCCCAGGATGGACAGACGTGCAATGGATGTCACGTATACAGGACAGATCAACACAAACATATTGTACAATTACAATGACAGACAGAATGACAATGAATCACAATGAATGATAAAGTGACCACAGTAGCAGACATGGTAGCAATAATGACAGTAGTAATATGTGTAGTGGACGTCGTGCAGGATCACAGCAGCAGCCACGATCCACGAGAACCTGCTGGACGACAGAGCACAGAAACTCTGGGGAAGTTTGGTTAGTAACATGCATTAACGAGACATGTATGTGTACAGATGGTAGGAGAGAGAGAGAGAGAGAGAGAGAGAGAGAGAGAGAGAGAGAGAGAGAGAGAGAGAGAGAGAGAGAGAGAAAGAAAGAAAGAAAGAAAGAAAGAAAGAAAGAAAGAAAGAAAGAAAGAAAGAAAGAAAGAAAGAGAGGGTTTTCGTTAAGGGAGATGTGACATCTACAACCAATACCGTGCCTGGCTAGGTATAACCCTGGGGGGAGGGGGAGTCCCCCGGCAGTCTAATCCTATGGCAGCATAACTAAGGGATGACCTGAGCCAGCCCTAACTACAGTATAAGCTTTATCAAAAAGGAAAGTCTTAAGTCTACTCTTAAAAGTGTTGACCGTGTCTGCCTCCCGAACCCAGATTGGTAGTTTGTTCCACAGAAGAGGAGCCTGATAGCTGAAAGCTTTGGCTCCCAATCTACTTTTGGAGACGACATTGTGATCTTTCCTTAACTTAACAAACCATTAACAAAGTGCTTCTGAGACTGTCCTGTTCCAGTCCTACACTTTGTACATCCACCATCCATCCCATCTAACTCTTTGCGATTCCAGTGTGCATTGTTTTCTTCTCTCAAAAAAACGTCTCTGAACAAATCCAGGCAGCTATTACCCTTGTCACCACAACAACATTAAGAAAACAATTTCCTAATATAAAAATGTTATTTCTCTGTGAGAGGGTCGCCTTTGGTCCCCTTTGAGATCAGCTGGAGGGCTGAAATTGAACGACATGACATCTTTGTGATCTTCTGCTTCTGCTACAACATACATGTGTGAAAACAGGTACTGCCCTGAGATGTTCATGCATCATAATAACATTTAAAGCTCGATAAGACCCTTGGCTTTTCTACATTTGGAGTCAGAGTGAGTCATGCTGTCTCCAGTCAGCACTTATTGTGGGATCTCCTGAGAGCTTACAGATCTGATTTACATCTTTGGCCTATAATACCTACTGATATATAGGGATGGGAATTGATTCTTGTTCTTGTTGAGAACCGGTTCCGTGTGTTTCAATTCCATGGAATCGTTTGGCAGTTTATCTAACGATTCTCTTATCGATTCCAGAAAGCACAAATTATGTCACGTAACTTCCGCAAGAAAGTTACGCAATCATTGCAAAGTGGAGATAACAGCGTCAGGAGGGAACACGACGGACATGCAGAAACATTTGTGCACACAACATTATTTAAAACATGTTTTTAAATGAATGCCGTGTTTTTGACACGCTTCCGACTGGAGATGAATCTCAACCTAGCAGCAGCGGCAGCAGCCAGGCTATGCCCACCTCTGCGGTTACTACAGAAGGTAACTCTGGTAAGTAACACACTGCCTACCATGTTAGCGCCATGTGCTTCTTTGCAAAACATACTATAACAGTTAACATTAAACGTGTGTGCCACAGTTGCACATCGTTACTACTGTAGGCTGTGGGCCTCTTTTGACCTCGCTGTTGGTTTTGTAAGGTCGTGATACTTCTAATTAAACAAAGTCAATGCTGATCAAACTCTTTGTTCTTCTTTTTTTCCCAAATGAGAATTGGTAAGAGAATCGATAAAGAATCGAATCTAGAGCAGAATCGATAATAGAATCGGAATCCTAAAAATCTTATCAATTCCCATCCCTACTGATATATTTATGGCTGACTACAACAGTCAAGTGTTTGTTTCCCTAAATAACTGTTACTTATTGACTACCACCAATGGATACTAAAACAAAAAACTTTTTTATTGTTACAATAGTAGCGACTCAAAAGTTCCTGTGTTTCCATGACGGGTCCTTGGCTGGTCCTTGACACAACTACAGAACTCTCTCATCCCTCAGTAAAGCAGATGAAGGATGAACGAGACAAAGGGGGAGATAGTGAGGGTGCGGTTGCTGACAGAGAGGTTTAGGACAGATAGACGGACAGACAGGTCGTGCTCTGTCAGCACTGTCTGACCTGAGGAGAAGGGACAGAGAGATGGAAGGACGGGACAGCAGAAGGAAATGAAGTGAAGGCAAAGAAGAACCGACTTTTTCCCCATCAGTGTACCAACAGAAATACATGTTTTAGTCTTTTTTCCCCTCTTACAAATTCGGTTTCTCTTTGCTCTTCCATAGTAGTAGTAGTAGTGGTAGTAGTAGCAGTATTAGTAGTAGTAGTGTAGTGTTGGATAGCAGGAGAGATGCCCCACATAGGAATAGTCCTGATTGCGTATAATGTGCTCCATGAGGCACACCATGTCTCTAGAGGAAAGAAGACTCAACAACATAAGCTGTGTATTAGTTCAGAAGCTGGTGTTTCGACTGACCCAATTATATAAGGGCATTGTCTCCTCTTCTAGTCCTTTCTTATGTCTTGCTCTATTCACATCTGCTGAATGTTCTCATTCAGCATTCCGTAATGTAAGTGCAAGTCAGTATAAGTAAATGTAACTACTCTTTGTATCCCCTGCAAGACATTGTCACTACTTTTACTTTTTTGGTAGCTACGTTTTGGATCTTCCAGTTCTTATCATCCAATGATATTAAACCTCGATGTAGTATAACAGCGTGTTTTGTAACATCATAATTTATTATTTATACATTTTTTAGATTAACTGTAGACTAAACCCTACTATAAATGAATACTTGACCACTTTAGATTTTGAGTTAGCATGCAGGAAAAGTGGAGTTTTTTCTCAATGTTCTGAAGATTTCCCGATAAGTAGAACCTTCCTATATGACATTACTTAGAACTAACTGCATGTATCTGGATTAACATTCACCACATAAATCTGCAGCTTCACAAGGATACACAATTGACCATTGTGTTGATGATTGTCAACTAAAACTGTTGCTGATAGTCAAGAAAATGTCCATTCTCTGCCCATAGCGAGTATACAGTATGTTGTTAGCCAGGCAGCTCCATTCTCAGGTCGTTGACACTGAAAAAAAAAAAGCCATTCCATTATACTGACAGACAGAGTACACAACACAGGTCTTACTTGGCGGCCTGGCATAGTTTGCCCAGCATCCTGTAGAGTACAGTTCTGGAAGTGGTTCATGTTCATCTGGACACCTGAAATACAACACACAGGCACACGCATATGCAAAGATATATATTTAATTCTTTGAGAGCTTGAATGCAGAAAATGTCTTACATATGTCTCACATGACATAATATGACATATACAAAAAAAGTAAAACTTCTGTATATTTCTTAATGCCATTCATACATCTACAATAGACTTAAGACTTATTCAAAATAGAATTGTCACACTTGTCACAACAGCACAAATACACAAGGTGACTGTTACGAATGTGGCTCAAAGGTTCACAACAAAAGGAGAAAAGTCCACACACCAATGTAGTGCAACAAAACATGTTTTGTGTTTAACTAAACATAAGACAACCTAAACTGTGTGAATGTTATTTATCAGTGGTGTAGAGCGTGGGTGTGTGAGTGTTAAGTAAAGGAACAACCTCAAAACAAACTGAATTGACATGGTTGCCAGAACAAAAGAGACTAAGACTATGACTAAGAGCTTTGTTAACATTCTCCTCTCCATCACTTCCTCTGTGGAATCTAGGGGGCAGTCCAGGACAGAGCTGGACCTCTTGACCAGTTTGTCAGTCAGCCATTAAAATCCACATGTGCTTCTCCTTCATATGGGAGTAACTAAACAGTTAGTTCAATATCTTGTCATTATTATAATATTAAATAAATCTGCAGGTTTATTAATTTCCAGGTAACCATAGCAACAACTGCTTCTGTCTCATCAGCCTCCTAGACTGTACTTAGGCAGAGTTATGTTGGAAGCCAAATATTTACAGATGTGTAACATTAGATAATTGCCATTAAACACACGGCCACTGAGGATGATTAGAATGTTTCTAGGTTCGAAGGTATTTGGTCATAAACTCGAGTATTAAAGATATTGAAAAAATAACTTGATGGTGCTAGATGATAAGGTTAGAGGATCACTAAAACGATTACAAGTCATCCCAAGGGAGTCATGGTGGTTAGACAAATCAGTCAGAGCAATACCAAAGTCATTGGAATACATCTAACATGTATGTAGCGTGTGTATGGTTACTGTAAGAAGAGAAGAAACGAAATATAAAAATTTAAACATTCGATATAGTAATTAACATAAACAATATGATATGAAATAAACAATTATGAATGAGATAATGAAATGAACAATGATGAATAAATGAATAAATAAGTGAGCGTCAAAAATTTATAAACTCTGAACTTAAGAAGACTCTTCTGTATATGATGAAAAGTGCTCTACTGCAAACTGAGGCTTCATATTTAAGCGACAGTTCCTTAATGACCCATCTGCGTTCACACTACCAACATTAATTATCCAATAATTATATACATGGATATACCTCTATATGATATTAAGAATGTAAAGTGGTAAAAACACACAGCAACTTCAAACATGTCAAACTAAACAAACTAAATACTGTACTCCCTTATTTAAGGATGCACACAGAATATGAAAAAAACCCAACAAGTGCAAAAAAAGAAATGATAAAGAATAAAATCTAAATGGCCCTAAAACTCCCCTGAGATTAAATAAATTAATGATGTTGCAGCAGTGTGTCCGAGACAACTTCAGCTGGAAAGAAAGTCTGAAACTGTTGCGGTGTGTCAGTTAAGAGGCACATGATTGGTGGAGTGTTTTTAGTCCAGAGAAACTTGGACAGTGCCTGTACACAGGGACTGCATGCGCAAAGCCACAGACTGTGCATGTTAGAAGGTGTAGTCCTTGGTGCAGAGTGGGTGACCTTCTGATCTGGCAAAGTCACCAAATGACACATTGTCTGGAGACCATAGAAGTCCAATAGTCATTGAGACATTTAAATGTAGACCAAAGTGGTGGGCCAACTGACTGACAGGCCAACATTGCCATCCAGAGCCATGCATGGCTAAAAATAGATCTGCAAAATGACAGTATGATTTTGGTTTGTTAGCAGACAAAACAGAAAGACAAAGGAGTGCGCTGTTAGACATTGTACCCTGCTGTTATGGAACTACTTACACCATGCACAGCATGAGATCAGAAATCAGCACATTTATTTTTGACTTCTTTATTAAAACAATGTTCATGGCTTAGCACTAAACATAGACAGCAGTTGTTGTATTTCTACTCAAGTGTCTTAGTATTAAACTGCACGTGCTGTTACCATGGTAACCACATATGTCACTGTATCACAGAGGACTGAATTTGTCATTTGTAAGATTTCAAAGTCATTTTTTAAAACCAACCACCACAGGCTGTCATCTTCAAATCCACAACAGAAATGGTCAAATTATGCACTGTCATGACTCAGGTTTTTTCCTTCCCAGAAAGACAAACTGACAGACTGGGTGCAGCAAAGTTTTCATCCACATGCTATAGATGGAATCATTATAGTATTTGTAGGTGTATAGTAATGATTTTTAATCATAGAAATAAATGTTTGACATTACCATTACGATGGTCTCATAGAGTCTTCAGAGTCGACAAGGTTTTAGAAGAATGTCATACACCCTTTGCTTCAGTGTGACATGGCATTGGTGAAAAGGTAAATAGAGGAGAAGGAGAGGAGCAAATATATGTGAGAACAGAGAGAGGGAGGGGTGAGATAACAAGGCACAGAGAACAGAGGAGTGAGAGTGCAAAGGAATACATTTAAAACGCAGTGGAGAAGCAAAGTTTTCCACTTTTGGAGAAAGATATGAGCTTGAGATAGAAACAAGTGAAAAGTTACACAGCCACCTTTATTTCCAGAGACATTTTGCTATTTTGCTATATTAAACACCCTTGCACAACTGCAACCTTAACCTATCAGCTAGTACAAGTATGATTTTTAAACACCCGTTTTAACTTGCAAGGCATAAGTAACAGCATGGTGCTAAAAAAAAAGGTGTAACTCGAAGTCAACTCAATACCCGAGTAAGCTGTCTTGGAGAGTTCTATGGAGCATCTGAAACTATATCAATAAAGGTCCAGTACTGCATCTGACATCAGGATTTCAATTTTGTTGTGTTAACAGAGATAACTCAGGAACTTTGTGAAGAAAGGATAATGGGAAATAGATGAGCTATCTCCATGAGAGCAGCCTCACTGGTGACCAGTTTGAAGCTCAGGTGATGCCTGTGCCTCTTGGACCCGAGGCTGACCACACAGGTCCTAGGTTTGGATACTAGCTACTCTGATTTGGATCATTGTCCTGTTGAAAAATAAATAATGGCAGCACTAAGCACAAACCAGACAGGATTACATGTCACTACAGACTGCTGTCACCAGAACATCTCCTCCATGCTTCACAGTGGGAACCATACATGCAGATACCATCTGCGCACCATCTATGTGTTTCAAAAAGACATATCTGGAACCAAAAAGCTCAAATTTGGAGAATCAGACCAACGTACAGTTCGGGCATAATGTCTATTTCTTCATATTTCTTGGCTCAAGCAATTCTCTTCTTCTTGGTGTCTCTCAGTTCTGGTTTCACTGCAGCAATTTGACCATGAATACCTGATTCACACTCCGAAAAGTTGACGTTCAGATGTATGCTGCTATGTAACTGTAACTGTAACTGCAGCAGAAATAACTATATGTCTTTCTTTTCTGAGGTGGACCTCATCATACTGCTTGATGCTTTTGCAACTGCAATACAACTGTCTATTAGCTATTTACTGTCTGCCAAAACTACCTCTGAACGACACAACTGATGGTCTCAAACGTGTGAAGGCAAGAAATTCCACAAACTTTTGACGATGCACACGTGTTATTTAAAATTATTTTAGGTGAGTACTTTATGAAGCTGACTGAAAATGTCAAAAGTGCCCAAAGCTCATAGCTAAAAGGTAGCTAGGTAAGAAAGTAACAAAAAAAACTACTTTTTACTGGTGTGTAGCTCTCTTGCACAGTTTGAATTTGTATTCAGTCTGGCATTGCTTAACCCACGAGGGCTTAGTTAAACACATATTTATTAGCACTCTGCACCTTGCAAATTTGGCACTGTATATTTTAAGTAGCAATGCAGGAACGAGTCTTAAGACTGTAATCATTTCAGTTCTGCATATTCCTATACAGTTTTGCATTTACAGTCAAATTACTCAAATCAGTTTGATACTTGCCAACTTTGCACTTTTGTGTTTACGTAACCCAGTGCAACCACATTAGCCGGGAGCTTGCTAATAACAGTTGGACCAACCATAAGTATGTTAGTGTGCCTGTGTGTTCGTGTTGACCTCAGCCCCTGACTGAAGTCAGAACTCCCCAGAACTTCTGGTTCTTTATTATATCCTTCCAGCCTCTCTATCTTTTCCCGCTCTGTATGTGTTTAAGTCTAACCATAACACTTTTGCTTAACGCTGTATCTCAGCTTGAACGGCTTTGAACGCTATCGTGACACCTCAAAAATTCAACTTGAGCTATGTGTGTTCAGTAGGAGTGGCAAACAGCTTTCTGCTGTCGAACTGATCTAATCCATTTTAAGTAGTTTGGACCAATGCTTTCTAAATGTTGTAGACCCGTGAATGTTCAATTCATTCAGTTATTTTAAAAGGTATGTAGCAACTGATAGTGTAATAATCAATAATGTAATAATAATAATAATGTAAGTCTCATAATGTAATACCTGCCAATAACATAATAATTCGTCTCATTTTAAATGTAATAAAGCCAATATTTATTGGCTGGTTATTACATTGTGGCCGTAGCATTAAAAAAATCATTATCCAATAATGTAATATTACATAAATAGGACTGCATTTCTTGAAAATAAAAGATTATCTGCAGTTTGTGTGCAGTTTGCTCATAAAAAATAGATAGAATGGATGGCATAGTCATCATATTCATTCATCAAGGGTACATACTATGCAACGCTCTCTTTCTCCTTTATTTAGAATATTGTTTATTTGTTTAGAAATGTAAATTCATAATTTCACATTTGAAGAATATTATTTCATTCATTACAGTGAAGTGTAGTGTAGTTAGATCACGTAGTGGAACAATGGTCATGTGACACATGTCTTTGTTAAGTGTTAGATGAAAAAGTCAAATCAGTCTAGTTATTACTAGGTTATTACATTATTGGCTTTATTACATTAAAAATAGCCTAATTATTACATTATTGGACGTTTTTACATTGTTGGTTGCTACAGGGTGTTTTCAGCTTGTTTGCACTTTTTGAAATCTTGCCTGGCTGTGTGTGTTTCTGTGTAGGCAACCCACAACATAGCTACAATAGCACCGTTACTTTACTTTATCACACACTGCACAACTGTGACTGCACAATACTTGTACATAACATGAATTCACATATTTTTTTCAAAGAAGACATTTTACAAAACTGTATGTTTCTGCAGTACATGGTAAAGCAGCAGTACATTTTTCAGCTGCATTTTGTGAGAACCCAAAGAACATGCACATGTTTTGTCTTTGTTTTTTTGCACAAGGCAGAAGGCTCTTTAAAATAACCATTTTCCAAGGACAACAAACTTAGTGCCGTTGCACCACGCCAACTTTGACAGAATGAGCTGGAGAGTGAGACAAGTAAACAAGAAGGAGGAAGAGAGGAATGCAGCCTTGCAAAAAGCAGCAACGACAATGAAAGGATGGTGGCATGCAACACAACCTGCAGACGTCAGACAGACAGATGAAACCGGGCTGGAGAAGCTGCAAAGAAAGGAAACAACCAAGAACAAGGCAGCCGCAACAAAGCGCTGTCATCCCAAACAACAACACTTCAAACATGGACAGTGCTCTGCTGTCTGTGCCTATATCTTTCTTTCCACCGTTTCCCCTCTCCTATCAGAGGAGAAAATAATGAATACAAACTGTCTCAGACTGAGGGGAAGGTTAAATGGATGAGAGAACATAAGAATGAAGCAATTTAGGCTGTTAATGTTGAATTATATTACTGAGATCACTTCAGTCAGGTTTTTACAATACATCTGTGTATCTGAGGTAATCATTCTGTGTCCAAACTTAATAGAATACAGTGGTCCCTCGTTTATCGCGGGAGATGCGTTCTAACAATAACCCGCAATAAACGAAATCCGCAAAGTAAGTTTTACAATTATTATACATGTTTTAAGGCCGTAAAACCCCTAAGCACACACTTTTATACACCTTTTTACACGCATTTTGTACAATACTCCCTTGAGCAGGACACAGAACACATGTGCGGTTCTCCCTTAGCTAATTTAGGACGCAGAACACAATGCGCGTTCATACTGTACAGTACGCTGTAAAAAAAAAACCCATGCAAAATTACACTGAAAAAAATCTGCGAAACAGCGAGTATGCGAAAAGTGAACCGCGATATAGCGAGGGACGACTGTAATGGAATCTTAATAGTTAAAAGCTGTTGATTCTCTGCCCATTCATCCATTTCCAGGGTCAGGTTGCAGGTTTAACATCATGCTCCAGACATCCCTCTCTGTTAACCCTTTATAGCTCCTATCGGGGGGATCCAGGCAATCCTACATGGGTTACATATTCCCTCCAGTGAGTTTTGGGTCTGCCAGTTGGACATGCCTGGAACACCTCCAAAGAAAAGGGCCATCCTAATCTAATGCCCGAACCACCTCAGCTGGCTTGCACCTCATCATCTTCTGCATAGGAGCAGCGGCTTTACTCTAAGCTCTATTGGGATGTCCGACAATCTATACATATACATATATATCCCTGTAATATTCCTGCAGTGACTTAAAAATGGTGGTGGAATGTAAGCTAAAGTACTGTAGTACTGGTGTGTAGGATCTAGTGCTATCTAATGGTGAATTTACATTTACATTTAGTCCCTAAGACCCTATTTTGAACCAGTGTTTATATTGTCCCTTATGGGCTGCTGTAGAAACATGGTGTTTCAAGATAGACTCTGTGGAGGACAGGCCACAGCCTCTGTAGATGTAAAAGAGTCACTCTCACAACTCTTCTTATGTTCAGGTGATTTTACACTTGTGAAAAAACAGTTATTTATATTAGATTCCATTTGTGGCAGCGATCAGAAATCTATGTGTGACGTGACAGAGACTACGTTCATTTTTTTAATACCATCTATGGTACCTCCTATAGTCCAACCAGCTGCTGTCACCTTCAGGGATTGGTCAGCTTTAACCTGAGAGCTGGGATGTTTTATGGCATGTCTACATAGTAATTAGAGGATGGAATTGAAGAATCTTTCAGTTCTGTGAGGTAGGTGAACTATGAACTATGAGACTTTTGGCTTGTTGCCACTGGTTGGCAAGCTAATCGAGCATCACTCTGGGATAATGGGTGTCTCCAACTGGTAAATAGGTGTTCCCTTGTTGGTTTAAAATGCTGGCAATGCCAGAATTCACCACAGACACAAGACTGAAAAACTGTCTATGTACTGGGCAGACCAGAGAGATTAACTGGCTTAATCAGCAATGTTTGAACTATTTCATCTTATTTAGCAAAGGCTTGAATGTAACAGATGTTCATTTGTACATTTTAAAGTTCCGCACACCAGCATTAAATGAAAGCTCTGTCCACCACTGCTCATACTATACCCAATGGGGTTCAGAACTTTACATCAAGTCCAACAGACTTTGCTTCTTATGTGTACATTTTAAATGTCACAGTAATATTTAAAAATCTTCCTGACATTTCACTGCCAGCAGTATATTTATACCTCACTTCATTTATCTTGGTTTTAATGTATAATTATGTACAATGTATAATTGTCAGAATTATAATTATATTGAATTACTTTCATGTTTAAAAACTCAATAGTAAATTCATTATATTTTATATAATTTCATATATTTTTTAGTAGTTTCAGTGTTAGTATAATGCTAAAGGCATTGGTGGTGCCCTCTGATGAAAGGTTAGCCAGATAGCAGGAGGAGAATTGGCAGAATTTTCATAACAAACCCACATCAGGACTACCATTACCACCTGCTGTGTGTGCCAGTTGTTACTGCGCCAGTTATTGGCTGTTCAGTTTACTCACGTGAAACCGGAGGACATTATTGATCTGTCTGCTGATACTTCCACATCCTGTCTGTTTCTCTTAAACCCAATCTCACTGAACATATTAGAAAATGGCTCACACAAACAGCATAGGCATTCACTATGAATACAATCTGGCTGCTGTGGTATTCGGCAAATGTTACTTGAACAGGAGAAAATGGAGAAATTTTCATCTGGAGATTAACCCATGTTTGTATTTCCAGCAGCAGAATGGTGTATTGAATCAAAATAAACTAAAAATGAGCAACAGAGCTCTGGCAGAGTGGAATAAGATATATCAGCCTTTCATACAGACTCAATACTTGTTTGTACATTTGTGGTTTCAGTCTTTTTTAATTAGATCTGTTGACAATAAGGAAACTGCACCCTTAAAAATAAAGGTTTGAGATAGAACCTGAAGTTGTTAACACTAATTAAAATAAAACAAACAATTTATTCCCTCTAAAACAGTAAAAGACAGATAATTATTCATGAAGCGCCAGATGCAGATGCCAAAAACCAAGGATGCTAAAAAGGGGACAAAAATCAATATTAAAAACCATCACAGGTATTACAGAGCACCAGACGTCACAGTGCCATCCAAAGGGGCTACAGAAATCAGGCACACCACCACCACACAGGCCAATATCGCTATTAAACACAAAGAACAACACAAGCAGGAAAGATAGAAATCGTAAGACAGCTAAAATGGCACACAGTGACAGAGAAAACCTATGGCTCAGCCCCCATCTGTCTAGTCTGGGCCTATACAGTAGTTTAATAGTAGGGTGGTTTAACAAAAGGAGGATTAAGGCACTAGCGTCATTAGTGTTGGCATCACTTCTCTATAACAAGCCTACCAGATCTAGGGATCTGCTAAACATACAACATAAAAAGGTGTCACAGGCACACAAAAAAGCATTAGAACTCCTAAAATATCGAATAAAAGACTGTTTAGTGCATAAACTATACAAACTTCCTATAGTGTCTGCAATTTCACATTTACCTCACACATTCGTGCAAATTCTGCAAGTACGTAGGCAATGGCCACCTATACATGTATGGAATGTTAAATGTTAAAAATATGTTTTTGATATCATATCGCCTGAAAAATCTTTCAAACCACATGGCCATCCAGTGAATTTACTGCCTGCAGTAAAACAAAAAGTCTTTAAAAAATGTTTGTTGTGAGGTTAAAAGTGGTCAGGACATTAGCTTACCCAATTTGCACACTGGACACAAGCCTAATGGGAAACTAGTCACAGATGTGCATGTCTGCCAATAAGGCAAAAGGGTTGACGCCTCTCAGCTAGGATGGCGGCCTATTGGCTCAAAGCCTACCAATCACAAATATGAAGGTTATAGTGGAAAACACCTACACTAAACCAAAAGTGTTTATGAAAATATGCTACACATCTTATCAGGGCTAATAAAGTTTTCAGTTCTTTATAACTTGGACACCTGGATTTAAATGACCTTGTTTTAATTTACAACTGCATTCGTTCTGCTGTGTCTGCTGGAAGTGTGTGTGCGTGGGGGGTGGCAGCTTAGTAGCACAGGTGCTCACTGCCTTATGAGTACATATTTGGAATTTTGTGTGGCTTTAGTGCGTTGGAATACTTCTGGTACTGTGACACTAAAGAGGATGGCTGACCCCCTGGTTGGCCAGTTCAATTAGTGCTTATATAAGAAATGCTTAGAGAGTGTCAGGCATCTGCCTTATCTGTCTGCACCCCAGTCTGTGGTGTCATAGCAAGTGCATTCATTAATCCTTGTAGGAAAGTGTTTGAAGATCCCAGAATAATCTCATGGATAAAGCAGAAACAAAGGGCAGGGGCAGATTTTTCATATTGTTTGTTGTTTTGTTGTTGCTTGTTCTATTTTTTTTTTTAATTTTTTTTTTATTTTTAGGCCAAGGTGCAGAGCTGAAAACGAGTAATCAGTAATATACCCCTTTCCTACACACACACACACACACACACACACACACACACACACACACACACACCTGCACCAGTCACCAGGTATCCTACCTCACTTTACTGGACTTTCTTTCCACTTGCTTCTTACAACATACCTCCTGCATACATAAATATCCTCAGGGGCCTGCACTACTTCACTACACTTTTTACACACCCTCGTATTTCTGTGTTCTATATTTACACTGGTGTACAGGTGTCCTGTGTATTGCACTACATGTTTGCACCTGTTTTTGTATCTTGCTGTTGCACTTCATGTGCAATCTGGGTGTTTTCTTCACTCCCATTGAATGTTGCATCATTCATTCTTTCTGTGCTTTATGGTAAGCTTATTCTGTCCCTTCCGGTTATTGGCTAACTGCCACTTTGCTCACCTAAACAGATTTTCATATATTTTTCCTATCAGCGATTATCTACATATCTCTACACTATCCTAAGACTTGTTCTGTTTGTGCACAAACAGGTCTCTCAACTTTAGTAACCACAATCTGAAAGTTTTACCAGTCTCTGTTAGTTAGATCACACTAACTAGCCTGGCTGTAGCAATGGCTTCTCTCTTCTCTCCTTTAGCGGTAACGGTACCTCCTATGTCGGAAGGCTGTGTGACTTGTCAGTAGCCTCCCACCTGCCTTGAAAGCCCCTGTTCTCAAAGTCAGCATTTAGTTTTTTTGTTCTGGGGGGTTTTATTGTCGCTCTGCGTTCATCTGCTGTTATGACTGTTTGCCCCGGCGCATATGTGTGTGGTGTCTATTCCCTATGTAAGTCAAGATGTGGGTCTCAGCTGAGGAGGTGTGGTCCCGATGACGCCGGAGCTTGGAAGCCAAGAGGGCTGGGATTGGCGCGACATCCACTGCATCCTGTCCCGGCTGACCAATCCGCTAAGCACAATTGCCCTGGCCCGGGCATTTAAACTGCAGCCGCCCGAGCATTGTGGCGGATTCATTGTGTATTATGGTTATGAGCTCGCCTCGTTTTGTCTTGTTAAAATCGTGTTTTGAAAGTGTTAAAGTTGGTGAGGATTTCGACTGGGCAGGGATTAGTTTAGATATATTTACTGATTACTCATGAGGAGATTTTCTGTTAGACCCATTACTTTAGGAGTGCTGTTTTGGATGTGTGTTTTGTTATTTAGCGTTAGATTTAGTTAGTGAGCTTTTTCTTTCTCGTTTTGGTTTGCTACTTAGATAATATAGGCTCTGTTAGAGTTCTCTTTTTGTTATTTTGTTTGTTCGTTTAACAGCACTCGCTCGCCCTTAGTTCCCTTTTGCCTCACCTCCTTTTGTTTAAAAACGATCTGAACTTTCATAAAATACTTTTGTTTATCAACCTTAAAATCTAGTTTTATGTTACTTCTTTTCATACCCTGAGTTATGGTCGTAACATCTGCTGACCACTGATTAGTGTGTCAATAAACAAGCAGAGGAGGAGGCCTGGTGCACAGATCATGACCAATGACAGTATCTTCACCCTTGTTAACTAAGTAAATCAAAACCATTCCCTGGAATGGGTTGTCTGGATAGTGAAATGGAAAGCAATGCTAGTCACTGGACTAACCACGAGTAGTCACTACACTGTCACATTGTCAGCCTCTCCTTCTCACAGTAACCTTGAACTTGGTTGAGAGACACTTTATTGTTATGTTATTTATAATTTGTGCAGTTCTATTGTCAGATAATGAGGCAGCTCTGGGACAGCCTCTGCTCGGATCCAGGCAGGGGCAGCAGAATTCACCAGAGCTGTCGTGACTGTGTGGGAAGCGTTTTCCTCGGGTCAAACCGGGGGGCCCCAGCAGAAGTTTGCTCAGGGCCCCGTAGGAGGCTGGGGTCGCGTTTCTAGAAGCTGACTAAACACAGTCTATGTGCTTGGCTGCTCACGACTAATGAGGCAGACATGAAATAATGCAAACATGTTGGAGAGGGAATAGGTCGAGGGTGAAGCTTTTAGAGGAGGAGTAAAAAGAGGCTGATCCATCTGTCAGTACCAACATGATACTTTCTCCTCAGCTCTTGAGGGTGGTGTGTGTGTGTGTGTGAGGGGGGCATTCAATATCGTTTGGATAAAATATATTTCCTATGGGGAAGATTCAGCCAGTATTGGATTCCAGTGGAGAAGCAAACACATGGAGCATTATGGAAATGTGAGGCAGCAATAATAGTGTTCCTTCATCAAAATGCCTCTTGGCTATCATGAACCCACAACAAAAGCTCCACTTTATCAACTGACTGCTAACTGTGGCTGCATGCATGACGTGCCCTTCAGAGGAGTTTCAAATGCGCTGCTCAAGGGCACAGTGGCACGGTTAACACTAGAACCGCCAACATTCCAACACACACCCCTACAACCGCCATGGGGTCATTTTGACCCTCTGCTGCAACAGTGTCATCATCCTTAAATTTAAGAAACATTTCACAAGAAAGTAAAAAAATAAATAAATAAATTCAGTTTGTGGTTTATTAATTTTACATTTGCCTTATTAAATTACGGATCAAACAACTCAAACACATTTTAAAATGAATCAATACAAACTGTAAATAAATAATGAACACATTTAAATAACTGAATTAATGTAGAAGGAAAACATTCAGCAAAAGTTCAAAATGGAGTGCTCTTTCTCTCACTATCACGCACGCACGCACACACACACACACACACACACACACACACACACACACACACACACACATTAATACACACTCACACACTCACACTGCTGTATTGGATTCTTCCTCACTCATGTCTACGTTATCTCTCCTTGACGGCATTGTCAGAACTTCTTAGGCACGTGTTTTTCGTCTGCCCCGGGTAGTAGCTCATGATAGGGGTTAAAAGGACATCTAAACAATTCCCATTGCTCGGCAACCAGAGGTTAAACATGACTCCTCTGTAGTTCTGGTTATAAATCATCATATACTGTATATTTTTTTCTTTTTATCCCACATCCCTCATAATTCACTAGATGATTAATAAACCCAATTTAGGGAAAGTCATGAACTTAGAAATGTAAGAGTTTTGTTTTGAAAATTCCAAGGGGGTTAAATCGATCCTTTTGCGCTCTAATCCAATCATAGTTGAGCATCAGTCAGAACCTTGGTCAGTCTCCTACATTCCTGTATTTATATATGGTAAGCCACTTATATATGGAGCCAAATTTGAAAATGGTTCAGACAAAAGTTATAGCCACATCATATAGTTTGTTTGTAATGTCAGCAAAACACTAGTTATAGCCAGTTAATCTATATCAATTGTTACCCCTTAAGTGTAGCAGCACTAGCCTTCCTGATGATTTCTGATGATGACACTGCTTGACCACATATTGGTACTAGATAGCTGGTCCATGGCTGCATTGCGTTCTGGGCGGCTGCTTGTAATCCCATCATGTTCAGAAACATCCCAGGAGCATCACACACAGGAACACAGGATATGCAAACCACTAGCCTACATGCTGCTCAGCTTTGCTCTCAGTTTTGCCCAGTGGTCACTCGTGGCATTGAAGCAAAACTTTCCTCGTGACGTCTCACGATGTCGTCTGGCCAAATGCGAGTGTGTCTGACGGAGGAGCTGAACAGTTAAATTGAATCATTACATAAACAGCATCTTTAATCTGAGCAAAATGAGAAGCTTAATTGAGATCTGTGTACCATCTGAAAGTACGGTATTCTGCACAATTATCACTTACCCTTCCACCTTCCAGTCTTAAATTACCAACATAGTAGCAGCTGTGCATTACAAGAGAAAGCATTGCTTTAATTACATTAAGGCCTTAGAGCAGTGCAGCAACATTTAAATTAGCAGCATACATGTGATTCAAAACAATTTTCTTCTTTTCTGAAGAGCTGGTCAGAGCAGCGAGGGAACTTTGATTATGTTTGACATTAGCTCAGGTCCTATATGGAAACATCTGCTTTTGATGAGGCTTCTCCCTTCATTATTTTTCTGTATCTCCGCATTATATAAAGAAAGAGAGAGAGAAATTTGGGACTGTAGCTGGAGCTCACTGTGGATAGGGCAAGTTTACATCTTGGTTCCACCAGGTACAACTCTATGACATCACGTCTGTGACATGGTTTCGTTCCATCCTCCACACAGCTTCACACACCAGGTGGGGTATTTTGCTTTTTGTTGATTTGGTCATGGATAAGTAGGCTAGTGGTTTGCACAAATTGTTTTATTCTGAAAATTGAGCATCATGCATGCATTTTGTTCCTGTGTCCTCTTGCCATGCTTGATCAGTGAATCGATTACAACGGACACCAGAGTGGCTTATTTGATCCTGCAACTCTGTTCTGCTTTTGTTTGGAGCAGAAAAGTTAAATGTGAAACACACGGATACTTGGTGAATTATTTTACAAATATCTAAATGGAGAACAAGTTTTAGCTTCAGGCGAACTTAGTGAAGGGACACATTAGTTCCTGGAGGGAGGAGGTCAGGAGGTAATCCACTGCTGTTTCTCTAAAACAAAAATGAATCATGTTCTGTGTGACATTAAAGAGCGTCTGGCCTGAGCTACTCATCCTCATCCTGTTTACTTTGTGCGTGGATGCTTCCTTCATGTACATTCAGCTTTTGGAGCATGAGGATAAGCCACACACACATTTTCTCATATTCACAACGTGTGCAACAATAAATTCATGGCTTCACACTCTTTTAAAGAAATACATTTTTTAAGTTTTTGCGGTACACATATCTTCCCTTCTCATTAGCATGCATATTTTAGTAGCATATTAGCTCTTTATTAGTCATTATTCAGCAATTAATAATGCATGCAAAACATTTTCCGCATGACCATATTCTACAACTATCTAGCCATTAACCAAGAGTTTACCCTCATTGATTTATTGTCTCAGTATTGATGAATGCACACACAATTTACAACAGAATGCACACAAGATTTATACAGTTTCTACACAATCTGTGGACTACACACTGTTTACTGATTAGTTGCCTTTGTCCCCATTGACCCTCCACCACCTGTTTGTATCACCAGCTCCTCCTACAGCCTAAACTGTGGTGATACTCTAGTGAGCTTTTATCTAATCCCAGTTATTATCAGTAATCAGTAGGACTACACAAACGCTATAGTGTAGTATGCAGAACCATTTCTAACCTGGTTATCCCAACATTTCTAACTTTTCTCCTGTACATTACTTAAGTCCTCTCTCATATTTGGTTTGTTAAATGAGGCTGATGATCGCCTGGGGCTCAGGTGGTACATTGCAGGGTTGCTGGCTCCTACAGTCCTGTTGGAGTGTCCTTGGGCAAAATACCGAACCCTAAATTGCTCCTGGTGGCTGTTCCTTTGGTGTGAGTGTATATGTGTATGTATGGGTGAGGCCGGTATCATCATGATTGCTTTGGATAGACAGCGCCGTATCGCTCCTGTTGAGCAGCCTCTGCGATCAGCACATGCTAAGTGTGACTTTTTAAAATCATGCTTCATTCACACATCTTACTGTAAGCATACTGAAATGACTATGGTTGGTGATTATGACACAACTAATGCTCCAAGTTTAACTGAGTCTTAACTTTTTACAACATGTAAAGGGACCATACCCTTGACCTAGGTTTTTACGCTGGGCATGAAACATAGCTCTTATAATTTAATCTCTGATCATGAATGCATTATGTTTGATACTTTTTTTTTTACATCCAATAGTTTTAGCCCAAAAGCACACTGTAAAATGTCACCTCATTAACAGTTAGCCTATAGCTACGTTTTTTTTCTCTCGTTTCTATGTCCGATGCAGGTGGGTCATCATCTCCAAATATTGATGACATGGTCACCCATTTTAATGATCTATGTGTGTCTGCTGTAGAGACCGCAGCCCCTCTTAAAATCAAATCACCATCTAAAACCAATTTATCTCCCAGGATGAATGATGACATCCATGTAGGTGGAACACCTCACGACTGCTTGCCCACTATACTCAAATGAAATACTTGATTCTGCTCAATCAAAGGATGCTGCTGACTTCAGTTGTTTCATCACTGCAAACAAAAACAACCCCAGGTTTCTTTTTAAGTCTATTGACCGATGCTTAAATAACTCAGCCTCTGGCATGTCCTTACCTTTGACGGCGGACTGTTAAAAATTATTATCCTTCGCAGAGCCACTTCACACCTGTCTCGTCCTTCTAGATCAATTTGTTCCCATTTCCCTCCGGGATCTGATTGATACCATTTTCCACTCTCACTCTTCCATCTGCCCCCTTGACATTGTGCCTCCCAGACTGCTTAAAGAAGCAATTAGCGTTATTGGACCATGTCTACTTGCTATTATGAACCAGTCTGTCTTGTCTGGCTATGTTCCTGAATCCTTTTAAAGTGGCTGCAGTTCAACAAGTTCTAAAGAAACCACACCTAGATATAAGATGTCAATGAACTACTATCTTTGACAACTAGCTTTTAAAAAAGTTGGTTTGGAAGCATCTCCTGGAACTAGATGAATAAATGACATTTTTGATGATGTATATTTAGTCAACCTCAACCAACTCTGTCTTTCAATCTTGAATTGTCTGGTGGTGAAGTCATAACCATGGTAGTCTTTCACAAACCACTGTTAGTTCTACACAACACAAAGTCCAGCTGAGGCAAACACTTGATGTGGTTTAGCTAACAATCTTGTCTTTCCTCTGGCACCACACTAATGTCACACTATACAATTTTTGCACCACAGGTGTTCATGCTGGCTCTTATTGTATCCATTCACCAGCTTTGTGTCTTCATGTACTAACAATGATCAATTTCCTCACACGGCTCTGGCTGTAACTTTTGGTTCTTGTTATTTCCCTGTTGTTTCAGCACCCCTCAGGCCAATAAATGAATTTTCAAAATTGCTGGAACATCACTGGTGTAATAAATGTCCTATTGTTCCATCTTGTGTCCAATAAAATTCTATTAAGTTAATCAAAGAGTCAACACAAATAAACAAAGAAATGCAGATGCAATGACTCTAGACAGAAAGTAAGTCAAAAATAAAACTTACACTTTGTGTGTGTGTGTTCATGGGTTCATGCTCTGTCCACTGACCTGTGTGCAGGGGGAGCCAGCTGGGTCTTCTTCATCCTCAGATAGCAGACCACCAGCATCGCCTGGATGTAGCTGATCAAGAGGGTGATGTCCTCAGGGTCTACACATTGTTTGTCCTCAAGCACATGGCCTTCAGAGGTAAGCTACAGGAAGGGAGAGATCAGCAGTCAAGAGTGGCAACAAGATTACAAAAGGACTCCATGAAAGTACAATGCTATGATGCTATCACACTGTGTGTGAGAGAGATTTACATGGTAAATGTGTCAGCATCATTGAGTTAATGATGTGCTTTCAATGGGGCAATCCAAGGGGCAATCATCACAATTTTAGCTTCAGATAACTGCCTTGGTAGATAATTTGGTGACAAAAAAAGAAATAATCTTGATATTTTAGCAGACTGTACACTAGACTAAACTGACAAAAGATGAAAAAAGACAGCTAAGTGAAAAAGGCATCAGGTCTGATCGTGATTTGGCCTCAGTTCAGTCGACCTATGAAGCGGAAATAATGACTGAGTTTTAACTCTGACTGACAGTACTTAATTAAACCAAAAGTTTGGATTTTAACCCGATATGCAACATTGGTTCTGCATAATACAGCAGTCTTTTCCTGCCATCTGAATGAGTGCATACGGCAAATTTAAAGGCAAATGAACTCAGTGTTTCAGTCTGAAGGATTTGCTTCCTATTTTTATTTTTCAGCATGTACTCTTGAACTTCCTTCAGAGCATGTAGTAAAAGCTCTGGCTGTGAAATTCTCAGAACATGCACAAGGTCATATCTCGATCAGGTTTTGGTTTGTCTGCTCAGGGCTCCTGTACAAAAATGGCAGTGAAAAATGGCAGACTCCGTGGAAGAGGACCTGCTCTATGAAAAAAATATAAATATAAATTGCCCTTGTCATTTATTGGCACATTCACAATGTAGATTTGAGGGAAATTACGTTGCATACGTTCAGCATGAACCCAGAAGACAAGGTAAATCACAGTATAAACATAAAGTATATAAAAATATAAAATAGAATAAAATATAAGAAACAGAGAAATAAGTGGTTATTATAGGTGATTATACACTAATGGAAACATTCTAAGAAATATTATATTCAATTCCTGCCAATAGATCTTTTTAAATGTTACACACTGGGCCTTTAAAAGAATTCATGATTGAATGCCCAAAAGTGTGTTCTGTGTACCTCATTTTTTGGTTTATTAAGTATGTTAAACACAATAGAATAACAACAATAGTAATAGATTGATCTAGTCATAAAGTCAGTAAAATGAATAGGGAATGTCAGTTAACATATAATATATAAAGTTTATTTAGCTAGCATTAGCTATGAGTGGAAGCGTCATTCTCTGTGGTCTCTGTGCGATCCCTCCAACATAAGTCTTTCTTGATCTAATATTATATATGTACATTGGCTGGGGACAGGTTATCAAAAAGTACCATGCATACTGAAAACACTGAAAACATGCACAGCACTTCTACTAGCAGCATGTTTGGAGAGCAACAAAGTTTTGTATCTGCAGATGCGTATACAGTACAGTACATGCTATACTATGCTGAATGTGTCCAGCCACTCCTGGCACATTACGCCTTCTCCAGTTTTGGCCATAAGCCACATCCTCTTGGGTGCAGTCATATTTTGTAGCCATATGCTCTCATCTGTTTCACCTCCCAAGTATCGAGCATAAAACAGCAGATAAGGCACAACAATTCTCAGCGCCAGGTTAAAGGGGGAAAGGGAGCAGTGAGCAGAGGGCAGCGACCAGTAAATTGCGATGGTGCTTTTGTTTCGCATAGCTGGAGGTGCATGAATAAAAATTGCGACCAAAATAACAGTAAATCAGCATTAATGGTAGTCTGACAGAGGAGTGTGTATGGGTCTTCTCAGGCCTTACCTTCAGGGCAGTGCAGAGGAAGCTAACAGCCGCTGCGTATTTCTTCACACTGCAGTACAAGTTGGCATCTTGCAACAATACAAAGAGTGCTTTGTCAATTGGGGGCAGAAAGCTCAGATCAGGTCCACACCTTTTGATCTCTTGGTTTATGGGCCTGATATCCTGTGAGGTAAGGAGAAGAAAGGGCAGTGTTGAAAGGGATGGAAACTAAGGCAGGTAACATCTCCATCCTGAAAGCCAAACTGCTCTGATCAAGTGAAGTCACAAGTTTGTCAGTTTGTTTCACTGCTTTGTTATCCTCTGTGTGCTTTATCTCTTCTCTTTTTACAGTAGAAGCCATTCAAAATTTCCCCTTGAAGCTGAAAGCCAGCTGAATGGCAGCTGTCTTCCAGCCAACTCCTAGCCATGTTCCAGCAGCTGGAGTGACCCCCTCCTCCTGGGCGTGTCCACCTGTTCATTGAAGTACAGGGTATGACCAGGAGATGGTGCTTCTCTCACAGATTTTTTTACAGTTGTTCTACCTGGAGATGACGTAGGTCCACAGACACCCGTTATTACTGGACTGGACAACAGCCGAGGTTTATTAGGTTAGACTACATCCCATTTTTCTTGGCCGATGTCAACACAGCTCTTTAACCTGGACGATGTTGGCGTCTGATCCGTCTCTGCATGTGCAGTCCTCTGACTGCTTCTCATTTCTGTTTCCTTTTAGGTTGTTATTTTCCATGCATCAGTCAATGATGGACCTAAAGAGATACAAGTCACGTTATGCAACCCTCAATTCTTGTTTTTTTATAACCAACAACAACAAAACTACCACCCTAATTAAATTTTTATGGTTATGTTTAGGCACAGATTGAACAAAGGTTATGAACTTGGTCTGGAACATAAATGTACACACATGTATAAATCTAATGATGAATGAATTCTAGTCAAGTCGTTGCCTCTGAACATGATAAATCATGACGTGTTTTACCAATATGTAATTAGGAAACCAATTCACTGACACATAAACTGAATTTCTAGGACAAACAAATAATAATAATACAAACATACTTGGAGTCATTATGTATGACCACAAGGCCCATTGATGACACTGTTTAATGTAAGGATAGAAAATTCCATTACACCACTCCTGTCCTCAGTTGGACACACCCTTTGCTCTTTTTTCACAGGAGGGGATTGCTTTTACAGTCACTGTGGAATTCATTTTACCACATTTAGGAATCTACGTGTTAGTTTTTGAACATTTGCATATCTGATTACATTGTGAAAGTGATTCTCCCCTTAAGAAGTCTGTGTTTCAAATGAGCTGCTTAAGCCCTGCATGAATCCATTTTGTAGCTCACTTCACACAGCTTTGTCTAGCCAAGGAAAATAAAGGATCATAGGTGACATAATTTGTAGCTGGTGGGAGGCAGATAGGTAAGATGTCTGAGAAAGGTAAAGGTAAGGTGAGACAGGCAAGACTGAATGCAGTTGTTTTTTGTCTTGTTTTTTTTTCTAGAGTCTGGGGCATAACTTATTTTCACTTTACAGTAGCTATTCCAATCTTGGTTTTCATGAGCTAAGCCAAATAAAATTATTGATGCAACATAATCGAATAAATAATAACAAGAGAGAGAGAGTATGTATTAAAGGCCAGTATGTCACATCCTCTGTGATGTAACGCTCTATACGTTTAGTCTTTATTTCTCTATTTTGCAGTGTAAATTGAAAGCCAGATTCTGATGTAGAAGCTGGTACATAAACAAATTCAGAACACAACAGGTAGAGTATCAGAGTTTAGTCCATGAATGTGCCAGGATAGCCTCGCTATCAGAGGCACTTCTGCAGCCAAACAAGTGACGACCTCCACTGAAATGAATGTGAAAAACCTGCGTTATCTCCATAGGGCCAGATCCTGTCTGAATGCAGCCTAAGGGGCTGGAATCCTTGAGAATTTCACAGTTATCTGAGTCTCTTAAAACATTGTTCTCTGATAAGCTAAATTATTCACTAATGTTTTAATTGAAATATGAAAACAAAATATCACTGGCAGTTAAACTAAATGGTCTCGATGAAGGTCAGTGTCTGATGAACAAAAAAGGCAGAGAAAAGTGTGGGTGGGAAAACAAAGCATTTATCAAAAAAGGTGAACTGTTAACTGGACTGCCTGGTCCCCTCTCCACAAAGCAGTATGGGTGCATGTCATGTTGCTGTCATCTAAAACAGAGCATACTTTGGATCAAGTTCTTCCCTTTTCTGGATCAGAGCTGGAGGTTTTGTACAGTGTTGCAGTGTGTGTTGGATGGCTGGCCCCTTCACTAACATCGATATCTGGGTGATGATATGTGTGTAATACGTTCACAAAATAATGATTCTTCAATAGCCCTGGTTGCATGATAAGAAAAGGAATCCAGGAATCCAAACTTTTTTCCTTGCCAAAACTGAAACTGGCAGACCAGTTGAAACGTTATGTTACGTGGATATCGGGCCACCCTCGTCTACGGGATACGATTACCACTAAACCTCATGGCTGTACCAGTAGATATATGTACCAAAGACCGCTTTCAGCAGTCTCACCCCACAGTCACTGACGTCATAGTTCGAGCCCACTCCATTCTACTGCGGCCCTTTTCTCAGAGCTCAGTGTTGCTTTAATTGCCCATCATGGTCTCAACAAAAAGTTGCTTGCTATCAGCAGCACGCCACTCTCAAACATCCGTAGCCTACATCTAAATTAGAGGTGCTGGCAAGCTATCTGTCCCCCCTGTTCACTGGCTAACAGTCTGATGTTGTTTATCAACGAAAGGTTCATATATTGTACAAACACAGAAGTTTTCTTTCTTGGCAAAAAAATTAGACCTACTGTTGATGATGTTAAAGATGAACTGAGTGTATCGTGTTGGTGTAGCACAGTTCTGTCTTTTCTGTTCTGTCGACTTAATAGAATTGACATTGCAACATATTTGGAATCTATTAATCAATTCAAATGTTCACAAGTCAATCACAATTCTTATGTGAACTGATTATTTCCTTCCACAACATGTGACACATACAGTAGGTGTAAGATTTCTCATTTTGTACATTCTTCTACAGGGTTTGTAAGCTCAGTTATGTCCAAGAGAAGAGAGTACTGTCTGTATTCATAAATGTACTAAAGCTAGTGTATACACTGCAGTAAAACCGGCAGGGTTCTTTAGGTTAATGGCAAAACTCCAACTTCATATTTGCATGTCTCTGCCACTCTGTTATTTAGTGTGAACTCCGGTGTGCTCCACTAATCTTTAATGGCCTAACAGTCTCTGTAATAGCAACAGAGTGGAGATGGCCAGGTGGGACAGCAGCAGCTGCCTGTTTATACAGGACCCAGCATAATGAGGCCTACGCAGGCAACCACAGAAACTGTACACCACGACAACAGCTTGGCAACAGATGTTGAGCAGGCTCTCTGAGGGTAGCCTCGGCCCGCAGGAGTGTGGGGATGAAACGATGTATGGATGATTGCGACTAAGGCAAGACAAGGTAGAAAATAAAAAAAAGCCAAGCTCTCGTTCTTTGATGGCTGGTTGGGACAGGTGAAGGTGATGGAGGAGAACTGTGATTGATGATTCTTTTAAAGTAAAGTTTAAAGGGGAGTGAGAATGGGTTAGGCTCCCCTGGGAGAGTGTGTACAAGTTTTGTCAAGTTAAAGTTCTTCTTTAAAATGTTAACATTAGTTCTGTAACACTATTGAAACATCTCTATAGTAACCTTCTTGTTGCTTTTGAAAGCTGTGGTTGACCCTGTCTTGACGTGTCTTGACCCTGTTGAAAGCCTGTCTTTCAGCCCTGAGTACAGATATTTCAGGCTGCATACTGCCCAAAAAAATCTAGCTTGAACTGCGAATCCCAGGGCACAAAAGTCACCAAAGGACTCACTGCACAACTAGCTGCTACCTGTAAAGGTTATTGTTTTGAGGGTATGATAATAACTGAAGGTGTCTTAAGTGAGTGAATGACTAATTTTACCTAGTTAGACTTTCTCTCTCTCTCTTGTCTGGACAGTGGTGGCAAGGTGAGCAATGTTCAGAGAATTTTTATCAAGAAAATCCACCTAAAACAACCCTAAAAGAAGAAGTACCCATTTTCCGACAACACTGGGTAAAAATTATACCATTGAAGACAGCGGACAAAAATGTTGAGGTTCAAATTGTGATAAATTAAAATATAAATATTGCAAAACAATGTACGGGGGTTAATGTTGAAGGACTCAACGGTGGTGGTGCAGAAGTGTACCATCCTCTGTTGTGCTGTTTTTTTGATGAGGGGGCTGATGATGGTCCCCAGGAAGGTGAAAGACCTATAATGTCGATTGGAGAGTTGAACAGGGTGATGGGGGCAGGCAAGGCTGAGTTCGTTCTTATATCTACAACCATCTTCACTGTCTTTAGAGAGTTAATCTTTCTGGACATTTGAACAATTGGCTGTGTAATCGCTGAAAACTATCCTTCACATAGTTATTATTGTTTATTCCAGGTTGTGTGGCTCAAAAGAGAACCAGGTGCTCCTCGTGGTATCTACAGTAGCTTTATTTTAGCTTTTTCTGAGCTGCACTGTTTTTCCAAAAGCATAAACACCAATCTTAAAATAAATAAATCAACACAAGTTTAATGATATTCCCCTCAGTGTAGTATTTAATATACACCACTATTCATGGAAAAAAGAGACATATTACCTCTTTGATTAATATCCATGGAAGTTACATAAAAAACAACAACAACAAAATCATTGAAAAAGGAGACATATGTTTTTGCAAAGAACCCTTCATATAATTGCATTAAATACAATATATATATATATATATATATATATATATATATATATATATATATATATATATATATATATATAATTCAATCATTATCATATCTTCTATAAGTGTGAGGTCTCACCAGAGCACAGATAAAACTGACAGTGTTGGTGTATTGTCTTTTTCCCCCCTCGGCTGGCAGATATGGTTCTGGATGGAGGACAATGGCTAATGTTGAGCCTAAAAGCTTGCTCTTGAGTATAAATCATCTTCTAGTGCTTTTGGTGGTGATATATGCTTCCCTGAGTGGCAGTTACTTGGAAATAGCATTATTTGTCTTTGTCTTTGAGCATGTGTGTGTGTGTGTGTGGCAGTGTGTATTTCAAGGGTGTGAGATTGTGTGTGTGTTTCTGCTGTCTTTCTTTAGACTCCTGAGTGACAGCCTTTTTCCAGACAATAGTACGCCCACACAAGAGTAAGAGACAGGGAGAGAGAGACAGAAAAAGAGGGAGAGACAGGCACACAAAGATAGTTAGCATTTTCATCGTATGTCAAGCGATTTTCTTTCGTATTCACTCCCATTTTCTTCCCATTTTACATGAGGCCAATTCCTACTGCATGCCACATACCATTATCGCCCCTTTCGGTTGACCTACACAGGTTGGAGACTCATGTCAGAGCGTAACATTGGAAAAAATACCAACTGCCGACTTGTACTGAGGAATTTTACCGGGAGAGCAAAAAGTTAGGCTGATAATCGGACCGAGCTGCCATTCCTTGTCACGTCATTCATTCAGTCTGAAATGGTTTCATACTGTAATAGTCGGTTTCCATGCCATCATGCCATAATGAGTGACTTGCCCACGTCAATTTCACTTAAGAAGTTCTAGCACCAGTTTCTAGAAATAGTTTTAATGATCATTTTTCTGTAAGTTGACCACGATAACCTTTCCAGATGCGTCTATGTCCTTTGCACTTTTTGCGATTTTTGTGGACATTTTTCTGTTGCTATCTTTCTTGGACACAACGAGGCAGCTTACCGGCCATATGGGAAGATGACGTCCTCTAACCCTCTGATTGACCAACTGTTGGCCATAAATCTGTGCTAAGACCAGAACTATTTGAACCCCTGAATAAAACAGATGTGGGCGTGAGTCTGGACCACAGACAATATAAAACATGGACGTAGTCTCTGTGACATCACCAAAGACCCATCGTGAAGGTCAGTGTGGTGCCATTGCCATCAGTCATGCCTCTCTCACTCACCCTCAAAAAGGCATAAACGTGAGCCAACAATTTCTTCACAGTATAGTCAATAGGTTGAGCATATAAGGGCCATTAGTCATATTTAAAAAAAAAATCTGTTCAAAGGTATTCAAACGCTCCCTTTGTTTTTGTTTTTTTGTTTTTTTAAACAGGTCATGTTGCTGTAAAGGGCAACTGTATTCAGTATTCCAAGGAACCTTTGAAATAAAATAAAAAGTATTACTGTATCATACATAATAAAGTTCTTCAAGGCACCAAAAGTGCTGCAAATATGACCTAAAGAACTCTTTTTTTTGCACTCAGGTCTCCAAAGAACCTTAAATAGCAACAAAAAAAAAAAGCTTTGTTCAACATGCTCCAGAGCACTTATCAAAAAACAGTTTTTTTAGAGCCTATAGAGACCAATACTGTTTTTTGCGACAGGCTGTAAACATGTTTATTTCTGCTGTAAAGCTGAATATTTTACCTTTAGGGCTGATGACAATTGTCTCATTTTGTAGCCAGCCTCAAGTGGACATTTGAGGAACTGCACCTTTTGGCACCTCTGTGTTGGCTTTACTTCAAAGCCACAATAGTTTCAGCAGTTGTGCAACTTTCAAAATCACGCTCCAGCTTCATTCCAGTTTTAATGTATATTCTGCAGTCAGTCATTGTTCATACCCACATTATTATTTTATTTTAAAATTCTATTTAAAATTACTAAGATTGAGCAGGCATAGCGATATAGTTGCTGGTATGTTTACCAGAATATTTGACTTGGTGTAAACAAAACATTAGAATGAATACAACCATTTTAGTAACCTTACTTCTTAAGCAGAAATTAAAGCGTATAATTAAATGGTAAATGTGAATTCATTTGTTTATTCATTTATTCAACAAAATTGTATCTGTTGCTGTGTTTTGTAGCAAAATGTGCTTTAAGCACACTGTGAGAGGTGAGGAGATTGCATCCAATTGCATCGACTCAAACTTTCTCATACGTCACAATTCACAGAAACTATATTTGGATGGAAGCAACTCGTGATGGAGAGACTAGGAGTGTGTTAGTGTGCACGGGTGAATGTGAATGTGAGTGTGAGTGTGACTGAGTGAAAGCTGTATTTAGCAGCACAAACCACAGGAAGCCAGGCTGCCATCATACCAGGCAGGAACAGAGAGACAAGAAATGAAGAAGAGAGAAAGAAAGTGTGGAGGCGGCAGGGAGAAAGCAGACGACGGGGAGTCAAAGAAGTTGAACTCAGAGCACAATGGAGAAAAAGAGAGGTATAGAAAGAGAGAGAGGAAGTGGCAGAGAAGTGGATGATGGTAGTGGGCGGAAGCACTCACACAGCTCTTTGTCAGAGCTCGGCCGTTGTTTTCTCTGTTGCATATATATAGCTGTTTATATTTGTTTCATAGATTCGGCTTGCCTCTTGTTAGCCGCAGGGTAGGTAGGATGCACTGGCCTCAGCTCTGAAGAGAGTGAATGTGTGTGTGTTTCTGTTTTCCTGTCCTTGTGAGAACCAGTTTAATTTTCAGACCTCATGCAGTGAGATGTTTTATAAATTACTTCCTCAAGCAGTGGTATAGCTTAAATCCCAAACCTTATGCTTTGGATTAAGATCTGTTTTACAATCAACTCAGGTGCACAAAATGGTTTGTCCTAAAACCAGTTGGCGGACCCGTGCTAGACCTGTGATTAAAAGGTCATTTCAGACACACATATGCACTGTCACAAGTCTCCAGTAAGGTTCAAGGATCAACGCTGACCATAATGCAACAACACTGTTGCATCTTTTGTTTAGAATGTTTTTAATAGATTCCAAAATGGGAGGAGCCGCTGGTTGATCCCAGTTAATGTTACAGTCATATTTTTATATTTCAACTTTGCAATTTAGGCGAAAGTCATGCAAATCCTGAGAAATCATGTAATTTTGTACGTTTGGCAAGAAAGATACTGCTATGGTTGCCCAATGCCAGCTGGAATAGGCTACAGCCACCCACGACCCTCATAAGCTTAAACGGTTACAGAAGATACAGTAGATGGATGGATACTGCTAGAGATGAAACCAACAGGACTAGAATACAAAAAGCTTTTTGGCCATTTTGTCCGATGAGGCAGTGAAGAATTATCAAAAGCATAATCCTTTTCTTCCTCCTACTCTTAATGGTGCAAAAAAAGAAGACCTTTTCCAGCTCTATGAGTCAGTGTTTTTACCAAATTACACCATAATTAGTCAACTTGAGGTTTTAGCTATTTAGATATTTTCTAATGCAGTTGTCACCCACAGGTTTCTGAAGAGCTGAGTATGGCAGCTCGCCATGTTTGCTGTCCTGCCTCGGCCGACTCCCCACTAATTAAAAAATGGGCAAAGACGTGCAGTGTGGGTGTACCTGAGGCAGATGAAGAAAGCCTGGTTGCTCAAACAAGATACCTATTAAGGCACCTACCTGTCAATCAAAGCAGCTATGCTGTTAATCATAGATAACTTGAAGTGTTACAGGTGAGTACTATAAAAAGTACAGTACAGTTGTCATGAACGGTTAAATTAGCTACAGAGACCAAAAGAGTTTTTTTTGTACCAGGCTGTAAACATGTGTATTTCTCCTGTGAAGCTTGGTTATAGGATCTTATGCATTCATTTTGTAACCAGCCTCAAGTGGACGTTCAGGAACTGCATTTTTAGGTACTTCAGCATTGGTTTCACTTTGCGGTAACACGACACAGGCTCAATAATGGTGTACTTCCCCATGACAAGTTAACTGATCTCAGTGTGTAAAGTTTCCTAACCTTAAGTACACTTATCTGAGATGCTGAAACTGGCCAAAGCTGTTCCATGTAGTGCCAACTGCCAATGATTTTCAATCCAAACAATCCAAGTCTGCACCCCCACATCCTAGCCAAATCTAGCAGCCATATATGAGCCAGTGCTGGCACACGTTTGGTCCTTTGGTGCCAGAACACAGCCGAGGGTGCTGGACCCAAGCCACAATCGGCGACCCGGCTGGCTGGGGACATTCAGCGGTTCGTACCTGGGGAAACACAACGCCACATTGCAAAAAGCATTCAATGCTTTCCTTGAAATGCTTACTCTGTTTTTCCAACACAATTAGGAATCTATGATCCAGTATGTATGTGATCGTGAACAGATGTTTAAAGTGAGTTTAGGTGACTTCACTTGCTAACATCCCTTCTGCTTAAGGTGAT
Organism: Collichthys lucidus; assembly: GCA_004119915.2. Classification (NCBI taxonomy): domain Eukaryota; kingdom Metazoa; phylum Chordata; class Actinopteri; family Sciaenidae; genus Collichthys; species Collichthys lucidus. Next base: position 5,006,940 of record CM014085.1, on the reverse strand, counting down.
GTATGAGGACCGAAGTGCAATAAATTCTAAATGTAATGTAAGACCTGACGAGACAGCTGCGAATAGCTCTCTATTTCTGGCTCCATCTTTATTGTTTTGCATCATGTGAGAATTAATCATGAGTGTTTTAACAACCAGGATTTGTCAGCAAAGGCAAGAGCGTTACGGTTTTAGTCGCTTTGGAGAGGGGGAGAGAGTGAGAGGAATGTAGGCAGGGAGAAAGAGAGACTTCTCATTGCCAAGAGAGTGCTATTGTTATTGTTAAGTAGTGTACTTGATGTTGCATAAAAAAATAGCACTTTAGAGAGCCGAAGGCCTTTTATTTTCACTCCATTTCTTTTTGCCTATCGCTCCATCAGCAGTAATGAGAAGCACAGATCCGATGCACAATCCATATGTCACTCATCAGGAGAATGAGAGATGTAGATAGATAGAGAGAGGGAGAAAAACAACCACACTTTTTACATTGTGTAACCAATGCCTCTTTCACTGTCTTCTTTGCTTGTGATTCGTTTTTTGCACAAACTTAAATGTGTCACTGACAAGTTTGGTGTCGCCAATTAAAAGCTTGGCTTGGGATTCAGCTTACAGGAACATTAAAGCCCCTACTTTTCTACCACAAAAGAACAGATTTTAAATGATTAATGCACACAGACATGTGATCAGTTCAATGGTGTCTGTCATTCTGTGCCCTGTATGCCCGTTCTTGTACTATGTAACTTTGTGCTCTGGCTATGATAACCTACGAGAGTCATGTGACACTTTACTGCAAGTCGCACACCAGCAGACACCACACTAGCACACTCCACCACACATCCTCCAGATGATCCGCCTCAACTTTACTTTACTTACTCTCCATCAAGAAACTCTGTAAACTGCTGTAAACTGTAGCTACTGTTAGCTAATTTTAGCCCTGTTTGTTAGCCATGCTGCCCTTTAATTCTGGGCTTGTATTAAGGTTTGTGTGTTTCCTGCAACAAAAAGTGTATTATGATGAGGCAACCCAGAAAGACCATAGAGAGATGCTCTGAAAGCTAGCACATCAACTGAAGAAGAAAGAAAGTTTACCTGATGCTTGCTGCTCCCACGAGGCATTCACGGTGTCTATTATTATCTATCTATCTATCTATCTATCTATCTATCTATCTATCTATCTATCTATCTATCTATCTATCTATCTATCTATCTATCTATCTATCTATCTATCTATCTATCTATCTATCTATCTATCTATCTATCTATCTATCTATCTATCTATCTATCTATCTATCTATCTATCTATCTATCTATCTATCTATAAACCTAGTGCACACCTTCTTGGAGTCATGACTCAATAACTCAGTCAGATCTGAATAGAATCACAGGGTACAGAATTCCACATAAGATTTTATTATTATTTCCTTAATGAAAATAAACCTCAATGAATCAACATAGAAATCTGTCTTTCTTTAATCCACATATTGCTTAATACAGTCTCTTTGAACATTGTGATGTCACTGTACAGCCACCACAGTCCAAATCAAAGAAGACAGAACTGATCAAAAATGTTGATACACTCATCTGCATTGCCTTAAGTTATCAGTATGTGCTGCAGTCAATGAACTCGACAGGCAGTAGCGATTGGTTAGGCTAATGGTTTAGTTCTTTTATTTTCTTTTACCCTCTCAAGCACCATATGGTACAAGCTGCCCTAAGGTTGTTGGGACTGCAGTTTTCAAAGACCTGCTTAAACAAAATATTGAATCTATATTTTCAGACTTCAACACCAACATAAGCATTTCTTTTCCTTAAAAGTTTTTTTTTCTGAGGGGACTTGCTGGTGCTACACAATGAGCTAAACTCAATGAGCCAATATTCCTTTCCTTGTAGGTGGTGGGTGACAGGTGGGTAATTCAAAGTTGCTAAGTTCAAATCAGTGACTTACTGTGTTTCCACAATTCCACCCATTATAACTTCACTTGTGAAAACTAAAATGCAAAACCTTTGAAGCAAGCAGTAAACTGCTTTTGGCAAGGTACTGCCACAGACTCCATTAAGATAATGGTGGCTATGGGAGTTTCCTGAGGCGTTACATGTTACACGCCATTTTCTCACCTGCTCAACTCACCTGCTGGGACATGGCTGCCTGTCTTGTTCCTGCCTTGTTCTGTGGCCTCTGGGTGCCATTCATGTGAGATCCTGGAGGCATGTAGAATCTCATGTGTGTCAGGCTTTGAAACTGTTTTTAGTGCGTATTAATGAATTCAGGCTCGTTTGGGCTCCCCCTGAGGCTGATTTCCCTCTGGTCTCATGTTTTTTGTTAGGCATTTAGGTTTGCTCTTTGTTGGTCTAAACACTTGTCCTCCTAGCACTAGTGTTTATTAGTGTGCTTCTTGTTATTCAGAGGTTTCTGTGGATTTTTGGAGTGGAGTGCTGCACAGTTAAGGAGGACTCTGTTCATTGTTGCACTGTTGGCAAAGCACTCAGTAAGAGAGCAGCAGAGGTCCGGAGTCAAGGTTGATCTTAATGATGTTGTAGTCACTTGGTTAAAAAAAAACTATATTTTTTGATCATAATGCAGGATTTTGTGCAACAGGGAAACACAGACAACTCATCTTGGTCTCCAGACTCTAAGCCAATAGTTTACTGACACTTGTTGGTCTTCTAAAAGTTTCATTCATATCAATAGCAGCTTCATATCCACCAGGATCATTTCAGAACAAGAGCGTTTTGCCCATCAGACTTTGTTAACTTGCTCAGATTTGGTCATTTTTCTTGGGTGTTTGCACATGGTGCCTAATTTTGGAAAGTAATGTGATCTTGTTGTTTCTGTGTCCGACTTCCAGACAGCTGGATCTGCTTTTTGCTGCTTCACGCAGGGTCCAAATAGAAATGCTGCATATTCTCCTCCGAGCAGAGAGAAAGGCAACTATTGTCGGGCACAATCAGGTCTGCAGGCCACAGCACAGCTGTAGCATGTAGTGACAGAATACAAATTAATCCAGCCATGGCCTTGAGAAAAGGTTTGTGGTGAGTGACACCTTTGGCAATGTCTTTCCACAGTCTGCTTCACCCTGCTCATCACTTAGTCGTCTTAAACGTAGCTCTCTACAAATTAAGAACATACAAATCTAAATAAAGAACTTCCATTGCTCTTTGTTAAAGTCGTTAAAGTCGTTATCCCAAACACTAATTAAAATTCCCAAAATGGTGTTGGTGGTGTCATCTCCCCTTCTCACTCTGCCACATAGAGAAGCGAAAACTGTCAGGATAAGGCTTACATCATAGCTAAGTCACTGCTCTCTGAAAGTAACAAATCACTTAATCTCCACAGCCACAAAGGAAATTTAGTGTCACAGAGTGGGTGTTTTCTCCGTCTAAATGGGGTAAACCACTGCTGCACCACTGACACGCAGCCACACTCACCTCAGCTTCCATGTAATTACACTTGAATTGAACCTGTTTGCATTTACATTTTCTCATGTTTTTCAGAGACAAAACATCGTTTAAAACCTAGCTTAGACAGTGATAATATAGAAATCCCGCCGGAGGGAAACTCTGTGTGTGGAAGTGAGTAAGTGAGTGAGTGCTGGAGGGAGTGTCATACAGTAATATCATAGGGTTATAAACAGTGATGTGACTGTTTAAGGTGCACTTTTAATGAGGTATAATTGATTTCTCTTGGCCTCTTGTGGGCAGTTCAGCCAGGTTCAAACACAACGTGTTCATTATCACCTTGCGAAGCTGAAGTGATGGGCAGCAATTTACACATCCAGCACACTCAGAGCAACATAAGCGTTGGATTTCTCTCCATCTGATGAATTTTTGCTCAATATTGACTTCAGCTATGTTTTGGTCTTCACTAGATAACTCTCTTTAGCTGCTAAATGTTCCATCCACTTTACAAGCTAGACGCTGACTTTGGCTGCCTGCTATTTGGTGCCAGGCAGGCGGTGCTCAATGAGGTTTTTAGAGTTTTTTTTTTTTTTTTTACAGAGAAACTGCCGCCTGCTGCTGGTGAAAATGATGCTGATGAGAGTGCCGAGGCACCCAGTCCTGATCTGAATCCTTTAACTTTAGGTATTTGAAGATTCTGAGTCTGATCCAACCCATATGCAATGTGGTTCAATTAAGCGAGAGTTACAGTTTGTTTTGCCAAGCTGGCTCGCTCACTGTTTCATACACAGACACACTCACTTTAATCTTCACCCGCATGTATGAAAAGAATGCTCGCACTAGGCTATAGGCTGCTGTAAAGAAGTGCACTGCTGCAGAACCTAGCAGGCAAACAAAACAAAACAAAACACAGAAACATGATCTTATCGTTTTATCTGCTGTATTTTAGTCAATACCAAATCTTTCAATTATGCCCAGATCTGCCCTGATACTGATCCCTAACAGGCTTGAGCCATTTTAAAATATTATAGAAATATAAATAAGGCTAGCTTTAATTTTAAATAAATAATCCGTCCATCCATTATCTGTGGCCACTTATCCTCATCAGGGTCACAGGAGGCTGGAGCCTATCCCTTAGTGCAGGAGGTGGGTGCACCCTAGATGAGTCTCCATCACGGGGCACACAAAGAAACCATTCACACCTAGGGGCAACTCAGAGTCACCAATTAACCTATTACAGTAAGTGCCTAGAGAGAACCTACACAGACACAGGGAGAAACATAAGAACTCCACACAGGAAGTCAAGGTTCAAAAAAGGAACATTCTTGCTGCGATACCAAGGATCTAACCAGCACCATATTAGTAATCCAATTCATAATCCAATTCATAATCTTTGCTATTTTGATCAATCCAAATCCTCTGCTATAGATGACCATCCTGAATAGAACTCTGTGTCAAGTGTACCTTGGACAAAGATCCATCTTAGGCTGTAAAATTCTCTATTACCTCTGCCAAAGAGGAACTGTTTGATTGTCTATCAGCAGGATTATGGAAAAACTACTGGGCTGATTTTTTCATGAAACTTGGTGGCAGAGCAGATCAGAATGACAGGGCGGATACACAAACTCTTATTCACATTGCACATAGAGTTGTGATTTACACATATACACAGCGATTGTGCTTGCAAAATGTGCATATTATCAAAGACTGAACTACTGACCTCGGTGGTGGCCTGTGCTCTCCCACTTTTTGCAGTGGATCATTGTTTTCATGTGGTAATGTGGATCCATGTGAGACAGAGTTGAAGGACCTTTACAACAACATATCTTCACAATGAAAATAAATGTGTAGGAATCAAACATCATCAAAGCTACAGTACAGTGTGTGGTCTTGGAGAAGTTTTCGGTCATGGTTGTTACAAACATATCCTATATTGACCAGTAGAAACCATGATCATTTAAATTAATTTCCTGTTTTTTCCTCTCTTTTTTCTTCTTTCTTGCATTTTTAAGCCACACTCGTAGCCTGGCTCTAGAAACAGTAATGTCAGTTGATCATTTGAGCTGTCCACCATTGTGAAAGGATTGCTATTGAAACCATGAGTGGGTCAAAATTCTATTCCTTATCCAGAGAAATATCTCTTCTTCTGTACAGCACAAATTTTCATTCAGACATTCTCCTCAGGATGAGTTGTAATAACTTTGGTGACTTTTCATCCATCACTAGATCAGAATTCTATACCTTGCCTCAAAATCATCAATAACCTGCTAAACTAAAGTCTGTAGCAGTACTTTGTGTTAGTTAACAATTGTTACCAACACAAACATGAAACAGTTGACACTGTAAACCTCTGCTGTTGATTTGCTTATCATGAACCTGCTAATACCATGTTAGCATGCTGATGTGTTTAGTTCAATGTAAAGTACAGCCTTACAGATCTGCTAGGGGCTAAGGGCTGCTGATTTAGCTTAGCTTAAAATTAATAACACCATCACTAACGTTGGGTATATTTTACCCGATATAATACCCTGGATAAAATACAGTTTTCATCAATTTATGTAAAAGTACAACACAGTATGCCGAATTGTAGTACTCTTCTTTAATTTCCCAATATACAATATCACTTTTTTAAAAAAAAAATTAAAGGTACCATGGGGGACCCTTTAAAAAGGCAGAAAAGCTATTGAAAAATCAGGTAATCCTTAACGAGAAATTTCGAAACAAAAAAAATAATGGAGCTGGGAACTTGTTCTTTGGTCCACCCATTCCTGGGACATGTGAGCTATGTCTGGTGAAGGCACAGACTTTCTGCATCACTGACAAATCATCAGATGACACTCTCTATCACTGACGTCGGATGAAAATCACCTGAATGCACGCCTCTTGAAAAAACAATAGATGGGAGGAGGGGAACAAACATACCATTAATGACATCAGTGAGCAGCCTCAAGCTACCCAAGGACCCATGCAGCTCAGACAGCAGCAACACAATGACAATCACATGACAAAAACTGTGTGGGTGAAAATCACCCGACGTTAGTGCTCTAGGGTTAAGAAGAGACACTCCATACCAAATTTAGCTACTAGCTACTTTCCAACTACAGTCACTTGGCAGGTAGATTCAAGTAGTCATAATGTGTTATAAGCCCCATCAGTCAACCTCTAGTCACATAATATAATATAATATAATGTTACACAACTGTCGATAGTTAGTTTTGTCTGTGTTTATGACTGTAGTTATAAAGCATTATGAATGTATTTTAACTTACTATGAATAATAATGCACTATAGATGTGTTGCAAGTACACATCTATAGTGTAGGTTTTTATTGTCATTTCAATTATAGACACAGTACACTGAAATGAGACAGTGTTTCGCCGGGGAACATGGTGCATAGTGCAGGCACGACTGCAATACACTGCACACACATAACATGAAATACAACAGGGCTACATAAAGTGTAGTATGTTCAGATAAAACGAATTACAAGAGACAACAGTGTGTGAAAGGTGCAGAGGTGTATGTACATATGCTATTTATGGATATATACAGTTCATTATGGCTATCGTGGGTGTATAAAGTAGAAAAGTAGATATTGAATAAAATTAAGTCACTACAGAGATAAAAAGTGCAAAGTGTGCATAGATATAGATGCAATGTGCAGATTGTTTTTATGCAGGGGAGCTGTAGATGGTCAGCGGGGTGTGTAGCGCGCCCATTATGGATTACTGTCATGGCGTTGGTACATGATCACATGTCTGATACAAAAAAAAAAAAAAAGGTTTTTGCTTTAGTGTGTGTGTGTATGTGTGTATGTGTGTGTGTGTGTAGCTTGCCACTATATTTAAAAAGGAGGGGGAAAAAAAAGGTTGTTATTCATAGGATAAAAGCATCTAAATAGGGTTGGGGGTATAAATACACATTACATTTACATTACACATTAACATTAATAACATTAATACTTACATTAACTACAGAATAAGCTCGAATTTTTAATTAAAAAATGCTAATTTAGTACAGCATGTGTAACAGTTGAAATTACAGAACTAAGATTGTTTTTCCAGTCAATGCACTTTGACAGCTACAGTCATACAACAAAGATACTCTGTGACACGTGTGACATCTTAAGATTTGTGGTATGTCGATTTTTTTGTCGAGGCTCAAAAAACAGAAATGTGAGAAAAAAAGACAGCTGAGGAAGACGAGGACAAAGAAGAGGATGTTAATAACAAAACAAAACAAAACAAAAAATATGAATTTCCAAGAAGGGGGTGTGATATTAATTAAAAGCACCAGCCCGTAACTGATTAACAACACATACAAATTGGCTTAGAGGAGTCTTACATCTTCCCTGGCATTTTACAAAGACAAACAGAGGAATTAGATTCTGAAATGTAAGTTTATTAAAAATCTTGCCTGTAAAGGTAGTCTGATGACCAAACAAACAGCAACTTTGCTGCTGTGGCTAACTGTCGAAGTAACCGACAGGGATTTGGTCACCCGATAGCAGTCTTTGGGAAGACTCTTATTACTTTTATGGAATTGACTGATTGACAAAACATCACAGAGTTTGGAATGTAAAAAATTGTAAAAAAAAAAAAAAAGGCCTGTACTTTTTAGTCATTACAGCTAAAAGTACACATCTTATTAAGTCTATTAAAGGTCCAGTGTGTAGGATTCAGTAGCATCTAGTGTTGGGGTTGAAGATAACCTACTAAATACTGCTGGCCTTCTTAGCCAGGATGGATGTATGTGTGCTTCCATGCTATTATAAATATTTAACAAATGATATAGTATTTTTTTTCTATAGTTAAATGTGAAACAGCGGTAAGCCAACTTCCAACAAATGCAAACTTTATTATCATACAAAAACAGTACAGAATAAAACAGAACCGTAGTTCCAACAGTAGGTTAGCTAAACATTTAGAATGTGCTCAAATCAAATGACAGCACACCTGACTCATCACTAAATCATCACTTCGCCATCTCCACATCCATAGAGATGGAGATCAATGGAATCGAACAATATTACACTCAGGTTTAAGCTTTAAATTATTAATATTAGCACTTAATTGATACTTACAGACCTTGACACAAGTACCTCTGTCCTGACCACAACCAATAATGACGTTAATGCACAGTTTACACGTAATGTTGCTTAACTATACTCATTACATGATAAGACACCTCAGTGCTCAGTGTACATTTGAAGCCCAGCTTTACAGTTCATGGCGCTGAAGAGCCACACAGCCCGTGTTTTAGCTGTGTCCTCTGCCCGGCGTCAACTCACACCGGACGCGTGTCACCTAGTGATCGTGAGATCACGCGAGAATCCTGGACGTACACAAGACCCCGCGATAAACAGTGTATAAAGACAACAACAACAACAAACAGCTGACTTTGCTTCTCCGACGTGGAGGAGATTATAAAAAGCATATGTTGTGTCATAAATGATTGTGTGCTGTTCCACTTCAACAATTAGTCTCTCATCGTCCATGTTGAGACCCTTTAAACAATCTTTGATCACCTGGTGCCACCGGTCATGACGTAACGTTGATGTGAAGTTGTAAAAAGCTACATGAACTGCATATTGTGTTTTATTTTGAAAGGGGGCGGAAGTGTATTACATTGATTCTGTGTCAGATTTCCTGTCTGATGCGAAGTGCTCTGTTGAAATTTACGAGGTTTGGCAGCGGCTCGCTTCAGAAATAGAGATGCTATGGAATATCGCGCTGTGGTGCGGAGAGACGCTGCTGAGCCGCTTTGTGGCGCGCCCTGTGAGTGCTCTCATTGACTAGACTGGCAGCTATCTGCTACGGTGACTTGGGCGCAGCCGTAACAAGGCCGTAACGCCTCCGGTGTGAGTGGGCCTTGAGCAAACACAAACATAACGTTTAAACATTTAAACATTTCTCATTTTCAGGTGATTATACATTACATGAGCATGCTGGTTCTCTGCTTCGTCTAACTGAAAAACCTAAACAGAATGGAAATAGATTGGGTGGTTGACACCTGCACTCCTAAATACACTTTGAGTGAGCGACCATTGATTGCCACAAGCAGATTTTATCATCTGTAGCTAATTAACTTTGCAGTTAGTTGGCTAAAGTACAAAGTGAAACTCTTGGCTCCTGTCTGCACTATTTAAACACGGCCAAAACTCATTTCTAGAAAGAAATCTATAGATAGATTAATTAATAAAAAGCAGCAGATTAAACATACATTGAAATTAGACATACAAAGATGAATTTAAACTTAAATAAAACTCATGTGAGTGTAATATCTGCTCAGTGATCAGTAATCTAAAATCTATATGTATCTGTATATCTGTATATATCTGCTGGCATATTCAACATATCCTGTTGAATGCGTTCAACTCAACAACAAACACGCACGTCTGAACGAGAAGGGTCAATGTCGTCTCCACTTACTGAGCAGACTGAGGTGCATTATCTGCAGTATTCTATGCAGTCGTCTGCTGGAGAGGGGGAAGAACAGAGAGGGATAGAAAATGACTCAACATACTGGTCAAGACGTCCAGCTCTGTCCTCGACTGTCCTCTAGACTGTGGAGGCCTCAAACAGCTACAGACTGCTACTCCCACCATATAAGAAGGAGATCTACCACAGGTCCTTCATTCCAACAGCTCAGACTCTTTCACACCAAGCTGACTTCATGACTTTCTTCAGCTTTTTCTGTATACTGATATTGACTTTCCCCGGTGTGTGATCATTAAAATCTTACTTGAGATAATGTATGAATACATCTCAACAAAATGTAAAACGTAATGTAACTATACACGTGTGCCATTTTTAGGCATTTTAAGGCATGGACATTTTACACTTTCTGTCTATATGTAAGTAACATGATCACTAATGTGATTAGAAATGATGCTCTCAATACATGAAATAAAACAAATACATTGCTATTATTCATATTATAAATTAATAATATTAATTCACATAATTAATTATTGTTAATTCATCCTCATGTGGCAGCCATTGTGCCACTGCCACAGGTACATCTGTGCCCTGCTAGCTGTTGATATGTAGGTCACATTCTCACTGCATATGAAAAGCAGTCCTGCTAAATCTGAGACTGTGATTATAATTTGCAGGCCCATTGCGCTGAGAACAAAACTGATTGACTGTAATCTTACTCCCGATATAATCTCCTGTACCAAGAGAATGACAGAGTGACAGAAAGTGAGAGAGAGAGAGAGAGAGAGAGAGAGAGAGAGAGAGAGAGAGAGAGAGAGAGAGAGAGAGAGAGAGAGAGTTAGAGTGTTAATCCAAACCCAGGCAGCGAACCCCTCGGCTTCTATCATAAACCAGCACTATAAACTTAACTGTATGCCAACGCTTAATCCAATCCATATGGCATCAGATTTATCTGCAGGTAAATCAGTGGCTGGGATAAGTATCTGCTGGCTAGATTAATAGAGTGCAGAGGAAAGTTAAAAAAAAGGGATGAGGAAATGTTTTAGGGCCACACTCAAGAGACCCGGAGCAGTTATCTGTGTGTAAATGTGTGTGTGGGGATGAGAGAGACGCTCTGGAAATATTTTAAAGCCACACTTAGAACCCTCAGTATATTCTGGTCCCAAATGGCACTGTTACACTTCAAATTAAACGAGAGGTGGGTGAGGTAGGTGTCCGTGATAAAATCCGTTGGATATATGGCCTGTGATACAGCATATTTTGCCCCAGTGTGTGATGCAGGGACATGTTGCAAAGGGTGCTTTATAAAATTTAAAGTGCAAGCCTCTTTTGGCTTAATTGTTTGGATGCATATGGGTGGCAATCAGAGGTTTGGCGGATCAATAAAACCAGTTAGTAACACATAAGGGCGCAAGGATGGTGGGCTGCATCGGAGTGTGTGCCTGTGTGTGTGTTTGCAGGAGGGAGGCTGTTTGGTCTCAGAGGGCTATGCCACTGCGGCAATGTCAGGATTATGGATAGCCAAGTCCAGAACTTTTCTACGTGTATGTGTATGTGTATGTGTGTGTGTGTTTGGAGGCAGACTCCCCAGAGAGGCTGTAATTACCAGGATGGTAAATCACGTTACATCCAGGACACACACACAGAGATTTGGACCAGTGCTCAGCCCTATGTGGTTTGTGTTTAGACACTTATTTTGGAGTCATTAACATTGAACCACATTAAAAATACAACTGCGTGGCCCTGGAGTCACAAACTCTTTATCACGCCATTCTGAACATACTAATGTCATTGCTTTGCAAAGAGGAAGCTTTAGGGAAACTACGCATGAGCGTGGAAATGCTGTCTGGGCTCTCTAATTTGTATTTTGTAATGCCGTTGGAGTGGCAGGAGACCAAGATGAGGCTTTATGCAAAAGATTTGGAAGGAAACAAGAATTTCTGTGACTACCATATGTTTTAAAGCAGGACTAGAGCTGCTATCTACTATCTAATACTTGTGTTGCTTCTGTGTAAATATACTATGTACAGTAAGCCCTATGTATGATGTAATACTGTATATGTAATATACTAGACTATCCCTTTGTTTTCTTAAGATCTCAAATTAATTATGAATTTATCTAAAAAAAAAAGTTTCGTTATCTTGAGATCTCAAGAAAATATCCCATCATCTTCAGAAATCTGAAAAAAATAAACACATTAAAGTAACTTGTCACAAAAAAACAAAAGTGAAAGTGCAGTGTATGAATGTATGAGTGCTTAGCGTTTCTGTAATATGCATCCATATCTAGTGTTAACAGTTTTAGGGGGACTAATTCAACATTTAGGGACGTGCTTATGTGTTGTCAGTTGTAGACACAATGATAATAGATATAAACCAAATCATCATCAAAAAAATGCTGTTTCCAACCAAGAGAATTGTCTGAAAAGAGGATATTAAATTTGTTTATGTATTTTTTTTAACATATATTCTTTATATATCCCTCCATAGAACAGGACAAAGGAGTAAAGTAAATTAGAAATATTGGAATTTTGTTGTACTGACTCTTTAAACCAAATGAGAGCAATCACTGTTTAGGTTTCAGCATACATTTATTTTTTGCAATATGACACTGTATACCAAATCAAATACTAGCAAGTCCAGTGTTCCCCAAATACTAATTCACCCTGCATAGAAGCAAGACCAATACATCAGAACTGCTTGATAGTGTGCTTTATATCCAACAGGCTTTCTGTATCTTTTATAAGATGCTGGTGAGTTTTTTCCACGTCCTTCAAAAGTCCTCTGTCACCACAATCATTGACAACGTATGATCTTAGCTTTTTTACTATACCTCATTAGATGTTGGCAATCTGGCTCAGTTCGCAGAGATCTAAATTATTTTACAGATGTGGAGGCTGTTAACCGTCGTCTGCAATAAAAGAGAAAAGGTTAGCAGGAGAATATGCATTTTATTCTATATGCATATGGGTGTGTAGGTGTATTTAGTGCTTATATTTATAGGCTACAGAGCACCGCATGCCCTTTAATGGATCTCATCTTTTGTGCTCATCGCAAAGATCAATTGCAACTTCTGTTCTGGGGCAATAAAGTATTTATGACACCTTACTGCATATCCCACCTAGAAGCCCTCTCCGCCCCCACAAGCATAAATATTATCTTCTGTTAGCTGGTACAGCCAATTAACAAACTAAGTTACACCAAGGCATGACTGCATTGTTCTGTTGACAAGCACTGATTTATTAAGGCTATCAATTCAGCCCACCTCTCCCTATAGTTATCAAATTTGTTTGTGGGCGCCAGACTTGCTTGACATGTGAGTTTGTCTGATTGCAGAGTAGTTTGCATGTGAATTATAGAGCAAATTATGACTTTGCAATGCCAGACAAGGCGGTCAATTTAACGTTAAATTGAATGGAGTGTTGTTCTCTCCTGATGAGGAACTGCTATAATTAAAAACTCTGATAAATGTTTTGTTTTTTCTTTGTGTTAAACATAATTAAATGACGTCCTCTTCATGTGCATCACAGACAAGATATTGAATATATATATATATATAACTGTATGAACTGTATGTGTTCCCTCTGGGGTTTTTGTAGACTTAATTTATACCAGATAGATTAACTGCTAATAAATTGAGTAGTAATGTGGAGGATTGGGAGAAATCCTGATCCCATGATACTGCATCATTTCAAGGTTCAAGGTTCAGCTGTGATTATGCAACACAGGATTGCACAATGAGTGAACACACAGTGAATAAAGTAATACAGGACTTTGACATCTTAAACAGGGCTTTTTGTCCTGCACCCTACATTTTCATTTAAGCTACTAAAACACTTGATTGAGAAAGATGGTGTTCTATATATTGTATATATTGTATAAATATAGATAGTCTATATAAATGGGAGGAAGTAGAGTGTTTTGCCATGTTCAAGTTGCTCTCTTCAACATGAAACTGTCCTTATGACCTCTATAATCATTTCTAGAAGACAGTGTTGTCTGGGTGCTTCTGTGGCACGATTTACTCTTTAGACTTTGATTCATAAAAATTCTGGTAAATAACAGCTGTTTTAAAGACGTTTGCTGTTGAAGATTTTGAGGGTGAAAATATATTGTTATATATCATACAAAATGCAAAAAATTATCGATATTCAGGAGGGTTGTAGTAACTGACAGGAAATATGTGTTGTCAGATACCTGTCAGGTTCATTTAACAACTCTGTGAGCATGTCATTGATTTCTGTTTATGCTCCACTTGTTCCACTTGCATCAAACAACCACTTTAAGTATCTAATGAAGGATGAGGAGAGTGAGAAGACTTTCACATTAATGTTTATTATAGAGCCCAAAGGGTCTCCTTCACATTTAACATCTAAAGAAATAACCAGCTCTAAAAACAGACAGAAGAGTTTGGTCAATAAAGGCTGTTGGAGGCAAACAGCTGCTCAGTATCACTCACTCACACCTCTAAACGCCTGTAATAAAACCACATCACAACAAAAAAGGAGGTCAGGGAGGTCCAGGCTTGGATTAGACTCAAAAACATAAAGATCTTGTTGACATTGTCCTCACTTTTTTAAATCTATGAAGCCATAAGTTGTACATGCTTATGTCTTCATGGTCAGGCACCATCATATCTAAAAGAGCTCATAGTACCTTACTACCGCTCTAGAACACTGCACTCTCAGGACGCTGGGTTCCTTGTGGTTCCTATAGTCTCCAAAAGTAGATTGGGAGCCAGAGCCTTCAGCTATCAGGCTCCTCTTCTGTGGAACAAACTACCATTCTGGATTCGGGAGGCAGACACGGTCAACACTTTTAAGAGTAGACTGAAGACTTTCCTTTTTGATAAAGCTTATAGTTAGGGCTAAAATTGTACAATATGTTTGTGTTGATCTGTCCTGTATACGTGACATCCATTACACGTCTGTCTGCCCTGGGAGAGGGATCCCTCCTCTGTGGCTCTTCCTGAGGTTTCTTCCACATTTTTTCCCTGTTAAAGGTTTTTTGTGGGCAAGTTTATCCTCACTCGAACCGAGGGTCTAAGGACAGAGGGTGTCACTCCCTGTATAGATTGTAAAGCCCTCTAAGGCAAATGTACTTTGTGACTTTGGGCTATACAGATAAAATTGATTTGATTTATGTCCTTACCTTCAGTAATATTTATTTCATCATAATGCCAAATTGTGATATCATCTGTGACTGTACAGAGATAATACAAAGAGTCACAGTAATTTCATGATAATCCATATAATAAGTGTCAAGACATTGCACACAAAACCAGCAATGACAAGTTTGTTTTGGCAGTCCACCAGAGTTATTGGGCTCAATCATTGGTTTGTATAAAATGCCATGGTTATTCATCGAAAAGTTGTTGAGATACAGTACTAGTGCCCCCTGGAATGATTTTCCAACTGTCTTGAAAGAGTTCCCATATATGTTGAGGCCTTAGCATATAGCATTCACTCTGTGGTCTAACTCATCCCAAACCATCTCAGCCAGGTGTAGGTCAGGTGATTGTGGAGGCCAGGTCATCTGATGCAGCACTCCATCCCCTCATTCTTGGTCAGATAGCCCTACATAGTCTGAAGGTGTGTTTTGGGTCCTCTAAATGCAAACCATCTGGGATGATGAAAATGCTGCAATGATATGCCATGCTGGCTAAACGTTTTTTGAATTTTAATTAAACAACAGTGTCATCAGCAAAGCACCTCCACACCATTACATCTTCATGCTTCACATTGGGAACCACACATGCGGCTATCATCCATATTCTTTCTCAGGGTTTCACAAAAACATGGAACTTGGGTAAAATAAATTCTAATCGAGATTTATCAGACTAACAACAAGATGATGAAGAGAAATGTTTGGGCCAAACAACACACAAAATGAAAATTAGATCAGAGAAAACTGTACTTTGGTTTCCCTCACCTACAAAGGCCTGATCCACACAGTCTCCTCTATGTAATCAGTTGATTTAGAGTCTGCCACTTGAACTCTGGGAAGCATTTATGTGGGCTCTAATTTGAGTTGCTGTTAATTGGTGTTTTTTTTTAAGGCTGGTAACTGTAATGAACTTATTCTCTGCAGCAGAGTTAACTCTTCCTTTCATCATAGTCATGTTTCATCATAGTCATGTTTGATGGCTTTTGAGACTGCAGTTGAAGACTCGTTTAAAGCTCTTGAAGTTTTCAGGACTGACTGACCTCCATGTCTTAAAGTAAAGATGGACTAGATGGGCTTACTTAGTTCAGTGGTTCTTGTCTTAATATGGATTACAGTAGTCAAACAGGGCTCTTTGTGTGGTGTGATGGCTTTAAGCACATTGAGGCAAGATATTTCACTATTTAACCTTTGACAAGACACATCTGTTAACTGACAAGCTTTCCAGGTGACTACATCATGAAGCTGATTGAGGGAATGCAAAGCTGTCATCAAATCAAAATGTATTTTTCCACCTTGAAGAATCTTAAATATAAAACATGTTTTGCTGTGTTTAACTTTATATAATCACATATGTGTTGTGTCTGTTGTGTCAGTCTACAGTGTAGAAGTGACAAACGTAAAGAAATAAACATTGAGTGTCCAAACTTTTGACCGGTACTATATGGTGGGACAACAGACAGACATACAGACAGATGTCACACACTGACAGATGTCAGATGTGGCTAAAAAAATCTGTAAGGTAAACAAAGCAGACACTGTGTACTGTTAAAAAATGAGAAAGAAAATGCTACAATCCAATTTGAATTGATTGCACTGCTGAAACAGCTGAACGTATAATTTGCATTCATCGTTCTTCCCCCTGATGCCTTTATTTGATCTTCGTCTCCTAATGGTTGCTATCAGCACTCCACAACAGGTCAATCACAGTGTCAGATCACCCAGGTCTTGAAATGCCATAAATGAGGGCTTTTAACACTTCAGATCCAATTCCCTGTAATGTTTCACTGTCTGTTTGAAAGTGAAAATCATGTTTTTACTGGATTTTCAAAAACTTTCTTTCCAGGTTCTTTGGAGCACAAATCTAATTTCCACTCTCTCAACATACTATTGATCAGATTAAC
Organism: Collichthys lucidus; assembly: GCA_004119915.2. NCBI lineage: Eukaryota > Metazoa > Chordata > Actinopteri > Sciaenidae > Collichthys > Collichthys lucidus. The sequence goes on along the minus strand of CM014085.1, from coordinate 4,990,058 downwards.
TGTGATTTATGGAGAAAATGATCCTCTGCTATCAAGAAGTCCATATGCTTTCAGGCGGTGGCCTAGGAAAGCTGCAAAGGTGAGAACATCCTTTTTCTCTGAGCTATTTTTTACACTTCTCTACTCAATTTAAGTCCTTCTCCCTATTATTCTCCACCCCATTTCCTGGCAGAAAAAGGAAAACACATTTAAGAACATCAACTCTGCACTTCTGAAGGTCTGCCTTCATGCTCTCTACAGCCGAGTGATACAATGTGCCTGTCGGAAGTTTTCAAATCTGGGACACCAAAACCATTTCAGCATCTTGTTGTTTTGTGTGTGTGTGTGTGTGTGTGTGTGTGTGTGTGTGTGTGTGTGTGTGTGTGTGTGTGTGTGTAAGTTTGGTACCATGCTATTAGCAAAATAAAATCGGTCTCAGCTTCAGCAGCTCCAGTGAGGTGCATGAATTGTCTGATGAAGTGAACCAAAGAAAAACTGCAACAACGCTCGGCGAACAAGTGAGAAAGAAAACACCCATTATGTTAATCACTATGCTCTGTGTCCGGTTGTCCCACGGGCCGCTAATAGAGAAAAGTGCACAATCAGAGCACAAAACATTTTTTTTTTACATTCATGAATGATTCTCTGTCAGAATCACTGACTGTAAACTGAGTGGTCAAAATGAACAGGGTGAGGCGTGAAGTAGCTGTTCATTCATCACGCTGTCTCTCTTCTGTTGCACTTATGGATAATGAGCTTTGTCATTGTTGAGTGTTTCATTCCCTCCTCTGCTGTCGCAGCATTTAACGGTTAAAAGTCAGTGGTGTCTTTCAAAACACCCAGATTGTTGTTGAATCATTTATTTTGCAAGAAAAATGGTTGCAAACCTTCACAAACATGGTTCCTTATTTCAACTTCAAAGCAATCGGACAAACAAATAAAAGTTACCGAGACCACTGATGGTGGTGAAAATTGGAATAAAACTGGAGACTCACAACTGCCAACTGAAATGAAGTTGTATTTTATATTAGAGACTGTTAATTACACAGTAAAACACTGTAATATTTATTGCTATGTTTTTTTTACTGTTATGGTTTGGCAAATTGTCACCCTAAAGTCTAAAGACATTTTGAAATATGGAATAAAATGCTGACCTTGTATGTGAAATCAACAGTACTCAATTTTACTGTAATATTAGAATACCATATTTACCACACATGCCAGTGTCCATCACAGCAATACAAACTGGCTTACCATCACAGTTCTTGTTGGTTCCTGTTGGTCAGGAACCATTTTAAATCTCAGACCTGGTTGTCTGCAGTGTTGCAAGCTGGTTGTCCATCGTACATGACTGAAAAAAGATGATCGTGCATTTGAAGTCCAGGTCTGGACCCAGAGCCGGAAGCAGTATACCATTGATTTTATTCAGTTTAACACTAAAGTACTTTTTATTTATAATTCTGAGTTAAATGTCAAAATTACCTTGTTTTAACTTTTCTTGTTTATTTTTTCTTATTTATTTTTTGATTTATTATTATTGTATTTAGCTCCCGAGTCCGGAGTGTCACTGAAAATAAATATTGTTGACATGACATTGTTGAGTTATAGCTTTCTTTGTTTGATTTAAGTCGTTGACTTCACACAGTGCAGATGTTGATACAGTGACAATGCTGCTTCAATATATATCAAATAATTGTAATGTATAACTTAATTATAATGCAACTTAAACATGATGATGCTGCAGACCTGAACATTAATTTTCTCTATCCGGATCTCCTGAGATCATAATTGACTACCCCTGTGCTATGCTATATAAACATATTAACCACCAATGAACTAATATTTTACTATTGTTTTAAGATTTATAGAGCTAATTTATACTTATGACTAAAATCTATATCCATAAATTGTTTTAGCACTGCATGTAGCTAGTAAATATTAAGTCCACCTTTAAATCACCTTGTCACTAAATCAGCTTTTGGTAATGCAGCTGTAATTTTATAAAATGAAGCACTTGGTGATACCAGGACATGTTGAAAAGCAGATCCTGTTGAAAGTGAACATGAAAAAAAGAAACATGTCTCCAGGGAAATTAGGTAGTGTTGGCAGATATAATGGCATCCTTGTCATTGAGTGCCAATGGGACCCTGACTGAAAAAAACTGAATCAGCTTCTATAAAGTCTGCTCTGCTGGCATCAACGTAAAGAAAAATACTACCCACAGCTAAGCATTGACATCTGAACATAAGATTCATTTCCTCACCTTGTTTTAGTGTGTGTCACATTCAGCAAACTGCTGCATTCTCTGGCTAACAGCTGACCGTGTCTTACTGCATGTGAGCTGGATCACTTGGGAGTTATTTGGCTGATACTCTCCCTGCTACCATAAAGATCATATTAGGAATAGAAATATCCAGAGACAATGGTACTGTACAGATTGGTATCAGGGCTGATCCAGGCACATTTTAACATGCGCTATCAGCTGAAATAAATCTGATCAAACGTGGTCTTTACTGTACTCTGCTGTGTTGCGTTCACCTCAGCCTGCTAGTGTTCATCTTTTATCGCTCTCATTCCTATCAGTAAGGAACAGTGCACTAAACATTCATTCAAGAGTTCCTTAGTTTTTGACAATTTCAGCAGGTCATGTTTCTCAGAATTTTTTACATCAGTGCTGTGAGTAATTAGATGAATGGTCTGACTGACTAACTGACTGAGGAGGCGATGGACCAGCAACTTGTGTGTTTGACAAAGTAAAATAATGTTTTCTGTCAATGAAGTTTGGTTGCTTTAATCAGAGCAAAAATTGATAGAAACGCTTTAGTTTCCAGTTTGAAAGAACTGTTTGCTCCAAGGTAAACTGAGGAAATGATTTTAAACATAGTGTATACTTAGACTGCTGTTGATTTTTGTTTTAATCTGGCAAGCTAAAACCTGCAGGCTGTGCATGGTCTAGCTTATGCACTGGTCCTCCTGTTTGCTTTTCCAAACTGGGAGGTTTTGTGCCGACCATGGTCTATTGCAACCGTACTACAAATAACCCAAACTACCACTTTGATTTAGCTGTTGCTCCAATGTCTGACCAGAGTCTTTTGACCAGAGGGTGCACTCCACTATCTCTCTCCACATTTGCATGTCTATAAGCCCTTTGTATGTGGATGTATTCCGGGTAAAAATGCAAGTAAAAGACTTCCCCTCGTGGGATCAATTAAGAATCTATTCTATTATATTCTTCTATTCTTTATTACAATCTCAAGAGGACTTCAAACAACTTCAAGGGAGTGATTTTCTTCCAGTAAAATGATCAGCTGATTGTGTCACATCAGTGAAAGGAGTTACATTCTGCCAGTTCAACTCTTATTTATGTTAGGTTCAAATACAGTTTTTAATGTTTTTTTTTTAATTAGTATGAATTAACTTGATTGGGAAGTCATCAATTAGTGACATTATGAGTCTAACACTGTTCAAAGATGCACCACATTGTCCTCTAAGTAAAGAAGACATCTCTTTAAATCTGCTGACAGTTCATTATGTGGTAGAGAGTTGGTTTCTCTTAGTGTTGTGTGAGTTATGTGAAATGCTATGACAGTGCTGAGGATGCTACTTCTGTCATCACCAACAACTGCAGTTTTTGAGCCAAACCAGCCAACTGTTGCTGTTAAACTTGAACTCTGGACATACCAGAGGGTGGTTTCGGCGATGTTCATCCATGCATCCTTAGTGGTGCCAGGGTCTTGGTGATGAGTCTGGTCACAGGTAGTGGTGATAATATTTATAGTAGTATTTGGTAGTATTCAAATTATATTACATTTTGTGTAATCCAACAGATTACTACTTACACAATTTGCCATGTATTTTGTGATCTGATCGAACACCGAGGATGGATTACTGAACAGCTTTCTCTGCAGGTTTCTCTACTTTTACATAGATAGACTCTTTCACTCCTCTTTCAAACCACCTGTCTTCTCTGTCCAAAATACAAACATCATTTTCAGTAAAAGAGTGTTCCTTGAGTGTTCCTTAAGGTGTAAGAAAACTGCAGAGCCCAGTGAGTCTACACAGATCTACAACATAGTCCAGTTGCCCCAGATTTAACCTTTCCTGTAAAAAGATGACCTGGATGACCGATCACCTGCACAGAAACTTAAGGAGTTATTTTTCAGAAATGTTTTTTGAGTTTTTGAATGGTACTGAGAGATGATGCTTTCTTGTCAATGTGGGTGAGATCAGAAAACACTGATCCTACATCAATCTAAAGGGCGGTCGCAAAAGTTGTCTTTTAATGTAGTTAGCATAAATCCACTGAAAACTGGCACGACTGGTTCCACAATCTCCTCCTCTTGTTTTGAGGTTTAGAAGTAGTCTACCAGAGCTACGGTCTGTGAAGACCATCAAATGATTCATATCATTTTCATCCTCTGACCTGGAAGAATCTGCACAGTGCAGAGTTGGTGTCACCTGTCTGTAAAGAGTTGTATTGTCATAAGAAATAATGGTGAACTTAATTATTAATTGAGTACTATAGTGCTTGCTGGTGATGATGATCATCAACACATGAGGTTTAATATTTGCTTATTTATTCTGGAATAGTTTTATGCTTATATTTTTGATATTTTGTTTTTCATGTCATTTGTACTTCGGGTGAAATGTTTGTATTTATGGATAAACTGAACCTTGAACAAATTGCAACTGTAATTCTTGGAAATGAGTGAGTGGCAACGATTTGCTCTCTAAGTGAAGAGGCAGACCTCACGTCTCTCTGTTGAAGGGGCCAGGTCAACAAAAGTGCATTAAAAAACTTTCAGAAATGAATTATTCAGCTGGTCAGGACCCCCAGAGCTTAGAGGACACGATTTGAAGCCTGCAGACACTGTTGTACACCACCAGGGCGCAAACCGACACCTCTCGCATGGTTTCACCCCCCCCGGTCCTGTTTGACAGTCCGCTCACGAAAGCCCCGGTACATGAAGGCAGGGAGGAATGATCGATGTTCAAACTTTAAGGAGAGGACGAACCAGGGGGTTTTCCACTTCGGCTTGACATTGATCCCTTCCCCATGAACTGCCCTGAGTTGAAACGGCAGGTGGAGAGGAACGTGTCTGGGTTTGTTTGATGGAGAGTAACCGGCTGTCGAGGGGGAATACAGGAACACAGAGACCCATGTCTGCCTCTCCTCTGTGTTTTTAGCCTCAGTCTTCCTCTTGGATTTTGTCCCGGTCGAAGACACACAACTCCAACATGGGAATGTTTTAATTGTTCTTGCTGTATGGGCACTGGAAGAAGAAGACAGCGCAGGTTGGTGGATGTTTTGGGTTGCCTGTTTTTTAGGGTCATGTCGGCGTCTGTGTATGTGTGTGTGTGTGTGTGTGTGTGTGAGAGAGAGAGGGGGCTGTAATCTATCTGCATTAAAGACTGGGTGACTTCACTCTGTCTGACATATTTTTTACAGTTTGCCAGAACTCTCTCTGTGTTTCTCTGTGTCATCCGCGGACACACGCCCACGCGTCTGCTCGAGCGCACGGACGCACACGCGTGGCAGGGGCGCACGCAGAGAGCCAGGTGCAGTCAGTAACCCGTCCACCAGCGGTCAGCTGGCACTGCGGCGCTGTCCGCGGTGCTGAACATTAACCCCCACCTCTCTGTCTCTCTCTCTCTCTCTCTCCCTGTCTCTCTCGCTCTCTCTCTCTCTCTTTATACTTGTTTGTTCTGTTTTCTGACGTGGAGTTGAAACAGTTTGAGCTGGTAACACCAAATCATCTTATTAAGCCTCAAATATGTGCTGCATGAGGTACACATGTTCAAGAAGTGTGTGTGTGTGTGTGTGTGTGTGTGTGTGTGTGTGTGTGTGTGTGTGTGTGTGTTGCCTAGTCATGAAGGCTTTAAGTTGCAGTGTCTCCAGCACAGCGTCACTCAGGCTTAATTCTAAACTCTCAGTCCTGTTTTTGAAAATCTTATTCATCCATTTAATTCCCATTGAGGTTGGAAACCTCTCAGGGAACTGTCCAACATTTATACTTTTATTTATAAATTTTAAATTCTGTTGCAGACACTTGGCTTAACAACTTTTTTAGGCACAAACAGCACATATACAATGGAGACACGTGATGGAACAGAGAATCTGTCTTCCACTTACTGTTCCTGACTGCTAATAATACTAAGAAAGCATCCTGCACTTGACTTCAGTTTTTTAGAAGTCAAGTTGAACACATGTGGCCAAATGTTGGTGAGTGGATTCAGCTAGGCTTGCAATCCCTCTCGGGTTTACTGAATAACACAATAACACAACACAAGTAAAACCAACAAGTTGTGGTTTTACAGTAGGTTTAGAGTCCCCGGGTGGAAACATCAGCTTCTGTCAGGCTTCAGTACCCAGACAAGAAACAGGCACTGGTCAGGGAGACAGAGAGAGCGAGTGGTATCAATTTTCTACTCATTGAACTCTCTGCAAGAAAACAAATAAGTGCATCTGTGAACCTGTGTTTCCATGAATGTATTTGGATGTATTTGATCTATGCACAAAACTATTTCACACAAAAAAACAGCTGCTTTGACGTAAAAACAGTTAAAGCTCATAATGGAAAAAAAGAAAAAGACAGAGCAAACATTTAGGTCACATGACTCCTCATGGCTCTATCATCCATCCATGATGGTGCAACCTTTCTCAAATAAGCAAACGTACAATGTCTGATCTGCATCCTGTTTTCTGGTTAGAAAACTGGTAAATTGTCACATAACGAAAACAGATGAAAATAAAGAATTTTCAGAAATCCAGTTAGACTCTGCATTAGATTTAGAAGGAAACATGGCCCATAATCACTTCTGACTGCTGACCATTAACAAAGCCAGGGGTTGTAACTTACATGAGACTAATATGAAAGTGGTACCACAGTCTTGTAAGTAAGATAAGTTAGTCATGGTCTCAATGTGAGATATCTGTGTGTGTGCAAACACCAAAGTTTTCGCTTGAAGCAAACATCTTTAACCTGTTGCAGTATGTAAACTGAACCCTGCCTAACATATTCTAATCAAAACTTGAATCCTGCATGTGAAAAACCCTTCAACACTCGTCCCCAGACCATAATTCTAGCAGGTATTTCATCAGAATCATATTGCACATTAGCATAAAACAGCACGGAGAGCTGGCCAGCAGTCAGAGACAGGGAGCTTGTGAATTGAAGGTTGCCAATTACAGCCTGGCTTCCGTGGGAAAAGACGGAGGCAGAAGCTGCGTCTGCATCGGCCAGCTCGGAGTGGGAAGTATGTGATATCAGAAAGATAACACGCTCATTTAAGGAAGAAAAGCAGTAACACGGTGTGACCGCATGACTGCGAGAAGCCCTTTCAGGATCACAGCGTGCTGCAGAAAATGCTCCCGTAATCTTAGTTTGTGTGACCCCCCCCCTTTCTCGCTCTGTGGTCGGGTAATGCTGCTGCTGATGCACTATTTTATTTCCTTTTCCCCTTGAAACATTTTCATACATCAAAAAAGACAAAAAGTAAAAAAAAAAACAAAAAAAAAAACACCAGGGATGAAGTGGGTGGTAAAAAACCATTTGAGCTCAGCAAGAGTGTGTTTATTCAGCTTGACTTTAACATTTGGAAGATGAATTCATGGAAAGCAACAATAAATAGTCCATAGAAGAGAAAATGAAAGTGGGGTTGATGTATGTTTATGTTGGTGCATTGCCTCACGGTGACTGAAGGTCATAGTTTACCCACCTTTTATTTACTACGTCAGTTATGAAGACAAAGCACTCTCTGTCTCTGTTTCTCTCAGCCACCAGTCACACTGTGAGCAGCACTGAAAAGAGAGCAGGCACACTGGGTAACGGCTGACACACCGACTGCACGCTGAGCTGAATCAATTCCATTTGACTCAGTTTGATTTGAAGTTGGGAGCTCTGTGTGTGCCATCTCCATGTGTTTGTATGCACACCTCTGACTGTGTTTATATGCAGCCAGTGTTGACATGACCAGAGGTGTAGACCGCGTGCATTTCGGTCTTCTATTGAGGGCTACAGTGGCGATGTATTTTGTGCTGTCTAATGGGAGTAGAAGTGTATAATGTGAGCTCTCTGATCAGGGCTGGCTTGGCTCTATCCGTACGCTTCGGAGGTGAATCCTGGGAAGGATTTCTTTTCTGTTCTGCACACAAAACACTTAAAAAGCACATAAATGAACAATTTGCAACCGCTGAATATAAACAGGGTCGGGACACGGTTAAAATGTGGATTATGTTGGGACAGAAATTATACTTTACTGTAAATCAAATACAAACTGGAGCTTAAAGGGAAAATTTACCACAACATGTCCAATCCGTGTTGATAGCTGTAGTCAATTGAAGCAATAAATTACTCAGTACATGCTGTATTGGCCCGCAAAATCTGTTCTTCCTGCGCCAGTGCTGTTATTTGGCAGCGGTTAACTTAGCTTGCGCAGTGGGCTAGGGCATCAGAAGCTTTCCTGCCATGCATCCTGGTATATATAGGCACTGTCAGCAAGGTAGTAAGAGCAGAAGAACCATCAACAAAGATGAGACATCCACGTGAAATGTTGCAGGTTTTTTTTCCCCTTTAAAAGTGCAGTGCGTGTGATTTAGTTTTATCTAGCAGCCGGTTGACCCTCTGATTTGGAGTGTGAAGGAGAGACTACAGTGGCTGTAAAAGGCAAGGGAAACACAAAAGGCCATATCTAGGGCAAGTGTTTAGTTTTCTCTTCTGGGCTACTGTAGAAACATGGCAGTTGGTAAATTCTAAGGAAAGGACCTGTGCTGTCTGTAGATATAAAAGACTCATTTTAAGATTACAAAAAAATGTTTCAACAATTCCTATTTCATGCTTAATCCATCCATCCATCCATTCTCTTTCATCTTATCTGGGGTTAGGTTGTGGTGGCACCAGGTTTAGCCGGGTGCTCCAGATGTCCTTTTCCCCAGCAATGCATTCCAGCTCCTCCTGGGGGTTGAACACGCTTGCAATACCTCTAAGGAAACGCGCCCAGGGGGCATCCTAATTATAGGCCCAAACCACCTCAATTGGATCCTTTTCGATGCAGAGGATCAGCGGCTCTATTCTGAGCTCCTAACCCTACGTAAGGCCACCAGCCACCTGGTGGAGGAGGTTCATTTCAGCTGCTTGTATCCGCGATCTCATTCTTTCACTTTATGTGTGGCTACAGCATGGATTGCTAGATGTTTCCCTTCTTCATGCTAAGCACTGCTTAAAAAATCACTCCCCTCAAAAAAATGTTGAATGGTGCATTCAAAGAACATTTGAAAGATGGTCATTCTTTGTTTCCTAATGCTTTTAATTTTAGGGCATACGGTGTGAGGTTTTTGCATGTCGGCGGTGTTATGAAACAGTTGGGTTAATTATAATGGCTGTTGTCTGCACTCGAACCGAGGGGGCTTGATTACAGGAGAGGCTGTGTGTTTGGCTTCAACACAGTGCTGAAAGAGCACACACACACACACACAGCCCCAAGTCAACATGCCACTATTATCCATTTTGGTAAACACTTGAAAAATAGGTGATCACCCAATCTGCTGTGGGTATTGTACAAATCCACTTCTTAACTCCAGTGTTGGGCTGAACAAGTCACAGTCAAATGAAATGAGCTGAACTTTTCAAGTATCTCAACAGAAAGAAAGTTGAATTTTTCTAAATTTCCATTCAACACAAAATGACTCCAAAATAACATCCAAGTGAACTGCAACAAAATTGCTTCAAAGAAACTTCCCAAAGAGTTCTCTGGCTTTGGTTTGGACATTTACTGAAAATATACTCCATTTACTCTGGGCTAGATTTATGTGCACAAAGTGCAGCAACAATTTGCACCGCACATTTTAATCAATTTGCACTTGCAATGTGCGTGTAATTAGCGTCTGATTTAGTAAGGCAGCAGCTCATTATGCAATCAGCGACTGGCTGCCCTCTAGATGCTCTCTGAGTGCAGAACAAGTGCAGTTCAGAAAGCTCAGACAGGAAATCCAAATATATTCCGCATTAATAACATTCCAGCACATTTACTAAGAAAGCAATACACGTCCAGGAAAGTGATCTATTACTGATGAAATGCTAATAATCTCCAGTTGTAGAAATGTTTCTAATTAAAGCAATAGGAGTCATTAAACAAACCTTTGTCATGCAAATGTGTGATAAAAAAGAGTGCAGTCACCTCAGTGAACTCTCAGTCAAACACTGACATTCATTAGCTGCAGATTTGTAAGAATCATTTTTAACTGGAACACAATGAGGAGGCGCTTTAAAGGACATAAGCAGGTCATTCACTAACATGTTACATTTGTTTTAAGACTTCATGATTTTAACAACTAATCATCATCATTTACTTGTGGATGACAAAAACTTTAAAGTCCAATAGAAAAAATATGTTTAATAAAATGTTACATTCATTTGGCTGCGTTCACTTTTTCTAAATTCTTGAGCTCTCAGAGCCACAGTATCCACAGGATGGATTGGACCAAGAGTTTGTCCAAAAATGACATTTCCCAACACTTTAAATTTTAAGTTTGGGAATTTCAATTTCAATTTTATTTGTATAGCTCAAAGTCACAAACTACATTTGCCTCGGAGGCCTTTACAGTGACACCCTCTGTCATTAGACCCTCGGTTAGGGTGGGGAATGCTTTGTTTTATGACTACTGTAAACCGCACCATCATCACCATGGCTGTGCTTTGCTTTAAGTGTTTAAATGTTGGCATGGTAACAAGCTAAATGAACATGGTGAACATGGTGAGAGTTATTACTGTCAAACATCTGTATGTTAGCACGCTGATGTGAGCTCAAAGCATCACCGTGCCTCAGTTCGTCCTGTTGCCAGAGGCGGCTTCTTGGACACGGCGTGACAGACGTTGATTGGTCTTGGCAGGAAGGTTAATTAATTCATTGTCCAGAAAATGAATTAATTTGCTGTATGATTGTGTGTGACAATTAAACTTGGACTTATTAGAAACAATGACAAAAATCAATATTTTGATTTTATTTAGTATATTTTATATTTTCAAAGGATCTGATGAAGTTCATCTAATTTTGTGGGCTCAGGATCTTATGCAAGACTCATCATAGTTTCTGATGCGGTGTGACATTACAAAATGCATTTGTAATTTAGCCAATAAAACCTTAGAATTTAACTTTATTATGCAAATGTTTTATCATTTATAATGTCCTTGTAAATCACAGCAGGGCCGGCCACTGGCATAAGCCCTATTGGGGATGTTACGGTGTTACGCTGACTGCCAACTTTACAGGAATGACCTTAAAGACCCCCACATGCTCTCACACCACACTCCTGTTAATGTACAGATTCAGATTTCTTGTTTTCTCCCGATTGTCTGGAATGTTGCACGGTGCTTGTCTGCAATATTTAGAGACTTGGCTGGAAAAGTTTTTCCAATGTGTGAGAACACATCTGACCCGCAGAGTCTCCTGTTGTGTGCTACTGTACATGTGTGAAATACCAGCTGGACTTTTTCTTAATTCGGTTGCTCCTCTGGCAGCAGCACAGCGTCTCTCCCTCAACTCTGGCATTGTGAGTTACTAGGGTTACGGGGAAGCTGTGAAACTTTGTAATGATTCTTAATGCAGTCATTACTACTCACTGCTGAAATCATCTTGATTCATAACATAAGCATATGTGACAAATCTAGAACCGAATGAAAGTGAAGCCTCCCTCGTGAAAATACAGAATGAAATATAATGTCTGTGTTCACTCAGTTATTATTTTTTAACAGCATTAGGAATTTTTAAAGGCAACAAATGAAATATTAATTAGGGCCACTAAAAGCTGCAGGCCGGCCGTGTACGTTAGTCATCAGTATAACCCCCCCCCTACTACTCGTTAAATCTATATATCGGGACTTGTCGTCCCAAATAACGCGTCGGCCCACCGGGCAAATGCACGGTATGCCAGATTGCCAGTCCGTCCCTGGTATAACTGCACTGTCATCGCGCATGACAGAACCATATATTTTAGGTGCTTCTGTTTGTTGCATTTGAATTTTATTTTTTTCCGGTCCAAACCTTCTGCCACAACAACATAACATTACAGGACACCTCTACAAAACATTACCTGCAAAGCTCGCACTGCTTTGTAATTAAAACAAATGATATCGCAGGTGACGGGAGCTGGAAAAGGTCAGCTGTAACAGAAAACAAAACAGTAGCACCACGCGTGTGCACGTGCGACACCCTTGACGTCCTCCCCTTCACCGCGGTGACGCGACTGTGGTCTGTGCGGAACTCCCTCGGAAACAGCCGGTGTACATGACGCATCTATCAGCAGTGGTCAGTCAGGACGCGATGCGCTGTGGGTCTAAGTATAGCCTCACAGAGCTGCTTTATGGCTGCAGGCTTTTTGTGCTGTTGTTGTTCAATGCAGAAAAACTCAACAGCTTACTGCCTCTCACACTACGCGAAGCTTGCTGATTTGTGTGACCTCGCCTTTAATGCATATGCATGTGTATGTGTATAGAGAAAGTGTCTGGGATAAGGTGCGAGAGCTGTCTTTCATCTGTGAGTCAAAGCCATAAACTTTAAACATGTTTTTACCTTCATTTTAGTGAGTCTAGTACTGGGTCTGCACTACATCTTCATGCAATATTCAGTTTTATTCCTGATGACGCCAGAGTGCAATGCGTAAAACTATTATATGCAACACATTACACCCAGCACAACAATCTCTCCTCTATCACAACGTCTAAATGCACAGAGCACGCACTTTTCTCCAGTTTTTGTTCTCTGCTCTTTGTCTTTGTTGCTCTCTATAGAAAAATAACAGCACCGCAAGGGAACCTGCATTATTTATAGCCTCTGTAGGTAGAATATTATGGACTCAGTTAGCAGTAGTAAGCTATTACACTGAAAAATGTGAATATCACACCTCAATTTGTTATCATAACCCTATCAGTGAGAGACATGCAGAATTACAGCCATTATAATGAATTTGCGATGAGATTATTGTTGTTTACACAATCCCCTCAATTCATTTTATAGGTGGTGGCAGGATGATTTATAACACGTGATATAATTGATTTATTGAATGCGCATTTATTCTCATGCTTTTAATTTTGGTGATGTGAGCTTTAATCTTGTGAATTAATGAGTATTTACAGCAGTCAGATTATATCCTGGCGAAGAAAAAAACACACAATATCTTCTTCTGATCCGAGAGGCCATTATCCATGTTAAAGAAATTCATTTTATTTTTCATCATGGAGTGAGCAGGTATTAGTGCTCCTTGACTCTTCATCATTGTTTTTGCATGTGTTCGTTTTTGTAAATGTATTACATTTGGGAAGATATGGTTAACGTTCACATTCTGTCAGGCTTTAACATCCAAGATTTATGAGTCATAAACTTGACCACAAAGTTTCACTTTGTACCGATATAACAAGCAAATGACGGAGGTGACATTAAAAAAACAGCCTTGATGTCTTCTTGGTTTGATTTTCCAAAAATGCATCAAGTGAATGGAATGTGGAAGGCATGGCAGTGCAGTGGTTAGCAATGTCGTCTCACAGCAAGGAGGGTGGGTCTGGGTTTGGACCCCCAGCCGGCCGGGACCTTCCTGTGTGGAGTGTTCAGGTCTGTGTGCTCTGGCTCCTACAATCCAAAGACATGCAGGTTTATTGGTGACTTTGAATTGCACATAGGTGTGATGAACTGGTGACCTGCCTCTTACCTTATCAGCTATCGTCAGCTTGGATTGGCTCCAGCCCCCTGTAACCCTGATAATGAATGAATGACTACATGGAATGCTGTTCATTAGCTGACATGCTGTTGCTTGGTCTTGGTGTTGGACAGGTAGTGTACATTGAGTTCATCCCAACTTTTCGCAAACAGCCTGCAGCTGCTGGAAATAGAGACGAAGTGAGCCTGAATGGAAACAGTAAAGTTGTGGGTCATAAAACCAAAACGAGGAGCCGCGAGATGCCAAAGCGCTCTTTAGAGCTGAGGAGAACTGCAGAGTCGGGTACTACGAGTGACCCCTTTTACACATTTGATTAAACAATTTGATTGATCGTTTATATAAAAACATTTATTAATGCAGCCTTAAATTTCTGAACTGTGTCAAATCTGAGTCAGAGTTCAGAGTATCTGTCACTTTGTGTTGTGCGACAACAAATCAAAGCATGCAAAATCACTTGTGTTGTAACATCAGCAGCCAGAACAAATGAGGGGTGTGTGGGTTGGGGGATAGTGTATGGGTGTGTGGGTGTGTGCATGTGGGTGTGTGTGGTGTGTGGTGTGGTCTCTACATCCACACACATTTTGCGTACCTACAAGTCCAGTCCCACACCTTGCCACACATGAAGCGACAGCATGAATTTATGTAAACGCTCACACTCCCCCACACTCCTGCATCCTTTCTGTGATAATCCACTTCAGTACCTCTCCACTGCCTTCAGTAGACTAATGTTGAAATAAACCCAGAGGTTAGCATCACACAGACCTGAACTAAGATGACCTGCCTTAGATGATACAGGGCAAACATAATTCTAGTGGCATCCATCCAACATCCACATAACTGTAAAACACTGTCCAGAAAGCCTACACTATTTGCTCTTCATCCTTTTTTTCTTCTTTTTCCCCCCCTTGTGCACATTACAGTGATTTATGGACTGTGCAGTTTGCATACCACTCGCTTAAGTAAAGCTGATTATAAAGAGGGCACGTTGAGATTTTACATCATTACAATCATTCAGGGGAATTTCAAATCTGTGTTTTCAACAAGGACAGCAGTCAAATAAAATGAAACAAGAATAAGAATGCATGAAGGACATTCTAAACTGTACACTTGAATCTCTAGTGTCGCCCCGAATAAATGCAGCTTTAGAGCAGTGGTGATGGAACCACACAGGGATTTACTGAGATACAAAACCCTGTATTCTGCACTCCACTGCTGTGTTTACAGAGAGCCTCGGTATAAGAGTGTGTCCAAGAATGTTCCAAAAAAAAAGAAATGTACTCCACAAGATGACTTCTAATAAGAGGAATTCCCATGTGTCATCACTGAGATCTGTAGCAGTGTAAAATCTCTTTGGTTTCCATACATACACATACGTAGATAGGAAGAGGAGTGAAACTGGTACAGATTCACCTACTTCCAAGGTGCACAGGGAAGTCAAACTTAACTGCCTTAAAGGGTCAAAACCAATGGCGGGTGGTGAAAAATATTCTAGGTGGGGCTGTGTCATATTCAGTTCTGATTCCAATTTAACACAGGCTGCAGGATACCAGTGCTCTGTGAAATAATTATGCAATGGCAACATAAAAACACTACACAGTCACAAGCTTTACATGCAAAACAGAACTTGTACACAAGTGACGTATCAGTTTCGAACAAAGTGCCTCCTGTGACAGAGCTGATCACCTGTGACAGAGCATGAAACGGTGCCGTTAGTAGTGACACAAGACGCATACAACATACAGTAACATCAAATTATATAGATTCATAAATGTTTAAATGAACTCTTACGCCGTATAAAGGATGTATAATACAGAAACGTATATCACATGGTTGAACTCAAGTCTTACATATAACAGTAATATTAGCTTCCCCTTTTCTCTAGCTTGCTGTCTGATGTCACGGTATCAGGCTGATCTGGGCCCTGCTCTTTCACACCGAGTTTATCCGGCAAAGTTCTCCTCTCACACGGATGCTGAAGGAGTGATTTTACTGTAGTGAGGGTTGGGCCTTAGAGGAGTACTGTTATGTACACCATTGTCATGTAGAATAGCACTTGTATGTGCTTGTAGCGGCCCTGACCTTTGCCGTAGCTGGCTTGGGGCAATAGAATAATCGCCCTTTCTGGAGTAAATTTGAGGACGCTGATTGGCTAAATCGTATATCAAACGTTCATGCTACATAGACCCGCCTCCTTGGGGCGATTTCTCCAGCACCCCAGAGCAGCTGAGACATGCAGACAGCATATTGATGCGCAGTTGATTTTCTATCATATTTTGCACATATTAATGGATGTATTGCATTCTTTAAACACAAATAGTACACATTATTATTATTTTTAGCCAGCACCCTTCCAAAGCCACATATAAATATCTGCACACACACAATAGAGAAAAGAAAACTGTTCCTATTGTTGTACCTATTTTAGTGACCACTGAGTGAGTAAAGCGGTTTGACCTCACAGATGTGGAGTTTGGGCAGTGAATGAAGCAACAATCTGTAAGATCTTTAAGATGTCAAGAGATGTTATGAGTTTCTTTGCCTGTAGCGATGCCTTTGATGCATCTGTAGGACTGTGTGTCTTTGTTTTCCTTCGATTTAATGCTTTCATGATGCAACACATATCAGCAGTATCACATCGCCATACCACACACCAAATGTATTCTGTACACAGAAGAAGTAATCAGTACAGTACAGTAGCTGTAATAAGCTGATCTGGGAAGAAGATAAAATTGCTTCTTTTCTGGAGAACTAACGTGCATTGACCAGTAGTGACCAATGACCAATGACATTTTAATCCTACATTCTTGATAACTGCTCTGAAAGTTTTAAGAGCCTTTTTTCCCCCTGTTTTTTAATTTCCCGTTTTTTCTCTGCAAAACTAAATGCAAATAAATAATTGATTAGCATGTTGCATTTGAAATTAAATGAATACATGAATGAATTCAAATGATTACATATTGCACCTCTTGGACAAATACTATTTACATAGAGAAAGATTGGATGTATCTGAAACCGCAATAATAATAGTGAATCACGATGAGTAGTTTAAGATTAAAGTATTAAGATTAAAAGTGCTAAAAGGCCTTATCTCGATGTGTTTAGTTTGTTTATTCCTTGTTACTGTAGAAACATTGAAGACTCAAAAGTTCATTCTAGGGTAAGAAAAACATCCTGTTTTTAGGTGATAACTAATGACAGTAAAAAAGAATGGACAGTACAGGAGTGTGCATGACGTTACCCACAGGTTTCCAAAGCATCGTTTTGAAGTTGCCGCCGTGTTGGCTGTACTGCCTCTTCCACCTCCTGGCTAAGTCTAAAATTTGAAAAAGGCGTCGATCATCGGCAGACCTGAGCAGGCTGAACGACATATGAGTGCTCAAACAAGCCATCTGTAACAGCACCTACCTGTCAATCAAAGTGGCCACGCTGTTAATTCTGAATCATCATCATCATTTGAACAGGTGAGTTGTATATAAATTCAGTACAGTTGTCATGAATGGGAAAATTAGCTATAAAGACCAAAACAGTTTTTTGTACCAGGCTGTGAACATGTTTATTTCTGCTGTGAAGTTGGACATAGGGGCTTATGGAGACTGACTTACAGCCTCAAGTGGCCGCTCGAGGAATTACAGTTTTTGGCACTTCCGCTTGGTGATAACACACTTATGAAGACAGTTTTAAATATTATATCCCATTTCTAAATCTTACACACTGGACCTTTAATTAATGAGCAAATGCTGTTTCACTGCCACACATTATTCCACTTATTGATAGCAGGATAACCTTTTCAAATAAAGGTCATTAATCAAATTAGCCCTCTGCTTTTGATTTAGTGGCTGCAGTTACAGCTTGAGCGTGTGTGTGTGTGTGTGTGTGTGTGTGTGTGTGTGTGTGTGTGTGTGTGTGTGTGTGTGCGTGTGTGTGTGTGTATGTGGTGGACCTGCCAGCACTGTTTGTTCACTTTGACAAGGATGTGAAATGAGTACTGTATCTGTATAGAAGGTTATAGTGTATGCGTGGTTTGCATGCAGGGAAAGGAAACTCGGTGTAAGTGTGCGTATTAAATGAGATTTGTTACACTGTAATAACCAGTGACCAGGGAAGTGAAACGGAGAAGGCTCTCCACATTGATCACCGCCAAGGATTCCTCTCGGAATCAAGAATCAAATCCGTGTAGTTGCATGCGCGCGCGCGTGTGTGTGTGTGTGTGTGTGTGTGTGTACCAGGCGAGGAGATGTGGCCAAAGTTAATTATCAGAGAAAGCATTTTGCAAATTCATGTGTGTGTGTGTGTGTGTGTGTGTGTGGGTGGGAGGGGGCTGTTCATTGCAGCCAATGAAGCAGAGAGATGGGCGCAGATTTGTATTCTGAAGCTGTGCCTCCTTTCCTCTTTCACACACCCAGATCGAAGCATAAACACACACACACTGATACAAAATGTTCACATGCACACAGAACTGCTTTGTTCTCGTATGACTGCTTCATTAAGGCTGCTTGACCCCCTGACTGACACACACACACACACACACACACACAGATCTTAGGGAAGAAGAACATGGTGGCAGAAATTAGCACATCTGGTTGGTCATTTAAATAATGTTGGGGTCTTCCTGTCAGCCTCCCATCAGCCCTGTCCTCCCTCTGCAGTACACCTTGCCGGCAGCCCCATGCCCGACAGACACAAATTAAGCGTGGGGGCTCTGGAGGTCCTCCCCCATGAGATTCTCAGTGTCAGACACTTCATTGCCTGCACCCTGGTGAATTATTATGCACCAATTTGTGCTTTATATGCTCTGATTCCAACGTCCTCCGCTACTCTCAACGTAAATACAAAGGAAATAGTTAAGAGTTAGTCAGAGTAGATATACTCCTGCTTACATCCTCATTGAACTGTCAACTTGTGTGGCCTATCTAAAAGAATGGCACAGCGTAACTATCACATTAGGACAGTACTATCTAATAACAGCAACAACAACTGTATCCTGTATCCTCTGTCCTTGTGTTGCTCAGAAGTTTAGTGCTTTTCAGTGTTGCTTCAGGTCAGGCAGTCCACCACTCGTGACAGAAAATACTCCCACTCCATATTCCCACTGACAGGACTGATCCGCTCATGGTCCATCTGCCATTCAGATCTGTATTTGCACAGCCTCTTTTCATTTTACAGAGTGAAGCTGGAGGTATTTATCAACACACACACACGCACACACACACACACACACACACACACACACACACACACACACACACACACACACACACACACACACACACACACACATGCACACACACACACACAAAAACCCTCATGTCTGAGTCTCTGTAACCAGGGCAACAGTGACACTGAGTGACAGACAACTTGCCTGTCGGTCTACTTGTGATTCTGTTCTGTGAATTCTGCTTTAATACTTTGTTAAACTCTTTTTGGTTTTATTATTTCTCATGTCATTCCAAGAATGAGAAAAATGTCGGTCCTACTTGGGGCAGGTGGCAATCCTAGTCTGTGCATCTGTGGGGTAGATGGCACTGGAATTAGATGTACTGTGCAGACAGTGCGATGCAAAAGCCTGAGACCACTAGTCAACATCAGTTATACCATCCACCAGCTAGTACGGACTCAATATGTTTGTGTAAAACTGGATGAGTCATATTATCCCAGCATGATTTGACAATGTTCCAAAGAGCTTCTTGTGATGTCGCAGAACGCTTGGCTTTCTCAGTCTTCAACTCCCTCCGTAAATGATCAGTGGGGAAGTGGAGGGCGGGTCATGGTGGTCAGTTGGTTGAGCTTTGGTGTGTGTTTCGGCTCATTATTCTTATTTAGCATGAATCGTTTTCCACAAAGACGCAAAACCTGAGGGTGCAGCATATCTTTGAAAAATGGAGTGCTACTTCTTCTGGTCAGGGTGGAATCGCTTCAGTGCAGGTATCCAACTCCAGAGTCAGCAAAACAACCCTAGACTGGAACCCCGCCCCCCATGCGATGCTTTGCTGTTGGTTTGATATACTGTGATATCATTCTCTCTTCCCCTGCACCCCGGTATTCACCAGTCCACCTCAAGTGTTTGACCTTGTTTCCACTACTAGTCTTCTGAGACGAGTACATTCTTCCAACAGGACTTTTGCTGATCAGAGTCTTGTTGTTCCTTTTTTTTGAAAATGCTCGACTGTGATGAAGTTTGATGTGTTGATCTGTTGTTGTGGTCTCTTCTGGTCTGCCTGATCCTGCTTTGGATACTATATATACACCTATTCTGTAAAACGTTGCATAACCTCTTTATCTCTAGTCATGATTTGACACTGACACTTTGACGTAGTTCTAAATCCTCAACTTTCTGATTATTTCCAGGTTTCTGTAAAAAATGATCTACCTCATGCAGAGCTCAGGAATGGGCTACAGAGATCCGGAGAGCACACATCTTTCTGACTTCATGTCTCCAGATTTTAAATCCCAATCAATGCCCCCACATGCTGTAAATACAAGACTTGTTTTCTGACAGCTGGAAGTTCAACTGGATACACCTATATTTTCACAGCTCACTGTGTTTTTCATTGGCAAAAGTATATGACATGAGTATTTTTAAAGTCTAAAACAAGATACTTAGTATGTTGTGTGTGTGCTTTAACATTAAGCCTTAACCCAGGTACAAGGGTTATGTGTGAAAAATACTTTTGGCTATGTGTGTGTGTGTGGACCTGGCCCTGCAGGAGGTGAATCAAACAGAACAGATCAAAAGAGAGGCGGAGTCAGCTGGTAGCCAAAAATAAGAGTCACTTTATTTAAAAGGTGACAGGAAAGGCACAGGGGGTAAGTATAGCTGAGGTTCTGCTGGGTCAGGGTGCCTCAGGGCTCAAAGACAAGTCTGCTCTGCTGAGCGCGAGATCTGAGGAGAGGGAGAAAAACATTGTGGGAGAGGGACCTCAGTTTGGTCTCCAAGGATCCAGGCCAGGTGAGAAAGTTTCAGCAGCCAGATTAGTGGCTCGATTACTACCTGCACTTGTAAAGTGCAAAGGAGGTAAAGGTGAGGACCATGATGGTAAATCTTTTGGACATTCTGGACGCTAATGAAAGTAGAAACAAAAACAAATGCAATTTGAAAAAAATGACAGTACATATTCAGCTAGGTATTTTTGTCAGCGGCATTGATAAATAGCATATTTGTTCTGTGATAAATGCAAATGTAATTGTAAGTAATGCTTCAGATATATAAGAATGACAGTCCAATTTTTGACTGAAGACACCTCATTTGAGCTTTAACATCATTATTCATTGAAGTGCCAATAATAAAACTCACCAGCAAATGTCATACTGCAATTCAAAAAAAAAGAAGAAAAAAAGAATAATGTAGATAAAATTTAAAAGTTTCATATTTTATATAAACATTTCTTTGTTTGCGATCTCTAGTTCAGTTGCAGCAGTAATCTCCAGACAAAGTTCATTACTCCAGGAAGTAGCCTGAGCCTTAGTAACAACCTAGCAACAGAGACGATTTCTAGTCAAGACAACTAACGTTCATGGAGTTCCCCAAACTGAATTAATACCACACATATAAACACTAAACTTCTTTGTTAGCTCAGTCTTGTAGTGTAGGTATCTGCTGAAAATTTCTTTTTTCCATGAACAAATTTAGCTCCTAAATCTGTGAACTTCACATTCATGTGATCCGAACATTCCCAATAACTCCATGCCGATACAGCTTTTGTCTGTGGTACTCGGAGGCTCAGATGTCCATGATGCTGATCCTGCTGACTTACTCCAGCAGGTGCAATAAAGTTCCTGTATGTGTGTGCTTAAACATTACTGTAATGTAAGGGCTCCATATTGCCTATAAACCTACCTCAAATTCAATAGTAGTAAAACTGAAATACACCTCATTGGTTCTAAATCCACACTTTAAAAGTCTAATACTGTATGTGTATACTTCTAATTGCCCCAGCCACCATACCAAATATTTTCATTCTCCAGCCACATAAATAATATTTCCGTGTGTGTGAGCTGTCTCCACACTCCACCCTGTCTCAACACAGCAGTCCACACTTGTTTTAGTCAATGCTTTTTGATTGCAGCATGCATTATTACAAAAACAAAGTCGACCAAACATGTCACTCCTCTGCTGATTCAATGACACCGGCTCCCTGTACAATGATCAACTTCAAAATCTTACTAATAACCTTCAAAAGCACTTCATAGCCTACGTCCTGCCTATCTCACATACCTACTTTAAACATGTTCTCCATCTTGTTCCCTTTGGTCCTCATCAGTAGGTCTCCTGGTGCCACCAGCCATTAACCTCAGCACAATGGTGCTGTGGAACTCCCTCCTCCCTCACATCCGTCTACTGGACTGCATCACAGATTTTAAAAGTGCTCCTTTTTAAACTATCTTACTCACTCTAATTGAATTTCCTGGATCTCATTTTATAAGATCTTTTTTTTTTTTTTTACTTGTTGATGCCGTTCATTATTGTTATTGTCATAATAACGTGCTGGATTCATATCACATGCTGCAGACCTGACACTAGTAAGACATGGAGCTTCAACATATTTGTTTACCTGTATGGGAACTGGGCATGTGATCAGCACATCCATTAGCATTACACCTGCTTCAAATGTGTGTGTGTGGAGATGACCGATGGTTTGGAAGCCTTGGACCACATGAACATTCATTCATTTATTTTATCTCTCTCTCTCTCTCTCTCTCTCTCTCTCTCTCTCTCTCTCTCTCTCTCTCTCTCTCTCTCTCTCTCTCTCTCTCTCTCTCTCTATTTTTTTATTTATTTGTTAACATGGATAATAGAATTTGCTGAAATGTATACCCCCTCCACACATCGTTCTCCCTCTCTTCTTCTCCTTCTCCTTTCTTTGTCTCTTTCTCTCTGTAATGAGTTTAGCCTCAGTCTTGGGGTTAACACTTGTAGTAAGTATAGAGTGGAAAATGTAATTATTCTAATTGTTTATTCTCCCATTCTCCAACTCTTCAAGCTAATGGGTTGGTACTATCAGCATTTGCCTGAATAGCCTCTTCTCCTTGGCAAACAACCAGAACTATTATTCCACCACTCCCATATGTACAACTGCAGCCCATTATACACAGCCAACACAATATTATGACATGTTCCCAATACTGGATTATGTAACATCTATCCCCCTGCCCTGTTTGCCTTTTGCCTTTCATGTTCTCCCGTGAGTAAAGTTTAACATTTTCTTTTTCTTTCTGAAGATATTTTCTTGGAAGGAAATATTTTCTTTTTATCCCCATCTTTCTTGTCGAGAGCCCATCAGTGTGATACCACCACTGCACTTCTTCTTGTCAGTTCATCATGTTAGTGTTGAATTCTGCCGCCCTGTTTAAAGAATATTCAAATTTAAAGTTAAGTATAATTAAGAGTGTGGCTACTTAAGCACCCAGGCATCATCTCATCAGATTAGCTGGGAGACGGCAGAGGCAGGACTTCCAAGATGGTGAATACCAAATCCACCACACTCTGAGCTATTATAACTGAAACTATTTAAATATAATGAACTATAAAATCTACACTAAAAATTAGTATTCTTTAATCACAAATGGAACTTTGTGGTGAAATAATCTTGTTTTTGCAAATGTGTCTCTCCATCCTCCTCAGTCTCCTAATCCATTTGTTGTTTTTTACAGTAAATGTTTTTTAGATGTGACACGTAGACCTCCATCACCTAACCAGACTACACAGGAGCACTCAACAGGTGAAGCTCTGAGTGCAGAAAATTGCCACGGTACTATAACCATACTTCAGAAAGCAATAGCCTTGAAGCAGTGAAACACCACATTTACATGCATGCCATGAAGTTTTCTCCACTCTTTATACTTGCAGCTCCCCATACAGGTCCTCGTCTCTGAGTGCTTCGGTCATTCAAAAGAACAACAAAAACATTTTGGTGAGGCAGACATTAGTTTTTGTTGGAACAGTCTGGGGATCTGAGAGCAGCTCAAAGTGTTGATACCTTTTAATAGTATGCTCTAAGGTCATCTTGCAAAAAAAAAAAGATGAAGTGGGAAGAGAGACAGGGCACTAGCTAGCTGTTGATCAGTTATGGATGAAATAAAAAAAGAGGCTTCTTAAATCCCAGATGACTCAGGGGGGCCTTTGCATTGTGTGAATACATCACAGCCTTGTTGGGACAGCAGATAAAAAGCCCACTGGCTGCATACAGAGTTTGGAATGCTATAAATTATTCTGTTCCACATTATCTGTCTGAAATATCAAGTTGAGATATGGAAGACAACCTGAGTTTTCTGGACAAGTTCATCAGGGTTATCCTGAGAAAAAGTAAAGCAGAACATTTATTATC
Source organism: Collichthys lucidus (assembly GCA_004119915.2). Classification (NCBI taxonomy): domain Eukaryota; kingdom Metazoa; phylum Chordata; class Actinopteri; family Sciaenidae; genus Collichthys; species Collichthys lucidus. Next base: position 4,966,049 of record CM014085.1, on the reverse strand, counting down.
ATGTGGTGCCATAGTGCTGTCAGAGAGAACCGAAGGTGAATTGAAGTTACATTTTCTCACTTTATTATTTTACTTTAAAGAAAAGCAAGTATGTTACTTTGTCTTTGAGAGAGGAGGGACAAAAAATATAGCCACAGGTCTTGGTTAGGATTTAAATCCCCAGTTTAGACTCATGGAGAACCCTTATATGCATCCAAGCAATATAACCAAGCATCAATCTCTGTGCATGTGAAGTGAAGCCATTGCTGAAGTGCCAGAAAGTTCAGTCCCTTGATGGGCCACTTGAGCCTGGCTACAGAATAAATCAATCTCCATAACCATCAAGGTTAAGGTAAAATGTTCAAATTCACTTTACAGCCTGGTACAGAAAAATGTTTAGCTCTTTACAGATGGCTTGTTCGAGCACTCAGGGGTGATTTGGCCTACATCAAGTCCGCTGATGATCCACGTCTTTGATGATTTTTAGATCAGTCAGGAGGTGGAAGCGTCCGGACAGCCAACCTGTCCTGCATTGTCCCTGCCCTGACTCAGTGTGACACGTTTTGAACTTCAAAATACTGTATCCTGATTACCTCTTCTGTATAAAGAACACATTTGGTGTGTGGTATGTGAGGTCTGTGGTATGAGAATGTGACACTGCTGATATGCGTTGCATTATGAAATCATTAATCATCACAATTTTCACTTGATACGTCAAGGATTTTATAGATTGTTGCTTCATTCACTGCCCAAACTCCACATCTGTGAGGTCAAACGGCTTTACTCACCTAGTCGTAACTAAAATAGGTACAATGGCAGGTTTCTTTTCTCTATTGTGTCCTGGCAGTATTACACTTGCTACCTATTAAGAACAACTTTATTTATACTGCATGTATAAATAGCTGGAGTTTTGACAGTTTGACTTCTCCATGCACCTTGGAAGTAGCTGAACTTGTGCCAGAAAATATTTCAGACATTTTAACACCTGTTCCTATCTACATGTATGGAAAGCAAAGGGATTTTACACTAGACCAAAAAAAAAAAAAAACCCCAAAACAAAACAGTTTTTGATCTCTATAGCCAAGTTCATGACAACTCTACTGAGGGTGAACTCATATACAACTCACCTGTTCAAATTATATTAAGATTTAAAGATATGCATAAGGAAGAGTGCCCAGTATTTAGATTAGCTGGGAGGCTGCAGAGGCAGCAGAGCCAAGATGCACACAGGGTGACGTCACAGAGACTTCGTCTATGTTTTATACAGTCTATGCATATAACCCCTTGGGTGCTTAGACATGCTGGAAAAAAGACTTCTGTTTTATATGCGTGGTGTTTTTTTCCAAATGAAACACAATGTGCTTACAAGAGGGATTGTTCTTCTACAGATATTACTACATAATCTAACAAATATTGAATGAGAACAAATACCATTTTATGGTTAATAAATTTATTCTTTAGATTTTGGATGAAATCTGAGTTTATGCACATAGCACTCTCCCCACGGTATTTATACTGTAGCAAACACATTTATTGCAAACAAACTAGAAATATGAAATACTTCACTTTATATTTCTTACAAGAATTTTCCCTCAAAAATATCTACCTGACGCAGAGTCTTAATAGACGAAAATGTGAAAGCTTTCTGAGGAAAATCCAATGCTAATCAAGAGTAATGTTATGGATTATTAACTTAAAGTAAAGCAGAGGAATTATCAAGCTTACACAGCAGCATAATCACATACTGTACACTCTCAATTCTTCACAGCAGATAAAACATTCTGCACCTCCACAACTCTGTCCTCTCACTACATCCCTCTCATCTCTCTCCTCCTTTTTCTACTTTTTCTACTTTTGGGGTTGGCGAGACAACGTTTGCAACATTAATGGAGGCTTGAAAACATCGACTGCAGGCTTTTAAAGCAGCACAGAGAGCCTCTTCTCCCTCCCATCTCTCTTCTTTCTCCTCTCTGCTGCTGCTGCTGCTGCTGAGCTGATAAATGTTGCATGGAGCTTGCTGGACAGATCCTTCTCCTAATCCTCTGGTCAATACAACAACGCTCCATTCGGCTGGTTTGAAAGTGTTCCATCCCTGTCACCTCTCTCTGCCCTGAAAAATAAAGCAGAGCTAAGCAGTGTTAGCCTGGAGGCCACTGACATGACTCTCGCCCCTCCATCAGATGACAAGGATTTCCTTTGAAATGGATGGGAGGGGGGAGTCTGCACTAGAGTATCATCATCTCGGATCAGAACCAATGGTACTAGACTCCATTGACAAAACCAGCGATTTTACCTCAGATTATTGTGCAGAGGAACAAAATAAACCCCCCAAACCATCTTTGCTAGTCCTCCCACTGTTCCAACAATCAACATAGCTGATTTGGTCAACATAAACCTTAAATTAGATTTAACCTAGAATATTCAGGTCTGCGATGGCTGGAATGTAAATCTTTGGAAACAAATGTTTGTGCATTTGTTTTACCAGTATCAGCTGATACATCGATCTCTCTTGCTACCAGATTCCTTCAACAATAATCATTTTCATCACAAATCTCATCATAACATTGCGGCTTCATTCAAATTCAACAGAAACATGATGGAACTCGTGAAAACTCATGTGTGTCCAACAATCACGAACAAATTAACAGTTGAATGAGGAAACAATCGGCTGGTTCAGCTGCTGTTCTCAAATTGTCCTCAAAAAGTTTTATATGGAGGGATTCACATGAAAGCGTGATGAGGCTGAATAATAATAAACTGAGCTGACTTCCTCTGCTCTGTTTATTGTTTATTCAGCCATCATGTCCTCTGCTCAGGATGCCACAGTTCCCCTATATCTGTAAATAGCAAATATTTATTTGCTGCTATGCTAAATGCAAATGTAACTGTAAATTTTAATTATCTAACATACACATTGTGACGGTCACCTGCTTTACTGCAGGTACCTGAGGGCCTGGTTATTTCACCGATACAAACCACACTTCTCACTTTTCTCAGATTTGTCTGTCTCTCTCTCTGTGGCATGGCTTTGTTTCTGTTAGTCATCTTGCACACACTACACGTTACACTCATACATACACACACTCTCACTGCTATAAAGTTTATGAATTGATTGCAGAAAACAGGAATCAATATGTGCTTACTCTGGTTTGCAAGTCGGTTTATGGTTTGAATGTTATTTTGTCTTTGAAATGTTCCCATGTTTTTGCAGTGATAGTTAAACTGCAAAATCACTTTACACTCACATTCTTTTGTTGGTAACGTTGTTTTTCCCCTGATAGGGCAGGGACAGTGGCTGCTTCAAACGTTAAGAAAAACGGTTGTCAAGGCACAGGTAGTGCTGGTTAAATGACTTTTGGTCCAGGGGATTCAATTATAGCTAAGCCGTACAGCTGTACCAACAGGCCATACATAATACAAGAAATGCCTTCAGCTGTCAATCAGCAGCAGAAGTATGGAGGCCCTACTGGGATAAGCCTGTTCCCCACACTGGTGCTCCTGACTGCGTGGTGGGATTCTGGACCTTGGCTGCAGCACATACAGACCAACAAACACTAAAGGGATGAGGACTATCATTCATTGTCGATCAGTTTTTTTGTGAATCTGCACTACTTTTCACTTTTTGGTGTCCTTCTACTCTTTTCTATCTCTTTTTTTCCCACCTAATTCTATCTTTTTAATATTTGCAGTATTTCTCAATCATGCTGCACTTGTACAAAGTGAAGATACTTGCTAATGCACATAATAAAATGCAGACTCTTTCATCAGGACGTTGCCATTGTATTCTTGTACGTGGGAGGTGAAAGCTTGCATAATCGTATCAGCTTGTGGTTTCTGAATTTTAGCAGCCAGACTGAATGTAACAACCACGAGTAGAAATGTGTCCGAAGAGCGGCAATATTAAGACAGCATTGGGATGTCTTATTAAAATGGCCAAAAGCCATTAGCTTAGATAAAGAAACAAATAATGACCCAAAGCCAGAAGAGGAACAGTGTTAGCTGAGTTGCTCCTGTCATACTGTGATTACTGGAGAGGTGATATTGGAGTCAGCAACATAATTGTTGGTCTCAGACACAATAAGAAGGCAAGAAATTGCACTAATTAACTTTTGACAAGGCCAATCTGTTATTTCAAAAGGAAAGGATACAGTCACAAAAATTTATGTTCCAAATTTTTTATTTTACTGCGAATGCAATTCATTTATATTCACCAATTTACAATTCAAATCCTAAAATCAAATAGGACAAAGTACAAATGTACTGTGTGAACTCTACAACATGTCAGATGCTCATGCAGACATGGAGGAGCACAGCATGAGATGTACCTCGCCACCATATTAAGGTCTGCGGATCACAAAGGGTTAATAAAGCAAATGCAGCATTTTGGTAATCAACATCCATCAGCGCATAACAATAAATGATGGCTGACGGTGCTGCTGTAGGAAAAATGACAGTTTGGGTTTGTGAAGGTTGTGGGACCTTCGTCGTCATGGTTACATAAATGAACACATTGTTAAAGGAAATGAAGACTGTGCTCATGCTACGTAAAAACAATGTTGGAAATGGGAGACAGGCTGTCATCCATCTACCCACTACGACCCCCTCCCTGTGTGGACTACAACCCCATGGCAAAAAAATATGGAATCACCAGTCTTGGAGGATGTTCATTCAGTTGTTTCATTTTGTAGAAAAAAAGCAGATCACAGACATGACACAAAACTAAAGTCATTTCAAATGGCAAAAAAAAATTGTGGTAGTCAGTAACAGTTACTTTTTTGTCATGCCAGGGTTATATACTGTATGTACTTAACTTCCTCCTTTGCTCCTGTCGTAATTAATGCAACCATGAGAGGGCACTGATGATGACATCTGAACTGATCAGATGTCCTTTTGTGGCATTTGCTGAAACAGTGCTGTCATTCTGCGTATCAAGATAGTGTGCACAATGTTCTTTTCCTCTTGCTTTTTGTAGTAACCACAACCTGGTTTCACTGATCATCAGTACTGAAGTCTCACACACTCTGTTTTTGCTGTTCATGTCTTTACGGAGGGTGTAAGGGCTCCAAACATTGTTTTATCAAGCAGTCACATGCTCTATAGAAATGAATGATAGGTGCAATAGAAATCTCCAGCTACTCTGACACTGTTTCCGGAGCCTCATTGCTGATGGGACAGAGTGTAATTGGTGAAATTGAGCCACTTCCTTGCTGTTCCATTGACTGTCAGAGCTATTGCTATGCAAACAGTCCAAATACATTTTACAAACCTGACCATCTTGGGTCCAATTCAAAAAAAGAAAAAAAAAAAAGAAAAACGTTACACAGTAGTACAGGCCACAATTACAGCAGGAGTACAAATGCTGAACAGACAAAGAAAATAGATAGTCAAAATAAGAAAAAGCGGGGGAGTGCGGGTCCTAACAGAGATGCAAGAAGAGGGCTTGATTTTTTTTAAATATGAATGCAGAAATGAAATATTAGTCACACAGTGAACAGTGTAGGTAGATCAAAATGTTCCACCTGGAGTGTCAGGCCAATTAAATTTGATGTCCTGATTCCCCAAGTTTTCCTCTGACCTGTTTCAATTGGACTCTCCAACCAATTTGGACCAGAGTCAGTGGAGAATGATACAAGTCTTCATCCTTCATGCAAATCTCCTCTAATTATGTTTTCACATGTTGTGTGTGTGTGTGTGTGTTTGTTGGTGGTAGAAAAGAAAATTGAGTGTGCAGTATATATAACCACCGTTGTAACTGAATGACATGAGTTATTTTTTGTTTACCAGATTGTCATTCTTTTCACTTTGCCAGTGAACATTACATTACATTGCATTTAGCAGACGCTTTTATCCAAAGCGACTTACAGAGGAGGACATGAGCTGAAAAGGTGTAAAGGAGCACAGAGTAGTTGTTAGTTTTGTTAGTTTTAGGCAAGGAAGCATTCTCGAAAGAGAAAGGTTTTTACAAGTTTTTTAAAGGTAGAAAGGGATGTTGCTGTTCTTGCAGCCGTTGGTAGGTCATTCCACCATTTGGGGACGACTACAGAGAAGAGTTTAGAGTGACCTTGCTTTGTGAGAGGCGAGGGTACAACTAGACGGTTTGAATGAGCGGAGCGTAACGCCCTGGTCGGGACGTGAGCCTTGAGTAAGACGCTGAGATAGGCAGGGGCAGATCCTGTGATGGTTTTGTAGGCTAGCGTCAGAGCTTTGTGTTTAACTCTGGCAGCTACAGGCAGCCAGTGCAGGTCGCTGAAGAGTGGGGTGACATGTGACTTTTTGGGTTGGTTAAAAACCAGTCGCGCTGCAGCATTCTGGACCATTTGCAAAGATTTGATAGCACAAGCAGGTAGGCCGGACAGGAGCGAGTTACAATAATCGAGGCGAGAGGTGACTGTAGCCTGTATCAGGAGCTGAGCGGAATATTGGGTGAGGTATGGTCTGATTTTTTTAGTGTTGTATAGTGCATAGCGACATGACCTTGCTACGGAGGAAATGTGCTCTGAAAAAGAGAGACAATCATCTAGTACCACGCCCAGGTTTTTAGCAGCATGGTTAGGGGTAACAGTGATAGTGCCAATTTTCAAGTTGATGTCATGGCGGATTGACTCATGGGCAGGGATGACCAGGAGTTCGGTTTTGACAGATTAAGCTGTAGATGGTGGTCTTTCATCCAGGTGGACAAATCAGAAAGACAGGCGGAGATGTGTGCAGAGACCGTGGTGTCGTCCGGCTGGAACGACAGGTATAGCCGTGTGTCATCGGCATAGCAGTGGTAGGAGAAGCTGTGTAAGCGGATAACATGGGACAACGAGGTGGTGTAGATGGCAAACAGAAGGGGGCCCAGCACAGACCCCTGCGGCACCCCCGTGGAGAGGGTATGAGTCGATGACAGATGACCTTGCCAAGACACATTAAAGGAGCGTCCAGCGAGGTAGGACTCGAGCCAGGAGTGGGCAGTGCCTGTGATGCCCATGTTGGTGAGTGTGGCTAAGAGTATGTCAGAGTATGAACAAGAAATGTCTTATTAAACACACAATATTGACTGAAAATGCAGGTCATTTGTAATTACCATTAAATATAGTTAGAATGATATGAGATGTATAGTGTGGAGGAAAAAAGCTACAGTAACAAAGCCTTACTCAAAGACAGGATGAGGTTTTAGGCCACTCATGGCACTGTGGAGCCACAATTAGTATGTGCATATGATGGCACAGTGTGGGGGGCAATGGGCACAGTTCCAAAGACTATAGTAGATCTGTGGCTGACAGTGGTGTTGGTAATGTGCCCATTGAGACAAAAAGGCAAAGTCTTTGTGAAATAGCACATGCATTTCTACAGTAGCAAAAGTCTGCAAGTAGGCTACAGTCACAGGGAGCTGATGATTATTTCTCTCATGATACCAGTATAATAATTATTATACAATAGAGACTGTCTGTGTTTTCTGTCCAGAGTCTCTGTGGATAACTGGAAAGACTTCTGTCTGCCTCTCAGGTTCTGCTGAAGGCATGCAGGATGACCACACCCAGCATGGTGTGGAGCCCACACTGAATAATAATAATAATAATTTATTTAAGTCCAAACAACAAACTAAACTCAAGTCCATGTCAAATTCCAATGAAAAAAAAGCTTCTTCACCTTAAAGCACTGAGTGATTTCTTTCTGTTTTTGCAACAGTGTAGCCCTGCTGTGCAGCAGTTCTAACAATCCCTGAAAAGAATTTGTGCTAATTCAAAAATAACACACAGATTTCATTTATCAAATGTATTCTGTAACTTATTCCTGTCACATTTAAGTTCATATAGTGGACCCAAATGCAGACAAGGAGGTATGTGAACAACAAGTAATTTAAAAAACTTACTAGGCAGGGATGAAAACACCAAAAAAACAGCTACAGCTAAATAGCGCAGGGAAACTTGAAGATGAAGCAGGGGTCCAACAAAAGTCCAATAAATAAAATCCAGAACTGAGAAAAAAAAAATCAGGAGCAGTAGCAAGAACACGGGTAAGTGCAAGATGAAACAGAGGAACTAAAATAGGAAACACTTTACGATCAGACAAAGACACACACTAACACAGAAACTAAATAACACAGAGCAGGGCAATTAAACACAGTCGAGACTAACGAGGGACCGGTGAAACAGATCAGAGTGCAACTTTTTTTTTATTTTTTTTTATTAAATGGCGGGAAAACACAAAGGCAGGAAGTAGAAACAGAGAAGACAGAGCTACAAAATAAAACAGAAAACACAGAACAATAAACTTAAAACCATGACAATTCCACCTACTCACTGGTGTCAAATTAAATTAACAGTAAAGAAGAAGTAGGTCAAATGGCAGTTTAAACAGTCAGGCAGTATGCATGATGTCACTCACAGAGCTGTTGTCAAGCTCAGAGTGTGGTGGCACTGGGTGCCACAAGCCACCTGTAAGGGCTCCCACCTATCAATCAAAATAGCCACACTGTTAATTTTGGATAACTTTAAGCCTTAATATAATTTGAACAGTCTGTTGTGATGTTGAACATTTTAACATGGAGACCTATAGAGACTGGTTCAATGTTTGAGGAACTGCAGTTTTTTGGCACTTCCACATTGGCTTCACAGCCACGGAGGTTGCCGTTTGATGAATGATCGAATATCTTTCGTCCATTTGTCGATGTGTCAAAGTGCACCACTGACCTACAGTATGACAGTGCACAACAAATTTAGTGTCTCTATAAACAACAGGTCATGTCACGCACTCATTTGAAAATTGAACATTTGGCCAGATGATCAAAGTCATGAGGGTTTCCTCCAGGAAATTTCAAGCCACTCTGGTCATTAGTTATGAAGATATGTTGATTAGAGACAAACAAATGGATGGACAGAGGTGATCATGTGACCCCCCCCCTTGGCAGAAATAGTGTAATTAATGGTTCTCAATTCATTCCATTATCGCATTAAATACAGCACAAAGTGCACACAGTGAGCACTCGGATGACTCGCTCTCTTTTTGTCTCGTCAAGTCTTTTGTGTGTGTCTTTTAAACTCAGTATATTCTCTTCTCCCTCTCTGCTTGCTTTACAAGCCAGAATTACCACTTCCAGGGTGTGAGAGCCATAAAGAGACGGGTGCATATAAATGCAACCAGGATAATGGGGGTGTGATGGGCAGTGCTGAAAATTTTACTGCCTGTTAGTACCTGTTACATGTTGCTTTTATTCATTTATCCCCCTACTTTATAGGGAGGGACACTTAAATGGGGATACTGCTTGATTTAAAACTACCTTGCATAATGGTGTTCCCACTGTCCAAATTTGAGTGTGTGAAAAACCCTCTCCCCAAGGCCTTGACTGAAAAAAAGACACTTTGTCCACAGGATGCTTTTGTCACTCCACATAATGGGTGTTTTTACTGTATATTCAAATGAGCCTTAACACACTGTGCTGGTAACTTGCTAAAACGAGTCAACAACCCCTTTAGTACTCTCACTTTATCCACAAAATCCTCAAATATGTTATCAAAATGCTCTTTCCAGCTCAGAGATATTATACACCTGCAACCGTCAGTCCAGCATGAAAGGCTGAGGTGAATGGCTTTTAATGTGTGTTTTTTATCCTTTCACGATAAACTGGTTCAGCATTATGCAGGATAAAGATTAATATGTTACGTTGGACGTTTTTCTTTGGTTTGCTTCATACAAAAGAAAACGGTTGAACGAGAATGAATTCTGTATCGTGATGTCTGTACAGTTTTTATACAAATCTGATGACTCAGGGACAAACATATTTTTTGGTCTTTTCAAATTTAATGTAGGCCTAAAATTTAATCTGGATATTTTAGAGAATCCAGGCTGTTTGGGGGATCTTGTTGATCTTGTTCAGACATCATCTTTTAGCATTGGTGGTATCAGGGGTGAGCTCACAGGCTTCAAACCCCTGAATGCTTCTCTGCAAAGCCTCGAATTTTCACACCAGCCAGGAGAGTTTCCAGTGGCCAGTTTTCATGCCCTGACAGTCAGACCACCAAACCGATGCAAGACAAGTAAACACAGCTGTGTTTACACAGAACTAAGTTGTAAAAAGCTTTAGAGTGTTCACTCAAATAAACTTTATTATCATTAACTTCACCACACAAGCCTGCAGACTGATTATCAAACAAACATTATGTTAGAAAGCGTCTTGACCCTGTTGCACCCAAGCCTCAGCACAGCTTCCCTGCCTCTTCTCCCTAGAGTCCAACATGCAGTCTGCTGGACTCGTCCCTATGCACTGGGCTAATTTAGTGGCAGCTAACACTAACTGCTCACTTATTATCTCTCATTTCAGATAGTGGCAGTTTAGTTTTGTTGTGTTTGCTCTAAATTTTACAGTAAATGCTTAATTTAACTTATTTTGAAGTGTGCATTGGTAGCTTTTTTCCAATTATGAGCCCTCTTCTTTTTGTTCTTTATTGTTCCATATGGAATGCAAGTGAAGTAAAATGGCTGGAAGTAGTTTCTTATGCATTGTAGTATAGCTTTGTTGTAATTACTTAAGGAGGCTACTGTTTTGAAGTAATAACAACAATATCAATAATAATAAGACAAGGTAGCTTTTTATTTATCCCCGATGGGAAATTCCAGTCTTACATCAGCAGATATATAGGATATGTAGGAACCAGAAAATGAATAATAGATAGTAAATAAATAAGTGGAAAAAAAGAAGGGAAAAAAGTAATAGTATGCATAAATATAATATAAAATGTATAAATACTGCCCACATGTATTGTTAGCAAGATAGTATAGTCCATTAAAGGTAACCATCATGCTGTGCCTCCATTAGACTGGCTGAGACTGAGTCATTACGGAAGGCCTCATTAGTCATCAAATGGCTGTTGGTATGCTCCTTTACAAAGAGGCTGAGATAGGTTCTTCATGTTGCTCATTTTGGACTTCATTCTCCCCTCTGCCATCTTCTCTAGGCTGTTAAGAACACTGGGCCAGTGTTGTAGTCAAGACTACCTAAACCGAGACAAATACCAGATATATTGAGACTTTTTTTCACTTTATTGATTGTTTTTCACAATTGAAAATGAAACATCATATATAGAAATACAAGACCAAACTTTTCGCCCACCAGAAATGACAATATATACATGACATATAGGACAAAACTTCATACTTGTTCAACCAGGTATGTAATCAAAGGTTGCCATATCGTGCTGAAATTATCATTAGGACGTCGTAGAGCCAGTCTAATCTTTTCTAGCTTCAAGAGTTGCAGTGTATCTCTAACCAAATGTTTAAAGGAGGACGGGGCAGTCCAATTTAATAAAATTCTTCTTCTCGCTAAGAGGGTGTCAAAAGCAATGTGATCAGTTTGTGCCCTAGGAAGATGATCATCCTCACACTGAATACCAAATATGGCCGTGAGAGGGTCTGGGTTTATTGGTCTTTTACATATCTTGTATAGGGCATCAAATATAGAGGACTAATAACCCGAGAGTCTCGGACAAGACCAGAACGTATGAGCTAATGTTGCAGGTGAAAAATTGCATCTATTACATGACTCATCAATTGCTGGATACATCTTTGCGATTCTGGCTTTAGACAAGTGCACTACTTGGAATTGAAGTAGGCCATGCCTGGCACAAATTGATGAGGAGTGTATCTTTGAAAATATATATGACCATTCAGTATCTGTAATATGTAAATTCAGATAAGCCTGCCATGCTTCTCTCAATGCATCAAGAGATGCTGTTTCTAAAGATGAGTTTCATATACACAACGGATATTATGCCTTTGTTAGATGGAGCTGTTGGGAACAGAGTATCCATGGGCTGTTGTTGAGGGATTGCAGGAAATTATCTTGTTTGGTTACGAATCCAATTTTGGACCATGTACGCAGATATTGATAGACTAGGGGGGCAGTAGATGCACGGCAGGTGAGATGGGCATTGCTGAATACAACAAGGCTGGGAGGGATAATGGGGGGCTTGCATAAACCTCAATTTGCATAGATTTGAAGCCAGTAAGTCAAGGCTCTCAGGTTGCCAAATAGTGTAATTGAAAATGAGGTAAAGCCATCCCACCTATCAATTTGTAAATAATTTGTCTTTGTAAAAATTTCTTACGGATATGAGGTGGTTTCTTATTTAAAATTAAGTCAGAGATGAACTTATTGAGATTTGAAATTTGTTGATAAAAATTGGTATAGTTTGGTACAGGTATATGAATTTGGGTAATACGTCCATTTTTATTAGGTTTATTCTGCCAGCTAATGAGATAGGAAGAGAAGACCATTTGTTGAAGGCCATCTTGGTGCGTTCTAAAGAGTAGCAAAAGTAAGTTTAAAGAGGTCTGAAATTTACAACTATACCCAAGTATGTAAATTTATCAGTAGTCACCTTAAAAGGATAGGAATTAAAAGAGAGCGATTGTACAGCAGAGTTGACAGGAAAAAGCTCACTTTTTGAAACATTAATCTTATACTCAGAAAGCTCTGTAAAGCGATCTAGTGTAGTCGTAATGTGCAACAATGTAATCAGGGGTGTCACTGATATATAACAATAAATCATCAGCATATAACAATAACTTCTTCAATACTTCTTTTCCACTCCCTAATATGCCGTAAATCTCAGGTGAGGAGCGCAGTGATGCTGCGAGAGGCTCGATAGCTATGCGAATAAAAGGGGTGACATTGGGCATCCTTGCCTCATGCCACGTTGCAACGGGAAACATTGGAAGTCCATATTATTGGTGCGTACTGACAACATTGGGGATTTATATAACAATTTTAACCATGATATGAATTTGGACCAAATTTAATTGTCTCTAGACACTGAAAAAGGTACTCGACCCTATCGATATGGCTGTTTGGGATCCACGTTCTGCATGATATTATAAGCCGACGAACATTAAAAAAACAGAGGCGTGTTTTTTTTATAAAACCAGTTTGATCTGGAGAGATAATTGAAGGTGTGGTAGCTTCTAAGATCTTAGCTAACAATTTGCAGTCCATGTTCAGGAGTGATATTGGACGGTAAGACCCACAACTAAGGGGATCCTTACCGTTTTCCAATATAACTAAGATAGAAGCCTGAGAGAACGTGGATGGAAGTTGGTCTTTGACAAAGGATTTTTCAAAACTTATCTCCAAATGTCTTAAAGAATTTGACCGTGAAACCTTGAGGTCCTGACGCTTGTTAGAGAGCTGATCTAATTGACCCCAAAGACAGAGGTTCTTCCTATTGCTCTGAAAAAAATGCAAATCTGGTGCAAATCCATGCTCTGAAAAAACGACTCCAGCCTGAAAGGGTCGTGGATCACCTCAGAGGTGTAAAGGGAGGAATAAAATACTGTAAACTCTCTCTTATTTATCCCACTCATCATTTGAGATCTGACCGTCATGCTTATGGATACTTACGTGATCAGGGTAGAGACTGTGAACTGCCTAATCTGAGGGTTCATACAGATTAGAGCGAGATTGAAGCAGTCGCTGCTCTGTATAATGGGTGGTCATCAAGTTGAACACTGTCTGCAGAGCTGACCTCTCCTTTAAAATTTCAGGGGTGGGAGCAGTTGAATATTTACAGTCCAGCTGATGAATTTGGTCTGTGAGATCTTTATGGCACTGCTCTATATTCTATTCCTGCCCTCCCAGGTAGTGTATGAAATAATCTCTCCTTTCAGAAAAGCTTTAAGCAATTCCCAAAGAATGGACTTGCTAACATCTGATGTATCATTCATGTACAAGAAAAAAATCTATTTGTGTGTTTATATGGTTAACAAACCCTTCATCAGTGAGTAAAGCATTGCTACAGTAAAGCACCACGAGCGCTGAGTTTTCTGTCCTAGGGAAAGATATTTGCAAAACAGCTATTAGCCAAAATTATAGATATATTATACAGGGTACCTGTGACCACAACATATGTCCCTCAGTGGTCTGCAGTGACAGTCTTCATAATAAAGGGAGTATTCTTATAAACAAGAATATCAGCTCCCCTAGACTTGCTTTGATAATTGGAGTGATATAACTGCCCTACCCACCCTTTGCATAGTCTGTTATGGTCAAGGGTGACATGGGTTTCTTGAAGGACAGCAATATTGACATCAAGGCTTCTCAAATGGGATTTGATATTGTAAATAACCATTGGTGTTCCAACTAGTACAGTTTACTGTTATATCATCAATACTTCTGGTCAGCACTGAATTAACCATAATCAGCTGTTAAAGCATCCACAGAATACCACTGACACTGCCACACACCCATTAATACAAAATATTAAGTTATACGAACAAAAAAAAAAGAGAGGTAAGAAGCCCTAAGAGTACCAAGCGTGTTACTCTTCCATTGCACTTTCATATGCAGAGAAAGAAAAACAACAAATGAAAACACACTGCTCCTTAGAGTGTTATATGTTTCAGTAGTCACAACCAGTGGCGTCACAGTCCATGTTTTCCATGCGACCCTGCTCACTGCCGCTTGCGTGTTTACCTCTGAAGTACACAGAGCCGAACCGCAGGAGAGCAGAGCGCGAACGCATGGGTAATGGGTAAGTAATGTAAAGTGAAAAGGTATATTGCAAATAATGGGCAAGACATATGGCTGTTGAGACCAAGTTTTCATTCCTGGTTTAATGGCTCCACATTGGTGCAGATTTCTAGTTTTCTGGCAGGTGGAGGGGAAAATAGGATGGGTGAAAGAGGGGCAGGGGAGTTAACCATCGTGATGGCCTGGTTTATGAAGATGTTGGTAAGTCTAGGGTGGTGGTTAGAGAACAGTCTTCTCCTGTATAATGTTTCCATGATGATGAGTTATAAAACACTTGCCCTCTTCATTTTGTGCAGGTATGTATGGCACCTGCAATTGTTTCTATTTGTATTTTAGCACAATTTAACTGGTGTTGTTTAGCTGGTAAAGCAGCTGAAGGTGTATGGAGGCGTCATCGTCTTAGATTAATCAATTGATTGACAAAGCTTTAATTGGTGCTCTGAAAACATTTTCGGAGCCACCCCAGTTTCTTAAGCCTAGTGACGTCCCTGGTCACAACTAAAGAAAAACTAAAGAAGAAGTCCCTGCTTTCAGTATCCAGATATAAACATGTAGAACCACTCATGATAGAAAAGGAAACTAAATATGTACACTAATACAATATTGTGGTCTCCTAGAAACGAGGATATGTGCTTATGAGTTGAATATCAAAATGTAAATAAATGAACATATCTAGAGACATGAACCACAGCTGAGCCTAGGATGAAAAAAGACTCACGAAAAATATATGCAGTCCAACTCTTGATGTGCGTAATTGTTCATCCAAATACGTCCCATGCCAGAAATAAATAAATAAGTGTCTTCCATCCTTCCTTATTATTAACAGGTCTATAGAAAATAAATGAGGGACTGACCAAAACTCAAGCGAAAAAGACATGAAATAGATAAATAAATGAAAGAATAATAATATTGATGATGATATTTGGATGAGAAGCAAAATTTTTTTCAACTTAAGTCGGTTCAGGGCAGTAAAAATTTACACCAAGAAAGGTTACAGTACCAGTGAGAGAGATCAGCATATCTAAACACCATAGATGCCATTTCATCTCTGAACTCCTTTTTAGGAGGTCTTGTTTGATTTCAGCACGAAAAGTCACAGTCAAAAGAGCGTTCTCCTTAGCCATGAGTGTTTGCTTGAGTTAGGGTCTAGCTAAACTTTGCACGCTGCCGTGAGGGGTCCAGACTAATTCAAGACCAAGAGTCTGTCAGTCTTTACCCTACTTATGTAGCTAACATGTAGCTGATATTCTCCAAATATCTTTGAAAAATCTGCCAATGTGTGGGCATCATCCAGTCAGCATATTGATGGTTTATATACTGCTGGGTGTTTTCTTTTGGTTTTACAGATAAACTCTTTGTGGTTTAAAAAGTCAAATGTTATCAAAGAAAGTTTGTCTGTCAGCTAGTGGTTCTTGTGGTTAAACCTTGACCTGAACTCTCAAGCCATGCCATGCAAGTGTTTGCTCTGTAACTACAGATTGTAGAAGAACTATTTGAACAGATTCTCAGCTGCTTTCATCATCATTTGTCTGACTCTTACTGCGATCTGAAGTGGTAATATATATTCAGTTCATTATGAAACTCTCAGGACAAATTAGACATTATTAGGTGATTAAGGTATTATTAGGTGATTTATTAGGTGACTGAGACCTTGAAAAAGTCATCTTGAGACCAGACTTGGGATGAAGACCCATCTTGAATACTACAACATTGGGACTGGCCTCAACTGGTTCACAGAACATATCAAGCATCAGTTTTTGGGAGTTCAACTCAATAACAAACTAGTTTGACTCCACCACACCCACCTCAAGCCACCTCTTGTTTCATTGGAAGTTTATTTTATCTCTTTTGTCTTGCTGAGGTTTAGCTGCAAGTGGTTGATGTTACATCAGGCGACAAATCCCTTCACTAGACTCCTGTACTCACCCTTCTTGCCCTCAGTGATGCAGCCATCATCTGAGGATTTCTAAAGGTAAGTATATCCAGAATTCAATCAATATGGCAATATGAAGGCAGACTGCTGTTTTTTTTCTATCCAGTATGATTGAATTGAAGCTCTTAAACCATTTACATTTAGTCATTTAGCAAATGCTATTATCCAAAGCGACTTACAGAGAAGGGAACAATCAAGGTACACTGCGATAAGAAGCTGTTAGTGCAACAATAAGTAGGAACTCGTAGTGCGTTCCACCAACGGGGAACAACAAATGGAAAAAGTTTAGATTGCCTTGAGGGATCAGGTGGCAGAGCCAGGCGTTGCTCATTGGAGGAGCCAGTCTGCAGGAGAGTGTAAAACAGCATACCGTCCATTGCACCTTCATGGCTGAATGGTGTTGAAGGCACTTGTAAAGTCAAATAATTATACTCACTGTGCACCCTGCCTCTTGAGATGAGAGTAGACCCTGTGCAGTGGATTAATGATGGATTCATCCACACCACACTCTGCCTGGTAAGTGAAGTGCAGGAGGGTCAAGAGAGCCACCAGCGACCAGCTCCAGCCTCTCAAAGATTTTCATTGTGCGGGAGGTCAACATCACTGATCTGAAGTCACTGAGAGCACTGGTCAATCCTCTTGTAGGCACTGGAACAATCGATGATGGATGGATGTTTTCCATAGAGAGGTAACATCTCTACAGCTTTCATTTTATAAGATCATTATGTATTTGCCACATGAAGCAACCATTTTACTTTACTGTATTTATGTTAAAAGCACCCTTAATTAAAAATGAATTGAGACAAGCATATAAATCAATGTGCCGTACAATTATTTAGACTAACATGCCGTACAAGTAGTCTCACCAAACCACAGTGAGTCCTGCTAAACACAGGCTAGAGGTGAGCGTTAATGAATAGTCATAATCTCAACAGCCACAATTGGCACTCCTTGAAACAAGCTGAAGTTTGTTAGACAGAACTGAAGTTTATAATACTCTCAAATCAAGATTTTGCACTTTGGTAACAGGCTTCTGTTTGTAAAAGCCAAGAAGGTGGGAGCTGTTGGTCTTATGACACTGTGGCTACTACCTGGGAGCAACAGAAAAAGGTTTTTGCGAGCACTGGTTCACTGTAAAAAAGTACAATATTCAGATAAACCATCTGTGTTGGACAACTTTCATTTAAAAACTAAACTAAACTAGTTGAGATGCAGCTCCCGTGCTCATCTCTCATTTGTAATCTCTCAAGCATCATCTCTCCTCAAGCAGCCAATTGTGGATAGAATCCATAGGGCCTACTGTATACTTGTTGAGTTTAATCTTAGTTTTGTGGCCAAGATACAGCAATATTGCTATTTTTGACAGAGAATCAGAGAGTTAGGGTGAATCTTTGGTCTTGTATCAGTGACTACTGGATGCTTTACTCTGGTAGCTTCCCTTTTCTGATGCTGATCATAAAGGTGTTACTTTTTAATGAAACTTTCACCAACTGCACCTTGGACTATTAATGAATTAATCTTGCTTAATGAAAATGGGTTCAGTTCTCATTAAACCATTCATCAAGATCATATTACATCAGACATTAGCCTGTGCATGCTGGCTGACTGCTAGTCTGAGAAGCAAAACCTTCCTGCTAAGATTTAGCTATTCAATCCTGGCTATGGCCTGCGGCTTTAGATGAGTAGTTTTGTTGCCATTTTTTATGGGAAGTTTTGTGAACACAAAACTCTTCCTCCTCCTCTTTTCTCTCCCTGTGGCATGGGTAAAGCTGGATTTATGCTTCACTGTCAAGGTGTTCCTGCAGTGTCACTACAGATTCCTCTGACTTATAGGAAATGATTCATGGTTCAGCTCAGGATTTAACCTGCTGATAGTCGCAGCACCCCTGCAACATTACATTGGTTGAATCGTGCATTATACAGTTAAGGCCAGGTGATGCATTCATTATGCAGCTAACTGTGCTTACATTCTTTGTTTCATTTGTAAAAAGAAAACAATGATTGCAGAATGAAAATGATGCAGGCTGAAGGCAGCCACTTGTCAATCAAAGTAGCCATGCTGATAATTATGTGTAAATTCAAGGCTTAATATAATTATGATTAGGTTCACCTTCAGTACAGTTGGCATGAACAGGGAAATAAGCCATGGGGACCAAAATGGTTAAAGCAGGCTGTAAACATGTTTATTTCTGCTGTCGAACTGAGCATTTTGACATTATGGAGACTGACTCACTTCTGTAGCCAACCTCAAATGTCTTCTTCTTTTCAGCCATAAAGTTGGTTTAAGTAGGTAGTAAGTAGATAGTATCAATGAGATTCAACCATAGAGCAAATATGTATGATGTAAAATCAAAACAAAAAGGGCTGAAAAGAACTGCAGCATTACCAACTGAGCAAAATGGGCTACTGCACCACAATTTAGTTTAGGGTCATAAGATCAAGATGTCCACGTCACAAGGCAGCAGCAGCAGCAGTGCAACAAGTTCACTCACATCATAAACAAAGTAAATAGTATATTTGTCCTCACTACTTATAAGAAGTTTAGTTTCAGATACAGCAAAGAGACTACACTCCTTGTTTCCAGTACTTTTGTTTGACTATCTTATAGCAGCATTAGTATGCTGCACACGACACAGAGAGGAGAGTGTCATTAATCTTCTCATCTAACTCTTGGCAAGAAAGTAAATAAGCAAATTCCCCCAAATGTCAAACTATTACTTTAAAATAAGTAATTGCCTTTTTGCTTCTTGGTACTGGGCAAGTTGTGAAAAGTAGTACAGTAGACTGATAAAAGCAGTGAGACTCAACTATAGAGTAAATGTGTGTGCTATAAAATCAAAACAAAGAGCTAAATTAGGCTAAAAAGCTCAATGCTGCAAAGTGACAGTTGTGGGATCGTCTACAAACTGCATGACTAACTGGGCAAATGGGGCCCAGAAGAAAAGTTAGTCATGTCATGACTTCAAGCTGTCCACCTCACAATGCAACAGCATTTCACTCACATCATTAACAAAATATATAGCATTTGGTGCCCACTTCTTCGTTTCATCCCAGATACAGCACACAAATGTACACTTCTTGTTCCCTGTACTTTGGTTGGACTATCTTATAGAAGCATTAGTACGCTGCACACTAAACTCTTTGTCCACCCGGCTTATGATGACACCTGCTGTAGCTGCTGTGTCGGCCTAAAGGCCCATAGTTTGCTTGTCCTCATCGATATTACTCTGGAGAACCGCCAAAACTCACCTCTGCTAGCAGAGAGAAAGTCACAGTATGAGGGAATAGTTAGAGTTAGTAAAACAGAGATTAAGGATCATAGAGAGATGGAGATAGGATATTACAGAATAAGCAAAATGGATGTTTTTCAGAACAATAAAAACATGAAAATATAGAGGTATGGAGAGACGATTATAAACGTGCTGACGTGTTAACTGTTGGGTTTAAGTATAATGAATGGAGCTTGATGCCTCACTCTATAGATACTGCACCTACAGCTACCTGGAAAACACTCAGTAGCTGTTCTTACAGCCTCTCTATATGCTGTCTGCCTCATGAAATTATCATTCAGTCACCTCCAAGGACATTCCACTGATGACTAATTTAAATATTGGACTCAATATGTCAAATGGTGAGTTTGCTTCTAGCTCCAACACAATGGAGCAACATTAGTTTTCACAGCTTTTGTCCATCTCAGGTGTAAATCTGCAACAAACTTGATTGGCAATAATGAGAATCAATGCCTTGTCATTATAGTCGAGATGATCTCACAGATGACATATTGTCTGACCCCCATCAAAACAACAAACTCACCTGACTGTAAAAAACCTGCTTGTGCGAAAAATTGTTGAAATTATGCAGAATGCTACATTTTGTGTGGAATTGTTTTTACTATATATTTAAACAGGGGGAAGCCAAAACAGATGCAATGATACAGTTTCTCTGTTGAGAAAATAATGAATTGGTTTGAATTGCAAAAGGTGGTTAAATATAAATTTGGTTTGAACTTATTGACAAAACCTTCTGAAATGGTTGTGTTAACTATTATAGCATACATAACACATGTGCAACATCAGTCGAACTTCATCCAGGTGAACAATGTGGTAAAAAACTGACGAAGTGTTATGAAAGATTAACTTTCTGAAAGTCTGTAGACAGAACTTAAAAGGTCCAGTGTGTAAACTTTAGGGAGATCAAATGGCAAAGCCCTAATTAAATCTATTGTCCATAAGTATTTTTATTTGCATATACTGTAATCACCAGAAAATAGAATTGTTATGTTGTTACGTGTTCCCTTTCCCTTTTTATGTATCCACAGAGGGAGGGGTTCTTTTCCATGGAGTCCGCCATGTTTATACAGCAGCTGAACCACTTGCACAGTTGAGGGTGAGGCAAGGGGTATTACTTCGCATCCAAATACCAATTCTTATGAATTGACTTGGTGATCTTTTCTACAGCTTCCTGCTGAAGCAGATTAACAGCTTTTACAGAACATTATTGCCGGATTGCAATACAATACTGAATAGGAAACCACCAGGAATCATGTGGGGCAAGTTATATTTCCAGCCAGCACAGCATATTTTACATCTTTCTGGCCACAGCTGATTAGCTACATCAGGAGTGTTCAGATCAAGTAGGGCTCAAAGGAAATGAGAAGGTAGACATGTGGCAAAATGATGAATAAAAATATATCTAACACATAATTACATATAATGCATCTAATGACATACAAATCTTACTAAGCAAAGCAAGTGGTTTAAAATGATCGTAAATGTTCCCAGAGAGAACCCACACAGACACAGGAAAAACATGCAAACGCCACAATGAAAGGCCCCAACTGAGGTTCACACCAGAGGCTGTGAGGTGACACTGCTAACCACAACTGTACTAAAGGTGAAAGGCACAATGCTACATTGGAGAATCCACTTTATATAGAAAAGACACATCATGAGAAGTAAGAAATCTTCTAATTATTTAAGAGTAACATGAATAACACTGGGTTACAAAATAAAAAAAAGAATTAGAACCATTTTGCACCGCTAAATCAAAAAATGACATCCATTTCTGGTTTTTATGCTAATTTGATTTAGAAAAATCCGATTTTCTGAAAAAATTGTTTTCTAACAGAATGTGTTAATTAAATGTTACAAACTTGTTAATTTCTGTAAATTGAATAATAGACATTGATAAAGGTAAGTACATTGAATGTTACGTCGTCAATGTGCAAAAATTCAGGGCATGAACTTCTGTTTCTTCAAACCTCTCAGCAGCAGGATTTCTCTCTTCAGAGTCCAACAGTACTCAGCCATCATGACTACATCCCAGCGTCCCTGATACCTGGTCTCCATCTCTTTTATGTCCTGATGGAATCTCTCCGCCTGCTCATCACTCATTGATCCCAGATTCTCAGGAAACCGACCCATATGAGAGAATAAGTAATGCATTTTGTATGCTCATGTTGCATCCAAGGTTTCTGAAAGCAGTCAGCATATTGGTGACAAGTTCTGCAAAGTTCCTGGCCTTGTTGTTGCCAAGAAAGTTCTTCACGACCAGAACAAAAGCCTTCCATGCTTCCAGTTCCACTTCGTTCATTGAGTTTTTAAACTCAGGATCAGTCACATCAGTAACATCAATAGCGCAGAAGTAGCAGTCAGTGACATGGTTTGTCAGCTCCCTCCAAACCATGGGAATTCCAAACTTCAGATAACTCTTCTTGCCTTTGTTCCACTGACGCAGATACTCGGTGCATGACTTGCATACCATGTGTGGTGCCCAAGTTTTATCCTAGTCACCAATGCACACTTTATGAAACTTGTGACTAGATTCCTGTTAGGAACAATGGTGTATTCACATTTTTGCAAGATCTTCTAGTTGAAACCATTTCATTCACTTGTAATATATATAAATATATATATAAAATAAATAATTAGTCATAAGTTGGCACATGCAAAATCTTCATAATTCGTTTATTGCAAGAAATATAAAAGAATTTTGCATCATATAATGTGAAAATACCCGTACATGTAAACAAAAACATCAAAAAACAAGTATAGCTTAGTTCAGAAAGTTGACCTGATTGAGCAAAACCAATGTGATTTTTGGATTCAGCACATCAAAATTATCCTAAATCACCTAAAAAAAACCTTAAACAATAAATTTGGTGTTGACCAGTCTAATTATTTCTTATTTTATTTATTTATTTTCTGCCAGTCTACTTTAATTCAGTGGGGTGAGGTAATGCTTGTACCTGTAAGATTGTTTTCCAACTGCTGGTTTGTTGACATGGTTGTCACTGAATTAGTTTAGTTTTATAGTAGCTTGATTCTTGGAACACACAAAGCACACTTGCCTGAGCAGATCCCAGCCCTAAGCCTTACTTGAAGTGAAATTGAACTAAATCAAGAGAAGAAAGTTAAGCAGCAGGTTAGTGTTGAGCGTGTCTGCAGCTTTGCAATGCCTCTTTGGTTTGGAATGATGTAAATAGTTCTCCTTGGTAGTAACATTATATTATGTGTATTGTCTGTGTATATGCCATACCATTTGAGAACCTGTTACCTTTCACCTTGAAATGTTGTTGTTTTCTTAGTAAGGAGACATTTACTGCTGGTTGGACTCATTGGCTACTTCCTTGCACATAAGACATAATACAGAATATCTTTTATTTATAACCCCACCTCCCATCCATACTTCAAATTTCAAGTGTTTATCCATTCTTACATGAAAGCCCTGATTAGTACAGGTTAAAAAGGCTTTGTCATGGCCTCTGTTTGCCTGTGCATGCCTCGCTTCTACCGCACTGTTGATATGAAGCATTCCCTGGCAATATATATATATATATATATTTATATATTTTTATTTTAGTGCAAAATGAGGTTGAAAAATTAAGTCTGACAAAAACTGGATGTTGGTGATTCTGCACTCGTATTCAGCTGCCATAAATCAGCTGCAGTGGCTCCTTTATGGATGCCTCATCATGCATACAGGATGTCTTCACCATATGTTACAGCAAGGACTGTTGGCTGCCTCATAAATCAAGTCATATTTAGTGTTCCGGTATCACTGATACTGACATGTGTGGCACCGTGATATGTCACCTCTATATGTTAAGTCTCATAACGCTGTCATGTAATAAGTAGGTGTAATGATCAGATGGCAGGCGTGTGAAGGGCCATGCTTGCCAGATGTTTCTTTTGGAAAAGTGGGAGAATTCTTTGGATTTTCTTGGAAGAGGAAGGCTCCACATGCTCGACTGTAAATCAGATTTGTCTTTGAAACTGCACAATTAATTTCTCATTTCTGTTTACATAAATAATTCAAACTGATAAAACATTTCTCACATTTTATCTATTTATGAATAGATCTGACTCCATTAAGGACACATACAACACAGACACATTATGTTTAGATTGTGCGTTATGTCATCTTTGAATAACAAAGAGTTTTCAGCTTTCAGAGTTGAGAGAGCAGAGGAGGGAGAATTTAAACCCAGATTGAAAAACTACTCACCTGGGTCATTTCTGCTGAAGCCCTAAAAGGCCATACATACATACATTTTATTCCACCCGTTTTCCCGTGATGAGATAATTAATTCTAAATTATCTCGTTATCACGGGAAAACTGAGGAAATTATCTTGTTATCACGGGAAAACTGAGGAAATTATCTTGTTATCACGGGAAATGGGTGGAATAAAATGTATGTACAGTATATATGGCCTTTTAGGGCTTCCGTACATTTCTTTGCACTTCATAGAGTATACTGCTTCCCTCTGTCTTTGACTCACTTTGACAATACTTCATAGCGATGGAAGACGCTTGATTTGATTTGTAAAACAGAAAAAAAAAAGTTGGCCACTTGTATTCAGGTTCAGTCTGAATGTGGTTAAAGCAGATAATAATAATCATAATAACTGCCTGAACTGTGACACTAATCTAAATCTAAAATGCCTCCTTAAAGCTGTCCTTGCCACAAAAACACTGATACTGATGAAACCTGCTGAACAGTTCTACTCAGAGCTTTTAGGAATGTGCAACAAGTAACGTTTTGTCAGGAAACATGTCTTCATCAGAGTAAGAAGAGCAGTGGAGGTGTTACATAGACCTGCCCCCAGTAAAAACTGTCTGTGATAGACACATTCTGGGGAATTGCATGGATTATATAACTATCTATCATAATGGCATTATAGAAAAAGTGACAGCTTTTAGGAAACACTGCAGAGCAAGATACATTAATTTAATAAAACATCATAGGATGTTCATGAAAACAATGATTTAATTACATGTAGCAGTTTGTTAGATTGTAACCACGATGACAGTTCGGAGGCTGGAGGTGGGTGTCCTCTATGGGATGGCAGCACTCAACGCCCCAGAAATTTCAGGGTAGATTTTGATCAATTATTTGTTGCTGCTGGACAATATGACGTGTGTGTTACATCTCCACTTTGTTTTCTCAGTTGTGACGTTCATGCTGCAGTTCATGCCACAACGAAAAACAATTGAAAATGCATTTTTAAAGTGATTATCTTGTATTTAGCATTTATGCAAACAAGTCATTTTTATGGGGGCACATTTATTGCTCATTATTCACCTCATTAATTGTGTGTCAAACACATTAATTCAAGTATTATCATAAGGATAAAAACAGAAGCCAGTCTGTCTTTTTTCTAATTTATTTATGCTGAGATAAAGTTCTGTTCTCTTCAAAAGATAAAACTTGTTTAATTATTTCAAAGTGGATCCAAACCAGCAGTTAGTAAATCTACCTAATTACTGTAGTGTCTGTTATATAAAAAAAATGAGTATTTTATTTTTTCAAAAACTTGAAAGGGGAACTTTTCACATGCAGCTACAGCTTAACCTCCAATAATATCATATCAGTTCATGTACACCAATCAGCCATAATATTATGACCACTGACAAGTGAGATTAATAACACTGACTATCTCTGTTAGTTTGCGGGATACATCAGGCAGCAAGTGAACCTTCTGTCCTCAAAACTGACGTGTTAGAAGAAGGAAAAATTGACAAGCGTAAAGATTTTAGCAACTTTGACAACTTAGCAACCAAATTGTGATGGCTGGATGTCTGAATCAAAACATCACCAAAACTGCAGCTCTTGTGAGGTGTTCCCAGTCTGCAGTGGTCAGTAACTATTAAAAGTGTTCCAAGAAAGGAAAAGCGGTGAACCGGTGACAGGGTCATGGGGGCCCAAGGCTTACTGATGCATATGGGGAGTGAAGGCAGACCCGCGTGGTCTGATCTGATACTGTACCTCAAACTACTGAAAAAGTGAATGCTGGTTCAGGTAAAAAAAGGTGTCAGCACACACACTGATTTGCAGTATGTTGTGTATATGCCATGGGTACCCATGCAAAGCAAATCATTACAAATCAATTGCACAGAAATTCTAAAGATTACGAGTGATGACAGAATGATGACAGAATGATGACAGAAGAGCATCGGCAATAGAGGCAACAGCCTGTCCATCAAAGCAGAAACGTAGGTCAGTGTTTTGCCCAAGAACCATCCACTTCTCTTTTTGCCTGACTCCCTTGGATGGTCTGCCCTGAAGACAGTGCAGGTTTCAGTCAGGACGATGAGACAGGCCTCCTTAAAGTTTCTTTCCATCAGGTACTCGCTGGTTTGATACTGCAAAGTTTGAAAGACCGGACTTCAGGCAGATCTTTCCTGGTGTAGGTTAGGCCATTGTTGCTATCACTACTCAGGAAACATAAAACTTGAGAAATGTTAAGTGACTGATTTTTGACATCAGGCATGGCATGCAATCTTACCAGTTTCTTAAATATAACAAAGGGTATCAGGTACATACTTCTAAAGACATCATGTCATTTGTGAAACAGGAATATAAAAATAATACTCCAGTATGATATTTAAAAATTACTGAACAGCGTCTGTTAAAAAAACAACCCACTCTTGAAGCAAATCAAAGAACAGTTGCAGAGATCAGAAGGTCACAGTATCAAGACAAAGGCAGGAGACTGGAGTGTTCTTTGTTGTATAATTCAGTGATCCTGTCCTGTGAACAAAAAAGTGTCCTTTGATGTGATTGCATATGTTACAGCAACAGGTTGAGGAGATAAGCCAGTGACTTGATATGAGTCCTCAGGGTTTGACTTCATCTGGGTTCAAGGCTCTCCTGCTGGGGAGCTTGTGAATTTGTCATGAGATGATGTATACTTTATGTAACGGTTGAATGGTCAAATATGAGTTTGAAAAATCTGATCTCATGAGTCACTACATTGCAAAAGTTATTGATTTTTTTGTTCCAGTTTGAGAGTTTGGTTGGAGTTATTTTGACTATGCCACACCGCGACTTTGACTGACCGAAAACCATATTTGGAAACTTATTAACAACATGTACAACTGGAGATTTGACATTTCATTAGAAAAAGGTTCTTTATTATACAGGGATACCCACAGGGACATTTCTGTTACACATTCACCTCAAGGCTAAAAATCCTAAACTAGATCTGCTAGCACTTAACATAATATGCTTTAGGCAATTTTCTATTTCCCAACAGGCAGCAACATAAAAAAATCTATAAACATTTGCTACTTGAAAGGACATTGTCTGCCATTAAAATGTAGTTCTTTAACTTAAAATAAACCAATGAACCAAAGAAATAAGGTATAATCTACAAACCGGATTCCAAAAAAGTTTGGCCACTGTGTAAAATATAAATTTAACCTGCAGGACACAGCGGCTATGATTTCCAAATAACAAGACCACAGCAGACTTCTCCTCCTTCCATCAGTCTCAGATGAGCTTGAGTCCATGTTTCTTTTTGTCTTTCATTCATAGATGCAGTGACAAACAACAGCTTTCTGAAGAGCTCATGTAGTTATATCCTTTATACAGTCATCTGAGTTTTTTATTGCAACACTACCTTGTTGGTTTTGGCTTTTGCCTCTTTCTTGCAGAGATTTCTCTGGATTCTCTGAATCAATTAACAATTTTATGGATTGTAGATGTTATTGTCATATCACTCACTGTTTTACTATGTGACATCTTAGAAAGTAGTGAACCAAATTCCATGCTTACTTAGCCCTTTTGAGGAAGCCTACCTGATTCATTATACTCACCTCTTACTAATGAACATGTTCACCTGTGGAACGTTCCAAACAGGAGCATTCAACAACTTCTCCAGTCTTTTTCTGATCCAACTCTTTTGGTTCTGGTTTTATTTATGTTTATACAGTTCAACCCAAACACAGTTTTTATTGATTTCCTTACATTCAGACATGGTTAAAAGTTTGTATTAAAATGCATTTCTTTAAAAACAAAGTCAGATTGTCCAACAACGTCTGACCCCTCTCCATCACCGTTCTGGGCTCCAAATCTTGAGCCAGGGATAGTCTGCATATCAATTTTTTTCTTAATTTAATACTTTTTTTTTTAACTTTCTGAAACAATATCTGAGAACCATGGACAATTCACATAAATTGTCCAAGTGTAGAGAGGTGCGATAGGGTGCTGGTCTTTAACTTGTATCTTAGCCCAAACCTACACCCTGCCTTTGACTATGGTAGCTTGGAACAAGTATAAACATTTTCGCCTTTACACAGGTTGACACATTGTGACACCTATGGCTACCAGTGTTGCGAAGAATATAATCCCTCACCAGCTTCCCACCTATAAACATTCACAATTGTGTTTGTGGCTTGCTTTATGTCAGGACGAGGTTCTTGTAGGTTGAGTTTAAATTCCCACGATCATCAGGCTTCCAAAAGTGTAGTGCCATCATTTTCTTGACATTAAGTCAAACAATGCAACATTTTGAAATAAAAACTTGATATTTAAAAGATCATAAGAATTCATTTAATTTGTAAACTCACCTGAATTTATTAGTTGTGTAGTTATGGTTGGAAATAGAAAAAAAAGAAGAGTAACTTAAGGAAGTGACTGTTCTCTGTGACAACAGAATGTTGTCATACTCCTATTTACTGGTGTGGTCTCTATTACATCAGGAGCACTACATTTGTCTTAGTCTCTCCTGACAGGCGACTTGCTGTGAATCAGAGAGAGACAACTCAAAGAAGGAACTCTCAGCATTACCGTTTTAGGCATCAAAATATATATATATATTTTCTTCATCTCGAACGTGTTTTGCTGTTGTAACTCAGTCTTCCTCTCTCGACTCTTTGTGGTGCAGTAATGAGATTAATGGCTTGGTGTTGTGTCGTTGCGCTGCGATAACACCCTCTCGTACGGCTGGGTTGCTGTAGGCTTCTGGATGCCGCAGAGTGTTTTTTGATAGAGAGGAGGAGTGTTAGGGGGTGATAGCAGCAAAGGATTTACATTTTCTTTTGACAAGAATGGATAAAGGAAAGCTGAGGGGAGTGAGGGGTGCATAGGAGGTGCAGACAGAGAGTGATGGATAGTTGACTTTGTTTGCACAATAATTTGTATGCATGTTGGCCAAGTCTTTTTTTTTCTTTAATCTGCTGCTTTTTGATGTAAACTCTAGTTGGTTGAGGGCAGACGTTGCTTTACAGGGGCCTAGGATGCAACATTCCTTAAAATCTGTGAAAGGCAATTCTGAGACTTCTTTCAAATTACATTAAATATGTTATGATATATTACTGAAATGTGGATTTAAAGGTTAAAACCAATTTTCAGTCCAAGACTTTGTGGGCGGTCCTTATAGGGTGGCTCGATGACACGCTGAGGCCACCCTGAACATGCCCCTTCACCCCTAGCAGAGAGATAGAGATTAAATCATCTCGCTCAGAGTGTTTCAAAGTTAGTCATGTCATTTTCTGAACTCATGTAACACGTTTTAGTCGCTTCACTCCTGAGCCCTGACTTAATATCAATTATCTGGTGTAATAAATTATGAGTTTACTGTAAATGAACATTGGCTGCGGATGCCCCCCTCTGTTTTAATGGATTCAGTTCTTTTTGGTTGTATGTATAAAAAGTACTCCAGGGATTTGCATTTCATCAAAGCTAAGTGGCTTGTGTAAAAAATATTAGATCTCAGGTCTAATCTGAGATAACGCTATTATTTTGCCAGACTTGAAATGTCTCCTCCAGCCACTGAAACAATTGTACAACTGTTTTCATAAGTTGAGCTGCATTCCCCACCAAGAGTAAAATCATATTCTTGTGTAAATTGCCACTTAGGACCACAATTGTTTTAGGCATGATACAAAGCATGTTCCAAATATGCTTCAAACTTATCTTTCCTTCAAGCTTACCTCACATTTTCAGGGTTTTTTCTCAGCAGCCATCGATCTTCTGATGGTATGATACCAAAATCATACTGGAATTCATGTTTTTTTAATGATATCACTGCATGGGGATTAAGTTGAATGTATTGTATGTCTCCTCTTCATTATTATTTGGCAAAGTCGGACATGGTGGTCACTGCAAAGGATTAAACACATAGGAGCATACATATTGTAATTTTTCACATAGAAAGTAGCATTACAGGTTCTCTGTTGCCAAGGTCGAGTCAAGATTTATGTTAAGAACAGGCTTGAAATATATTTTATTTTCTGCTACAAACATAGCAGAGGACCACTGATAGGTTATTCAGATTATTGGAGGAAAAAAATGAGTGGAGATAAACAAAACAAATGTAATGGGTACTAAAATCTGCAAAAAATCTGTCTTCAAACCTAATTTCCAGGAGAATAAAATGTCTTTTGTTCAGGCCAATAAAGCGTTAAAGCCTAAATCCAGTTTTTTATATTAACAAAGGATCAGATAGTTGTGTAAGTAGAAGGGGACCATCACCACTAATCGCCACTAACCTAAATTGAATGTTGAAGTGGGAAGAAAAATATACATGTACAGACGTGATACTGTGTGATGGGATAGGGTTTTTTAACTAAAGAGGGAAACAGATTTTGAATGGATGGATAAATGACTAGAGAAAATGAGAAAGAGTAACTGTGCAAAATGTATGTAACATTTGAAAAGGAACCAGGTGTTTGCCCATGCAGAGCTCTACATGGTCAGGTTGAGTGCTTTGCCTTAGCCTGTATGGGAAACACAGTTTCTATTTCTGTTGCACCTTTTGCATCTTTGGCTAATACTTTAGCATGTATGGGTATGCAGTGAAAGGAGATCAGGATTGGTGTGATCCAATCAAATTTTGTGATTCTGGTTAGGAGTAGTGTTCTGGACAAGTTACACTGTTTTGATACGCAGATGACTGTTACAATTTAATTGTCCAAAATCGGTGTTCTGCTTGGCAAGTGGGCTGTTAGGAGATTGGACTCTACTAAGATAGGGACTGACCACAAACACTTCTGAGCTTCTTTATTGATATCGTCTTTTAATATTACCTAAAAGCTCCTTGTGTATGTAGAAGATGACTGAAGAAGTGCATGAAAATGTACGATTTTTGTTTTATGATGCACCGCAGCTACAGCTGTGATCTTTACTTGGTGCAGTGACAGCTATAGTAATTGTAGCTGTCATTCTGCTACACAACAGCGACCTGTGTTAAGTGGCATATACCTTCCATAACATCTGTTGTAAATACTATGAAAACATTAGGGGATGACTGAAGTACCTGTTAGTGCTGATCCACCCTACTATATACTATATAATATATAATGACGTGTGGTCAGGAGAGGCAGAGGAGGCAGAGCCTCACCTGTCATCATAGAAAAAATTAAATATATAATAATCAGTTCATGGATTTCATTTATGATTAAGGGTGAGACCATAATAAATTTTTTTTTAATGAAATGTGCGTCACGTGGGCTACAGTTTGTATGTGTAAAGACAATGAGATAAGATATGAAACATAACCCGTTAACTGCTGCTGATCAAATGGTGAATAATCTACTCTGTTGGGTTCATATATTTGTAAATCAGATTCTGATGGAGTCAGTGCCTAACCAGCCATGAACCTCACCGCACAGCACTGATATTATGGGTGTCTGTTTATCAAAAGTACTTGCAATGCTATGCTGCAGCACGATACCGCATGCCAATGCACCACTTTGGGCAGTGTAATGAAAAGGTACTACATACAGTATGTGATACATCAGTGATCCACATCGTGTTAAGCTAAGTGGTTTACTGTGTGTAGCTCTGTAGACTAAGGTGTGAAACCACTCTCTTGCTGGTCAAAGAATTATCCTTAAAAAGATTTCACGTCAAATTCTTCCTCTATTGCAGTTACATTAGAACACTTCACATAATACAGAAGTGAGTCACTACATGAGTGAATACACTAATACACAGAGTACTGAACAGCAAAGGAAAGGCAAGAAGGGTAAAGGAAACATAGTGGGCTTTCACTTAGTAGAGTATATTTAAACCTTTTAAAAATATCAATACTGTTTAATAGAGTTTGCCTACACATATAGTAATACAACTATATTAATGTGGATGCTAAGCCCTTTAGTCTTATTCATTTATGAAGGTCTTTTGCAACCTGATTGCCAGTATGCAATTTACACCTTTGAATTTTTGATCAAGAAGTTTTCTGTTTACATGAAGTTTAGCCATAGGTCTGTAGGTGTAGTGTCAGATGTAAACACTGTAGAAAGTCAAACAACCACTATTAAGCTTTTAGAAGTAGTGTAGCAGTATGGTATAGAAACTTGACAAATTATTGTCAACCCTGGCTGCAGTGTTGCCACATAGTTGGTATGCAGGTAATGTCTAGGCCCAGGGTGTCCACTCTCAACACTTTACCCAAGGGGCATATCTGTAATTCTGGGTTGTCCTGACATGACAGACTCCTTGCGAATAGCCCCTGCTGTCAAGAGACAAGGATGGAGAGGAAGGAAGAAAAGAAGCAAAAAGACAGACACATTTGCTTCTATAGAAAGTGGATACAATGTGCCAGGAGGTTTGAATACTGCTGCATCTTGAAGAGGGTTTAAATAAGATGAAAATGGAGAAAGAAATAAAGTAGGAGACGGAGGCTAAGTGAAAATTAGAAAGACTGAAAAAGAACAAAGATGAAGAAGTTCCCTAAAGCGTCGACCACAGAAGAGCTGGAACCCACTGATGCAGAGAGAGCAAAAGAGAAGGAGACCAACAGATGAAGCAAGAAGCATCCAACCACCTTTTCTTGGTCGTTACTCTTCTGAGACAAGGAGGCAACCCTTTTCAGAGACATCAAAGCCTCTAATTATTCTCCTACCCTGTTGGCCACGGCTCAACAGGATGGGAATGCTTCCTCTAATCTCAGAAAATCAGCCGTTAACTGTAGGTGCCAGCGACCACAGTGTTTCTTGCTGCTCATGAAGATTCTTTGTAATGCTGAGTGAACTGATCAGAATAACTCATTAAGCCATTTGTATTCATTTATACAATATAGAGTGTATGAACAGTGTCAAGTGAGTTGAGATCCCTGATCCGCTGACACAACAGAAAAGTTAAAATAACAACCTGTGAGACGGATGACAGAGTGTCTCACTGCCTGGCCTTGCAAATGGGGAAGTGAACCCCCCCAGCAGACGGCCTAAAAAATGGGTAACGAAGGGACTTTTCATTCATGCCAGTAATGGTAAGCCTTTGGACATTTAAAAAATATATATGAGTATGGGAGTAATGCATAAAGCTAAGCTAAAATGTGATTAATGATGATTCTGTGTTTAAACAAATGCAAAAATGAAATGTTGAAATGAGTGTATCCATAAGAAAAGATTGTGATTATAACTGAAGATTCTGACTGCTGGAGATTGTGAAATCATTGCAACAGTTAGTAGCTAAAGGAGTAATAATAACTAAATCATGCTGAGGGGTTGAGGAAGTGAAACTCAAGCAATCGGTCTCGAGAGAGGGTAAGAAGGGGATAAGTGAAGCGAACAGGAAACATCTGGAGGGACAAACAGAGAGGATGAACTATGACATCACCACCTAATATGGTTGGACTGGCAAGTGACACATTGTAGCCTGACAGGGGGAATATCCAGCAAACAAGGAGTATAAGAGCCACTGCACAACAGAGATCGTTGTTATTCTCGTCAGCCGGCACCCAAGTTCGAGACATGCAGACCTCAACGGGAGCATCGAATCTACGGACTTAGACACCAAACCACAGAGAGGGAAGATGAACGGCCCAACATCGCGAGAGAAGAATCCGGTGAGCCACGGCTGGCACGAGGGAGCCGAGCCAAGGAGGATAACCACCCCCAAATCAGCTGTGGGCCTCGTCTGGACCAACCGGAACTCTTTTCATGTTCATCCTGCCAAAGATACTACGGACATCAGGAACTTTCTGGGCTTTGGCCAAAGCCAGGGACTCTTGACGAAATCCAGCAGTACGGCAGTTGTGAAAGGATTGGATTGACTGATCACCGCTTCACCCTTTCCCTCCCTCTCTCCAAACTGGACCAATAACTCAGCAACAGCCTTCATATCAGGTTATCAAATTTATTATTAGTAAGAATAGAATATTAAGGGATAGGCTTAATCAAATTTGAATGAATTAAACTGTATGCTCGCCCTTGCTAAAACTTTGCAATAAATATATCCACTGCAGTTAAAGATCAAGTTGTGGACCTCGCTTTTATAATATCCCCTATAGGGCGTAATCATTTAGTTATTGTGTGTTCAACATCTAATGGTTCTAACAGGTTACTTTAGCCTACTGAAATTAACAGACCCTTAGGGCTCGCTGTCTGAGCCTTTAAAAAATATCCTAGCAACCATACCAAGTGCACAGATCAATGAGAGGAGAGCTGCCGTGAACGCACGCGGCTAGTATAGTATTTGGCTCATAGGGGCTATTCGGTCAGGTGCTATACTAGAGTGAGCAGGGTAGACGTGCGGATGAAGGCAGTTAGAAGCTAGGCGAATCTCCTCGCCACCAGCTTGAACAGTCCTCTGAACCAGCTTGAGGATCGGACCCGTGAGACGGAGAGCTGGTCCGGTACCACCTGTACAGGGGTTAACTCGGGATCTAACAACAGTTATCATCCACCACCCAGTGACTTATTGTAGAATAGTTTATTTTGACTTCAAATGTCCACTGCCACGCTTTGAAACTGTACTTGTGCATTGTAGTCTTAAGCAGGTATATTGTTTGACGTGTTCTTTGGCATTTTATCATGCTAATATGCAATGTGAATTTTTGACTTGATGGCTTGATTACAAAGTTTACCAAGATCACCAAAGTCATTGCAAAAAATTCTGTGGGCAACATGAATGTGCCAAATTTCATGGCAATTCATCTGTAGGAGCCTGAACACAGTCTAATTGTGTAATTAGGATGCAATAATTTCAGTTCATTTAACAATAAATTACATGTTTCATTGATTTATAAGGAATATTTACAGTATTAAGAAGGCTGCTGTATTTACAGTTCCTATTTAAAAGGTAATGCAATACATTACTTGTGTGATGTTTTGCAGAAGATTTCACTCTGATGAGGTGGTAGACTGGAGAGACTCACAGTGGTGTTAAGAGTCAAAATGCAACAGTTTGATAATTGATTTTAAATAAACATTTTGTTCATTGTGTACACTAATAATACAACTTTTTTCTTTATGAACTTTTTTTCTGGTTTGGAACAAAACCCAGATGCTTTAATATAACTTTGGTGCCTTGTAGAGAATGTGTCACTCAGTTGATAATCATTACTCTATCTGAAAAGCTAGACTAGGGAATGCAAGACACAGACAGGGGAGAACTACAACATGAAACAGGAAACACAAAACCAACTCAAAATCATTACAAAATCTTTTTTTTCCCCTTAGTATTCCACTACAGGGTAACCCATCAATCTTTGCATTTGGTATACTGTCAAAACATCAAGGTGATAAAGTGTGTACAAAGATAAGAATACAAACTCAAACTTGTTGTCATCATAGTAAATTCAAAGTCAAGGATAAATGTCAGTTACTTGCAAGTGTCAAGTGTATAAATCCAAAGCAGACAAAGAGGTTGCTTCTTACTCTACAAAGACTTACATTGACTGCATTGTCTTGACTAGATTCTTTCTAAAACTTTCAAAAATAGTGAACCTGCAGACAGCTAAATAATAAACTTTTTAAAAAGCCAAAATGAGCTGCAGATGTAGGTGAAAATCCTCTAGATTGATTAATCTGAGCCATCCCTTTCACATTGCCACGTTCTTTTTACATTGATATAGCCACTTCAGACATCAACTTATTCGTTCACTGAACTTTCCCTTTCCCTACGTTTGCCTTTCATTTATCTGCCATGTCCCGCCTTGCTGTCCTGCTGCTTGTTGGATCAGTTGGGAAAGTGGACAAAGGCTGTTTTCTGTGACTCCCAAAGAAGTTTCAGGGTCAACCATTAATATGCCTAAAAGTGGTTTAGCCTCGGGTGAAAAATATTGAAGTGAGATGCAACAAAAGCCGCAGAGATAAGTCAGAGCCAAGGACAAACAGATTGGCGCTCTATACAGATGCCAGAGCAGGAGCCTATTAGATTATCTGTAAACGTGAATTCTCCCTCCGACGTTTGACGGGGACTGAAAACTGATCCATATTTTGCTGGAGGGACTGCGACGCGCTCACAGAAAACTATTAAAAAGGTCTTTAAAAGATGGAAACTTCATTATTTCTGTGCCACTGCCGGATCCAATGAGGCACACATTTACACGTTCTCTCTCTCTCTCTCTCTCTCTCTCTCTCTCTCTCTCTCTCTCTCTCTCTCTCTCTCTCTCTCTCTCTCTCTCTCTCTCACACACACACACACACACACACACACACACACACACACACACACACACCCACTGCTGAAGGAAGTAAAACGATGCTAGCAGTGTGGAAGTGAGTTGAGAAACAATATGTTCTCCCCAAAATGTACTCCAATAGATTAGTTATTTTTATGTGTGGGTGTGTGTGTGTGTGTGTGCGTGTTTGTGTATCATTATCTCCATGTGGATATCGAGTAGGGGAGTGTAAAATAAAGTTCAGCTTAGTCTGAGAGTAAAGTGATTCGGTACGGCTTCAAAGCTATGAATTCATTATTTATCAGTGTTTTGAAAGAATATATATTGTAACTGTTGTTCTGATACACGCATATATTCTGCAGTATCTATATATTTTTTTATTTGCATTAATTATTTCGTTAAGTGTAAAAGGATTTAATATTCACAATGAAGCTTCATTATACTGAGCTGCAGTGACTCTACAGTGCGCTGAAACACTACGTAAGAGACATTCATCTTAATTGTTTTACAGTTATAATGGTCTTTCATCACTCTGTTAGTATAGAAATCTGCTGTATAATTGCTATTAGACTGTTTGCATTATGAACTATAATTCTACTCATTTAGAAAACCTAAACAGCTCTGCAAAAAAGCATTTTGTGTCATTACACATGTGAATGTCATCCTTTAATGAGGGTGGATTGTTTATCATCGTCTGGTTGGTTCCTTCTTTGTTTTATATCTCACTGATATTATACCTAAATTAGTCATGTTTTTATGGTTGGGTTAAAAATAATTTTGTTTTACTTTGTTTTGTCTGACATCTAATTTATTTTTATTACCTATATATTGAGATTCTTCTGTGGTTGTTTCTTCTTGCAGGATGTATGCAAGATTATCTCTCCTTGGATTGCTATTCTGCATGAAAAACATCTGTCCATGTCAGGATTGTATCAATATCATAACTTCATTTCCAGAGTTTTCATTAGTGATCTACTCTGGTTCAAAGCAAACCAGCTTTGTGATACTGGAAAACTTGAGTTAAACCCAAAGATAGCTGATGTCACCAATATCGCTTCATAATAGAGACAATAAATAGGACAATAAAGTTCTAGAATACAAGGCCTTTGTAAACTGTTTAACCAAAGTAACAGTAATGTTGACATCGACACATTTATGCAAGTACATTCATTTTAATTTAGGTTGCCTTAGATACTGTACATCCCCTGAAACCTCTTTACTCTGAAGCCTATATTCAGTTCCTACCATTTATTCTATCTATAGAATAAATGTTTACATTATTCTTTAACCCCTGGATAGAAGGAAGAGTGTCAAAGGAAAGAGTAAGCTCTGCTCAGACAGGAATAATTTTCACAGGGATGTAATTCTCAGCATAACATATTAGCATGGCTCTTGACTTACTCGCTCATTGATTTGCCTGCACAGGATGCACACTTCACCTGCAGCCTGGTGACTAATTAAAACACACACCCGGCTGTGTGCAATTAGCAGAAGTCAAAACATGCTTTCAAACATGCAAGGGTAAAAAAGACTCTCTATTATGAAGAGACAGTGTCCTTATGCCGATGAAAACATGGTTGATTTTTCTTAAACTTACTGCCCCATGGATGGGGATTAGGACTGCAGACAGGGCTCTAAATTAACTTTTTTGATCACCAGCCAATGTGGCTGGTAAGTTTCTGAAGTTACCAGCCAATCAGAATTTCCACTAGCCACATTTTTTGCAAAAAAGATTATGAGAGATTCAAATTATGAGAGCAACTGAATTAATTTGTTAATTTTATTAACTAATGGTTTAAATCAATCTTACAATGAAGTTGGGAACTTAAGTACATACAAAAATTATTCCAACATTTCATTACTCATTAACCCTTACATACTATTCAGGGTCTAATATGACCCATTTTTACACATAACAATAAAATAAGGAGAAACGAATTAACTACGTACCATATTTACACATGTAGAAGCATGTTTAGAAGAACATACACCGGAAAAATGTCCAAATATAAGCACCGGAAGGCCTGTTTGACCAGTGAGAACACGCTCTGTGCGGGTTCCCATAGAAACTGCGTTCACACGTCCCGCGAAATAGATGGTAAAGTGCCTCATTTATCGCCGGCCAAGCTGGCTAGTGAGTTTTTTTTAGTACACGCCAAAATGTATTTTTCACCGGGTGAAAATTGGCGGGTTGGCGGGTGTTAATTTAGAACCCTGGTTGCAGGATAGAGCTGTAAAAACTTTTCTCCTGAAACCAGTGTTTGATTCTTTCACTGAATCCTGCTGTCAGTCCTCCATCCCATGTCTGGTGCTCCATTTTGAGCAGCAGGACAGATAAAAGCCAGTAAGAGCCTTTGATATTAGCCCTTTGTATTCAGACTCATAATGTGAGGTTAAATTAAGCGGTTCAAATCGCAGGCTTTGAATACAGTGAAACGTAAAATACACCAAAACCAACACAAAGCCACAGATACTGCCAAGTCACTGAGGGTAAGAACTGTGATAGTATAGTTATTATACATGTGGAAATAACAGTTACAATTTATTGATACTCAAAAGATCTTTGGTGACATCCAGATTACGACTTCACCTTGTAGCTCTTGTATTCACACATGGTCTTCTTTATTTTTTTTTAGATTCAAAACAGTGAGTTACACTAACATGTTGCTGTCTTGGCACATATCCATATAACAGATGCCATATCACTTTCATGCTTTTATAACACAGCAAAAAACAAACCAATTCCATATCAAGACCACCAGTTTAAGTACTACTACTATTAAAATGTGGCTTTGAATAACAGTCAGTATCTTTAAGTAGTTGACTCATGGCAGCTGTATGTGTCTCGAGATCAGGATAGGTCTGGTGATGTCACTGAGAATGATTTGGTTTTAGTTTTTGCATAGGATTTATTGACAAAAGGTCGTCAGTGTATCTAAAGAAATCTGATGATCAATTTCTTTTTTTAATAGTTTTGTCTCTAGTTACAACAAACCGTCTAATAGCTCAATCACACAAACTCGGCACAGAATGCTGAAAGATTTCCCAGACGATTGTTTTTTTGGGGTATAAATCATCATGACAAAAATATATAATATTGTCAGCCTTGTTATGTTATTTGATAATAGTGTGCTTTAGTGCTGCACATGACTAAACAAATGGATAATAATTATATAATGACCACAAGCTAATTGCAGCACAGTTAACCCGGGGCCGTCTGTGGCTCATGGGCAGTGGTCCATCGTGCCTATTCCAGCTTTCCTAAAAGGTCTAAATTAACATTAGTATGACAAAGTCTGACTGACTCATGGACCTGCTCTGACATTTTCAGCAACAACCTTCAGCCTCGGTAAATCACACTACACACTAATATGAATTTGCAGTATTTGCATGTCCTCTTATGTCTTGTACATTTCCATAGAGTACATGTCCAGTTCATTCAAAGAGCAGAATACAAATCCCCATCCTTTGATGCCAGTTTGTCTTATTGCGTGACATAGTCCTCTGCACAACCTGTAAGTAGGTCAGTGGCTGTTGCAATGGTTTGCACACACAGTTGGACAGTAAATATGTTGTTGATGTTGTTTATAGCATCGGAAGTTATGTTTTAAATTATGGTCTCTTGCTACTACACGTGTATAGTGCCAGCTCCATCAGACACATTTTATTCTTGGTGGGCATTGGTCACATTGTAAGCTTCCGCTGTGCTTTGCATACGATTTAAGGGCTCTGTATTTAGACAATAGACCTGCAATATAATGCACAACACTGTTTTTATTAATATATAATCACCTCAAAATAAGAATCTATTTCATAGAGTCTGTCATGTTTTTACAGTTGTCAAGATTGGATAAACTAAAGTTTCCTAGGGAGATGCTGCAAAATCCTACACTAGTCCATTAGTCTTTCGTTCACAAGCACAGTGAGTGAAAATCATGCTATGAAAGCAGTGAACTAAAATGAAGTAGTAGTAGTTGTATATAAAGCTCTGTACAGCTGAGGGGAACTGGAGAGTTGGGTGCTAATTGTCACTAAATGACTCCTTTTACATTACACGTTTCTGACTCATCTGAACCTTGGCTAGTATCAAACACATGACTATATCTAATTTAATGTAACGTTTTGAATACATGATCGATAAGGACACCCTCAAATTTGAGAAATTTCACTTTTATAAAAAAAAAAAACACTGATTTGAGATTTGTACGGCAAACCATTGAACTGAAATATTAATCTTTCCTTCTGAGATGATGCAAATTGTTAGGAAAAGGCCTTCATATCTATTGTTGCTACAGCTGTCAATCTTTCCAGCCTGGACCTATACTTAATATAGAGGTTGCCAATTTAACGGTTGAAATTAAGAGCTCGGACAGAAGTGAACAAAAGCACTGACACTGACTGTGTCCTTGCCTGAAATGAGAACTGGTTGATTTTGTCAACTTGTAGCTAGATAGGTAACTGACATTAAGTCTGTAGGTTGGTTGAAAACTGTCTCTGGCTTTAATTTGATAGCTGCATACTGTACGCACCATGCTAACTTGTGCTGTGTAATTATGCTAATGCTCATATCAAGAATTTAGCATTGTCATCAGTGATTAGAAGTAGCCAAGACATGAAAATAAATGAGCAGTGTAAGGTAGAATGCTAACGCATGCTAGTTAGCTATGAAAGGTAGCATTAGTGAGAGACAGATTTTACTCAGAGTTTCTCTATTATGTCACATTTGTATTCTGTTGGTCAGATTATCATTTCAAGCAGCAGATTTGTAGTTTTCAGATTTCTGCCTTGATTCGGTGTGCCAAGCTATGATTGAACGATTAGCTGCAGTTTTCTGACACTATTTTGTCTCCATTGTTTGATCCTGGCTTTGTGCCATGACAACTGTAATTAGTTAAAGGAAATACAGCAAACAATATAAAATATATAACTTTATAGAACTCAGCTGTTCAATTTATATTAAGGTTTAAAGGTATGCAGTATTTACAGCGTGGTCGCTTTGACTGACAGGTAGGTACCATTACATATGGCTTGATTGAGCACCCAGGTATCCTTCAGTCCCCCTAAGGTCTGCAGATGATCCATGTCTTTGCTAATTTTAAGAATAGCCAGAAGGCTGAAGGAGTAAGACAGCCAACATGGCGGCGCCACATATTTTGATCTTCAAAACAGTGTTCGGAAAAAGGGTGACGACATGTCCATTCTTGATACTGTCATAGGTAGTAACAGCTGAGGTTCAGGTGTCTATTTTAACATTGTATCTTTCTAAGTTGAGATAATCTGTGGTCTCCTCAGCGCTGATATTAAACCATCAACCGAAGATCAACAGGTCGACGTCGTTGTGTGTATTCAACTTCCTGCCTCTTGCTCCAGAAGATCATATCCATATCACAAGTTCAGCCAGACCTCTGCTCCAGCGCTCACCCAGTGCCAAAACAAAGTGTGGATGTAGCAGTCAGTGGTCAGCTGAGCTAAAAAACTCTACCAATGTGTTTGTGTTAAGGGTATGTGATCATCTTGAGCAGTTTTACTGCTCTGAATACATGTTGAAAATAAAGAAGCATTCATAGCAACACATGGAACATTCATTTCACCTCCTACAGTCACACGGGCAGAAGCCATGTCTTCATTCACAACATTTCAGCCAATCAGCAGCTAACATATTTAAATGAAACATCATTAGAGGTCAGTGCTTATTGTATAAAATACAGTAAATGGGGATCAGACTTGGACAGGTCAGTGCACTTACAGTAGTAACTATTAGTTTAATGAGTCATGACTCTATTATATGAATGAACCCAACAGAGTCTTTAGCCTTTGAATGGACCTGCTAAGGAATTTATCCTGCTGATCCCGCATCATCTTTTATATTGCCTCTTCAAGCTTATTTTATCGACTTGCTTTTATTGTATGTGACGGCCCGCTGTTATTTATTGTTGACCTATACTATTTATGGTCTTCTTTCATACTTCTTGCCTTACTTTCATTTTTCATAACCTCATTTTCATTCCTTTTTCTATATGTTACTTTAGTTTCTTAGGCATTTCAACCTTTTTATTGAAAAGTGCTGTACATTATTGATGGATGTATAGTATATAAAGTGGAATAAAGGTTACTGGCATCACAACTAAGATTTTATTTAGCAAGTCTTCATGTCGATAATTATTTTTATTACCAAAAAAAAAAAAAAAAAACAAAGAGAACATTTAGATCTAACATATTAGAGATGCAAATTAATAAAAGGTAGTACTCAATTAATTAATTAATAGTCAGATGAAACAATGATACTAATAAGGAGGAGGACAGGAGGAGCCTGGGATGGAACCACCATAACCGGTATGGTGGTTCCATCCCAGGCTCCTCCTGTCCACATGGTGCTGTAGGTCAGGCCAGTGCCTTGCATGGCAGCAAGTGTTTTGTCAGTTAAAGTACAGTAAGTGCTTCTCATTTCCTATTTGTTCATAGTTGACAGCTAAAAAAAGAGAGACCCTGAGGAGAAGTGGAATCATATGTACTCTGAAAGCTCACATGGCACCACGACACCATCAGTATATATAAAAGAAGTCATGTTCTACCCATGCACCACCCACATAATCTCCACAGGGGACAAGTACAATCACACCACTCCTGATTTAAAGAAGATACTACGTGTTCTTGTGCACACAGACACACACACACACATCTGGATAGTGGTTTTATGTGAACCTATTTCAGCAGAACGTGCAGCAATGTTTCCTTGGAACATTTGATGAGGATGAGGATGGTTTATGCCAGGGCTTTTCAGGGTCTTGATCCCTGTCCACAAAACAGCAAATCAATCTGAACCCATGGCCCATACTTTGCGTCATGCATTATGAGCTGCTGATGGTCTTTACTTGACGTGACAATGATGAGAACAATTCCAGGAAAACATTATTTGTGAGAAAGTGGTGTATATATAAAGATAACAAAGCCTGTCTATAAATTCATTCAGATGTCCGACAGATGAATTTATCTGTAAATTGATTTGAAGTGCTTTCAAACATGAGTGTCTTTTACGTAAATATCCCTTTCAGCTTCGTAAAATATGACAGGATATTTGCAGAAAGAGCCACAATGCCGGCCTGATGTCTGGCACCTTGAGATGAGAGCGAGCATTATCACTGTTGGAAAACAGCTAAGTGGAAAGTGGTTGTAGCTAATTCATATTTCGCATGCAATTGATATTAATGAAAGCTGAACATATGAGTGGGTTTAATGTTTTTAACCTCTTTCACTTAGACTGATTGTGAGTGAGCCACAATATTTCATAGTGTTCTTTGAGCGTAGGAGATGATGCTTCTGTCAGAAATGTATCATCGTGGTTCAAGATGTGCATGTAATTCAACCTATACAATATTATAAAGGCGAGTAAATGTTAGTCCAAAGGTGTTTTTAAAACTTTTTTGTCTGACTAATGGTTCAAAGACATTTATAAACAAAGACATGATATAAAACAGAGAAAAGGGGTGAATATCACATTGAAGAAACTGGAAGAAACTTTTTTGTTCTATTTAATATGTTGCTAATTAATTCAAGGTGCAATATGTAAGACTGTGCCGCATACTGATATCTAATGGTTAAAGACGGACACCACACCCCAAATTCAAAACACTGGAGAGTCGTCTCCAGTGAAAAAAATGTCCCACACAACTGTTTTAGCAACTTTTGACATAAAAATTAAAAATTTCCCAGTCAGCCCTTCCAACGGACTTTACGGCTCACTTCCATTCACTGCTGAGTTTTTAGGTCCTGATCATTCCCTGTTACTTTTATCTCTGGTGCTTATTCACTGTACAGGTCTTATCTACTTTTACTGCAACTGCTCTTAAATTATGTTTTGTACCCTATAGGTCTTATTTACTTCTTATTTGTTTCGTTGCTGTAGTTTTATGCTTTTAACTCTTCTTCTAATGTCTAGTTTCTCATGCAATTACTTTCTTGCCTTAAGAACTGTCAGTTGTTGTCTATTTCTGTTTTTAGTCTGCTCTGTGAAGCACTTTGGGCTACAATTCTGTATGAAAGGTGCTATATAAATAAATAAAGTTGAATCAAGTTGAGTTCCCCCAGTAAAGCAGCCTCGTTCTCAGGCAGTAAAAGCTGGGTAGATCCTGCTCTTTGCTGATGATGATTACGGGACGTGATTACTTATTATTTATTTATTTATTTATTTATTTATTTATTTATTTATTTATTATTAATACTTGAACTCAGTGATTTCCCACAGCGGTGTTGTAGGTAGTGTCTTTGGAAACTTTACAGTGGAAATTATCAGGTACATCGATAACTTTTACAGTGTCCATGATGCACTGTGGGTCAGGATCTCTGTCATGGCACAATTTGACAGTGTCCAT
This sequence comes from Collichthys lucidus, assembly GCA_004119915.2. Lineage (NCBI taxonomy): Eukaryota > Metazoa > Chordata > Actinopteri > Sciaenidae > Collichthys > Collichthys lucidus. Next base: position 4,921,622 of record CM014085.1, on the reverse strand, counting down.
GAGATTACAAATACAGGGACAATGATGGTGGAGATATTTTTTGATTCACAAAGGAAATCAGGAGGAAACCCACAAAAAACAAAACAAACAAAACAGGCACTGTGGGTCCTTTTGAGCTCTAAACATTTACCATTACACATTAGACATTACACATTTTACCACGTGTCTGCTCATGGAGCTTCTTAGGTCAGACAGAATCAGACATTCACTCTGTTGATCCACTTTATTTGCTTTCATGGCTGTAGTATGTTTCATATCTGGCAACCCGGAGCTTCGGCATGAGCCGTGTAGTTATCAAGCCAGACGAAAACAGACAGAACTAAACACGGCCCGATCGGTCAAAGCAAATTTCAAAATAAGAAACATACTGACTATAGTAATTTATCAAGAGGCTTGTGAGTATGTTCCCTTAATCTCTGATGACACAACATATTCATTTTATGATTCAAAACAGTCAATAGCTCACATGTTATGCCTTTAAATAACTAATTGTTTTAACTTTAAACAAGGCAAAAGTCAGAAAAGCAGCATCCCTCAGTTAAAAAGGTGTGTGTGTGCCTCTGGCTGCATGGGTAGTAAAGCTATGTGTGGGACTTAGACAGCACTGACCGCTCCAATAGTGACACCTGAGTCTGAGTCTATCGGAGATTCCATGTGATGTACAGCAGTGGAGGTGGGAAAGCTCTGTCCGAGGATGGGTCTGTTTCCACCCCGCGGCTCTTCATCGTTTCAGTACTGTTGACAGCAGCATCCTGAGAGGAGCTGGAATCAGAATATCAACCCTGACACACAACCACACACACACACAGTCGAATGTTGTATACCTTTTATGTTCCCTTGAGCTGTTTAAGTTACACCTATATGTCTTGCCATGTCCATAAGACACTATAGTGTCTTCAGCACACTCCTGGAGTGTGGGATGTCTTCTAACACACACACACACACACACACACACACACACACACACACACACACACACACACACACACACACACACACACACACACACACACACACACACACACACACACATCCCCAACACAGACAGAATACAATGTGTGTGCAGTGGGGAGGAGACAGTACTGTGAGAGTAAACAGAAACTGCAGTGTGTGTGTGTGTGTGTGTTTCTGCCCCCTGGAGGGATGTGTTGTGCAGCTGGCTTCTACCTCGACAGTATGTGTGTGTGTGTGTGTGTGTGTGTGTGTGTGTGTGTGTGTGTGTGTGTGTGTGTGTGTGTGTGTGTGTGCGTGTCATTCATGAGGCAGCTGATGAATGTATGTCGTGTCATCTCAAGGTAGCAGCTAAATGGCCCAAGTGGCACAGTGCCCGTCACTCATCTGTGAGCACCTGCTGACAGTAATTGACATACTTTCACTCTCACACACACACTGCACACCTCGTGCGGGTGTGTATTCAGCAGAGGTGTGTGTCAGATACAAACGTGAGTAAAAGTGAGTGAGAGGAAAACATTCTGCTCTTATTTCAGTATGTTTAGACCTGTTCAGCGGAGACGCATTGATTCTGAGGAAGAGTCTGTCCCAGCACGCCTGGTCTTCAGGAGTCAAGTCAATAATTTGCACTTTTGCAGTTTTGGACTTCAGGACCTGTTGCTCTGACAACACCTTCATTTTACCAGCCGGGTGTAAATGACATTTTTTTGTCATAAATTAGTCACAAATATAAAGTACTCAACCCGCTTTACTATGACACACAGTTCGTGTGATGGAGTACATCATCTTTTGCACGGGGCAAATAAATATTTAATTTCACTGAAAAGTGTCAGGAGAGCACTTTCCAGGCACTGAATACACCCCAGAGTACTGTAAGGCTGATCTAAAAGATGAAAAAGATGTGCAGTCATAAAACTGCCTCAAGAAGTATCAGGAAAAAAAAGACATCTCAGTCGTTGTCATCATAGCAACATAGTAGCATGTTTTTTTTTTTTTTTTTAATACATCAAATTATTATGTTCCAGATCGTGATGGGGAAAGGAAACCAGCTGTACTTGGTAAAACAAAGTTATTTGTTCTCTGGAATTTGAATCATTTATAATAACAAAAAAGGTAAAATATAAACTAAGGCGAACGAGGATGCTGAACAAACCGAACAAACATAATTCAAACCAAAAGAGAACGCTCTAAAAATCAGAGCCTATGCTGTCTAAACGAAATCAAGTCGAGAACAAACAATCTTCAACTATTTTCTAAGAACCAAAAAACACAGTGAAACAGCACCCCTAAACTAGAACTTTTAACAAAAAATATCTACAAGTATGCAGATTAACTAAATCTGGCCCAGCAGATGAAAATACCTCAGAGAATATGAGTTAATCTAAAGAATAACTCACACTCAAAAGTTAGAGTTCAATACAAAAGGCAAGTGAGCCGCCCAGAGTGTCATGCTGTTCTAGCTTAAATAACGCAGAGCATCAGACTGGAGACTGGGATGATGACATTTGTGGGTCAGGACAGTCATCATCATTCATGTCTCCAGGAAGCAGTGACTGAGGTGGCTCTGCCTTATCATCTAAGGCCAAATCTGGGCAGACCACACACCTCAATTTACATACACACCACAACACTATGGTGGTGAAGCTGGTAAAGTGAGCAGAGAACAGCCCCTGAAATATCTCAGATGTAGCTTTGATACGATCTAAATGGATGTGGGTTGTGGGATTACACCTGAATGTCTGTCAGAAGGTGACTAATAAAGGTGAAACTCAATCGCTCAGATCTTAGTTGTATGTCATCAAGCTCCAAGTGTGCAGGCTGATCATCATCGTGAGACTATGAATTTATTTGAAATCCCATTTTACTCCTTCATCTTTTGGATCTGGTACACCATCACTTGATGGTTTTGGTTGGTTTAATTGTCATTACAGATGTGGTGTGGAATGAAAGCACAAGAAGCTACCGGTGACTTTTTTCATCTAGCTTTCATTTGGCACCCATTGATTGCACTAGATGCCATCACTAAAGGCCTCTTTCACAAAGAAGCAGGTAAAAAGCCCATCCACTGTCATGGATGACTCTATTCTCTGGTATTATGATGACACACCTTTGATTTTAACAGAAAAAAAAGTGCAGTCCCACTGTAAGACAATCTAATGTCTCAAAATAAATTAATCTTAGACTTCTCAAACATAGCTAAAACCTTCTTTGAGACATTTACTGAACTAAATTAAAGTTCACAGAATTCAGCTAACTGTGGCTGTGATGTTCTTTAAGTGTGGATATGCAGCACATCACACCAGTTTGTACTTAACAAGACCACAAAGGTTAGTGCTGGGACAGATCCTCAGTAACACAAATTATAACTTGTTATGAGCAGCACACTGAGTCGTAAAAGTGATTTTACACTTTACAAAACAGTTACATTTCTAATAGATTTATTTTAAGAACTGGCTGTACTTACAAAAGTCTTGATCTTCTTTTGGAGTCGTTTTTGGCTAAAGCAGAAAGAGTTTGATGACTTTTCAAGAATGTGACCACACTGTCCAGGTTGGATTTCTACCAGTACAACAATCAATAGAATCCCAATATGACACCAGCTCAAGTCTGATTTCAGTGTTTTCTGTGTATTCTGTGTATTTAGACAATGTGTTAACCATATAATCCAGAGGAGATGGGAATAAGGGTCCTTGTCCCTTTTAGCATTTTAGTTTAACTCTTGTTTCTTTCTGTTCATTGCTGCCAGGTGGCTTTCAGAGGATTTATCCAGATGTGATGCTCTATATTCCTGTCACACTTGAAAAATTGAATTGAAAAGACAATGTAAGGGCTTGACTTAACTTGCCAGGTGTTTGATTGGCTCCAGAAGTCGATATATCACATGTTACGTGTTCATCCTCTTGGCGATGTGGGATTTGACTGTATACATTCATAGATTCAAAAAATGTAAAACCCTTTTCCCGTCTTGTTCTGTACCATCACACACCTATCCTGTCCTGACTGACATTGTGACAGTTTTGGCTTCCTTCACCACATTAGGTTTGATCGAGCAAGCTAAATGCAAAATGTTTGAACAAAACATCTCGTCATGGATCACAAAATCAGGTTCCGCTGCTGATCTGTAGTTTTCAAATCTGGGTTGAGACACACTGGCTCACGCACTGAGAATACTGCCAGTCCAGCCAGCTTCATTTGCTGCCAGATGAACACTGAGAAAGAGGAAAATCCAAGCTGGTTACCTAATTAAGAGGAGGATGGGACTTACCAGAATTTGGCAGTAATGTTCATGTTCGTGTTTTCAGAAAATGAAAACATTCAAGATAAGATTCAAGAGGTCAGGAACCGCAGTTTGAATAAGTAGAGCGTGCCTGTGCTTATTTAAATGTATCAAACCATGTAAAATACGTTAAGTTATAAGTCTTTCTCTGGGCCAAGGCTCCTTATTCAACAGGCTAAGATTACTGAAGCAGCTGTTCTGCTCTCATATTATACCTTATTGATCACTAACCAGGTCAGGGTACTCTCATTCATTGTGGATTTATTTTGAAGACTCCGCTGCAGAATACAGTCCGTGCTGCACCTCTGCCAAGATTTAGGCCACATTTCCTATTCAATCTGTGTATTATACTATGGAAGCTTAGCTGGAGATTGCACAAAAGGAGAATTGGCAGGGGCATGTATTTGTCTGCGTGTAGAACAATGTGTCTCATCACAAACAAACACACACTATAGCCAGTTGTCTCTGCTTTTAATGATAGGACACATTCAAAGCTCACAAACAGGCAGCATTGTGTCTTGTGGCTAAGCTCCTCATCCTCACATCATATTCTACACTTGATGAGGAGAAAATTAACAAATGAGCTGTAAGGATCCCATAATAGGATTTCAGGATGAGGCCTGTCTTGCATCTGGAGGCAGTGCAGCCATAAAAAGCAGACACTGACACTTCATTTAGTCTTGTCATATCACAGCGAAAACCGAGAAACTGCAACAATATCAGAACAAACACAACAAGCCTTGAGCAGTAGTTCTCGGTCTTTTTTCCACACCAGTCATCTCAACTACAGGTATTTGGATGTATTATTGTCAAAACATGAAAGAATCACACCTGGCTCTGCAAAACTAGCGTTTCATCTGAATATGAGTGATGGAATAATGATTACAAAAAACTTTCATTTATCTCTTCCAATGATCACAAGAGAACCAGCCCATTCCCATTCCCTATTTGTCAAAATACAGTCCCTCTAGCATTGTATCTGGATGTGGCTATGTAACTTAATGTTTAGATCTACCATTGAAGTCAGGTGACGTAGTAAGAAGAGCGAGAAAGTCTGCATATGGAAGGACGTGAGCAGAAACAAAAGCAGGACTTTCACCCAGTAAACCGCTGTTAAGTTACAATCGTTTCCTAAACCTAACCTAGTCTTTTTTTTTCTTACCTAAACATAGGGTGCAAAAGTTTCACAACACTAACCGTGCAATGTTTGTTTTGAAAGTATAACCAGACACTTCATGTCTATTCTTGCTAATTAAACCACAGAGCTAGACGCCATAGTACCTACAGAATCATAGTTGGAATTGTGGCATTAACATCTGACAAGCCTGGAGTGACAATTTGAGAGTGACATTGTTCCTGTGATTTTTAGTGTGCTACAAGTTTACATGGTTATATTATGTGTTCCCCGGTTTGTCTAAATGTGTAAAATGGAATATTGCACTTTTCCTGACAAACCTCTTGTAATCATCTGAACAGTTATTGCCTCATCTCAGAAGCTACTGTAAAAGTACCGTGAATTTTGTAGCTCTATAAAACTCCTTACAAAGACTTCAAATACAATGTATCACTCTGAGATTTTAAGTTCATACCATTAGCATTTGATGGATTAATTGATTGGCCACTACAGGTCAGTGAAATCAGATAAAAACACAAAAATCACCCTGTGAAGTTATTATAGCCAATTACCTCTTCAGCAGAATTCTTCTAGCATTCTTTTAGCACTGTTTTTGGCATTTGAATCCAAAACTGTCTCTCCTTTTGGCTCTGATTTGGTGTCCAACGACTCTCAATAATATTGGTCTCTTTAGCCATAAAATGCTTGATGTAGTAACAGTTTGTGGGCCAGAAAACCAAAACAATTAGCTAAAAGTCTTTGTAGAGATGAAATGAACTGCAGAGTAATACTGTACGTCTTTGTCGTTTCACTATCTACGACCTCTTTAAGATTACACATTTGAGTCATAGCCGAAATGAAAATATTCATTAGTGCAGATTTAATCTAGCAGCTTTAACCATTGAAATTGATAGAATCGGATCATGCTCATATGTCATTTTCAGAACATTACTGAGTCAATTTTGTTAGTGATCTCTCAACTCTCTGTTTACAGCTGAAGGAGATTGAAAGAGGACTGTACATGTTGCCATGTATATGTCAAGTGCTCTGCTGCTCATCCATTTATGTCGCATTTAGCAAACAAATACAGTAGATGCACTATCTTCTACTTGACCAGGCACCTGAGCTGTGTCTGAAGTGGCCATTTGACTTGCAAAGTAATCTCAAGCATCCTTTATGTATTTTTCAAATATACAAACATAATAAATTACCATGTCACAACCTGCCTTACAGTGCCTCTCTTTCTACCAGCGGAGAACCAGAAAAAAAAAAAAAACTGAAATAGAAAATAAAATGATTGTATGCCATTCATCAGGAAAGTTAAAGTTTAAAAAAAAGAAAACAAAAACAGATTACAATATAAAGTAGTTTTTTTCTCCGCCATACTTTTTTTTTTCATTAATAAAAAAACAGAATAGCATTACACGGTGTACCACAGCCAGGGGTGTAACATGAGAATCTGAGGCCTCCCTGTGAATATTATGTCTTCGTGGCCCCTCCCGCATAAATTTACAAAATCTTAGCACAAGAGTCCAGTATTGTTTCGTCTGTCAATTTTTGAATTTTCTTTTTAACCACCACTAATAATTATTTCATTTGATGGTTACACTTAAGCACTAAATCTGCAGAACAGCATTGTTAGACCTTTAAATTGGATAATGGGAGCTGCTGAGCATTGTTGTAATTTGCAGTCCTCGCTTGTCTTACTAGAGTACTAGCAACTGCTTTTCTTTTTTCTTTTTTTAAAGCTTTGATTTAACTAGATAAGTCAGTTGAGAACAAATTCTCATTTACAAAGACGACCTGGTTCTATTGCCTCCTGCCTCAGGAGCAAAGAAGCCACAGTGACACAGCAGCAGTTAATGGGCCTTGACTCTTGGTCCAAAGTTACAAAATTAGCTATGGGAATAAAACTTGTATTGACTCCTTGTACGTGTATATTTGGCTAATAAAGCTGATTCTGTTGACACTGATAATGCAACATAACAAACCTGCAGATGAAATTTGAAGGATCCCAGGCCCCTGGATAAGCTGTTTCCAAACTCACATGCCCCTGACTAAAGGAGAGTTCAACGATTCCATTCCACCAGTTAGTGTTGATTCCATTTTCTATGTTTTGTATTTGTAACAGTCTTAATTATACATATATCAGGATGAAAGGTGTTCTTCACATAGTTTTTTAAAAGATTCAGACTGCTACTGCTGTGTCACGTCCTATACACACCCAGTCTTACTCAGGAGATCTGACCTCTGTCCCAGTGCAGTCATTTTAGCGTCAACGTGAAGCAATCCAACCACAGAAGCCACCCGCTTCAGTTACTACATCAATGCATTCATTAGATCCTTGTGTCCATTTGAAAAGGGAAAGTTTCCAAGTTTGTACTTTCTGCTAAATCTGCACGACAGCATTGTTAGACCTCTGAATGGGATAATGGGAGGTAATGAGCATGGTTGTAATTGGCAGTACTCGCTAGTCTCACTAGAGTATTACCCACTGCTTCCGCTGTCTCCTATACCTCCACAGGAAAGAAGCCAGAGCCATGGTGGCAGAACTGCAGCAGTTAATGGGCCCTCATGGTGTGAGACCGTTCTTGAATGACATGTCCAAAGTTGTGAAATTAGCTATGGTTAGAAGTGTGTTTTCCATAATTATGATAAGTACCTTTGCTCTGTGCTTGATATTCTGACACTAAGATGAACATAAAATAGACCTTGCCAGCTGTAGTGAACATCATGCACCAGGCTTCCATTTGTGTCATACAATAGACGTCCTATGGTTTTGCTTAAACATGAGACCTCTCAGCACTTCATTGGTCAGACAACAGCATTAAATCCTGGCTGATACTGTAGCAACGGATTGCAAAAATAACCCCTAACAAACCAAATGGCAATCCAGGGTTTCTTTTCTTTATTTTACCTATGAGTCACTTGTCTGACTTATGGAACAAGTATGTTTTAGTTTCTTTTTCAAAAGCTGTTCACAAGGCTGCTGAGAGCAACTCTTAATGGAACAAAGAGAACTTCTGAGCTCATGTTTCACCAATGAATTCAGAACGTTCACAGTGATGAGTTGACAGGTTATTTGTCTTTGTCAATAAATATAGAAAGAAATTAGAAGCAACATACGAAGAGACACCTGAATATGATGCCTCCTTTCTTTGGAGGTCTTCCGGGCACTTCCACCTTGGACAAATGCTATCAAAATCTGCGAGTCCTCTACCTTCAACTTCTGACTCAGGAGTTAGTTAGTAGTACGTTTAGCCCTGAAATGGTAATTGAAAGTTAGGACTGACATACCCATTATTTTTTTAGGACAACTCAAGGGTGGCATGCCTTTACTAGTAGTAACTCTGCAAGCTAGGAGAACCTTTTAAATTTAACATTGTTGTAATTTGGCCCAAGATCAACAACCTCCACGTTGTCGAACCACAGAACACAATTGGATTTAACTTAACTAAAATATAGCATGTTAGTGTATTTTTATGAAATAAATAGTATTTGTAGCATTCACCTGTCTCTGTAGTAAGTCATGTTTTTTCCACAATAGTTTATTAGACAACAGCAGCATTGACACTAGTAAAACATCATTTAGAAATGCCTTGTGACACTAGTCTCATTGCATTTTCTCTGGTCATTTCCTCCAAATTGGAAATTGTTTTACTGTCATGTTGTTTCTGTTGATGTGTTCTGCTGCGTTTTAATAAGGTCCCCCTCCTTGCATGTGTTTAGTTAAAATGATCCCCACTTCCTGAATTTGGTTATGCGGCCTTCAATTCTAAAATGTAGAAAGCAGCGTTCTGCTTATAACCACCATATTTATTCATCATTCATTATTTTTTGAAAATGTTTGCTTCCTGCCCTGGGAGTAGATGTTTTTAAACACAACTTAATACATTTTTACATTACACCTCCACAGCGACAGTAGTATTCTCAGTTACCTACTGTATAGCATTACAACTCAATCAACTCTCCTGTAGTGAGCAGGGATTACAAACAGCACTGATGCTAAATACCTCTGTCGTACATTTCCTTCATGAAATGAAGTTGGGATGTTTCTACCCAGAGACAGTCGAGGCGCCTTGTTTCTCAGGTCTGTAACTCCAATTCAATTATATTCTGCAATTACCTCAGTTTCTGTTGTAATGCATTTCCTGACTCGTTACTGGTGAAAGATGCTCCCTGATTAATGAGATCAGAATAATAAAGAGAGGTATCCTTAATGACAGATTTCTGATGGATGTGTGCTTTCGGTGAAACATTTTAAAGAGGCCCATCACTGTTTGTGTTTCTGGGGACCTGTACAGCTTGGCTGATTATTCCAGTAAGAGCTGTGATGTGCATATTAATCTGGAGGAATATTCACTTTACCAATCCTGCATTCTTCACTGCTAATGTATTCTTTGCTGTAAATACCTTGAGGAGTAGCAACACTGCCGCTGATAAATAATGCACCACTGATAAATGTAGCACTGTATGGTTCAGTGTGTGTGTGTGTGTGAGCATGTGAACCCTCATTTGAGAGAATGCGTGCAAACGCAGTCATTCCATTTTGTCTGATGGGGTTGTGTGTGTTTTTGTCAGTGCACTTCTATGATGAAAACGCAGCATATGTTTCTTGTTGTACTGACGCCTCTGTCACAACCAGCAGTCTTGTAAGGCTCTCTCCCCAGATAGAACAGCTGTAGCAATTACACACATGCACAGACATTTTAGCATTAGTTTGGGAACTAACCCACATTTCTGTACTGGCATATAAAGAAAATCTGTGTGTGTGTGTATCTTTCTTGGATATGATTAGAGAACGGGCAGGCGTTATAAAATGTAGCACTACAGAGGCGAGCTTCTCTTAGTGTCGTGGGTGCTTTGTCTTTATTCACATACTAACTCAACACGGTGTCGGTAGAGGAGTTAACTGATGTCGAGATCAGAGCAGACAAGGATGTTTTATGATACTGTTGCAAAGAGAGGTGCAAGGTTGCAAAAACATCACGCTAGCCAGGAGGTGTGCAGAAATCAGGCTGACTTTTATTCAGTCACAAAAGTTAACATTCAACAAATCTCAACATACGTAAACTCTGATAGGCCTTCTCTCTGGTTCAAACTGGCCATGCATCCTCTCTAAGCACATGCCCAGATAACCTACACAAAGGAATGAAAACAGCCGGTGTTTTTTCTACAATGTCATAATGTATGTTTGTTAGAAATAAATTTAACACCGTCCACAATTATCTCTCTTTTAGCTAATATAGTGAATATCAGTTAAATAAAGAAAAGAAAAACAAAGCAAACAGTGAAGGAGTTGGCGCTTCCTTACAGTTACCTTATACTTGGACTGTATTCATATTTTTGCTCCTGGTCCTCCACACTGTATCCTCAATACACTTAATGCAGCAATTTCTTATCTGAACTGAAATGAATTCTAAATGTTTGATGTGGACACTATGAAAGAACAACATTCATTATCAGTCATCAAATGTAATCTGAAACATTTTAATGGCTAGCACAGTACCCCTCCTCAAAACCTCTTCGGCCTTTTTTAACATTACACTAATGCAGAGGCAGAGAAAATAGTCTTTAATAAAAGGTGACGTACCATCTTGTCGTCTGTCCTCTACCCCAGAAAAACCAACCACTGATTAACGTTACAGACCACAGCTGGTTTTACAGCGGGATTTCGTGTAACCCACTGAACGCCAACCAATATGGTTGCACCTGTTCACCACGCATACTGTACAAATGCCAGTGTGAAAAGAAACAACACACTACAGTGGAGGCAACCAAAAAAAAATACTATGAAGACCCCCGGACCCTTGCTCATGGTAGGAATTGCTAAATCTTCTGCTTTATGTGTGAAGTGTCATAAGATACATCTGCTGTGGTTGGTGCTAAAAATATTAGCTTGCTAAGCTAATTTCAGCTCAGATAACTAATGACTAACAATTAAGACAAAGTAGCAGATAGATGGGCAGACTGACACATCTGGCTCACAGATAAAGATACACCTACACAAAGGGATATAATGAAAGCTATATTGTCAAATGTGATATGATATAAGCTAAGTTGATTAGCCAGCTCACAATAATGTTTCAGTTTAATGCTCAGGCACATAGAGGCGTCACAGTGCACATGGACAAGCTTGGAGGAGATTCAACTGCAGTTGTACGCCATAGTCTACATCAAATGAATCAACTTTGCGCATAAAATTAGGACATTTGTTAAACACTGTGGCTAAATTAACACTGTCATGGAGTGAGTCAGACATGTTATATGTCCCTGTGGTCTATGGTAGCTTAGTGCACAAGAGCTCGGCTTGGTAAGTTCACAGATCACAGTATCATGCAGCTGGAGAGGTTCACCTCCTGGGCAATGCTACCCTTGATCATGGTACTGGACTTCTAATTGCTACACGTTATTATTATGCTTGTGGGCCTATATATGTAACAATAAAGTTAATCTTCTTCCGTAACAGGGTACAAACTCTGGCATGGGAGTCTGATGCACTCCCCCCCATCCTCTATCCTCCACACCCTACTTTCTGCCTCACAGTACCTCCTTGACAGTTTCTGCTTTTGACAAAGGCAGTTGGCATTAGATGTAAATCATAAGGCTTACAATTGTCCAGTGTGGACCAAATTCCTCATCGTCTGGGGCTGAGTATCAGGGAAGAAATGGGTTAGCACAGTAGGAATGAGGAATGAGTGTACACGATGAGTTTCTCCAATGTAAATTTCCTCTTTTGTTGTTGAACCATGAGTATTAGTGGCCTTCCTGGCAGCCAACCCAATTAATAATGTTGCTTGTGCCTTTTATCTTTTGACTCTTTTTGATGTTGTCCTTCCTATCTGTGCCATACTTGTTTACAGTGGCAAACAGACTGGAGCCCATGTTGACTTTTAGCTGACACAAACTGGGAGCTACAGTGAGATGGACAGGAAGATGGGTGGCCAGAGGCGTCCAGAGCCCTCACAAATACTACCAGAATAATAAACATGCAGAGTAAATTCGAGAGACCCTGCTGTCAGACATGTTTCTGCCTGAGACGTCTCCGCAGCCCTCCAACACATTAGCTGCTGCCATCTGGAAGTGCAAACCTCTGCCATGTTGCTCAAACACCTCTCATTTGTCTTGAGATTCCAGGTTTCCAAAATAACAGTAAGGATGTTTGAATGCATTGTTAGTCACTCATAGTACTCCACAGGGTGTCTGGGTCTATGTGGGCTGTGGCTTGGAGGTAGAGTGGTTTGTCCACTAATCGGATGATCGGAAAACTGATGCAACAATTGGCACCTTGCATGGCAGCTAATGGCATCAGTGTATGAATGTGTGTGAATGGGTGAATGAGATATGTGGTGTAAAAGCGCTTTAAGTGGTTGGAAGACTAGAAAGGTGCTATATAAGTACAGTCCATTTATCATATAAAACATTGTTTTAAAGAACACTATATGTCATATGGCTCTGTTTCAAATGTCTCAACTAAATTTGAAATAAGATGGGATGGTAACATGTCACACATATGAGCACTCATTGAAAGCGTCTTGTCCAATGGAATATTGTTTCCTCTTAATGGATCTTTTAGTAATTTTGTTACTTCAAATACATACTTAAGGCATGTTTGTGTGTGTATATGTCTATGTGCAGAAGTGAATTTACACCTCGTTGAATGTGGCAGTAAGGACGCAGTAAAGTGTCCTTGTGGAGATTGAAGAAAATAACAAAAGGATGTGTCCTATGCACACGCTTGCATCCCTGTCATTGTATGCGTGTCTGTGTTTATAGATGTTGGCTTTCTGCGTGTGTGATCTGAACACTGAACACTTCCATTTCCCATAATGCAGTGAACAATCTTGTCAGATACTCCATGCCTAGTAAACACCCACATATTTCAAGCTCCATGTGTCAAGTTTGTATCGCACTGCTACTGAAATGATAAAACAAAGCATTGTTCATTCCCTCGAAAGCTCTTTAGAAGTGATCTTAGCAGCTGTTTGAGTCTTATGTTTGAGCTCACAGTGGGTGATTGGCCATATAAAGCATGTGACCTTGAGACCAGAGACCATATTTCACATCCTGTCTCCTAAGTGTGACCATTTCTCCTAACTATGACCAGTGTTTTTTGAACCTTAACACTGATCATTATCCCAACCATAAACCATTACATTACTTTAATAATACAAATTCACCAACATAGTAATCAAGAGCAAATTATTCCAAAGCATCCTTACCCACACATACAACTCAGCAAGTGTAGACATAAAGGCATTCGTAGACCACCAACATCTAGCTTAGCCTCACATGGTGAAGGTGCAGGCTTCATACATCCTCCAACTCAGAACAAAGCCAGAAGACAACATCCAGAATATATAGTGGTTTCTTTGTTGTTCACCAGCAGGTGATTTTTTTCCTCCTCCTCAGTTTACAGCCTTTGTGCCAAGTTAATTTATCAGTCCATCCAATGAATGCACAATCCAAGACAATAATTCTGGAAAAAAACAGCTTGCAAGCCATATTGTTACTTAGATCCTTAACTGTGATGTGTTTACTGATGGCAAAGATAGACACTAGTATCATCCATGTAACCTAACTGACAGAAATGACACTTATTTCAACCTAAACTATATTTTTCCTGAACCTCACAGAGTACTTCTGATGGCAAATCATAACTATATAGTGACCATTTAAGTATGGTAGTCATGTGCAAAAATCACCTGTTCAAATTATGTTAAAGATTACCAGGCAAAGATCATCTCATGAAGGTAATTTCACTTTGTCCTTTTCTGCATGTCCAAAAACATTTTGATATAACAGGCAATAAACTCCATGGAGAGTGTACTTTCAGGGAAAACCGTCTCATGAGCAGTTTGCTTTGTTTCCAGAATAATGGGGAGTCCCTAGGAAAACTTGGCTAATCTTGGTTAGAACCTGTCTGATCATCTAAAAATTCTTGTTTCTTTCCCTGTCTGACTTGTTTTTTAGTGTTGTTGTGGTATAATTGCTTGTATTCCCAGCAACTAACAGGATCAAGAAAAACATCATTTTTAGAATGAGCTTGTTTGGGTGACAACCAGTGGCGTCACCAGGCCTATTTTAGGGGGGCTTCAGCAATATTCTCAAGCCCCCCTAAATAATTTGGTGGTGTTTTATTATTATTTTTATTTATTTAAAAATGCCTATTTATGCAATACAAAGTGGCCAGAATATGAGTTAAAACCAATAATCATATAAACTGTCATTATTCACTTAAATATGATCATAAATCTCATTTCATCGGGTACGGTAGAGAGAGCCCCTTGAGTGCGTCATTATACAATCCATTCCACTTTTTCATATAGAGAACGCCCACATCACTGAAACTCCAGTCCATGTTTTCCATGCGACCCTGCTCACTGCCACTTGCGTGTTTACCTCTGAAGTACACAGAGCCGAACCTCACAGCGGCAAGAGCAGAGCACGAACGCATGGGTGAAGGATGGACATTAGAGCCTTTTTCAAGAAAGTAAGCATTCATCACTGCTGGTAGTAACACTTAGCTAACAGCAGAAAAGTTCAATGAAATTAATAAACCAAAATGTTCCGTGTTTGAATCCCAGCTGGCCAGCTCTGAAAGTTCCTAGCTGCTGCTAGCTAGTTGAGATGACTTCTGTTAACCATTCCCGCTATTCGTTTCCTGACCGTGGTCGGGAAATACAGGGGAGATCCGTCTTCTCCAGGGCCGAAGTAGTT
Organism: Collichthys lucidus; assembly: GCA_004119915.2. Lineage (NCBI taxonomy): Eukaryota > Metazoa > Chordata > Actinopteri > Sciaenidae > Collichthys > Collichthys lucidus. The sequence goes on along the minus strand of CM014085.1, from coordinate 4,906,560 downwards.
TCTCCGGGGCGAACTCCCAAGATTCGACTCCACACTAGTGATGCGCGGGCCGGCCCGAAACCGCGGGCACCCGCGGTCCGCCCGCGGGGCGGGACTGGTGCGGGTAGAGAATGTTCCACTTTATTGGCGGGGCGGGCTGGGGCGGGTCGAATAATGTATATTGGGATTTTATGAAACACTTGCCCTCTTCATTTTGTGCAGGTATGTATGGCACCTGCAATTGTTTTTATTTGTATTTTAGCACAATTTAACTGGTGTTGTTTAGCTGGTAAAGCAGCTGAAGGTGTATGGAGGCGTCATCGTCTTAGATTAATCAATTGATTGACAAAGCTTTAATTGGTGCTCTAAAAAAAATTTCGGCGCGCGCTAGTTTCTTAAACCTAGTGACGTCCCTGGTGACAACAAGATCTTTTTGATCTTTTTTCTTATTTTAGGTATAATAGCCGTGTTTGAGCATCTAAAATGAGTCACATGGACTGTAGTTGATGTATGACATTAGCAATGTGTGCATTTCCTTGTTTTTGTCTTTGAATAAAAGCAGCAACATAACATAATCAAAATCATTAGCTGAAGTCGAATAATACTAACACGTTTTCATGCATTAATCAATTCAAGTCTTTTAGCCTCAGGAAGCTGATTATCAAATCAAATCAAATTTTATTTTCTATAGCCCAAAGTCACAGAGGGCCTAACAATCTGTACAAGGAGTGACACCCTCTGTCCTTAGACCCTCGGTTCGAGTGAGGATAAACTTGCCCACAAAAAACAGGAAAAAAATGTGGAAGAAACCTCAGGAAGAGCCACAGAGGAGGGATCCCTCTCCCAGGATGGACAGACGTGCAATGGATGTCACGTGTACAGGAGAAATCAACACAAACATATTGTACAATTACAATGAATGATAAAATGACAATGAATTCAAATGAATGATAAAATGATTAGAGTAGTAGTGGAACCTGTGATAGAGATAGAGAGACACAGATGCACAGCAGCAGCAAATCATCAACTAACTATAAACTGTAATGGAGATATGGTAGCAATAATGACAGTAGTAATATGTGTAGTGGACGTCATGCAGGACCACAGCAGCAGCCACGATCCACGAGAACCTGCTGGACGATAGAGCACAGAAACTGGAAGAAGTTTAGTTAGTAACATGCATTAATGAGACATGTATGTTTACAGAGATAGAGAGAGAGAAGAGAGAGAGAGAGAGAGAGAGAGAGAGTCCCCTGGCAGTCTGGTTCTATAGCAGCATAACTAAGAGATGACTGAGCCAGCCCTAACTATAAGCTCTATCAAAAGGAAAGTCTACTCTTAAAAGTGTTGACCATGTCTGCCTCCTGAACCCAGAATGGTAGTTTGTTCCACAGAAGAGGAGCCTGATAGCTGAAACCTCTGGCTCCTAATCTACTTTTGGACATTAAAGGACAAATCCTGCCAAAAACAACTCCAAGATTCTTTACAGTGGAGCTGGAGGCCAGGGTGATCCCGTCTAAAGTAACTAAGTCTCTAAAAAGAGAATTACCAATTACAATTACAAGAACTTCAGTTTTGTCTAAATTTAACATCAGAAAATTATAGGTCATCCAACTTTTTATATCCTTAAGGCATGCTTGGAGTTTAGTTAACTGATTGGTTGCATCAGGCTTGATCGATAAATATAATTGGGTGTCGTCAGCATAACAATGAAAATTGATAGAGTGATTCCTAATAATGTTCCCTAAAAGAAGCATATATAAACTAAACAGAAGTGGTCCTAGTACAGAACCTTGTGGGACTCCATGACAAACTTTTGTATGCATGGAGGATTCATCAATGACGTGAACGAACTGAGATTGATCTAAGAAATACGATTTAAACCAGCTTAGGGCGGTTCCTTTGATGCCAATTTTATGTTCCAGTCTCTGTAAAAGAATTCAATGGTCAATGGTGTCAAATGCGGCACTAAGATCAAACAGGACAATTATCCACTCCAAAGGGTGGTGGAAGCAGACCTGCATTTTTATTTTTTATAGCACACGACTCTTGCTTTCCTTTTTCCAGCTCCTGTGTCAGACAGTTGGACTGTTTCATTTGAACTAATGTATACAGTATAGAATATTTGTTTGTAAGTGAGCCTCTTATGCATTTCTCAATGTGCATTGATGATGTTTTCCCAAATGTTCTTTTTGCGCATTGTACCATTGGTACTGTTTTCATGTGTTTGTGATTGTCTGTCTTTTCGCTACATACATTAGACACATGCTAATGTGTAACATTATGCTAAACATTAGACCCACTTGACACAGACAAGTGTCTTCCTCTTGGCTGATGTATAACACGGCTTGTGAAAACAATTAAATTGACTGAATTGTGAGGTCAAAAAGACACTCGTATGGATTTACATGAACTACAGATGCACTTTTTCATTAGCACTAAGTGGTGTTATGAAGTAACATTACACAGTCCAGATTATGGATAAAGAAGTCCCTTTCTTATGCCACAAATGGCGCTGCAACATTCATAGTGCAGACCCTGTTTGTTTGTGTCGATCTAGAAAAGACGACATTACTGTTTTTCAGATAAAGTAAGCTTTGTTTGGCCTGTTGACAGCAGGTCCCATACTGTGGGATGTAAGTGATTTGTTTATTGAGGAATTGTAGTTGACAGCTAGTCAAGACTTTTTTTAAATGCATAATCTCACACTGGTGGTTCTTTGATGCATGTTAACTATCCAGAAGACTAGAAGTGATAGGAAACTGTATCACCTACATTCCCTGGTTCAGCAAAAAAAAATAAAAAATAAATAAAAAAAGCCAGCTGTAACTTCTGCTTTTGTCTGCATGATGCTTCTGGTGTGTGTTACAGGGGGTTAGCCACTTTTTCATTCCATCTTAGTTTTCCATTCTTATTGGCTGCTTATCCTGTTAACTAACATTTACAAACTGTAAAAGAATCAGTCTTAAATGTGCCTCAGCTTGTGATGCCTCACCACCCGTGCCCCTCCAATAACCTGGTCTGGACAGATAGTGAATCATGAAGCTCTTTACCACCTGATCTCTCTCTCCCTTTCTCTGTCGGACACTCACTCAGACTCCCGCTTTTTCATTGAGGTGTTTTCAAGTGCTTCAAGTGTTTTTTGATGATATCAATCGGGTGCTGCATATAATGGCTTGTCTCTCATCCATTATGTTGAGGCCTAAGCAGATCAAAGTGCATTATGGGTGTAGAAACAACCTGTAAATGATACAAGTGCTCTGCTCTTACCCAGAAAGAGTCTGTATTCCCGCACGTCAGACACAATTACATCAGAGGATAGCAGTGAGGACCAGAGCGGGTAAGAGAGAGAAAACTGAGGGATAAAAAGAGGAAGACAGAGGAAAACACCCAGTCTTTCCAGCTCTACCAAAATGAACAGATCTACTTGTGACACATTTTAGCAGAGTTGTCTGATGCACATCAAAGAAAAAAGTACTGGTCAAGCCAATGACATGCTGTCCAATTAAAATATAACCAAAGTTTCAACTGCAGCTGGTCTTTCTCAAGGCAAGCATCGTTCCCATTTCCCAACACACATGGTGACATCTATACAATAATTTCAGGAATATTTTGAAAGAGACATAGCTTTGAGGATCCTGATTGTGGCCAACACTCACACAGTGACACACAAAAAGGCTTTGTTCTTAGTAAGTTCTACAGAAATCATCAGTTTAAGAGCAACTCCCTCTAGCTGGTGAAGCTGAAAACTATTTCTGCTTACCAAGCGGAGCAGATACCCTCTGTCTTACTTGCAAATGTTACAGAGTTAAGAGCAACATACTTTAAAGAAGCCTTTCTTCATATTTTTTAATACTCAGTTTTAGAAATCCCTAAGGTACATTTAAAACACATGACAAACACAGAGCCCTGAAACCTCACAGACACCATTATCACTAAGGGCTCCAAACAGCGTATGAATGGAGTGGTACCTGTTACCTGGATCTGGACAGAGGAATTTTATGTGGGCAATAGTCAAAGTCTTAGAGTCTGTGTGGATAGGTAGTGTCATTCCTGAAAATGCAGGGCTCTACGGTCAATTTGGCATGAATAAATATGTAACGTCAGTAAAGTCAGCAATAATGTGTGTGTACAGGGCTGGATTAACATGGTCAGGGGCCCCTAGGCTACAAGCTGCTGTGGGCCCCCAATACCCGCCCTCATCAGAGCTAGCCTCATCTGCTAAAGATGAGCAAGGCTCCAGTGCATCCACGCTAGCTACAGTAGCTAGCGTGGATGTACTGGCATTAGCTACAGTAGCTAGCAGTGGATTCACTGGAGCTATGCTCACTTGCCAACTGGCATTCACACGGTTTAAAAAACCCAGTTAGTTTTGGCATGTTGCTCAAGAGAGCTTGGCCTTGTTGGGCTTTTTGCCACTGCGCTTTGCGCTTTTGGGCACCGCTTTCGTATTTTCTATCGCTCATAAGTACTGTCGCTGTTCAACTACAGAGTCAGACTGACACAGTGCGTGACGCCTAACGTTTATATATGGAAGGCGGATTCCCCACAACCAATCAGTGTCCGGTTATTTAAATATTCATTTTGCGTTAATGAATATGAAAGTTTTTGTTTCTTTTGACCAATCGGGGGCCCCCTCCCAGGCAAGGGGGCGTGGGGGCCCCTAGGCTTAAGCCTATGAAGCCTGTGCGATGATCCGGCCGTGTGTGTGTATATATATATATATATATATAATGCACAAGGTCCAACTTTCAGAATTAAACTTGGGTAGTTAACGTAGCTGCACGTTAAGTTTAGTCACCAAAACTACGCATTGGAGAAGAACTAAGTTAAAATTGATTAAATTCATTATGTAAGTCAATGTAACCAACATAACTTCAGTGAATTAAGTCAGCATTTACTTACCAGCTCACCACCTCCATATGCAAACTGTCCCACTTTTTATATAACCCCACATCATACACGGATGTGGCCAGACATGAAAAGAGAGGTATCTACAGCAGCATACAGTGCATATGGAAAGTATTCACAGCTCTTTACGTTTGCCACATTTCATTATGTTACAGCCTTATTTCAGAATGGATAAATATTTTTTTTCCTCCTCAAAAGTCTACACACAAAACCCCATAATGACAACATTTTTTTTTAATGTTTGCAAATTCATTAGAAATAAAGAATGAAAATATAATATGTACTATAAGTATTCACAGCCTTTGCTCAGTACTTGGCACCTTTGGCAGCAATTACAGCCTCAAGTCTTTTTGAATATGAAGCCACAAGCTTGGCACACCTGTCTTTGGCAAGTTTCACCCATTCCTCTTTACAAAAACCTCTCGAGCTCCATCAGGTTGGATGGGGAGCGTTGATGCACAGCCATTTTCAGATCCTTCCAGAGATGTTCAATGGGATTCAAGTCTGGACTCTGGCTGGGCCACTCTAAGACATTCACAGAGTTGTCCTGAAACCACTCCTTCGATATCTTGGCTGTGTGCTTAGGGTCGTTGTCCTGTCCTGAAAGATGAACTGTCGCCCCAGTCTGAGGTCAAGAGCGCTCTGGAGCAGGTTTTCTTCCAGGATGTCGCTGTACGTTGCTGCATTCATCTTTCCCTCAATCCTCAGTGACCATCGGGTTATTGGTCACATCCCTAACTAAAGCCCTTCTTCCCTGATCACTCAGTTTAGAGGGACGGCCAGCTCTAGGAAGAGTCCTGGTGGTTTCAAACTTCTACTTATGGATGATAGATTGGGACCTTTAAAGCCAATCAACTAAATTGAAGCTGTAGAACCATCTCAAGGATGTTCAGTGGAAACAGGATGCACCTGAGCTCAATTTTGAGCTTGATCACAAAGGCAGTGAATACTTATGTACAAGTGATTTATTTGTTTGTTATTTTTAATAAATTTGAAAAAACCTCAAGCAAACTTTTTTAAGTTGTCATTATGAGGTATTATGTGAAGAACTCTGAGGAAAAAAATAAATCTAATCCATTTTGGAATAAGGCTGTAACATAACAAAATGTGGAAAAAGTGAAGCACTGTGAATACTTTCTGTATTCTCTGTATATTGAAACACCTTTGAGCTGCAGTTTTTGACGAGTTGGAAGTGAGACCAGACTGTGTGAGTGGAAATTCGAACTTTGCCTCTATGGCCATTAATAATAAACACATTTTTTTTATTTGTTTATAATAATCCAATGTAACACTTTTTAAATGGCAATTTCAAAGCAGTTATTTGTAAAGGTGTAAACGTACTGCTAGCCAAGTGTTTAGTCATAGTTACATTTTTTTTTCTTATTTTCTAAAAATTATACATCTTTATCTGTAGCACCTGTAAGACCTCAGAATCAATGATGACTGATTAAGATAGCCCACAAGGGTCATGGCAGAAAGAAGTTTATGAACTGAACTGAGGAGCGTGGTGATCATAATAAAGAGAAGTTTTATATTCTCATGGCACATTTGAGTGCAGCTTGTGAAAACAGAAAAATCCTGCCACTACAGCACACAGTGTCTGCTTGACTAGCTGCATCACAGTATAAGTAAACACAATATACCAGTCTTGCTAACTCAAGGTTAGGGTGACTGGGGTCCTCTGATAAGTACTTTTTGCATCTATTGCTAGGAACTAAGTGAGAGATTGTGTTTTGTTATATGACAGGAAAATGATTGTGAGAGCTGGTGAGGTGCACGTGAAGGAATTTAAATTAGCCCTCAAGATGCAGGTTACGCAGCGATGACAGTTCACCCCTGGCCTTCCAAGAACAACAAATGTGATCTCAATGTCAGAGACAATTTTGTTTGGAGATGGAGGTTGAGGATGTGGCGATGGGAGAGCTGAAGGAGTAGTAGTAAAAGGAAGAGGAGGTGTGTGGAATTCATATAGCACTAGCCCTATCTGATTGACCTTGCTAGAAAATGACAGAAACAAATTGTTTCCAATTCTCGCCTCTCATTCCCCTCTGCTCTCCTTCCCATTTTTTCTGCTCTCTCCGCCCTACGTTCCCCACCTTTTTTCTACATTATCAGAAGGGACTTAATTGGCCGAGTCATTTCAACAGAAGCAGGGGATTCTATGTTTCTTCATTCACTTTTTCCTGGTCCATTTTACTTATCTTCATCTGTTCATCTCTTTCACAAAGTCTGTTTCTGTCATTCCATTATCCTTACTGTCCACCCACCCTCTCATCTTCCTTATCCTCTCTAATATCCTCTCTAATGTAATGATAATAACCTGGACCGTTTTGGCCCTGAGTCACTTCCGCTTGTTTAACATAACCATTGTCTGTATCTGTTTAACAAACCCGTTACTTAGTTGGTTCAAAATGAAATTGATATAGTTTGAGAAGTTGCTACCGTTTTTAGAGAACCATTACAAAGAATTTAGCTACAACTAAATTAAATGGTTAATGAATTACTAACTAAAATGTTTATTTACATTTTTAAGAATTTAAATTTACTTGAGAATGGAAATGGAAAAATGAATTTCAGGTCCTGAGTTATGTATCTTAAGTCTGAGTGTCTGTTAGGTGGTTTTCATATTGTATGCAAATGTATGGAGACCAGTGTGGCTGTCTGGAAGAAAAAGTGCAAGGAGTATTTTAGTTTGAAATGGGATAAAACGCTGGTACCAATTTCACCCTTTGTGGGTTGTTGTGCCTGCATCAACCTCTGTAAAATCAACTGACTGTCATTATTATCATTATTTTTTTTGAAAACATTTAACATTTGACTTTTGTCAGAATGCAGCATGAATATGTGACTGCGAGGAGATGGTGAGGCGGCTCAGCCATTCTTGGCTCATCGTCATTCGTTTCACACAATCTCAGTAGACCATGGCCTGCATTGTCAGTTTTAATCGTATATTGGAAAAAAAGGCAGTTCTGATTTGCAATAAATTCACCTGCCTCATTTGTAATCTTAAATGGTGACAACTATGGAGAAAAAAATTGCCATGTTTTGAACTGAGTAATATACTAAAATTAAATCCCCTTGAATCAGAAATAGCATGAATTCACAGCTCCCAGATGGTTTTCCCCCTTGGGCTAGGATTGCAGGATTTGTCCAGACCCTGAGATAAATAATCCAATACTACTTGAAAGAACAAGAAACGAACAGTGCCCCGTCTCTATTGCTCTAGACCCCATTTAGAGCATAATTATGGAAATGAAGGAGCTCTAAATTAGAGGGCTACCTGAGTACTTCCATTCTTTGGATATCCTGGAATTCTAGGGCAGGAATAATGGCATGGTTAATTGAGGCAGACAAACTCAGACTGAGATAATGATTTGATCAGTCTTTTTCAGCACTTTGATGGCTGATACGTTATTGAGTTGTAAGTTGACTCTCTTTCAGACCAGCTGGATAATGTGATGATTTCCATTTACAGCTTGTCAGCAAATCCCTACAGATGACAACAAAAGTGTAGATAATTTGTTTTTTGAACCAACACATTTGCTGTTATCTTATCTCAGTCTACCTAAACAAGATAAATCAGATGGCAACAACCAAGCAAAAAAGAGGAGTGAGGCAGAGGAGAGGAATTGGGTTTGCCAGATACAGTAATGAAATACTTGCTTTGATATAAAAATTGCTTGTTTGGTCATTGTATGGATTTCTAATTGCTATTAAGCCTGACTTACACAAGCCACACTTTCAGTACAATGTGTTTCTGGATTACCATAGACCAAGACTAATATATCCTATTTATTATTATGACAAAATTACAAAACCAAAACATACACTGACTTGGACAATATTTTGTAAAACAAATGTATTATTTTGTATTGTGTGCAATTGCATACAAAGACAAATGGTCAAAGTTGAATTAGCCCAGGGAAAATCTGATGCAAAAGCATGCAAATGCAAAGTTTCTACTGAGTTCTGAGATCAGGCTGAGGCTAAGCTGAGCATGAGTACACAGGCACACTCCTACATTGTCAGCATTTCCGTTGCTAGGTTGCTCACAGCTAATGTCTGTACAGTTGGTACATTGGCTCCTGGCGAATCCACACAAACTGCAGAGGTTGTCCAGCCATCATAAGTCTTTTGTTGTTTCAAAGAAATGGTAGAAGAGTTTTGAAAAAGTATAACTATACAGTAGTATGCCCTCAGAGAGCAGAGAAATTTGTATTTTTGGGGAATAAAATGTAAAATTAGATATGTGGGTTAACTACCAAACATGATTCTGCTGGTAATGAATAAAACTTTTCTCCTAGAGGTTGTGCAAATAACTGCACACAGTGGAAATTGACTCGAACCACTGTTGTTGCAGGTTGACTTGACAGAAAATACATTACTTAATATTTAACTCTGACTTGGAAGACTTGACTGACTTCAGACATGATGACTAAATAACTTACTATACAGTATTATAAATTACTTTTTGAATGTTGAATATAAATATTAATAATATTTAACATGGGAAGTTGACTACCCTCTGATTCAGTCAATTTCCTGCTGGTCTTTGGATTAGATCAGATCATGAACATCACATCGTTATCACGCGTGGGAAAAAGTTGCAAGAGATTTCTTGACAGCCAGACTACATCAAACTTTTTTCTGAAGACTCATTGGGATCAGTATGTGTCTGTGAGGACTGGAGTTTGTTAACATTATCCTAACACAGATAGCTGAACTTGACTTAACCTGTGACTTGACTTGCCCAAGCAAAAATGACATTGGACTTGAGAGATTTGGAGCAAATGACCTGAGACTGGCTTGAGACTTGGACCTAATTGAGTCACATGTCTGTGTAACCCACTCCTCATTTCTGTTTGAGACTAGAGGCCTGCAATACAGTATCCACAACTAGGTGCTGCCATACATTGGACCTGTGAGACTATATGTTGTCCTTTGCTTCCCTTTCAAATAATCAACTAATTTAATAAAAGCTTTTTCACTTTTTACATCATCAAATTCTTGTTTTTCATTTTTGTGTCTTCCCATTTTTCACCCCCTCTCAACTCTTTTTCCTTCACTCTCACACTGTTGTCCCTCAACTCTCCTCTCCTGACAATATAGATTCATTACAGTTTGATGATATCAGATGATTGCTCTCTCCCAGCTGGAACAATAGCTTTGTAGCTTACCCCACGTTCCAATTCCCCCGGGCCCTGACCGACTCAGCTGTGTGACGACTCCCTCCCCTGTACCCACTTCTTCTTCTTCTTAACCTCCTACCTTCCCCCATCTGTCATTTCACACTCCTTACTACATCTCTCCTTTTCTTCACTTTATTTTCTAGAGCTCTGCCAATATGGGATTTATGAAACCAATGTCAACAGTTGAGTCAAAACGGATTAAATCATGATGGATGTACCAATATTTCTTTACATAACACTTTAAAGCAAACTTCTACTACTTCTATGGAGAACCCTCAAAATCGTTGTGCAAGAGCTGCAAAGTGTTGCTGCTTCGGTTGCTAGTTGTAGTCTGAGTTCGTGTTTTTCGCCCCATTGTGACTCAGCGCACCAAAAAGAAACGAATAAGACGTCATCTTTAAAACAAACTTAGACAAGCCAAAAAAAGGTAAGATTTATACTTACTTGGAATTGTTTCTGTTGGTTGGTTGGCTCACCATTTTGGTCCAGATTGGACAGCTATTAAATGGATTGCTCAGACATTTATAGCTCAATGACAGACACCGTTCCCTAATGACTAATGGAATTAATGAAAATGACTATTTGTCAAGCACCACCTGTGGATTGACATTTGCTTTTTTCTCCATATTTTCTCTTCACTTTTTCATGAAGCCTTTTGTTTCTTTCTTTTGTGTTTTCTCTCACATTGATTATGTACCTTGGTTTTTCAACTCTCCTTTTTTTCTCTAACCTTCCCTACCTCTCTTGCTCTTGAGGCACTCTTCATTTAATGCAAAAATAAATCAAATGAAACTTTTGTCCATTTATCGCTTTGCTTCCTATTCTCCACACCATACAAAAAGAGAACAAGCAATGAGAACATGCATGCACATCAGATGATGAGGCTGTTGAGACAGGGAGACGTAAGCAGTGCTTTAGGAGGATTTAGAGCTGGTGAATAAGCGAGCCATGGGAGGGTTTGCAGCTACAAATAGCATCACATTGAATTAAAGGTTATGTTGGATCAAGCTGAATAGGGATTCATCCTTAAGAATCACCTGATTGACAACAATGTGAAGATTAGTTTGGTATAAATGACATGCTGACTCAATACGAGCACTTGAAGAACATGAAAACAAAATAATTAGAGGCATTAAAAACCTTTCCTACAATGATTCTTTTCATGTGCCATTGTGATGCATATTGGCTTCTGTAGATCATATGTCACCTTCATTCACCAATAATACATGGAAACACACTTAACTAATGCCAGTACTACACTGACTGCGTTAAGTATTTAATGGATGTGTACTACAGTTAGCTAAGTGAGTTTACTCAAGTGACCTTTTAATTTTGGACCAATAATTGTGTGCACATAGTTAATAGGTAATCCATACACCCGCCCGGGGTAATAGGAGACCAGGAGGTCAGAGAATCATCATAATCATTAGGTTTCATCATCAACACTTAGTTATGAGCCATTGTCAGGCAACAATCAGATTGTGGGTACTAAGACTGAAAAAAACAAGACATCATGTGTAATTTACCAACCAAACTAAAAAGTGACTGTACTCCTGTTTCCAAACTTTTTCCTTAGCACGTGTGGCTGTAGCCTTATATTTTTAACCAATAGGTATAAAAGTAGTATTAATCTTATCATTTAACTCTCCGCTTTGTATAACTAAACATATTTCTGAAAATCCTGACGTATTCCTTTAAAGCTGCCACAAATTACTGACCATCTCTAATATTAAAATCTAATCCCACTGAAAGATGCAGTTGTGACCAATGACTTTGTATTATCATGACTTATTTTGGACTTATTTTGATCATTTGGGTGCTGTTACCCTTATGTAGTTACTTTAATTTACACTGACATTTTCCAGATCTATTGACATCTTGTAGCCTTGATCATGTTTAAACATAGCATCATTGAAGACTATGAATACATGACTCCAAGCCATACATTCAAGATCTATTATTTCCCTGTGATTTTCTAGTGTCTCATAATGAAGCAACTCGGTGTACTGAAAGCATCTTAACACTCCACAGACAAATGCACTTAGCCTATATTGAGAAACTGTCCCTTTAAACAAGCCATCAAGACCTTCAGATGGATAACTTAAGTGTAAAATATGGGACCTTTAAGCCATTCTTGCCCGTAAGGAATCTAAAGTTGCCGGCTATTGTGTCTTGCCAAATTGGTTGTCACTGATCGGTTGCTTGGTTACAGGTGTTAAAAAGTAGACTGATATTCAGAGGTAATCTCTTAGGCAGGAGTGCTACCAAATAACATGGCATTAGTATTATCTGACTCAAAGACACCAATAATGTGTATATCAAGAAATACACACTGCATTTAGTCCCGAGGTGCGTTCAACACATATACCTACTCACTTTACTTGAATAGGAGCTCATATTTCTGACTCCTGACTTTTCTTACTTTCTGGAAGAGAAAACACAAGTACTCATGCCTCACCAGCAAGGTAGGTGTAGTGTGTTCTAAAATGACCATGATGTGTCTCACACTGCTGCTCAAACATATGTCATGCTAAAGGAGAGACGCCACAAACACTCCAAAACATAAATCTATATAGGATTTGCATTAATCAGCAGTACTGATGGTCTTGCCCAGAACTTGAGTTTATCAAATACCTGCATAAGGGGCAGGGACGGATTGGCAATCTGGTGGGCCGACGTGCTATTTGGGCCGGTAAATCCTGATTTTTTTTTTTTTTTTAATATTGGTCTGACCGGCCCACAACGAGTAGATCACGCAGCCCAAACACACTGTTGAACTCTGTACGCTTTGGTCCCGCCTACAGGCACAAAAAAAAAAGTCTGTGCGAGACTTTGTTTCCTTACCACCGGCCCTTACACGCTGACTGACAGGGGACCGGCCCAATCACATCATGAAACACCACCCCCCTTTGGCTTGATGCGCCGGTGTGCAGTTTATTGATGGGTGAAACGCTATCAGATAAAGATGGAGAGAAAACATAAAGGTGGCGTAAAGGTGACGCTGCTACGTGTGTTAAAATCACTGACATGTTTGCCACAGCAGGGCCTCCATCAGCTCCCATCGCTGATGACAGAGGTGCCGGTGGCAGTGGCACTCAACATGTTGTTGAACCTGCGGTAAGCTGGACTACTGTCAGAATATGTATGAAATGCAACGAGTAGGATAAAGCCACCCAACCCCTTGATGAGTATGATAAAACATACTGTCAGGAATAGCGAGGCGTTATTTAGCAAACTGGCTTTTATTGCCAACAGTCTGGTTACAGCACTTGGTTATTGTAGGCCATAACCACGGCAAGAACACATAACAGGTCCCACTCTCCAGCCTCACTCGTGCCGTCTCTCTCCACACACGCTCACATACACGCGCTCTCCCTCACCTGCTTCCCCGCCCCCTTGCTCTCATATAGGTGCATTTAGGACCATGGGAAACCACAGATCTCACATTGTAACACACAACACATTACTGCAGGGTCGCTACAATACATTGTAGGCTACACTGGCTGGAAGAGAAAATAAGCCTAGCTCAGTAGCCTACTTTTTATGTCTTTTATTTTAAATGAAATAGTCTTTAATGTGAGAAAACGTGTTCACCATTCACCAACAATAACAATAAGTCTAATTTCTTATTAGACTATTATTGTCTGTGGGGTGAGTACTAGGCTGACCTATTGGCTAAGTTGCTTTTTTGTCCTGCAGATATAGCAGTTCTTTATGTAGCCTAGGTGGTAGGGACAATGCAGGCTACATAACTGATAGAAAATCTCACTTTTAAAATTATATCATTTTGTCTATGTTATTTGAATGCAGCTGCAGGTATCTGTACATTCCAGTAATTCTAGCCTATGGATATTTAAAGCCACCACTCACCAAAAATGTGAGTGAAAAGTGAAGAGTCAGCACTTTCAATTTTTTTGTTCAACTGAATTTTTTCAATGTCTGAATTTTATTTTTTTTTGTCCTCGGGTAAGCTCCTATTTAGGCCTGGAAAAAAATGGGCTGTTTTATGTAGCTAGGTGGCTAAAGACAATGTAAGTTAGCCTACAAATAAAGAAAATAGCACTTTTTAAAATGACATAATTTTGTTTATTGCTAGTGTTATGTCAATGCAGCTGTGTGTTTGTTTATATAAATATATTATAAACAGGCTGCATTTCAGTCAGTCATTGTAATTGTACAATATGTTTGTGATGATTTGTCCTGTACACGTGACATCTATTGCACGTCTGTCCGTCCTGGGAGAGGGAATCCTCCTCTGTGGCTCTTCCTGAGGTTTCCTTCACATTTTTTTCTGTTAAAGTTTTTTGTGGGCAAGTTTTTCCTACTCGAACCGAGGGTCTAAGGACAGAGGGTGTCACTCCCTGTACAGATTGTAAAGCCCTCTGAGGCAAATGTACTTTGTGACTTCGGGCTATACAAATAAAATTGATTTGATATGATTTGATAATTTATGTCCCGTTGAGCTAGGTTGTTTTAAAGACTTGCACAGTTGCACTGAAAAAACTGAAAAGGTGTGTTATCAAATGTTGTGGGCCAGTCTGGTCCAAAATGCCAGGGCCGATTTTTTGTCCCAGTCCGCCCCTGAAAAGGGGGCATTCAGACAGGATCAGGGAAACCAGCAAAACTGGAGGTCTTACAATTCATTTCAGTGGGGGTCGTGCATTTCCACACCGGCAGCACGCAACGCAGGGGTTGCCACAAAAACTGCACCGGCATCTGGGAGAGAAGTTAAGCCAGATCCAACTTTTGGGAAACCAGAGCCCCACATCAAACCAATCAACAACAACAACACTAAATAATCTAAGAAAACTAAAAACACTCAAGAGGGAAAAACTATTAACAAAATCAGGGGAAAAGGTAACAAACGAAAAACCAGAAAAGCAGATTTGAATTCAGCCAAATAGTGTCACTCCGCCCCTACCGCACTCCCTCACCACCAGTTTCCATGATCCTATCTGAATGTGCACTAATGCCGTCAAACTGCAGCAGAAATGTGCATCTCCAAATTGAAAGCAACGCTGTGCAAAGTTTTACAACTAGGGGCAGTGTAATATTTTCTGCTTCTCTTGTTACACACAGAATGAAATCCATTTGGATAAAGCAGCCATGCTCAGGATTAATGAGACATGAGACATTGTAATTGTAGGTGTGATGAAGGGTGTCTTCATTGCACACATTTTCAGGTTTTAGTTAAGGATAGGTGCCAACGATGAAATGTTGCTTCTTGTTCCGAATATGCTGTGTAAGCTTAAATTTGAGGGGGCCCTTCTCTAACAATTTTTTGAAAAGCAAGCATAAGGACATTTTGTTTACGTAAGTGTTTCTTCAAGCGATGACTTTAAGGGCATCCTCTTGTTTCTCGTTTTGGCTAAAGCTGAAAAGACATTTTCTTTGTCCTATTCCACGTCCTTCAAACTCACTGCAAAGTATAAAAGTGGAAATGAATGCTGAGATGTCATGCCACCTTCCTTTTTTCAGAATCACTAATATTTAAGAATATGTAACACATACAGGGCCAGTCCTGATTTGCATCTATGTGCATGTTTGAATTCAATGGAGAACCATTTACATACACAGTATCTGATTGGGTGTGGTAGGGCTCTGAGTCAAACAAAGCACACATCCGTCTATTTTGAATAGAAGATACAATTTCTCCCAACATGCAACAATCTGGGGGCAGGGGGACAAATTCCATTTCTTGTGTCCTTGGCTAAATGTATTATTTGCTTGCCGTGATAACATCCCGTCACTCTTGCTCTCTTCCAATATCTAACTAACTCTCCCCTTTCTGTCGTCAGACAGAAGCTGACACTGCTGACAGGTTGAATGTGTGTGTTCCTCCTCACATGGACATAGACAGCTGTTCTGTGGATATACTTACCGCATACATACAGCATACTTACCGCCTTGAGAGAGAGCACCGCAGCCATCGAGGTTCCTAAATAGACTAACAGAGTTTCCGCCGTACTGCTTTAGCACATTCCTTTGAAGTGTGACTTTCATATATATGTATATAAATTTTGCAAATGCTAATGTAAAAAAAACAAACAAAAAAAAAAAAAACTTTGTAGTTCTACTGGCAGAATGAAATGCGTCTTCTTGATGATGGAGCCAATTCCAAAGTTGAGGGTATGGGTACACACACGCATACACACTCTTTTATACTCATTACAGGGCACCTGCATAACTAATTAGTGCTGACAGCTCACTCACTTGCTCTCTCAAAGTAACACTCACATACTCATGTAGCAGCATCAATCACAAATGGAAGCATTTTCATTTCCATTAATTTGGCTGTGGATTAAAGCTGACCCATTTTTGCTAATGGAGCCTGGTTTGGACAGGAGAGATGGGGGAATGAGGACAAACCAGACTAATCGTTATCATACACCTACATAAAAGGACTGGTGTGTCTGCAGGGCTTCTCTGACAGGTTCACTCCTTCTGGATTTTCAAGTCCAAAATCAGATGTTTTTTTTATGCCTAGGGAAATGCAATATTTATGTAAATAAAGGTTTTGTTTTCTCAAACTCTGATTAATATATTATAAAATAGCCTGGAGCAAATTATTAAAATTAGTTACATTAAAAAAAAAGAGCTGTTCTAATCACTAGAGCTATGATTTCCTATTCCTCAGTATTCTCTAGCAAAGTCATATTTTTACATCGTGCACACAGATTTCTATTTGCCTGCCTGCGCCCATTTTGTATTTTGGTGACTCACTTTAAATTTGACTGTGTCAGTGTCAGAAAGGGAGTATTTAGAGCAAGGATCAAGCAGCGCAGTGCAATTTTGGTGTCAAGGATTACAGGGATTTATGATTGCCCCGCCTGGCCCACGAGGGCCTCATTTCTCAATAGCAGTCCTCTCTGACTGTTTTTGACTATGAGAAGTTATTTGGTTATTTGTGCTTCTCTGACTGTTTGAAAGCTGAAACGTTTCTTGAAATATGAAACTGTGGAGGAAAAAAAAAAGAACCTTGGAGCAACGCAGTGCATCTTCACAAAATACCAATCAGCACAACACACAAAGTTCCAATGATCCCAGGAGCTATGTTGTCGGGGGTTTCATGCCCCTGGTAGGGTCACCCAAGGCAATCAGGTCCTAGGTGAGGGGCCAGACAAAGCGCAGCTCAATCACCTCTGATGAATAGAAAGAACAATGGAGTCAGGTCTCCCTTGCCCGGACGCGGGTTACTGGGGCCCCCCCCTGGAGCCAGGCCTGGGGGTGGGGCAACCCGAAAGGATGACATGGGCCCCCCTTCCCATGGACCCACCACCCATGGGAGGGGTCTCAGGGGTCGGATGCTTAGAGAGATGGGCGGCAGTCGGAGGCGGGGACCCTGGCGGTCCGACCCCCGGTTGCAGAAGCTGGCTCTGGGGACGTGGAACGTCACCTCTCTGGCGGGGAAGGAGCCTGAGCTGGTGCACGAGGTTGAGAGGTACCGGCTAGATATAGTCGGGCTCGCCTCGACGCACAGCGTGGGTTCCGGAACCAGTTTCCTTGAGAGGGGCTGGACGCTCTACCACTCTGGAGTTGCCCCCGGTGAGAAGCGCAGAGCGGGGGTGGGAATGCTTGTTTCCCCCCGGCTCGGCGCTTGCACGTTGGGGTTCACCGCGGTGGATGAGAGGGTAGCCTCCCTTCGCCTTCGGGTGGCAGTACAGAGTACCCACTCTTTCTGGAGTCTTTGGAGGGAGTGCTGTAGAGCGCCCCCTCTGGGGACTCCCTCGTCCTCCTGGGGGACTTCAATGCTCACGTGGGCAGCGACAGTGAGACCTGGAGGGGCGTGATTGGGAGGAATGGCCCCCCTGATCTAAACCCGAGTGGTGTTCTGTTATTGGACTTCTGTGCTCGTCATGGACTGTCCATAACGAACACCATGTTCAAGCATAAGGGTGTCCATATGTGCACTTGGCACCAGGACACCCTCGGTCGCAGTTCGATGATCGACTTTGTGGTCGTGTCATCGGACTTGCGGCCACATGTTTTGGACACTCGGGTAAAGAGAGGGGCGGAGCTGTCAACTGATCACCACCTGGTGGTGAGTTGGCTCCGATGGTGGGGGAGGATGGCGGTCAGACCTGGCAGGCCCAAACTCCCTTCGCCTTCGGGTGGGGGGATGGGTCCTGACTGTCGTCTGTGCCTATGCACCGAATGGCAGTACAGAGTACCCACCCTTTCTGGAGTCTTTGGAGGGAGTGCTGGAGAGCGCCCCCTCTGGGGACTCCCTCGTCCTCCTGGGGGACTTCAATGCTCACGTGGGCAGCGACAGTGAGACCTGGAGGGGCGTGATTGGGAGGAATGGCCCCCCTGAGCTAAACCCGAGTGGTGTTCTGTTATTGGACTTCTGTGCTCGTCATGGACTGTCCATAACGAACACCATGTTCAAGCATAAGGGTGTCCATATGTGCACTTGGCACCAGGACACCCTCGGTCGCAGTTCGATGATCGACTTTGTGGTCGTGTCATCGGACTTGCGGCCACATGTTTTGGACACTCGGGTGAAGATCACCACCTGGTGGTGAGTTGGCTCCGATGGTGGGGGAGGATGGCGGTCAGACCTGGCAGGCCCAAATGTTCTGTGCGGGTTTGCTGGGAACGTCTGGCTGAATCTCCTGTCAGAAAGAGTTTCAACTCCCACCTCCGGGAGAGCTTTTCTCACGTCCCGGGGGAGGCGGGGGACATTGAGTCCGAGTGGACCTTGTTCCGTTCCTCCATTGTCGAGGCGGCTGACCGGAGCTGCAGCCGTAAGGTGGTCGGTGCCTGTCGTGGCGGCGGCCCCCGAACCCGCTGGTGGACACCGACGGTGAGGGATGCCGTCAAGCTGAAGAAGGAGTACTACAGAACCTTTTTGGCCTGTGGGACTCCTGAAGCAGCTGATGGGTATCGGCGTGCCAAGCGGAATGCGGCCTCGGTGGTTGCGGAGGCAAAAACTCGGGTGTGGGAGGAGTTCGGTGAGGCCATGGAGAATGACTTTCGAACGGCTTCGAGGAGGTTCTGGACCACTATCCGGCGGCTCAGGCGGGGGAAGCATTGTCAACACTGTGTTCAGTGGGGGCGGGGTGCTGCTGACCTCGACTCGTGACGTCTTGGGTCGGTGGAGGGAATACTTCCAAGACCTCCTCAATCCCACCAGCATGTCTTCCCTTGAGGAGGCAGAGCCTGGGGACCCCGTGGTGGTCTCACCAATCTCTGGGGCTGAGGTCGCTGAGGTAGTCAAAAAGCTCCTCGGTGGCAAAGCTTCGGGGGTGGATGAGGTCCGCCCGGAGTTCCTCAAGGCCATGGATGCTGTAGGGCTGTCTTGGTTGAGACGTCTCTGCAACATCGCGTGGACATCGGGGGCAGTGCCCCTGGATTGGCAGACCGGGGTGGTGGTTCCCCTCTTCAAAAAGGGGGACCGGAGGATGTGCTCCAACTATAGGGGGATCACACTCCTCAGCCTCCCCGGAAAGGTCTTTTCGGGGGTCCTTGAGAGGAGGGTCCGCAAGATTGTCGAACCTCGGATCCAGGAGGAGCAATGTGGTTTTTCGTCCTGGTCGTGGAACTGTGGACCAGCTCTATACCCTTAGCGCGGCCCTAGAGGGTGCATGGGAGTTTGCCTAACCATTCTACATGTGCTTTGTGGACCTGGAGAAGGCGTTTGACCGTGTCCCTCAGGGAGTCCTGTGGGGGGTGCTCCGGGAGTATGGGGTTTCGGACCCATAAAAAAGCCAGAGCTTGGTTCGCATTGCCGGCAGTAAGTCGGACCTGTTTCCTGTGAGAGTTGGACTCCGCCAGGGCTGCCCTTTGTCACCGGTTCTGTTCATAACCTTTATGGACAGAATTTCTAGGCGCAGCCAGGGCGTTGAGGGGCTGCGGTTCGGTGGCCTCAGGATTGGGTCGCTGCTTTTTGCGGATGATCTAGTCCTGTTGGCTTCATCGGAACGTGACCTTCAGCTCTCTCTGGAGCAGTTCGCAGCTGAGTGTGAAGCGGCTGGAATGAGAATCAGCACCTCCAAATCCGAGACCATGGTGCTCAGCCAGAAAAGGGTGGAGTGCAGCCTCCGGGTCGGGGATGAGATCCTGCCTCAAGTGGAGGAGTTCAAGTATCTCGGGGTCTTGTTCACGAGTTAGGGAAGGATGGAACGGGAGATCGACCGGCGGATCGGTGCGGCTTCTGCAGTGATGCGGACTCTGCACCGGTTCGTCGTGGTGAAGAAGGAGCTGAGTCGAAGCTCTCGATTTACCAGTCGATCTACGTTCCTACCCTCACCTATGGTCACGAGCTTTGTGTAGTGACCGAAAATCAAGATCGCGAATACAAGCGGCTGAAATGAGCTTCCTTCACAGGGTGGCTGGGCTCTCCCATAGAGATAGGGTGAGAAGCTCGGCCATACGCGAGGAGCTCAGAGTAGAGCCGCTGCTCCTCCGCATCGAGAGGAACCAGTTAAGGTGGCTCGGGCATCTCGTGAGGATGCCTCCTGGACGTCTCCCTGGTGAGATGTTCCGGGCACGTCCCTCCGGGAGGCGGCCCCGGGGAAGACCCAGGACACGCTGGAGGGATTATGTCTCTCGGCTGGCCTGGGAACGCCTTGGGGTCCCCCTGGGAGAGCTGGACGAAGTGGCCGGGGAGAGGGAAGTCTGGGCCACCCTGCTGAAGCTGCTGCCCCCGCGACCTGACCCACGGATAAGCGGAAGAAGATGATGATGATGATGACAACACACAAAACCGTCGTCTGACATTGTTACCTACCTTCAATTTCTGTTGAGTTCTTGATCACTGAATCTCTCAAACACAGAGCAGCATGTGTAAATGCGTGTAAACCAGATTTGAAGTTTTACTTCTAAATACCAGTAAATCCTGAGAAACATAACCTGAGTGAATAACCGAAAAAAAAGTTTTTGTTTAATATTTTTTTTTATAGTTTTTGTTTTTCATTTTGTTTAATACATGCATTTGCTTTCTTGGAAAGAGTTGAATGAGTTTATTACCACTCTCACATCTGTATGGTAAATATGAGGCTGCAGCCAGCAGGCGCTTAGCTTGGCACAGAGCGTAGTAACAAGGGAAAACAGCTACCAGCACTTCTAGAGCTCAAAACTGAATATATCTTGTTTGTTTTTTTATCTGTACTGAGAGCCAAATGTAAAAATGAGACATTGTAGTTTTTGATGAAGTGATTTCTTGGCACCTTCACAGTGATGGCAAGAAGTGACTGCACCTGGCAACAAAATACTCCCGCAAGTAACCCCTATAAAACCACAACTTACTGTATTTACACTTTCTTTACCCTGATTATGCAAATATTGTTCATTTCATAAGTGTAAGTGCTTCTCTGATTCTCAGTGCTATGTGTGTGTCCAAATCACACTTGTGTAAGTTACATATTGGACCCTGGACTGGTTAGCATACTAGCTGTGTGCCATTCAATGTCACAATTCTTGCACACATCCATGTGTGAAACTGAGATTCAATACAAAGACAACTCAGAAATAAAGTAAATAATGTCCGTAAAGTGATTCACTAACAATCAATTTTTCTGTTTTAATAACAGTGAATATCAATATTAAACACTTTAAAATAAGCAAAAGGTCTAACAATTGTCATAAATGACTGTGTTTTTACAAGGCAGATGATTTATGATCTATGTTAGTGTTTGATACTACATGTGGTAATAATTTAAATTTTAAAATTTTATTTAAAATGTTGGCACCAGCAACTCTGAAACTCAAATTACTTTGGAGGCAAGGCTAATGATCACAGCAAAAACATTTCAAGAAAAATCTATAATTTCACTTTTTTTGCAAGCCTAAATGTTTTGATACTGAAATGTGTTTTCCGTATGGATTTCACCATCACTTCAGAGGAATTTAAAATTGAAGATTTTCTGACTTCAAAGTTGAAAAAGCCTTTGTACAGAATGTTAACACACACCCACACAGGAAGTTTTCAAGCTGTCTCGTAGATGCAGTCTTTCAAAAGAAACTTTCTCTCAACCCAAAATAGAATTTACACGCTATAAAATAATAAAATATATGTTCTGTCTGTTGTCAACTCTGTTGTATGAGCCTGCCCTTTCTGTGAAACAAACTGGTGACTCCCACTGGAAGCATCGCTCCTTGTCATATGCAAATAAAGTGAAGGCAGCGTTGTAAAGGTGGATTCAAATCTTAATATAGCTGAGACATGCAAGTTCAATTTAGCATTAGAAAGGTGCTCCTGATGTTTTGCACATTTGAAAGTATAATGCAGCAATATTGTATTCACCCTACATCGCAACAGTGTTTGGAGGCTCTATAAACATGACAGTTTCAGTAGCTTCAGAAATGAATCTAAGCCACAATCCATAACGCACTTTTTGTTTTGACCCACTGCTTGCAAAACATTGACCTAAATAACACAACCACTGCCTGACAGAACAGAGATGGCAGGCATGGTGGAAGAATGGAGGAAAAACCTTACTCATCTTGGTTAAGCCTAGTGTAAGTTTTAGTCATTTCAGGTCATAAAATGCTTTACCCAAACTCCAGCCAATAAATAGCATCAAGACTAAAGACCAGGCTGATAAAACTTAACAATGATGGGTCCTAAAAACTGTAGGATAGCATCATTTTCACATCACTCACCAAAAAAAACCAGAGTGTGTCTAATCAGCTTATCACAACCTGTATTTGCGTTTATTGTTAGGCGGTGACCTTTGTGGTCAGTGTAGGGAGTAAGTTGAGGTGGATATAATTTCTATAACAGATATCTGCCATGAAAGGATTGTGTGAAGGTAGTATTGATCTGATTATCATCTGTGTAAAAATGGAAACATATAATGTTTTTAAATAATGTGCCCAAGTAGGAGCATGTAAATGGAAAATCAGGTTGGATATAGCACAGACATGTGGGACACCCCACACTAAACATCTGTTGCAGCATGACCAATGCCAACATAGAGGCAGCTGTCCTTCCGGTATGACCTAATCCATGCGGAGCAGTCAGTAGCGGTTTTAGGTACGGGCGGACAGGGCAGCCGCCCGGGGCGCCAGTTCGTGGGGGGCGGCACGAGCGCCCGAAAATGAAAAAAACCTCGCGAATTTTCGATACCGCGCATTAAGACAGCGGAGCGGGCGCCCCCGTGGACGGGGGGTTGACGACGAGGTAGAGGGTGCGCCGGACAGACTGATCAGGGCGCACGGCGCATCCAGGGGCGCACGAGAAAATCTCCCTCCCGGGGGGGGGGGAGAGAAAAATAATAGTTTTATGGCTATTATCAGATGCCAGCTATAAGTCATTTAAAACCTTGAGAAATAAATTAATAAAAGCTTACAATCCATCTGCTACAGCCCTAAACCATAAAAATCGCTAGGGACAAAGAGCAGTTTTGTTTCCAGCAGTCATAGATGTTGTTTTAGGTGTGAGGATGTGTTTGCATTCAGCAAATAAATGATAATAAAACAATTGGGAACATTGTAATCATCACTTAGTATCACATACTTACCTCACTTCATTCATCTTTGATTTTGCTTTCATTTGAAAGTTTTTAAAAGATGTAAAGTGACTAAAATACTAAATGGCTGAATGCTTATCTGTATATGAAAAATAAAGAATGAAGTAGAAATTAACAGCACTTCAGTCTGTTTTTAGTCTGTCCAGGCATCCTCTACATCATGTCCAGGTACACACATACACACACACACAAAGCGCATTCGATCTATATGTTATCATTTCACTAATCAAGCTCCTATAGACCATTTCTCTGCTACAAACGGTAGCATTGACATTATAAATCACTCTTGCTGTTTCAGTATTTGCTGTCAACATCAAACAGCTGTCAATTTTAGTTTGAGACTTCTGATCTGTATCAAATCATAACAGAAGTTATCTCATGACACTTTTTCATAAAGAACAGGTCTACACCAAACTCTTTAGAACAGGGGTCAGCAACCTATGACTCAAGAGCCAGATGTGACTCTTCCGATGACTGCATCTGGCTCGCAGACAGGGGTGAAAGTAAGCTGGTGCGGTCCAGTACTGCGTACCACGTAAAAGATTCAAGTCCCTCGGAGAGAGCCTGGTGGTCTCCTCTGCGCCCAGCCTTCGAAACCACACTTTTAATGTCTTAACGTCCCAATTAAAATCAGTAGGAGAGTAAGCAGTTGTGTTGCGTGGTATTTAGTTCAATTTTAACGATACAGAACAGCACGGAAAATTTGAAACTGCTTATAAGCTAACGACCAGAGAGTTCACTCAGCAGTACATATGTGCGCATGCGTGTCTCCATCCGAAACACTGCGGTTGCTATGGGGATCAATGCACGATCGGGACCATGCAGCACCAGAAGTCACATTAATGTTAAGAAGTATTTTATTTATTATTGGTTAGCTAACGTTATTGAAAAAAAATAAATTCAGAGACTTATTATACTCATGCATTTATGCATTTATTTGTGTAAAAAATATTATATAGCTCTGACGGAAATACATTTCAAAATATGTGGCTTTCATGGCTCTCTCAGCCGTAAAAGGTTCCCGACCCTTGCATTAGAATATTATAATATTTACAGAGACCCAATAATTCCTGGGCAACAGTGACAAGGACAAACTTTCTTTTAGAGGCAGAAACCTTGAGCAGAACCAAACACATGGTGGGCAGCAAGTAAAGATTGTTAAAGAACTTTAAAATCTGTATTTTTTATTCATTTATTTATTTAATTTTTGTTTCTTTTGACCTGTACATGAATTGCAATAGTGCAAATTACCAGTCGCATATCTTGCTTTCATCCACATGTAGCAATGGTAATCCAACATCTGCAAATGAACACTGTATGTACGAGTATGAGAAAGCATATGGTACACAGTGCCTACAAGAGAGGCGCTATGAGTGGTTGCATGCATACACTTGTCTGTGCATCTCTATGACTAGATATCTGTGTGTGTGTGTTTGTGTGTTCACTTGGCAATGGTGACTAGTCCCCAGACACTCTCTGTCTCCACTAACATCTGGCCTCTCACAGACTTCGCCTGGACACACACACACACACACACACGCACACACACATACACACACACACACACAGCCAGCCACATGCAGGCTCAGTCTGAGTCACCCATTCTATCTAACAAATGCCCACTCGCTTACACACACACACACACACAAACACACACACACACTTTGTCACTCATTTAGTCTCACACAGCAGATACACCCTCGCAGGTTGGCTTTGGTGATGCAAGCCAATAAATTTCTCCAGTGTTACCAGCTCCTCAAGTGATTGATTGATCAATTGTAGTGAAGAATTGTTTGGTCCTACTGGGACTGACAAAGAACGGCTATCATCATGGTAAAATATCAGTCCTGACCCACAGCTGATTTGTTCTTATGAGGCAGACATATCAATTACACATATTGCTTCTGCTGCGAGAGCTGATGAGTGCCTGAATGGGTATCAATGTTTCTGTCCAACATCATTGACTTAAGCTGGAAAACCTGCCGTTCCATCCATTTCATTGACAATGGTTACAGCAATGGAGAATCTTCCTAGACTGTCTTGTGACAGACAATTTTAGGAGCTCTGTGGGTGTGCTAGCAACGACTATGGAAAGCTCGCCCCCATAAGCTAAGTCAGCCCTAAAAAAGGCTAAAAAAGCCAGAAAAAGAAGATATAAGCCTTGGTCACACAAGATGAAGCAGAAAACCACAAAGTTGTTAGATCTCTGTACAGTTGAAACAAGAAAATTTGTCAAGAATTTCAAAGTTGCTGTTGTTTGCACATTGATCTTTCACCAGGAGTAATCCTCAAGAGTCTGTCTGGACTCCAGACGATGTGTTTCACTTCTCCACTGTGAAGTGACATGGGAAATGTGGTAAATGATAGGGTCTCTTTGTTACATAGTAAGAGGTAAAGGTAAAGCCTTTAGTGATGTTCTTTTAGTTTGTTTCTGGTACATCTATGCTAATTTCTTTCAGAGCCATCATTGTTGTTTTCAAGCAAACACTTACCGTTAAACCACACCAGCAGCTAATGTTGTAGGATGCTGATTGCTCCTGACCACTGTAGTTCAGACAAGAGCACAAAGCCTGAAGCCTGACAAGAAGGATTCTTGAGTGATCTCCTGTTTAATGATCTTGCAACTCCAGCTGTCTAGCAAGGTGATCTTGTTGGTCATCTCTTGTCAGCTGACATGTCTGTGTGATCTCCCACCATTTTTGATTGGACACCCAAAATTGTAAAGTGAAAATGGGCCTTATTTCAGTTAAGGATTAATATAAACTAACCTACTGACAATTTCTTTACTATTTTACTACCATTTTCTACTATATTGCCTGGGAAGACTCCTCATTAAATCATACAAGTCTTGGCCTTGACAGTTTGGTGGCATTGGATGAGGTTTAACATTGAATTTTTTCTGTATTTTTCCACCCGGCTGTAGGGCTGCTGAAGGGCAGTAAATTACTCCGGGAATGATTTTAGCTACGCTCCTTATTTTTCATTTTCATGCCAATGGGGGAGCAAGTGATTTGCCTAGTGGCCATCATCTTAGAGAGGCATAAGCAATGGCACAGCATGACGACATAAGTGCCCGACAGAGATCAGATTGTGTGTAGTGTTCTCGTGAAGGGTGTACAGAAACTCTACCAACACACACTAAACATCAACAGGATATAATGCCATTACCTTACAAAATATGTAAAACTAAAATATGCTTGACACATTGGTTATTATAAACAATTACTTTACGTAATCAGTTCTCATTTTTAAATTGCACACAGTTAAGTAAAGAAGTAATTGGAAACTTAAAGAAAAGGAAGGGTGGGGAAGGAATCACAAAATAGAGATGAAGTTGCTGATAACATTACAGTATATAGTAATGCCAATGCTTTCGGTGTAGAAGCTTTAATCATTTTCTAAAACAGTTGTTAATAACATTTGGGCATTCAGGAAACAGAAAATTCAGGTAGCCAGTATCCTGTTGCTCACACTCACATCGTCCTCAGCAATGTTACTATCTGTAACTTTCCTGTGGGGTTCAGTATCTTGCCCAGGGATGTTTCCACTGGACTGGGGAAGCTGGGAATTAAACCAGCAACCCTCTGATTACTAGACAACCTACTCTAACAACAGAGCCACAGTATAGCATAATAAAAGGAAAGTACCACAAATACCTCAAAATTGTACCTAAAGGCCTAGTATCTAGGATTTAGGAGGATCTTATAGAATCTAATGTGATAATTCATATATTTTGTGATATATATGTGAGCAAATTGTCTTACACAAAGCCTGCTGTGTTTCTACAGTAGCCCAGAATGGACAAACCAAACTTTAGAGAGTGCCTTTTGCCTTTTTTACATTACATGCTGTTACATCCCTGTCTAGGGAGCGTAGTTAAGCATTATTAAGCCTAACATCCTTAAGCTTAAGCAAAGGAGAAACATGGAGAAGAAATAGGAGAAACCATATGAAACGAAAAACTTGGTCAGTCAGTGACTACTTACAACTCACTTTGTGGTGAAATCCAGGGTGACAACAAACAAAAGTGACTGGTGACACAAAAGACTCAACAAGCCAGTAAATCTCAATTACAAGCAAACCAAACAACCAAAGCACAGGGAACTCTTTCACAGTGCATGTGGCAGAGCCCAAAAACTGCACTTCAAGCCAGCTTCCCACAGTTGTTGATAGGAACGGGATCTTAAAGGCCACACCCTGATCAGCTGGATTTGAATCAGCTGTGGTTACTCAGGAGGCCACACACTTGTGTCTATGACACAAAAAAACGTAACACATGTATACCTACCCCTTTGGAAAGGGAGAGGGGAGGGGTATTCAGTTAGTAACCAGTTAGTCCCGCTCTGCTCACTCACACACAGAACAGCTCTCTGTCTCTCCATCAATCAGTCAGGTTTGCAGGTCTTTTCCGTTAACATTTAGGGTTTCTTCAGCTTTAGGTCTCTCTCTTTCTCTGCTGGTCGTCTGGGTTTTTTTTTTAACCGTCAGCGAGCTCCAGTTTTTTAACCAGTTTTTTTGACTTCGTAGTAGTGTTATAACTAATATTAAAAATTAAGCTCACACACACGCACACACACACACACACACCCTAACCATCTAAAAAATTAACTAAGAAAAAAAACTCAAATTGTCTCAATAAATCAGAATAAAACCTTTTGCCTGTGAAATCCTATTTGCAAGAAAGATAATCTGCTCTTTCAGTCGATGTCAGCCAAAAGATGAGGGGTTACAACAATACCCACTGTGAACACAACAGGCCAATCTGTGTCCACAGATGATGAAATATCAGCAAGGCCACCCTGAGTCCTCACTGCTGGAATAACAACACAGCAACAGCACCCGGGGTGAGGGAAAAAAAAAAAAAAAAGATGCAATGAGATGATGAAAGAGCGGGGAGAATAGGAAGACATGCTATTATCGCTGGAAGACATGTCATTTCTCTGTGTTGGGAGACACCAGGACTTTTAGACAATGAAAAAAGGCACTTTGACTAATGCTCTCCCTACAGTTGCATAAGGTGTAAAGTGGTGCCAGTTAATTAAAATACAGTGTTTAAAGCAGTTATGTAACAGACATAAGAACACATAATTAAACAGATTACCTTTGCCAGGGGTGATGAAGTGGCTCAACACCCTAAACATAGAAAAGCATATGTAGATATTTGGAAATATGTACTGGAATGCGTCTGTTTCCATTACTTTGTAAGAGATTTAATGTTGCCATGTGTCAAAATATTGTGTTCTCTGATACTGATCCAGTCAATAGTGACTGCAGTTATGAGTAAACATTGTGACAAGAATGACTCACAATGTGCTTCAACTAATAAAAAAAGCGAAGCAAGACATGAGAGGCCTAAATCAGCTGCTGATAATGATGATGTGTTAAAATAAAACTGTGGCACGGTATGGCTCGAGGGATGGAAAGCTCCAGACTACATAAAATTTCATGGCAATCCATTCAACACTTGTTGAAATACTTCATCCCCAGAAGATTGGTGATTACTGACTTTTCCTCTAGTACCAGCATGAAGTTTACATTTGTGGCTCAGACTGAGATTTCTTGACAACCATTGCTGCAGATATTAATGGTTCCCAAAAGAATGATTTGTAGGAACTTAGATGTCCTGACTGTTAAACGGGTGCTATATCAGGTTAACTTTTACCTGCAAAACAGCTGTACTCTGTGTTCACTGCTGATTACCAAATATTAGTACGCTAATGTAGCAAGTTTGGGGCACACCACAAAATCGACCATGACACCAGAGCTTTCTTTGGATCTCTTTTACTGAATCTATATAATGATACATGTGACTGTTGGGACTCGGAAGGATGCACAAAATAAGTATGCCCTACCTCACATGTCTAGACCAACAGAGTAAGTCTTGAAGTAATGTTGTGGTGAAGACTTTCGCTCAGCTGGCTGCGGCACATAGCTGCCCGCCATCGGCCAGGTTCTGTTTAAGGTTTCTGCCTGTCAAAAGGAAGTTTTTCCTTGCCACTGTCACCAAGTGCTTGCTCATAGTGGAAATTGTTGGGTCTCTGTAAATAATATTACGGTACAGTGTACGGTCTAGAGTCTAGACCTGCTCCATATGGAAAGGTCATGAGATAACTTACGTTATGATCTAGTGCTATAAAAATAAAATTCATGCATTTTAAACAATACATTATGTCACTCTTTTACACCATACCAGTGTCCTTGAGCTGCAAATGCAGACTGAAAGAGAACCCCACATGTGGTCTCTATCAACTTAACTTCCTTTAGCAGCTTGTCGCTAACTTTGTCTGTTGTTTTGGTGCTGAACAGTGGGTTTATCAGAACTAGTGAGAGTGGCAGCAAATGTGCCATAAAACAATAAAAATGTGATGCGAAGAGATAAAGAGCTCCTGAGAGGTGCAGTGTTGAAAAACAATCATTTAATAATAATAACTGCATAGCGGTGGATGCATTCTATCCTTTTATAAATGTCAGGTGAATGCAGATTACAGCACTTGTTTACATCCAAGACACTTGGCCTGGCTCAGATTTTATGCTATGATGATTATAAATGCTTTGAGAGAGCTGATTTTATTTTATATGGGGTGTAAACTTGACAAAGCAATGTGTTTGACATCTGTAGGCTAAACAGTACTATCTTTGCTTGGTGTGTTTTTTGGTTCTCTCTTGCTTCCAATGGACTGTACTCCAAGTAGTGTGGGCTGTGCACCTTTGTGTATGCCACTTAATAATAGGGTTCAAGGCTGCTTCAAATTAAGAAGGTAAATAGTTAGGTACTACCACATGTACAGCAATGACACAACAGGATACGATACTTGATTTAACTATAAAACATGAAACTTGCTGTACATGCATGGTAGCCGAGGTGTACGGTCTTCCAAGACAGATATTTTTGGATTGTATGAGGGTTTCATTGGTATGCAGTTCTGCAGGATCATAATAAAGTGTTGCACTGAGCCTGTAGATAGCCTGTATTTTCATTTCTTGTGCTTTCCTAAAATTGCAGAACAACATTGACCTTGATATATACATTTTTTTATAGCATAATATATCTCATGAATGAGATGAATGACAGCACCATGTCTAAAAATGTGTTTAGCCGCCGTGGCTGTCTACAATATGTGTTGACTCATGCAGGCATAGTGCAAACCGAACAAAATGTACAGCCCTGAATGGCTAGTCAGAAGGCATCAAATAAAAGCAAGAAGAAATGATACAGGTGGGCAAATACACAGGCAGTCCTGATGGTAATCAGCATGGTGGCTTTGACTGTGGCTTAGATATCATAATACTCAGGACCTTGACAGGTCTGTGCTATATCTTACAAGCTACGATGCCTAAGAGTCTAAAGTAAAGTTTAAAGTTTGGTGAAAATGTGCTAATATTGGCAGTACCCTTGCAGTCAGTGTCTGCAGATTCATACCTGCTCTTTCAATGAAGCTTTGAATGTATGCTGATCACAACTGCTTATGCACTTCCTTTTTCTTGGCACTTGCCAATAAACAGTGAATGATGACCACTGTGACTGTACTCTATTCAGCGGATTAGATTGACAGTTGGTGAGTTTCATTTTAAAGTCTGTAAAGACTTTTAACATCAAAGAAGATGGGTTTAAATCTTTATTTGTATTTGCTGTTGGATCACATGGGTGAATAGTTTCTACTGCATGCTTACACGGGACTCACACAGGAGGCGTTACGGCACCGCGCCCCGTTTTAGCTGCTTCCTTTGCCCTGCGTCAACTCACAGCGAATGCGTGTCATCCACAGAACGACAACAACAACAACAAACAGCTGACTTTGCTTCTCCGATGTGTAGGAGATTATAAAAAGCATCTGTTGTGTCATAAATGATTGTGTGTTGTTCCACTTCAACAATTAGTCTCTCCCTTTTGATTGATCTTTGATCACCTGGTGCCACCGGTCATGACGTAACGTTGATGTGAAGTTGTAAAAAGCTACATGAACTGCATATTGTGTTTTATTTTGAAAGAGGGCGGAAGTTTATTATGTTGATTCTGTGTCGTATTTCCTGTCAGGTGCGATCTGCTCTGTTGAAATTTACGAGGTTCAGCAGAGGCTCGCATCAAAAATAGAAATGCTACGTAATGCTCACGCCATGGCATGAAGAGATGCTTCTAAGACGCTGCGCGGCGTCGCCCTGTGTGAGTGCTCTCTCTGACTAGACTAGCAGCTATCTGATCCAGTGACAGCGGCGCAGCCATTACGCGGCCGTAACACCGTGTGAGTGGGCCTTTAGGCTTCTCTGTGATGGACAGTCAGTTCATATCAGTGGCACTGGTAGTAATGCATGTCAGAGGGAGCTTAAAGTCAAACTGGTTGCACACTCGGAGGCCCAGGTCAGGCTTGGGCTGGAGTTTTTGTCCTGTGCAGGGCTCTGTGGTCAAGTTAGCAACAATTAATGTGCAACATTTGAGAAATGCTGATAACCCTCAGACTCTTCTCAGACGTTGCTCAAACACCTAGACAGCAAAATTAATTTGTTCAGCTTACAAAAAGATCACAGTTAGAGTGAAAATAAGTATAACACAAGTCCTGCTCCATATGCAATGTAACTTTAAAAAAGTGCTGGTTTTACACAGGGGGAGGTGTTGAAGTTACAGATGTTATTACCTCAATAAAGAATATTTGAATACAAGTTAAAAAAAAAGATGCTGTGTGTGTAACATAACAGATGTGTAGATGTGTGTGTCATTCAAGGTGTACACTGTGTGTGTGTGTGTGTGTGATTATCACATCCCAGGAGGTGTGTCTGTCATCGAAGGTGTTTTGCGTGGATGACATCTCAAGTTCCTGTTTGTGGAAGTCTGAAAATATGCGCCAGGTGGTGTGTGTGAATATCTGAGGTGAAGTGTCACAATTGGTGTCGTACCATAGATGTGTGCATGTGTGTGTGCCACCTTGTTGAAGTATGTGCGGTTACAGCAGGTGCGTGGTATCTCTGGAGTGGGTGGCAAAACCAATACGTGTAATAAGTGTGCATGTGGCAGTGTAGTTGTGTCGGTGTAAGTGATTAAGATTTGAGTGTGTATGTGTGTGTTTAGGCTTCATAGGCGTGGATCATGATAGGTATGTGTGATGGTGTTGCAGGAGAGTCCATGTATCACCACAAATGTTTTGACTGCTCCTTTGCATTATGCATAGTTAAATTTTCTTGCTCCATGCACTCTCATTCACACACAGTTTGATTCATGTGTGGAGGCAGAGGTGTGATCAATAAGACCAAAGGCCATAGGAAACGGTCAACTGAGGACTGCAGAGAGGAAACACAGGAAAAACAGGAAGAGAGCACATTACTTCTTGGTAGAACTAAATCATGTCTGTCTCATAAATGGCAATCTGCAGAAAAAAAAAAGATGGAGCAGTGACCTGGGGGAGCCTACTACAAAATACTACTAAAATGAAACCAGAATTAATGTTGGATACGTTGTTTTAGACATGTGACTTTGTTCCATCATTGGTTACTCTTATCTAAAAGACTGGAATTAATAGCGATGAAAAGTAGGGTATTTAATTACACCCCTTTGTGCCATGGATAAATATTTTAGTTAGCATTAATTGCTTAATAAAATAAATCTATTTTTAGAAAACATTTCAATTAAATCAATTCACTCATTTCAATTCATTCAATTCAGGTCCAGTGTGTAACATTCGAGGGTCTCTACTGGCAGCAATGGAATAGTGTATATACATGAAAATAAGATATTTTACATTCATGTTACCTTTGGTTGAGCCTTATAAATCTACAGAGGGAGCAGATCCTCTTCCATCAAGCCTGCTATGTTGACCCATCATGTTTCTGCAGTAGCCAAGAACGGACAAACCAAACCCTGGCTCCAGATTAGACCTTTCACATTTTTCATGACCACTGTAGTTTCTCCTCCATGCTTAGAATATATATACACACAATATGTGTTTAGGATTACAGTAGGGCATCCAGCTTATAATGGCATACAGCTTTTATAATACAGTTACAGGCTTACTGCTTTCGACATCTTGAGTGAAACTGACTTTGTCAAATTGAATCTGTGCACTGAAGCAGGATTAGAAAATGACAGCCATCCCTGCTGAGGTAGGCTGAGACACCTGTCATTTAAGCCAACACACCCCCAAATATATGTTTCTTTAAGCCATAATTTATTCTTAATGGAAAAACGATGTTAAAGTCACCATCAAGAAACATGTTAGAACAAACTAAATTCAATTTTGTGACATTTTGCTTCAGCTACAACAATTCAGCTCTAAAGCCTGCTTTGGTACTTTGTTTTTTGCAAACAACTGCCCATTTCCAATTTGGGCCATACACCCTCTCACCATGTGACTTAGAATGTCAAGGCTATGGACAGTTTTTATTAAGGAGAAGGTAAAAAATAAACCAGCAAGCTTTGGGACCAAACAGGAACATTTATAAGAATCTTTCTAAATAGCAATACTGACATTCAGTAGTAATAAATCATTAACCTTGTATTTCTCCTTCAGATTCTTTCTTCCATTTCCTTAAGGCTCCTTAGACTCTAATACACAGCACTGACAAAGATGTAGGTGTTGGTAATGGTATGGCAAATCCATTACATTTATGGCACACTGATCTTGTGGAAGGGAAAATTATTACTTGACTAAATAAAAATTCACTCCCACATGTCTTTGGCAACATTTCCTTCCTGTCATTTTTATGTTTACAATTCTTGCAGTAAATTGGTCCTGCTTTTTTTCCACACAGTCCCTGACATTGCACAAGATGCAATCAAGTCAAATCAAATAATAATTATAACTTCATTTGTATATGAAATCAACACGTGCACTGCTTTCTCATGTGCACAGCAGCATGTCTGTGCCTCTAATTCAATCAAGTGTGCACTAAAATAGTCCGTCAAAAGTCTGTTTGAGGTGAGGCAACATCTTACTTTTCTTTTGGAAAGAACTGCATGGAACTCACATTTTCGAGGTATGCGGGTGTTTCCTCTGAACCGGACACTAAAGAGGTGCGGCCACTTGAGGAGTGTGGTTTATAAGCCAGCATCTAAGCAGACTCTCTGTTGGTCTTAAAGCCTTAAAATTTTCTTTCACTTAAGTTGAATTGGTTTGGAATGACACCTGACCTCCACATGAACACACAAACAGAGTATGAGTGGGTAGAGGGAGGGCGCAGGGGCTGGATGGGAATTGGGAACTGTAAGTCACAAAAAAGGGATGTAGAAATAAATAAAAGAAGATGACTGACTCATCTGCTGAGAGAGAGAGAAAAGCTGGAAGATCTCTGCTGTAGATATTTCAGTTTCAGCCTGACTCACCACAATTTATTTTAGCAAAAGTAATGTGGCTGAATGTTTTTGTCAGCAGTGAGAATTTTAAGCTGCATCAATAGGAGTTGCTATTGGTCCACTGTTACTGTTACTGGGACACTTTTATATAAAGCATCAATGATGACTCAAAATATCTGCTGTGAAAGTGTGTGTGAGTGTTTCTATCCACCTGCATTTTTTAAAATTCACAAAGTTGTGGTTTATTGGTGGACCTGAGACGGCCTAATGATGCCTGTGTCCTCAAACAAGCCATCTGTAACAACACCTACTTGTCAGTCGAAGTGCTCTCAAATCAGCATGACAGCAACAATTAAGTCCACTGGAAGTCAACTTTGATAAAGTAATACATCTGAATTTACAATTTCAGCTTTCTTTAATGAATATGCTGCGTTATAGAGCTGTTAGACCGTCTTGTTAATACAGGTGTGTGCCTCGTTAATACAGGTGTATACCTCGTTAATACAGGTGTATACCTCGTTAATACAGGTGTGTGCCTTGTTTGTGTGCAGCACGTCAGAGATTAAACAGTTCAGTGAGCGCAGAGAAAATATTAAAGACTAATATGGACTGAAGGGGAATATTCCGTCAGATAATAACATGCCATCGATCTTTGTTCAATACATTTAGACTTTTTTTTCTGAATGCTGTGGAGTTACTGGAAATGTTTGTATCATCCTCAATCAACTGTGCTGGTGAGTCTCTGATACGGCGCTAGCTTCAAAATGTGAAGTTAGGAGGTCAATCTGTCGATCCGGTCCGTTAGCGTCACTGAAGTGTAATATTGCTTAAAAAACCCGAAAAACACCCTCAGTACAATTGTTTTATACCATTTCTGCTGTGAAGTTGGGCATTTCAGCACAGTGCTTATAGATGTTGAAATGCTCTGTAGCCAGCCTCAAGTGGACATTTGAGAAATTACAGCCTTTGGCACTTGACTTTGGCTCCCAGTCACGGTGATTGCCGCATGGTCAAACAGCGTCAACTGTTTATCTTGATGAACATTTGATGGTGTTTGGATTGAGACAAGGATTATTTCCTTTTGCAGATTTCTTGGAAATCTAGTTAATAATTTTAGTTAATCTTGATGGTAACCTCACTTATGCTAAAAATAAATAAATAAATAAATCAAAGTTACAGTGTGTGTTGCATATCCACATGGTCACAACTGTCGCTGGTTTGATTTCAGCTGCCGACCCTTCTTGTATACCCTTCTCTTTCACGCTCCCCAATTTTCTGTCTGCCTTTTTGGTGTTCTTCTCCAATCAAATTGAGGTCCCACAAAATGATATTGAAAAAAAGAAAAGAAAAGAAAATCAATTAGAATTTAAAAAGTTCAATGAAAAAGTTGAACAGAAAAGAATGTTGGCTTATAAGAGAGCCTATTGATTGACGTCTACAAGTCCAAAACATTCTGTTCAAGGAGGCTGTGTTATGGACAAAGACAAACATCTAAATTAATCACTGAGATCAAGTTGATTGACATTCCTGAATTTTCAAAATTCTTCTCAAAGTGTGATCATTCTGCAGGAGTCCC
Organism: Collichthys lucidus; assembly: GCA_004119915.2. Classification (NCBI taxonomy): domain Eukaryota; kingdom Metazoa; phylum Chordata; class Actinopteri; family Sciaenidae; genus Collichthys; species Collichthys lucidus. The sequence continues at coordinate 4,870,152 of CM014085.1, read as the reverse complement.
GGGTAGTTTTTTTGTTGCACAGGTTAGATTATCAGTTAAAATTTCATGTGCGATTCTTGATGAAACACAACCTTTTTTCTCTGACTCCGCTGAGTGTCCACTAGTGTTCCATTCCAGCTTAACTTTCAGCCTGAGCCTAATGATATTAATGCCAGTATGAACAATAATGGCGTGAGCACTTGGGCAGAGGTCAGAGAGAGCAGGGATGAGCTCAAGCAGATCTGGGATTTAGCAACCAGACAGTAGGTTAATCCACTGGGAGATTCAGAAATCTAATTATTGAATCTAATTATATTCCCCCAGAGGAAGACATTGTGACACTCTTGTCTGAACACCACTTTGGGCAGGTTTAAATAAGGGAGAAATGGGACACCATTAATGTTGAACAGGTTCACTGGATGCCCCACTCTGAACTAAGACTCTTCTTTAGAAATCTTCCCATTAGCATGGCTAATTTTCTCATTAAAGTTGTGAGTACAAGATGTCTGCCCATTGTTTCTTTCAGCAAGTGCACAAAACAACATCTTTTTTATTTATTTTCCAACTAACATTAATTAAGTAGATTTAATCCAAACCATGATCATTCAGATTCCCGTGGTGCATTTCAACAAGAAACATCCAATTGCAGAGCAAAAATGGCTATTACCTCTATAATAGTAGGTAAAAGCTAATAATTATAATGTTGAGAAATTTGAATCTGTGGTTTCAACCACTTTTGCAATTCAGCAATGATGATGTGTTCTATTCACAAATGCCATGACAGAGTTTTGAATTTGCTCCAGCTCTGCTTCTCCACCATAGCAACAGCAACCAAGGCTCATATCGGTATTGTAAGTGTTTGGTACCAACAAAGTTGTAATAGCAGGTGTTCATAACATAACCACTTATCCTCATCAGGGTCACAGGGGGCTCGAGCCTCTCCCAGCTGACTTAGGGCAAGAGGTGGAGTACACTATGAACAAGTCATTGGCCAGTTCATCACAGGACACATAGAGACAGATAAAACCATTCATACTCACGTTCACACCTATGAATGCGAGTCACTAATTAACCTGTTGAGTGAGAAAACCCGCATTGGGAGACACCGGGAGAACATGTAAACTACATGCAGAAAGGCCCTAGCCAAGGTTATATATATATATAATTTTAATTATAATAATTATACAGGTGTTCAGTAATACTGAGGACATGAAATGGAACCAGAGAATCAGGAAGGCGCCTCCAGAAGCGAGCATTGAAATTTGTCTGTCTGTCATTATCCCTAAATCCATTGTTAATCACTTTTGATGCAGTACAGTTGGAGAGAAGATGTAAAAAATATTAAAGAACGATTCTTTTCATTTCTTTTTAATGTCCTACCATCAAATGAAGTTGTAAGAAGTGTGTAAAAGAGAAAGTCAACAGCTGACTTTCTATCTCATTTAAAGTTGGACATTTGGCATTCAGGGGAAAGTTAAATCCAAATCAAGACTATTGAAAGGCTATGGTCCAGTAAACTTTTTTCCAGACATTAAACCACCTGGATAACTGTAATGAACTTTTTTTTTAGACTTTTTGAGGTTTGGGATATGGTGGAAGTGTTATTGTTTATCATTCTTACCCTCTAATTTGCTGTTACTACAAGAAGAAGTGTCCATTTTTAAAAACTAATCTGATCACTGTTCATTTTGGCATACTATTTTTTTCTGTCAAGTTTTGAGGATATCGCTGCTATTGTTTCCAGAACAGCTCCTTAACTGTCCGTCCTTGTTCACCTAGAATCACTGCAGAGATGTTCTCCACTGCAGTCCAGTGGGATCATTCAGAAGCTACACTGACTCTCTTGCTCACCAAAATGCTGTTTACTCTGAAGCTACTAGCCTTCAAGCATTACAACAACATTAACATATATTTCTTTAGTGAATACTATATAAGGTCCAAACTCTGATATTTTTATAACACTGACTGGACTGATTCATTACAGTACTAATGATGTCCAATGTCCATACCTAAATTAGTAAATCTCATCAGTGCCAGTCAGCCAATAAGGATGCAACATGCTTGAACATCACAGAGGCATGCAGGAAAAACACTATGTTACTGTCTGAGAACCTTTTGCTGCTTGTTAACATTGATCTGCTCATATGTGAGTCTGCAGCCCATATTGCCCACCGAGATGGACGTCTTGGTGCATCTTTTCCACCTCACGGTGGTGGGTGGAGAGTGTTTCTGATGGCAAACATTGGTTTGCATACAGACCAATAGGAAAAGAATAGAAAAACACCGGCAGCTGAAACGATGGATGTTTGGCAGATCCTGGCTGGCTGCTACCACTATTTCTCAGTTTCACAAATGTCACTCACACTGTTTTGCCCTCCCTCTTCTTCTTTGGATTAGGCAGACGAGATGTGATCATGGTGTATTGCTGCCATACTGTTTAATATTATATGGTGGTACTAGATGATCGTCTCTCTTTCTTTGAGCACATTTCCTAACTCGCTCCTGTCCGGCCTACCTGCTTGTGCAATCAAATCTTTGCAAATGGTCCAGAATGCTGCAGCGTGACTGGTTTTCAACCAACCCATAAGGACACACGTCACCCCACTCTTTAGCGACCTGCACTGGCTGCCTGTAGCAGCCAGAGTTAAACACAAAGCTCTGACGCTAGCCTACAAAACCATCTCAGGATCTGCCCCTGGCTATCTCAGCGTCTTAGTAAAGGCTAACGTCCCGACCAGGGCGTTACGCTCCGCTCATACAAACCGTCTAGTTGTACCATCGCCTCTCACAAAGCGAGGTCACTCTAAACTCTTCTCTGTGGTTGTCCCCAAATGGTGGAATGACCTACCAACGGCTGCAAGAACTGCAACATCCCTTTCTACCTTTAAAAAACTTGTAAAAACCTTTCTCTTTTGAGAATGCTTCCCTGCCTAACAAAACTAACAACTACTCTGTGCTCCTTTACACCTCTTCAGCTCATGTCCTCCTCTGTAAGTCGCTTTGGATAAAAGCGTCTGCTAAATGCAATGTAATGTAATATAATCAAATACTGTACATATATTCCCTAAGATTGAGTAAAGTACACAGAGTACAAACAGTTTCCAGGTGCTCTCAGGTCTTTGAACATCTTCCACCTGTAAGTAAATAATGTACTATAATTTCTGAAGTAATTTCCTTTTGTTAAAATGGATTTTTTTGATTCTGTGAAGAAAGAAAACATCACATTAGCATCAAGAGTCCTCAATTATATTACATCAGTTCCCAGTATTTGAAATAATGTTCTGTCTGTAGATCATTTTAGCCCATAAATGTGTTGCTTTGCTCCTTTAGGCTTCTTTAGATAACATGGATGAGTCATCACTGAACTAAATCAACGTCTGAACAGCAGTTTCTGATCAGGACCTACGTTAATGCAAATCTAACCCGTTCTCCCAATAAGACCACTGTTTATGTCCCATGTGATACCAAAAGTCAGTATTTTATTTTGCCTTTAACCTATGTGTGTTACTTGTTTTATTTAGAAATCACAATCACTTAATAAATCTGAGTAATTGTGGAAATGTTCTGAGGGAGCTATGTTTTGAAATATTAACTGATGCTAACTTGACCCTGCATGTGCAAAACTGACCACAGAGGGGTAGCTACAGCATTTGAAGTGTATGGGCACTGTTAATGCCACTGTTTTTGGCAGGTTGGGATTAAGGACACGTTGGCAAACATGTGCAGATCATGGGAAAAAAAAGCATTTAAGCAGTCGTTGGTTTGATTTTTACATGGATGGACATATTTCCTGTGTATCACGGCAAAGTCGTCTGACTTTGAGTCCAGGCATGACTTGTGTTTTGGAACGAGGAGTGAAACTCTGTGGTGATCCTTTGATGATGATGCAACTCTCCAGCGGTGCACCCATGGAAACAAAATGTGACTCACCAGCAGTATGACACATGATCTGAGTGTCTGCCGGTCTGTGGCAATTGAACAACAGCGATGATGAGTAGAGTAGCATAATGATGGTTATGTCAGTCACCAGCTGTGAGGTAGCAGTGAGTGACAGGAAAATGTCCGCCCTGGCCACTGCCCTAATGATCTGAAACTATTCTGAATTAGATAACTATTCAATTCTCAAGTGGACGCAGGACAGCAAATACAAAGCTAGACGGGGATGTGTTCTGTTTGTATTTGTAAAGCCCTGCTTGCTCAACAGGTCACAACAGAGAGGTTGTGAGTTGTAATCCTGTCTGTGCTCTGAAAGATGGGGTTAAACGCTTGACTTGAAACTGAACGATCTCTCTTTCTTGCCTGTTAGAGGACTGGCTGCTCTATTATGACTAACTGTAACTGAGAGATCATTTTTGGGGCTGCCAAATAATAGAAGCATAATGATATTCTGTATTACAAAGCTGAATAAGACACACCTGCTCCACTTTGATCTAAACATCAAAATGTAATTTCGGGTCAAATCATTTAGTCACAGTTTAACATTCAAGGTCAAACATCAAAGGTCTTCCAAACACCTTACTTAACACACATCTTCAGTCTTCCCTTCATTCACCTGTAGAAAGTTTGGTGACATCCAGAAGTTCTTATCAATGAGACCGAGGTTAAGGGATGCCAGCCGGGGTCGTTCCGCTTGACGAGTAGATACAGCTCTGTATAGACTGCATATTAATGAAATGATACATATTCTTTTAGATCATAGAGCCAGGGTGGGGTATATACACTGAAATGAACAGAAGTCAAAGGTTAAAGCCTGGACACAAAGGTGAAGTTTACAGACGGTGTAGGAATTTCATGTTTTGATTAAGCCGGTGCAGCTTTCAAATATATATTAGCAACTATCCTTAGAATGTGCTGTTTCTGACCTGAGGTACAAGAGCCCACCAGGGGTTCCAGAGGAAATGAAGGGTTTGGGAGATGATTACTAAGGTATGAAATCAAAACAGCATTTTATGTATTTTTAATGTCTATTATTCAGATTTTAACGGGGTTGCATTTTCTTGTCAAACCTCTTCAGCTGTTCAGCTGTTTGACTGAACTGCTCAGATCTCAAAAACATCCTGTGGCTGTTTTCACTTTCAACATAGTATTTTGATAATTAGTATTTTTGCTTGAATAATGGCAAAAGTGATTAAACTTCACATGTTCCATTTTTTTCAGTTTCAGGGTTTTGCTGCTTTTCTGTTTCATGTTTTGGGCTGTTGATGGACAAAGTGAGTAATATAGACTCATCCCCATAATTTTAGAAAATTATAAAAGCCATGTCTTACTAAGATTACCTTTTCTTGTACAAATTATTTCAGGAAAAAAAAACAATACATTTTTGTCTGTGAGAGTGAAAACTATTTGTTGCAGCCATGTGGTATACGATTTTGTATTTGCAGTTTCTTTAGTGCGTATTCTGTAATTTTACTATATATAATATACTTTCACTGTTATTTCTGTCTGTCTGCCCTGGAGGGGAGCTTCTTTTTCTTGTTAAATGTTTCGGGGTTAGTTTAGTTTTTCTTCATCCTTTCTGAGGGTCTGAGCGCAGAGGGTGTCATGTTGTGCACAGATTGTAAAACCCTTTGAGGCAGATTTGGAAACATTCCCTAAACAATCATTCTTCATAATTTAAAATCACTTTATTTACAAAAAAAAAAAAAAAAGAATTCACTTTGGCAGGTTGTGGAATTGTACTTCTTTCTCTCTGCACCTGTTTTATCTTTTTTTTTATTGCACTACCACTGTAAAAGATTTGGCAGTAAAATAAAATATGCCAGGAGATATGAATGTGTTTTATTGTATATAGTCATATTTTATTTGATCAAATTCTAAAAACCTTTATTTATTCACATTTATTTAGTAGTATTGTATACTAGAAACTGTTAATAATACAGTAAAACACTGTAATATTTCAGGGCAACACCTTTATTTATATTGCACTGATATGGTTGTTCATGTCAGTTATATGTCAAAACTGTTTCTTTGTTGAAAGAAAAAATAAAATAAAAATGCCAACCTTATATGTGTAATGTTGTTTTACCATTACCATAATATTTAGAAAAGTTATACCGTATTTATTATGCTAAAATTCTGGCTACCACAGCTGCCAGTTTTTCACTGTAAAAACAACATTCTTTTGATTTGATTTGATTTGATTTGAACAGTGTACTATCCACCACATTCAGATCTGTCATCCTATAATATTCATTTTCTACATGACTGATATTTAAAATGCACGGTCCATTGTTTCTCCCCTGACAGACACACGTGAAGTTTTCAAGTCTCGCATTTCCGTGTATCTTTAAAAGCAGGCTGTGGTGGAGGTGGTGATGGTGATTGTGGGGTGAACTTGTGGCTGTGGAGTTCCCTCCAAGGCCGCTAGGCGCGTCTCTGCTCCATGAAAGCTTCCGGAGAGAGACCGAGGGCTGGAGGAGGAGGAGGAGGAGGAGGAGGAAGAGGGGGAGGTGGGGGGTGATGAAGAGAGGAGGAGAGAGCAGAGAGAGAGGACGGTGTTTTATCAGCCAAGTGCAGCCTGGATCGTGAGGAGCGGACGATGGGGGGAAAAAATCCCACTCTTGTTTCTTTTTCTCCAACATCACCGTCATTAACATGTAGACCGGTGCGCGTCAAAAGACCCGGAGCGTAATGGTATTTGCTGTCTAGGAGATTATCAGTTCTAGTTGTGAATTTAAAAGAAAAAAAACACATTTTGGATTATCAGCGGACTTGTTTTTGGACTAAAAAGGTTGCCTTTAATTGTTTTCCGCGCGTGTGTAAATGTTGGACCGCATTTAACCCGAGTTTCTACCCTCTGGAGTGAAAAAGTGCGCCAGTATTATTTCCCAGGCTTATTTCCAACGCTTGAGCGTCGGATTTTTTTTTTTTTTTTTTTTATTTTGAGGAGGGGGGGGGGGCTATGTGGCTTTTGAAAAGGAATGCACCTTATCCTAACGGGACATAACGCACAGAGGAATATTATCTGAGGTGGGGGGATAACGCAGCGGATGGGATCCTTCCTTCACGGTAAATACACATTCACACTTTTTAATTCTGCAAGCTCCGTTAGACATTGAGAGAATCTGCTGTGGCACTTTACCGTTCAAATCAAACAACTGTGATGCGGCGAGCTGATGATCTTAGTTCATGATTTACTCGGAGGAATCGCTGGTTGATGGTGGAGGATAAGTTAAAGTGGATGTTGAGATAATAAATGCCCCTTTCTCTCCATATGACGTTATTTATGCTTAGTGGTTAGTGAGAAGAGGAACTGTACACTGTGGAGAGGTTTTTTGGAAACGTCCCCGTGCACACAGCAGAAAAGCTGCATCTCCTTCGCTTCTGTCTGCCACTTTGGGCTCCCACACTCTGTTCCAAGCGCATGGACGCACAGAGCTGCGCACACTCAACCCGGCGAGCTGCGCAAAAAAGAAAAAAAAAAAGATATAAGCCCAGCTTCCCAAAATAACGCTTTTGGCTAAAATGTCTGAGTGGTGAATCTGTTTTTCATAATGATTAGCTCTGATGTGGAAATGTATTAAATCATGGACAAATTCAACGTCCCTCCGTCCGTTCGTCCCTCCGTCGCTTCCCACCTGCAGACTGTGACTGCACGTCTAAATCTTAAACTGTCACCGCTCAGCACAAGCTGCTGTTAATAAAAGCAAAATCGATTTCATGCATTCTTAATCCAAATGAACGATGTGATTCCTTTGGATTTTGGATACTGACGCTGGAATCGGATTTATTCAAATTTTCGTGAACGCAAAACCTCCCCAGGCTCGTCACGGGGGGGGGGTCAGGATGGAGGGGTATTGAGAAGAACAGTGTGTGTGTGTGTGTGTGTGTGTGTGTGTGTGTGTGCATGTTCATGCGCATGCATGCATGGTGAATGGAGTCTCTCTATCCTCTGTCCGATCGAGGAGGAGAAGGAGGAGGAGGAAAGTTGCGCCCGTCGGCCGCTGCGGGGGCACCATCACCATATAAAACTGGATGAATGCGGTATTTGTGTGTGTGCGCGCGCGCTCCAAGGACTTGTCACACCAAAAAATAAAAAAAATAAAAAATGAAGTAGAAGGAGCCTTTGGATGCTACGATGTGGCCCGAGCAGCAGCATGGACTTTAGTAGCCCATCATTCCTCATAGATACAGCTTGGACCAGGTTTGATGGAGTGGGGAGTAGCTCTCTTACAGAGATGTTAGTCATGGCTTGAGCTGTGTGGGCTTCTAAAAAAATCGCCTTGCAGATGATCCTAATCAGCTCTGAGTGATCATGCATACATTCTTTTTTTTGGTTTCACAGAGGCTACTGTCAGGCAACACAGCAGCTCCAAATGTTAATGTGATCTCATATATTCAGATTCTGCAAAAATACAATCTGGGGTAATGTCAAGGAGTCTCCTGTACTACATGTGACAACACCCCCTCCCAACATCTCTGTGTGTAACCATAGCACCTTAAGGCCCACCTGACAGAGTGCGTAAGAGCAAGAACAAAATGACACTTTGACTCAAAATGAATACAGGCGCCTTGATATTCCATGAATTTAAAACAAAAATCAAATGCTTACTTGCACTATCAGGCATTTGGTGCCACATTTGACAAATATAAAGCACACTTATAGCATAATGACGGCTAAAGATGTTGTGTTAGAGAGACACTTGGAGGAATTAAAGAGTTAAAGGGTGTGTGATCATGTGGCAGGAGTGCAAATCCCTGACATTAGATGACACAATCTCCCTTTGACCTTTAATAAAGTTCCTCGACCTCCCCCCCTCTGTTTCTCACTGCGTTATTGTGTTCTCATCACATGGAGGTGGAGGCTGCCTCCATGCTGTTTCTGTGTAGGGGGGGGGGCAGTTCACACCACTCACTCCCAGGGGCTCTGATCTACATAGCTCAGCCCTCAAGGAAAACATCTACTCACCGCTCATCGCTGTTTTTCGCCTATCCTCCCTTCACGCTGCTGCTGCTGCTCCTCCTCTGGTTCACTCACATTCCTCCTCTGCTGCTCTCCTCTCGCCTCATCTACCATTTCTGTACATAGGAGGGAGCTAGTTCGTAAATTATAGATTCCTTGTTGACTCATGCTGTGGTCCTGTTGTTTCTGGGAAAATAAGTGATCACCTCGCTCCCTGGTTACCTGTTTTGTTTTCCGGGGTTCTGGATGTGAAGCTGGCTGTTGAAATTGGAGGTTTTGTATTGAACTGTTGCAGTGCAAGTGAGTGCTGTATTTATGACGGCGTGTCCAACGTGTGTGGCCAAATTCAGTCGTTGCCTCCTTCCAAGGACATGGCCATGAACCTGTAACTTTTAGACGTTGTGGGTTTAACCTGCATCTCCTTTCCAGATGGCATAGTCTCCTTTGCATTCGGTGTTCATCTTTACCATCAAGTTTTCTAATGTCTGACCATGTGTGAGTTTTCTGTTTTAGATATGATGGTGTACCAAACTGATGATAATTATATGCATGTCTGGTTCTTTTTACACCTGGAATTAACATGTGTCAAGGAAAACTTTTAGCACAGTTGCGAATGCATCCAAGACTCATGTAGTCTGTGATCTGATCGCATGCTGAAGTGGTCTAGGCTGCAGAAGAAGGAGAATGCGTCCAGGATCTCAATGTAGGACCATTTTCTCAACTGATGCTTTTGCATAAGCCCGTACATACTCATTAATGTGTCAGCAGCATCGTATTACTGGCTAAATTCAACTGGGCATGGATGTGACGCGTATCTATACTATATCGTGCCCATTCTGGTCAATGTTTTAGTGTTTCACAAGCAACCGTTGTATATTTGATGGACGCCGTGAGCAGCCCACATCAATCTGCACAGTGCAGCTGGCCAGAAGTCCGGCACAGGAACTTTTCAAAATAAAACACCCTGTGCAAACTTCCAGTCATACAAACAGCCAACAGGCTGGCATTTTTACATAATTAGAAGCACATAAACTGAGGAAAATTCCTAAATTTGAGTAAGTATATAGATATAGACATATAGAGTGAGGAAGTAAGGTCCGATCACAAGATGCATGTGGAGGATCTTTTTAATTCTAATGCCAAGTGCAATCAGATGTACCTAGAGCTGTCCAAATGTGATCAGATCACCCAAGATGCATGTTAATTTCCCAACTGCATTTCAATGAGCCTTTTGAATGGGACAGGGATTGATGACACATTATTATGTGGGCTATACAATCTTGGAATGTGGACTTGGAAGTAGCAGCTACTTACAGAAAATGAGTTACAGTTACTCAGTGCAATACAGCCGAGCATCTGTGCTGTATTAAACATCAGCATGCCAAGTAAAACAGTATTCTTGCACATTGTCACCTCGAAGGTCACTTTTATGAAAAAGTGACCTGTTCAGAATTAACACGGATAAATGAGAACATTTGTTTAAAGAGTGAATACAGTTAAAAGCATCTGATGACTAAATCAAAAGGTGGGACACCAAAATAACAGTACAGGGTCACCAAATTCTGTATGTTAATATGCGGTGCCTGCAAGGTTTAGCACTTATCCTTGTGCAACACTTTAGTGACCTGTGTCAGTGTGCAACATTTTTGAAAACATAAAAAAAAACCCCACACAATTTATTACAGTGTTTGTATCCAGTAGACATTATATACCTCAAAAGGTCTTCAGTGTGGATAATTTGGTGTACAAAGTTCGGCACTTTGACGCTGGAGGCCAGAAGCGAGCTTTGGTTTTCTTACGGCAATATTTGTAGCTAACCTTAATCAGTTTCAGTGACCTACACTTGATTATATGTGTTGTTTTGGATGATGACAAACTACCTTGTTATGATATTGGATATATTGTGTGTGTTTGTGCGGTACTACATCTAGATATCTAGATATGGAGACAGACTCATAACTAAAAGTTTGCTGGTCTGATCCCTGACAGTGTGGCTGGTTTGTATAGTTGGTGAATTGTGGGGTATTGAATCAATAGTGTGCAAACACTGCTGAATATACCATATTTTGTTAAGCTTTAATTGTACTGGAGTCACGACAATGAGGAAACAATTACAATATTTTAAATATGCATCTTTCTTTACTGAGACAGCAGAAAATAAATTAGGTATTGACAGGGATCCAGAGGGCACAAGTGGTTTCACCCAACTAATCTATACTTTATTTCAGAAGAAAGTGACACAGTTTTCCACTTTCTTTTCCTCTCACATGTTGATGAAAATTTGTTTCTGCTCTCCTAACAGGATGGTAGTCACAGCATGGACAAATTTGTCAGGGATAGGAATAAAAAAATAGCTCTGGTTTTGAACTGGTAAGAAACAACAAAATAATGAATCATCAAAGATTTTAGAAGACAAAATAAGTCAATGATTACTATGAATGTATGAATGGTCATATTTAATCTAACACATCATAACAAATCTTACAACCCATGTGAAGCTTCATACTGTCCCATGCCCCAGTTAACAAAACATGGAAAGGGTGAATTCACTTATTACTCATTAGATGTCTAGACTTGCTGCTATATTTGATAAATGTAGTTATTATATTGAACGGACTTTGAAAATGCAGTATGACGCTGTTCCAAGCTGGAAACAGAGTTGCCTGTTTAATATCAGTTTGAATAGAATGTGCCACAAATATCATTTAATGGCTATGTAAAATATTCACATGAAGTCCTGATGCTGGCTGCAGTTAACCTGAACTCTGGAGTGCTGTCTATTGGCTCATTTGTTTAAACCTGTGGGAATATTGCCATTGGAAGCTTGGAAATAATAAAACAAACACAAAATGGACCATTGACTGGACTGCAATACAGTGCACATCTGCCATGGTACTGGCCACCTCATTTCCTTTACTCTGCTTTGAGCTGTCAGTCTTCATGACAGGTGTGGTTGAATTATTTAGTAAATATGTGCCTTTATATATTTGGCATCTTTATTCTGGAGAGCAGTGTTCATAGTTTTTGTTTGTTTGTTTTCTTTGTGTCATGAAATTCATCTTCATTGTGCGATATACCTCCTTGAAAGCCCTTATACAGGCATATGTTACCTCCCGACCATTGGAACGACGCCTGGCTCTGCCACCCGTACGCTCAGGGCAATCCAAACTTTTCTCGTCTGTTGTTCCCCGTTGGTGAAATGTGCTACCAGTTTCCTTTCAGATCAGGGGTGCCCCTCTCTACCTTTTTAAAAACCTCCTGAAGACCTCCAGCTCTTCAGAGAGGACCTCCTCTCCAACACTACCAACAACTGGACATGATAAATCTATCCACTCGAGAACTGTCACTTGATTCTATGTGAGTACTTATTGCTCCTTGTCCTTGGATATAAGCATCAGCTCAATGACTAAATGTAAATGATATAAAGCACACTAATGGGTTCTGGTTTGCTTTGGTTGTTGTAAGGTAAATATGACTTAATATGACTTCATATTAAATATTGCTCATTTTAATCACATTTTAAGAAGTCTATTCTGTGATTATTAGGACTCGGTTCATTGAGATAAGCAATAGGTGGCTGTTAATTCTCCAGTTGGAAAACCATTCGTTGCAAAAGTTCAGATTATCAAATTTTTCAAATTAAAATAAAAAAATATGACATTTCTCTTTGTTTCATGTATTCATTTGATGAACATTACAGTCTTCCCATCCCATGTTTCATGCATAAATCATGCCATGATTTATTGATTTTTTTATTATTAGCCTGTGTCCGTTGCGGCATGGTGAGGCAGTGGTTAGCACCGTCGCCTCACAGCAAGAAAGTTTGCATGTCCTCCCCGTGTCTGGTGGGTTCTCACCGGGTACTCCGGCTTCCTCTTACAGTTCATAGACATGCACTTGACAGGTTAACTGTTTAATTTTTATTTTATTTTTTTATTTTATTCATTTAAAATTATAACTGAAAACTTATGGATGCAAACTGTCTAGTGTGTAGCGGGCATCACTTGGTAAAGGAGCCAGTCGTGCTTGAGGAGATGCAAAGTCACAGATCAGACAAAATGCTAATTCATTTTACCCTTTGTGGAAACAGCTGCTTATGTAAACTGTCTCATGTTTGAAATTCCAAAGTCTTTTGTAATTCTAATGAAGTGACCTTTTATAGAAGACAAGAGGTTTGCATCATCAGAAACCGTCAGATAGATTTATACTGCATCTAGATATTGCAGCCACACAAATCACTGCTTCATCCTGTGCTTGTTAGAGCTATAAAAAGCTCTTTTTTTGCATTTGGATGCTTTGCCCTGTGGGGAGCAGATGCATAATACTAACAAAAGCAGAAACACTCCCTTACAAACCACCCACAGCTATTCACATGCATTGATAATCTTGCTAATATTGTGCGTCAACAATTTTGGCAGCACCTGGGCTGTTGTAGGTGCACATTACCGCTGTGCTCACGCTGCTTCTTTTAATCATTCGACTGTTTTAATTGCATAGAACGGAAATAAAACAAACAACCTTCATGCTTGTAATTAGACATGCACAACACGTGGGAAAGAAAACAAGCTGTGTAAAAATGTATAGAACAATGGAAGTCATTAAAGGTGATCATGTACGGAGACATGTCACAGAGGAGAGGAGAGGAGTCACGATTTCACCTACAGTCACATCCAAATAAAGAATTCAGAGATGGAAGGCAGGGAGGAAGCTGTTCCTGCTCAAATAAAGTAGACCACAGGGTGCACTGATACCTGCATGTTATCAGTGATGACAGACAGCGGTGATAAGAAACACAGCAAGCTGCAGGAAAGATAGAATACTATTTCAACTTTGGAACCTTGTTTATGGTGGTTGGGTGCCAAAAAAAAAAGAAGATAATTCCATGTATTGAGAATCCAATTCGGCCGTGCTACATCTCAGGAGTCCAGGCCTGGAGTATTTTTAATGGTGGCAGGACTTTGTCTGTTGCACAGAATAGCACGGTGTCTGTGTGGAACCACACTTGTTGAAGTTCCTGGCAACTGCCGACTTGTCATCTGTTCTGTGCATAGCCACTTCTGTGTTCACTGATGCAGATGTCTAACCATTGGTTAGTCTTATCTGCATGCTATAATCCATAAGGACAGGAATGAGGAAGGGAGGGATATATGGAACAGAATGTACTGAGAACATTTTACCTTGGCTTGGGACGGACGTTTCTTTCTCTTGCGTTGTCATGCTGTGAATTTTTACATCCTCAAGCAGTGAGAGCATCAGACAGAGACATGGCTGGGGGCTGTTGATTATTTTATCGGCAGACGGTTCAGTGCAGAGGTTTAGTGTCACAAAGCATAAATGCTCTTTCTGAGAGTCAAATCATTGTTGGTTCAGTGGAGAACTGTACTGATGCATCATCTTTGCTTTTTCTGAGAAATGTATCTATGCTGGTTTCAGTGTAGAGTTTTTTCCAGCTCACTCCAGTCTTCCATCAACATGCATGCAAACTGGTATTTTTGCAATGCAGCGCCCTCGGTTTCAAAGCAAATACTGTACATGTGCTTTTGTTCTGATTATATTACTTATGATCAAGTCCACAACTTTTCCAAACAGCCAAACCTCAAGCACAAGACATAGCAGCCAGCCAATATTACGTACTGGTCCAACAGCAAGAAGCCCAGCTCGGCGTCTGTCTGTGTCAGTCTTTTATTTCCGCCTGGCTCTGGTACTGGTGCCAATTCTGGCATCCCCCTGCCTCTATTTTGTGGTACAAAAGTTATATAATCAACCACATAAGCGTCCACTCCACTTCTTCAAAAACTCTCTACTCAGACAGCACTGATTGAATCATAGCCATGCTGTTCCTGATGATTCAACTCTAAAAATATTGAGTCTACAGGAGTGTGGAGATTTTTCTGAAGTTTGTGTCGCATAATGATTAATTCAGAATTTTTTTTATGCCTATTGCTTCAACACCTTTTCTATGGTCCATTTAATGTTGGGCAGTTTTTTGAAAAATAAGAAAGGCTCATCCACTCGTTGAATTCGCTGTCAGTCCATATGACTTCATGTTTGCTCCTCTGGGTTTGTCTGTGAAAAACCAGTGTGAACACACACTGAACCGGAAAGGCAAAAATCTACTATTTTCATATTTCTTCAGAATGACATGTGTGAACGCTCTTGTTCTCTTCAGGTGGCATCTCTTCATCATGTTTATGTGCTACTGTTGGTATAAATTTAGAATTCATGTAGAAACTTTCATGTTGCCTAGCAATACATTTAAAGGAGCACTGTGTAGGATTTAGCAGCATCGTGTGGTTTGGTTGCTGGTCCCTTTCGCCTCACCTTCTCCTTTTTGCATGAAGGAAGCACAATATGTGAAATGTGAAAAAAGGTTCTGTTTAGAGCCAGGGTTAAGTTTGTCCATTCTGGGCTACTGTAGCTCATTCTAAGATATGTAAGATATATAAATATAATATTCTGTACATAGAACCCCCTTAATCTGACACTCTGGACCTTTAAATATCCTGTCATGCTGTAGTTTTCACTGTAGATCCTGCAGTACTGACTCGCAATGGGCAGCACAACATTCATTTGACTGCTCTTCAAACCACTGGCTACAGTATCTGCCTTGCTGATAGCTCCTGACAGAAAGGTCTATATAGAGTAATGGGAATCTCTCTTTCTTGCTTAGCTTGCTGAGTGAACACAGCTGAATGAGCTGAGCAGAGTAAGCAACGCCGTTGTATTTGCATGGATTGCATTACATGATGCATAAAATAAAGTGTTGTGCTTTCTGCACAAAACCATCAACCCACAGTTAACATTACAATTATGTAGAGAACACAGAGTGTAATAGCCAGGAAACCACAATATAGACTGAAAATAGACAGGAACTGTTGGGAAGCAAACAGTGAAATTAACTGTGGAAAACGGATTAAAGGAAACACACACATCCTGGGCCAGATTCATGTTCACTGTTAATGCATTATTAAACTAATGTTATTTTTGTGGTTGGTAGTGTGTAGCATAGCGTAGTATGTGGTTGAAAGTAAGTGCTCCTGAAAGTCACATGACAGACATGAATCCAAGTGCAGACACTGAACGCCAATGCAGTAAGTGTGTCGATGGATTGACGATGTTGTGGTGTATGTAGTGAATTTTACTTTCAAAGGGGATCAATGAGTTGTGTCCACTGGGAGGTGGAGGTGGACAGAATTATTCATTTGTCCACTTAAACACTTAAAACAAACTCTTGAGCTTGTCATAGTATTGCAGCCATCCTGTGGACGAGGTTATAGCCCATTGTTGGATCCACAAAGTAGAGCTTTAATAATGTTTCTTTTTTTTTTTTCAATCAAAGAAAATTCCCAAACCCAAGGTGGAGCCTTCAAACTTTTGTCTGACCAATACCAATACCAGTCTTTCATCACATACCAAACAGAAATGAGTATGACCTAGACAATTAATGAATAATGAAAATACTTGCAGATAAATTAGAAGTTAGGACTCAACATTGGTATCTTTTAACCATGACCACAACTTTAACCAAGGTCACCTAGTTTCTAATACACCTTATCCAATGGGTTGATGTCGCCTACTGACAGTAAATGTGCTACACATCACAGTGTCAAGTACACAGAAGTAAGTTCACATATAAAAATCATGAGTGATTTTCTTAATTTCCAACTTGTCCTGGCTGTAAACAATCAGATGGCGGCGCTGTGCATTGGGCCTGGAGGATTTCGGTCACGTCAATCAAACGGCACTGTCAAGGTCAAATTTACAAAACGTGTCTGGCTGAGTGGCCTTGTAACTGTAAATTAGCCGTGCTTATGATTAGCTTATTGACACTGAATTCATCTGCCGTAGCTCCTGTTATTGGGTTAGGAGAGCACTTGGCTGCCATGCTGAAATGACTGAGTACGGAATGTAGTGCAGTGGTGAAAGCCATGAATTACTGGCTGTGGTTACATGAGTCTTTTTTTTCACCCCTTCCAAATGGAATCACTTGGGTCGACAGTTCCCATGGAAGGATTTACATAAGTACTAAAAGATATGATGAAATGCTTTGTCCAGTTTATATGTTTAAGGAAAAACAGTTGGGGAAGAATGACTCGCCACAAGAACTTTTGGCTTTGATTTGGAGACTGGATTATTACATGAGAAGTATACCAACACACACTTTTTATTCTAGAATCAATTAAATGAAAACTGCATACACTTACAGCGTTGATGTGGAGCCAAAGAGATGATGGCTTCGTCCCCTCTCTCTCTGTCTTGTGACGGTCCCTGAGGGTGTCCCTTTTAAAAGGCTTCAAATCCTTTCACACATCCGTGTCAGCTGAAAGCTCACCTGAGGATGGAGCTGAAAAGAACAGACCGTGCTGGCAGGCTGATAGGGCTGTTAAGGTTACATGGCCAGTGTGTGTGTGTGTGTGTTTACATGGTCAGGGACTGTAACTGGGTGTGTGTGTTAATAAGTCTCTGTGCAGGCGAGCATTGCTAGGACTCGAGGTTTCAGGAAAAAGAAAAGACTGCAAGTGGAGGAGCATTAATAGACTGCTCTCATTCTACGAGAAGACGCTACCGGGGCTTTCTTTCACTCTTTTTTTTTCTTCATTTAATTAAGTATCTAATTGTTTTTAGTTCAAGTAGGAAAGGCAGAAAATACGGATCTTGTCAAATTGCCTTATTCTTTCTTCCAGACTGTCTTTACTATTCCAGTTTTCTACCCACATTCTGTCAAAATGAGATTTGATTTGATGCTTTAATGTCATTTTGAATACAGAAAATGATCTTAAAATCAATCTGGTATATCTACTGATCTGCATTAAAATACAAAAGCAAATGCCTCACACAAAAATCAAATAGTTGTGCTTCAAGTGATAAAAACAATCCCACATATTCCTCATATTAGACTACTGAGAACTACTTGACACACAACCTTCATGGATGTTTGAGTAATACAATGTTGGGACAAATGTGCTTTTAAAACAGTAACTACACCCAAGCTGGAAATTCTGGGATCTGTCAGAAAAGAAAAAAAAATCACAACAGAAAACAGTATTTTACCAACGGGACCAAGTAACAGGGCTAAAATACGAGCAGCACACCTCTTTGGGGGCCATAAACCATTGAACTCTGCTTCAGTGTCTGTTGACCAAATTGCCTGGGCAGACAAACCTCGCTAACCGGCTTTCAAACGGGACAACCGAGGCTCTTCATTAGGATGACTTGAAAGAAAAATAAAATCCGCAGAGAGGCAATTTAGACTTCACACCTTGAAGCTAAAAGTTCCATAAAACGACATCAAAAAGTCATGAAAACAAAATCCAGACCATATAGGCCCCAGCAGCGCCACCGTCACTCTCATGCCATAGCTTGGAGCCTGTTTAGGCTCCTGATGGCACCGTGGGGAGGCGGCTTCTCAGATACGCACCTCAAAGTAACTAACTATGTGTTTGAAGCAGACTTGAACCCTCACGGGGGGTAACACGGATGGGGAAAGATGAGTCGAGTGATGAAAATGAATGAATCAAATGCAGGAGAGATGTAATGATCCAACATGCCCCAAGTCCCTGAGATCTGGGTGTGTAAATGTGTGTGTTATGAGTGCATTCGTGTTGACACCGGAGTGTGTGTGTGTGTGAACATTCTGTGGGCAGCTCGGTACACTGTGTCTGTGCCTCTGTATGTCCTGAAGGGATCCATCTCGCGGTGAGCCAGTGCGGTGGCGAGGAAAGCCGGTTTCACGCCAAACCACCGCTTCCCCGTTGACCCCCTCCTGGCAACCAGGCACAAAATGTCTGCCAGGTGAACCGAACAGAGAAGGGAAAATCTCGGTTCCTGTGCCACCCACGCGGATAACACCGCTCGTTCTCTCCACTTTATCCAGTCTACGGCACTCACGACACCAGCCTGCTTAGTATGGACGCCCACTGACCGACTGTGTGACTGAGAGAAAATATCCATGCATCGATTCTGCTCATTTGAGATGATGGAATTGAATATAGTGCAGGCAGATTGGCGCTTAATGCACTCGTCCTTCATGTGAGGTTATTAGGCTGCTCCTGTTGATGTAACAACTACATTTTAAAGCAGGTGTGTGTATGGGTGTGTGTGTGTGTGTGTGTGTGTGTGTGTGTGTGTGTGTGTGTGTGTGTGTGTGCATGCTCTATCGATGTCCAATCCAGTGCTTCTGTCACAGCCAGTTATGTAAGCTCATATCGTAGGTTTTGGTGTCTTATTTTTATTAATTTTTTGCTAAACTTTGATTTTACCAGAGTAGATTGAGCATGTGCAAATGTTTCTGAGAGGAGAGGAAAGAGGTGTAAGATGAGAGGAAGAGGAGCAGAACAGGAGGCAAAGTGAGCTGACGCCTCCTCTCTGTACTCGGTATACCTTACTGCTCCCTAGACAAGCATGTGTGTGTGTGTCTGTGTGAAGCGCTGGAGGCTCTGTATGCTGGAGTTAAACTCTGTTCCTATGAGCGGAGGGCACGCTGATCCAGACTGACAGGCCAGAACACAGGCTACATTCCCCCAGTCAACAGCCTGAGCAGCAGTCAGCCAGCCAGCCTGCTCGACAGGCAGCTAACCGCCGGGCAAACAGACAGTATGGATTGTTATGAAAAAAAAAAAATCTAAACTGGAAACAATGTAAACAAAGGGACTTATTAAAAAATGGAAAAAGTAGTCCTTTCACAGTTTACTTTATGTTTATATTCATCACCTCACCTCAGTTACAGCTTGTAAAACTTGTGGTCATGGCAAAGATGGATTACTTGTTGGTGTAGATTGAGGATTTATTAATATTATTATTTCATTCACCACTTTGCCTGTTTTTGAAAAAGGAGCAGTGTGTATGATTCAGGGCCTTTATATTCAGAATAATGCAGACATGGAATATAGTATTCATAACTATGTTTTCATGTATGATGACCTGAAAATAAGAATCTTTTTATCTTTGTTACTAAAAAATGATCATTTTATATATGCAGTGGGAGTGCCATAATTATACAGAAGCCCAAACTAGACAGGGCCTTTAACGTGTTGTTTGTCCTTTACACTAGAAAGGTGGGGGTGATGTAAGGAGATTGCAATACAGTACAATACAATCCAGTCCATTCTCACTCCCAGCTCATCAAATGCAGCAGTTTGTTCATAGTTATAGTTCTAGGTCTGCCACTATCATTCCGTCTTGATCATTGACAGTAAAAAAAAGAAAAGAATGGATACTATTCATATTCAGTCTTTCTTGTGAGGACAGTCTCTATTAAGACATGGCTTAAACCAGCCATTAGAGGGCTTTAGAGTCTAATCCTGCACTATCTGCATGCAGTAATACTTCTGACTTTATTGCAGCTGTACTAAGACTTAAGGAGAGCGCATAGCAGGAGAAGACGGAGTTTTTTTTTTCATCCATAATGAAATGATGGTGTTCCTATCTCTCTGACAGAAAGACCAAGAAGCCAAGGATGTGTGTTATCAAAGGAAAACATACAGGTATATCAAACAGACATCCAGATCAAGGAGGATGTAGACAAAAGACGGTAAAAACAGATTTCCAGAGTCTGCTGCAGAGTTCGTCCGCCACTCCACTGCTGAGTGAACTGAATACTCCTCTTCTCGTCAGTAAGTGAAGTGCTTGTGGAATGTGGACGTCCGCTGTGCCAGACAGAGTGTTTGCGAGAGAGGCTGATAAACAGACACTCCACTTAAATGCGCTCCCTTAAGCTATCGTACCTTTTTACTTTTTATGTTGCTCCGGCAGTTTTGACCCGGAGCTGTGCAGTCCCATTTATCCCAGCCAAGAGCTGCATTATGCCACTTTACTAATTATTTATTGTTCAGGTATGTCCCTTATTACCACTTCTGTCTCCCCAATTATACTCCTCTGCACATCAGTTGTTGCTGGATATTCATAAATGTACTAATCTCGAGTAATTTTCTTGACATTCTTCAAAAGAGTAAGTTGAGAGGACAGCTGTTGAGTATCATTAGAGGCTCACTTACTTCTGCTTTCCCTTCATGCTGATCAATTCATGGATTCATATTCATATTTAAAGGTTTGCTAAAGTTGCCCAGTGCTGACGTCCTTCTATGAAGCTGGGGTTGTATATAAAACAAAGTAACTCAAGCTTGCAAAGTGTCCATGGGCCAGTAGCATCATGCACGCTGGATTATCAAATCCTTTATGGACACACAGAAGTAATTGTACAACTGTAATGTAAAACTATTTATAGTGGACTTTGTCAGTAGATTTCATCCTCCTCTCCTGCCGTCTTTCTTCTTCTTCTCTATCACACACACACACACACACACACACACACACACACACACACACACACACACACACACACACACACACACACACACACACCATATTCTCAGGCTGACTGCTTTCCCTCAGACCAGCCACGAGAGGTTGAAGCTGGACCGACCTGCAAGCTAAGCACATCCCTCAAATAGTCATAAGCACCTCTTCAATAAATCCCTTCCACAAGCCCTGATGTGTGTCTGCGTGTGTGTGTGTGTGTGTGTGTGTGTGTGTGTGTGTGTGTGTGTGTGTGTGTGTGTGTGTGTGTGTGTCACAGACAGAGGTGAGATGAGATGCTTAAAATAGGACAGACAAAGGGATGGAGAGATGGCTAAAATGCTGTGATGTTGTGAGGATTTATCACACAACGGTGGCGAGCGGAGAGATGGATGGATGGATGATGGGAAATAGAAGGAGGATATGGATGAGACTGACTAAAGCGCGGGCTGATGGAGTGTTTAGCTGGGTGACTGACTAAGCCATAAGTCTCCTGTGAGCCCTTATGCTCTCTTGCTCTCACTCTCTCTCTCTTTCTCTCTTTATCTGTTCTATCCCTCTCTCGGCCTCTCTTTAAAATAACACTACGTTCTGTGTGGTGACAAGCCGGGATGAAAAGATTGGCCCTTAGTTTTCCCCCGACTGCCCTCTCAGATAATCACTACACCTACTGGCTGCCTCCACATGCTGACTCTACTTTATTAAAGCCAATCTTTCAATACATTACGTTGCTGTGGTTAAGTGTCACTGCTTTGACTGGGGTAGATTTGAAAACTGTTACAGTGGTAGCCCTAAAAATTCTGCTTGGTCACTCAGTCAGGTTAAAACGAATTAACTCAGCTATACCTGAGCACGATTTAACCATCAATGCAATACCATAGTTAGACTGGTATCCCAGGAGAGTGTTGCAAAAACGTTCTGGAAGAAACGCTGCTGTAATGTTTTACATGGCTTTTCAAATATTTGCGTGACCTTTAAAAAGCTAAATGTCAAAAAGAATATTTAAAGCTGCATTCATTTCTCATAAATGCTCATTTCATTCATTTTTCCCGTATCAGCTTCTAAATGTTAACTCTGTCTGTCGTTTGGTGTTGGGAAGGTACAACAGCTGATTGATGGTAGCTTTTTATTTAAAAATGCTACCTGGTGCAACCGGACACGAGGTTAATGTGGGCTGGGAAATCAAAACAATTCTCTAAAAGGGGTCAAAGTACTGAGTCTGAGTCTCTGGGTTCATTATTTGGGTTCACATTTATTTAATTCATTGTTGACTTTGGACATGATTGTTTTGAAGTTAAGAATCAAAAGTCAAGGTCTCTTGATTGGATCTGACAATTTTAATAGGTGTTGAATGTCGAGCCAGGCAAAGCTTATACTGTAAGGCTGCAGGTGGATTTGATAGGTAGAATGTTATTTTTAAGAATATGTGATCAAATTGAATCCATTTCTTTAATAAAATATTTGTTAGTGCATGTTTAACAGAACATTAACCCCAGTTTGAATGCACCTTTTCGTGTTTGTTCGTATCAGATGTGGAAAACATGATTTGTACTTTCACAGAGATTCGGCTGGAAGACTGCTGCATCATTTATACCGCAGGTCTGTCACACATCTGATGATTTGTACCTGGCAGAACAGCGGTTTGTTGGTTAATAGACGTCATGCAGATCTCGCATGTATCTTCCTCTGCGTGTTGTGTTTCTGAATATATAATGAGATTTGCCGTCCCTGACACTGCATGTGACATCCGGCTGAGCTGTGAGCCACTTCTAAGCAGAAATGCACACAGATGCTGCAGTGTTTAACTTTCATATGTCATGAGATTAGGCAGTGCTTAAGGCCACTGGTGAACTGTGACTTTTAGACTTATGCAACACGACTTAATTAGAAACCTTCAGAAGGATGTTAAAAGTTCATCTTTGAATTGCTTTAGAGAGGAACAGAGCATCACATGGGTTCTTTTGCCACAGTGATTTTCTAAAAAGCACATCTAGAACTAAGAAGAAAACAGAACAGAGCAGAAATACAGGTAAGCTTAAGACACTGACAGACATTTAACAGACGGAAACAAAGGAAACGCAGGAACTAAATAACCGTGCAGGACAGGTGAAACAAATCAGGGACAGGTGCACAATCAAAAACAGGCGGGCGAACAAGACAGGCAGTGACTTCTTTCTTTTTTTCTCTATTTATTTCCTTGCATGTTTTGGTGGTATGGTTGCAAACAGCAGAAAAGGAATACCTTCTATGAAATACCCTGCTATGATCGGAGACACATGCAGGTGAATAGAATTGGTATCCAAGGAGTAATACAGTTGTTGTGTGAAACGACATCATGCATCACTTTCAACTACTCATCCTTGTACAAAAGGAGATACAGCATTTTGTTTGTACAAAGCTGCAGGCTCTATTGTAAGTAAGTATATATATATATATATATATATATATATATATATTATGGCATGCCGTTCAGGAAATTAAACCTTTGAATAAATTGAATGAAACTTCGAATATATGGAATGAAACTCTGAATATATTGAATGAAACCTTGAATATATTGAATGAAGTCTGAATATATGGAATTAAACTCTGAATATATTGAATGAAACCTTGAATAATGAATTGATTGAAACTCCACTGACGTCAGACCTAGTGGCAGTGCCTGCAGCCATCTTGTGTAACAGTAAAAGCGAAAGACAATGAGTCAGGCCGCCCGCAATCTAGTTGCAGCGATATTAAGCAATGAGGACATGATAAATACACTGGCGAATGCATGTTGAAATCCTCCCGAAAATATTTGCTCAATTTTTAACCGTTTTCTTTAAAGTTTCGGCATAATCTCATTATGCCTCTGTCTGTCTGTCCGCAGTCCGCTGTGTGAGTAACGTGCCCAAAAGCTGACAATGTGTCGCGAATCAATATATTCAAATCAATATATTCAGACTTCGTTCAATATATTCAAGGTTTCATTCAATATATTCAGAGTTTCATTCCATATATTCAGACTTCGTTTAATATATTCAAGGTTTCATTCAATATATTCAGAGTTTCATTCCATATATTCAGGGTTCATTCAAAGGTTTAATTTCCTGAACGGCATGCCATAATATATATATATATATATATATATATATATATATATATATATATATATATATATATATATATATATATATATATATATATATATATATATATATATAATTTTATCATTTAAATTGTGTGTGAGTAAACTGTTCATTTGTTCAAAACTACATTCATGCCTGAAGATGCATAAAAACACAACAATAATCCAGGCCACGGTTGCCATAATTCACTCATGAAAGAAATATTGTGAATTTGACGGTATTGCAACATTATATATATGATAACATAGAGGAGGGGGAGATAAAATAAAGGGACCAACCGTCTGTATATTTTCTGTTTTTGAGGTTAAACATCATTTCTGCAGTCTCTTAATTTGCATATTAATTCATTATTATTCATCATTATTATTATTATTATTATTATTATTATTATTTCCAATTTAATATCCATTTTCATACTAAGCAGGTTCAAGCTTAGGTATTTTGCATACATGCACATCTGCATCACATTTGTTATACGTGCACACATACATTTTCAGCTGCCCCGATACACACATACACAAATATATATATATATATATATATATATATATATATATAGACACACACACACACACACACACACACACACACACACACACACACACACACACACACACACACACTCACATCCAGCCACATGTCACACACACACATACACACATACACAAATATATATATATATACATATATACACACACACACACACACACACACACACACACACACACACACACACACACACACACACACACACTCACATCCAGCCACATGTCACTTTAATAGCTGTCATTGAGCGTCAGTGAAATGGCAGCAGAGTGGCTGCAGGCTGCTGTGGCTGATCTGAGCTCATTAGACCAGCGACTCAGACTGAGGGGATTCGGCTGGGATTTGTTACACGTCTACAGCAATCCTGCCCCAGCCACGAGGTGAAATTAGGAGAGATGAAGTGAAGGAAGAGGGAGAAGGTAAAGGGATGGAGTCGGGGGAGGAGAGAGGGATGAAATTGTGAGAAGAGTAATAAAAAGCAGGTAGGAGGAGAGTAGAGGAAGTTAAAAAGATGTGAGGGAAGAGGACTGAGGAGTGAATGTGAAGCGAAGGGGGGGAAGAATGGAGGTAAAGGAAGTAAAACTGCAAACAGGAGACAGAGACGATAAGGATAGAGCTTTATGAAATCAAGAAAAAAAAGAGAGGACAGAAAAGGAAATCATGAAGGGCTGTGCTGGAGGAGAGGAACGGTAAATAAGTGGAAAAAGATGGAGGCTGGATGATCTGATTAAAGGTGTTAAAGGCAAGAGAGGAGGCGAAGTATGAGTGGAGTGGAGAGCAGGAGCTAAGGAGGTGCAAAAAGATAAGATGAAAACTTTATTGATCCCTGCAGGGCAAAGCAGCAACAGCAAGGAATTGGAAAAAACAACATCAGAATATAGATAAGAAGAGAGGTTAGTGGACACGCAACTTCAACACCCAAGAAACTAATGGATAGAATCATGCAAAACAGATTTGAGATAGCAGCAAAAAAAATGATGAAAAGGTCCAAATTATTAAAATTAATATCAGTTTGTGTATGCACTTTATAGCAGAGAGAAATATGAGCGTGATAAAAAGGCGATAGATGGAAGATAGTACAGGCAATGAAAAATGCCACACTGGGATCCGCATTAGCAGGTCTCCAGAGAGTCAAAATACATATACACAGATATGAATTAAAGAGAGGACGGGATGATGCTGAGAAGAAGGTGTAAAAAAAAAAAAAAAAATGAAGAGGTGCGAGTAAACTGAGGGTAGGAATAAGAGAACGGGGAGGGAGGAAATGGAATGAAGACACGAAGCGAAGATTGAAGAGGGATTTTCCAGTTGGTTACCCGGTCCCGACCACGTGTGAAATTTGCTCTGAACACCCGGTGGCGTTCAATCACCAGCCAAGTGAAGCAACAAGGAAATTAATGCCAGAGAGGGAGAAATGAAAGAGGATGAAAAAAGTGAGGGAGAGGGAAGGAGGAAGACAGACCACAGACAAATACGTTTGCGACATCGGGATTCTTTGCGTGGTGTCGAAAGCATTACAAGTGCTGCGGAAAATGTCTTGTGTAACAAGTTAAGTGCTGAAGGTGAGAGTGTGTGTTCATGAACAGAAATGAACTAATCAGTCGATGTGGTGACTTAACTCTTTAGAATAAAATTAACTTCACGTCTCAAATTTCTGACACCAGTGCAGTCGTTTGTATTTTTCCGCCTTGTTTTCAAGACTTCATGCTTGTTTCTGTTAATTACTGAAACAAGAAGAACCATTATTATTTATCTTTTTAATAAGCAGTATGTCTATGAGTGTTAATCCCTGGGATAAGATGCTTTGGAGCGTTAGAAAACACCTGTGGCGACTGGTGATGTGTAGTGTGTTCTTATACAGTAAATAACCTATAATTGAATTTGAATCATTTCGGGGATAGAAGACATTTTGCATCATGGATCGTGAGTAAAGCTGGTGGTTTTTTATCTTATTCTTGTGTCTTTATGATGAACAAACCCCCTGAAGACTCTGAAACCTACAATGGATTTTCTGCTATGTATATCCTGTGACGCCACAGCCTGATGTAGCTTACACCTCCGTGCCATACAGCTGCTACACTGACTGAATTCATTGCACGAAACAAGGCAAACGTTCACTCCTCTGTACAAAGATGACTGTCTGTAACATGGTCCACATCCATGGCAATGGACGGAACCACTGACTGTATGTAAAGATGGACGATATGACAGCTCCCAAAAAGTGCCAAAACATGATTGCCCCCTGGTGGCTAGCTGCAGTATATGTTAGTAGATTGGGCACGGACCAAAGGCAAAGTAAACGTCAAAGTACATTTTTTACAAAGACGCTCATTTAATTTAGTTCTCATCAATCTGTGGTTTAATTATTTGGTTGACTATATAAAAAGGGGTTTTCACATCATGATTGACAGCTGAATTCGGCTTATGATTGAGTCGAATTGATGTAGGGGTGGATCCTTGACACCACGGCTTCAACTACTGTGCAGAGTTTGGCTCCAAAATATGCAACTTGTCAACTTTTCTTTGGTCATTTTTTTGTTGCTGTTTTTTCTGGATTTAGCACTCAGAGATGGCATCCCTATTCTTAGTCCCGTATGCAAGGCTCTGATTGGTCTCTAACAGCTGTCAATAGCCATGTTTCCATCTGTTTTTATACCCATGTTAGTAACATTGGTTATGCAATAATAATATAATGGTTTTCTAACTGGAGAATTGAGGCCCCCTACTGTTTTTATCTCAATGAACCAACTCTGAATAACTGTGTCACAGTGGTGGACAGAAGCAAGTTATTGATTTGCACACCACTTTACTTTAAGTTCAAATGTGTGATACATGTGGAGGATGTTTGAGGATTAGACAGATCCACGAGTTTCATCACCAGAAATCACTGCTGTTAATTCTGCCTTTTGTTTGTGGGTGTAACTTATTAGAGCAATAAACAGGCCCACTGTGGCTCATAATAACTTTTGGAACAAAATTATGAATCTTTCATTTTCTCCATTTCTTGACTTTGTAAAGGCAGGCTATTCATTTGATGTTAATTTCTTGTTGCTCCACAGTAAGAGAGACAGAAATAAACAGGAGCGCAGTGAGACAAGACTGAAGAGTAAAGAATATGATGACAAAAAGACAAATAACAGAAGTCAAAACATGTAGGCTTGATGATTTTTGTCTGATTTGTTTTAGTCAGCTGACAATGAGAGTCAGAGATGGTGATTGAGACACATAGTGGTGTGTGCATAGACGGTTATAGGCAGAAGAGAGAATAAAAAACCTAAACCAACGCACATGCACTAAGATGAAGAATCATTTTGGTGAACAACTTATAATAATAAAACTATACCTATTTATATATGTATGTGGTCCTCATGGCGCACACCAGCATGCAACATGTTTAAGGTGAGAGATGAGTGGTGGCGTCATCTGTCATGAGGACGTTTCAGATGTTTCCGTTTGTGCTTCCAGACAGCCAGCGTTTGACTTGTTGCCTGGTTTATGTCCCCCTCAGCAGTTCACGTGTCCGTGATGACAAAGAGCAGCATGTCATTGCTTTCTCTGCAGCCTCGCTGTAAAAACACTCGCAGCCACTTTTATGGACTCATTAACAAAGTCGCGGAACAATCAATGAAAACAGCTTCCTTTTCAACAACAAATGTTTCACAGGGAGAAATCTGGATTTCTACTCCTGTTTCTGAGCTTCTGTTTGCTCCCTTAATGCTTTACCTTCACTCCCGTGCTGTTGCCACTTGACTGTTGCCTGCATCCTATAAGGCATCCAAAGATATAACATCAGCCGATGTAAACTCTCATCCTGGGTATGAAGTGGAAATTCTAGACCACCTTAGAAAGACATTAACTGCCATAGTCAGAGCCATATTTTTTTATTCTACATAACATGAGTGGAAAGGTCTGCCAATGAAAAAAATATTTCCATATTATGATAATTTCATATGTAGTTTCATGCATTTTAGGGTCCCAGTTTTATTTTTATTACTGGAAGCCACTGGTGAAACTGATATGGTTTCTTCTGTGTGTTATCTTGGAAGATCTTTACAGCTTAACATGCACACTCGTTGCGCTAAAAGTAAGCTCTACTGACTTTACACATTTAAGTCTGCTATCAGGTTTTGGTGTATGGAGGACTAAAACTGTCAAAATTAAATAAATAAATATATATATATATATCATGAAATAATTACTTAAATATGTCATTAATTAAATAAAATAAAAAATTAAATACATAACTTTAAAATTATTTCACTATTTCCATTTAATGATCTACATTTCATTATCCTGTGTTGCAGTGCTTCATGAATTGTCAAACTGTCCAATCAGGCGTTAGGATCCGGTAGGCGGATCTAGATAATTTAGATAACTCTATTAATCTGGGGACAGATTGGGCGGATCTGCCCAAAAGTCTAAAGTGTTATATATCTCAGATGTTTTTGCACTGTTTTTCTGAGATTCCGCTGAAGACAGAGATGTTTGGTGTGTCACTTCCTTGATGTTTTATTACTAGACTTGATTGAGGAAGCTCTGAAAAGAACTCTTTTGGCTCAGTCACAGCAGATATATACCATCGTCTGTGTCCAGGCACTCTACTTCAGACCAAAGCAATGGGTGTGAAGGGTTTGGTCTGAAATCTGACCAGACATGCACCTCATCTCTGCTCCAGGCTACATTAGCGAAAACCTGCCTAACACACCTCGATTTCTGACTTAACCATCAGCAGTCGAGTTGCATTGTGGGTGACGTACCATCATGCATCCATGCATTCAAATCAATGTCATTTGCTGACACTACTAAGCCTCACGACCACTGTCTGCACCCACCGAGCATAAGGGCTCAGCTATGCCGATGTCACTTGAGGTATTTTGAGCACTAAGGAAACAGCATGTGGTTCTGTACAGGGTGTACTGGATGGCTGGGTCAGCAGATGTGGTCCAGCAGTTGGCATAGTCTGAGCAGCTGTTATGTTTGGGCAGTGGACACTCAATGAGCAGATGACAAAATGAAATGATATTAAATGATAAAAATACCATCATTACTGTATAATTCCATGTGGGTCTACTATCAAACAACTTCATATAAAAATGGACATGTAGACACTTTCAATGCCTTAAGACAGCAAATGAGAACCTGACTATAACTCACTGTCAAAAGATGCACATCAAGTTAACAAACAAATGTATTTCTCATATGGATGGCACTAATTATTGAAAATCGCTCATAGTTAAGTAGTTGATTGAGAATGTTAGGTGTTTATATAAAGCTAGGATAACAAACTGGACATTTACTGGATGACTGTATGAGCATCTCTGTAATTGTTCGGTTCTAACAGCCTGCTGTGTTGGAAACATTTGTAATTTCTCATCAATATACAAAAAATGTGGGTATACTCCACCTGTTTCCTCATTCGACATGATCCAAAGGGACCGTTTAGCATGCTTCAGTTTGCTAAAAGTAAAAGAGGTTCAGTAGGCAATTCTTCTGTGTCCCTGAACAAATAACAAAAAGTGCTGACTTTCTTAAGGCGGCCGACGAAGCACTTTATCCTCTGGCATCAACATGGCAGCTAACATGATTTCACACAATGAATATGGATCATATAGGCCTCTCATGTATACAATAAAAGGAAACAATTAAGTATGGCTTAATCTGATTTATACATAGGGCTGATGTTTATTACATCACATTAGCTGTAGATTCAAATATATTTCACATTAAATATATATTATCTTTTTGATTGTTCTTATTCTGGCCAAGTGTACAGATGTATATTGCATGTGTGCTTTTTTACAGCAAAAAAAAAGTGTGTGTGTGTATGCGTCTGTGGGCATGCATTTGTGTGTTTGAAAGATGATTGGTGCTGTAACCTGAGACAGGAGGTGGCATAACACAGGAAATTAAAAGACTTTTTTTTTCTTTGTTTTGACATCATTGAGTGGTTGCCTTTTTTGTTATTGTGTGTATGTGTGTGTTCATGTGTCAGCAGGTATGAAACCCCATGCAGCTGTTGATTAAAACACAAAAAAAGCCATCTTGACTGTCTTTTTGTATTTATTGGAGAGTTATGTTGTAAGGAGACCTGTGGCTACACCAATTAAACCTTCACACTCTCCTGATAATGTGTGTTTGTAACTAAATCAAATGTGTTTAGAGATACTGTCGATATGTGATAATTATGATGTGAAGTGAAAGATGAGATGTTGAAGAAGAGAGACCGACACAATTGGTCGTGGCAAACAACTGCTATGATGAACTGACAGCATTAACACCTGCACGTTAGGAAGAACATGACACATTTTTCCCGCTGAGTGCAGTTCAAAATGTCCTTTTGGTTTGTTGTTTGACCACTAAGATGGCGGTGAAACCATTTGAATGACGTTTTACTGCCAGTGTCATGCCTGTCAAGCTAATTTAATACTCATGTCTATATTTCTAACCGCAGTGAAGGTTTGGAAACATAATATTTAGCTGTACAGTCTGATGATGCAGCCATGTTCCTCATTAAAACCACCACTCCCCTGACTTCAAACAGAAATAGAACACATGATCGTCGCGAGTGAATTTAGGTCTTCACTCATAAATAAAGCAGGCAGATTTGGGCACACAAATAGACCAGCCAAACACGACAAGAAAGAGGAAGAATCACTCTCATGAAGTCGGGTAACAAGAGTACAGGAGAGGTTTGTGATAAGAATACCCAAAAATGCAAACAGAGGACAATGAGGGTGGAGGTTTAGTTTTCAGGGTTGAGATAATAAAATGTTATAGAAGTTCCTTTATTACCGACGTGACTATACCTAAAATGACCTTAAGTTAACCTGACATAGGCTTAGTACTTGGATCATGTTGTAGCATGTTCTAATTTCCATCTTTATTACAAAGAACTTATGCACGACATTTTATGCCACATAAGGCCCAAATATTTAAATCCAAAGCTCAGGACAAAGATGCTACAACATTTGTTGATTTCAATTCTATTTTTTATCCGTACATTTGAAGCAACAAAAAGGAAAGCGAAAGGAAATTTGTGTGTCAGCACAAATAAAGGATACATCTCTCAATGTTAATCAAGTTCAAAGAAATGCTGATGAGGGTTCCGCAGTAGCACTGTCTAGCAGTCTGGATAAACCTAGAATCATACATTATATTTTTTTAACAACCAGTCAAATAGAAAAAGAAAACATAACTTCTGATAAATATTTTACTGACTTCTCATTATAAGATTATGGAACATTGTAATATGCACAGGACACCTCAAAATCACATGTAAATATTCAAAGATAATTGAAAATACTGAAATTAAAAACCTACTTTTTTTACATCTTTGTGAGCAACCCTGTCTACATGAAATTACATTTTTTATACCATTAATTTGCAAAAGCATAATGAGAAAATATTTCGTGGGGCAAATCAGAAGAATGTTCACTGACAATGTATGTCATTTCAAAATATTGAATTCTACAACATCTGCTAATACTGATCAACCTTTTATGGTCTATAGTGACTTTAACAAGTCATAGGTGAAGTTTTTTTATCTTTAAATCAAAATCACAATCTTTCCTTACTTTGGCTTTTGTTGCCAAATCCTAACCACACACGTGACTGGTTTCCATGCTGCTGCTGCTGCTGCTGCAACACAGTAGTTCATTCCCTCATAAAGACCTTGCTTGTGGACATTATTCAGGCAACATTGATCCTTGCCACCACAATGCAAATGTATAAACAGAATTTCTAGGAGAGTATTTACCTAAACTAAAGTGTCTTTAAAGAGGATTAACTCGCTTATACTGTAAAATACTTTGCGACACGCTAGGCTGCAAACGCATCTCGTATTTCTTGACGTGTGTGCACACATATAAGTCATGATGTGGGGACATGAATCACTTTACACAGTCATATTGTGGGGACTCACCTTCTTTGTGGGGACAAAACAAAGTTCCTTTTCAATGAATCATTCTATTTTAGAGTAAAGGCTTGGTTTGGTATGGTTATGGTTACATGATTTATCACTGTGCATGTTTGTGTTTTTTGACTTACACATACCTTAGTTTCAGGTTCTAACTTTCACCCCTTATCATTTTCTCTAATTACCCCCAGTTTGCTTGTGGATTATGCAAAATAATCCATGATCAGGCCCTCTCTCTCTCTCTCTCTCTCTCTCTCACACACACACACACACGCAGAAAGTAGGAGCGTAAACTCCTAGCCTCCAGTTTGATCGATATCTCCTCCCGTCTTTTGTTCTGTTCTCCTGTTCTTCCCATTATGCTTCTGCCGCTGCTGATGTTGTAAATGTCTGTATATGTCTTGTTGTTTCATACCTGCCTGCCACTCATTTACCACTTTTCTGTAACGGGATGTGTGCGTGCTTTCACATATTAATGTGAGCTAGGCCTATATCTGGTGTAAGTGTGTGTGTGCACGCAGATCTCCATATGTGCAATCACGTCATATCTACCTTAAGGTGTCTCAACTCGTTGAGGTGTTTGTATTTTTCAATTCAACGACTAGACAACCTGTCATGTCATGTCAGTGTGTGTGTGTGTGTGTGTGTGTGTGTGTGTGTGTGTGTGTGTGTGTGTGTGTGTGTGTGTGTAGCTAAATAGGATTTCCTCCGTGAATGAAATCTGAAGGTGAGCTCATCCAGATGGAACATTGACTCCTAAGCAGCAGAAATAAATAAAAATACAGAACACATACTGGGGATGGCAAGGCTTCATGTTCTGCATCACACATGTACACACACTTTCACAAAAAGCACACACATGCACATGTAGATTTTCTCCTGTCTGATTCTTGAAGGCGATAAATGAATTTAGATTTTTTCTCAGTACATTTGCTTCTTTGTCTTAGTAGATGTTTTTTTTTCACTCTCCTCTCTCCGTATATCTTGTGTTTTATTGCTGCTGCACATTTTGTTCTCCTTACATAATATATCTGAAATTTTAAAACAGATGTCATGCTTCCTTCCCTTAATTGATCATGAATAACAAAATGGATAGTTTTTCTTGGTAGCTCTGAATGGAAAATAGAAATACCTATTTCTGCGGCGTCTCTTGTGTTCTCTCACAACAATAAAGTGTAGAGTGTGCTGCATTATATTCCCTTGGATCATTTGTATCATATATCTTGCCAGAGACGTAGTATTCACTGTATGGTAGCTAGAATGTGCTGATCCGGGCAATGGATGTGACAAAAAGTTCCCCCTTTGGTGCGTTGATGCATGTCAACGCTGGAAAATAGGACAATGGCATATCATGACACATTGATGTGTTTGTCAAGATGCAGCCAGCTTGTGGGGTCGCGTTGAAAATGACGGTGTGTGGTGTGAGAGAGTTGGGCATGCAGGATGTGCCACAGATGACAGAACACTTCTCGCCTCAATCTTTAAGAAGCATGAGCATGTTTGATGTTTTTGTGCCTGTAGCTAACCAAACCTTAACCACGGTGGTGTAACAATAGAAAGGTTGTTGAATCTCAATTTATGTTCTATCACATATCTGTAGGCAGACTAAAACAGTGACAGTTATTTTTCTCTGACAAGAAACTAACCAGAAATCTGAAATATGACACAAAATATGACTAATACCTCATTCTCACAATTCCATTCAAAATGTAGCTGTATAAAGAAAATGAATCCAGCCAGTCAAAAGCAGTAATGACAGAAGACTGAAGGGTTTACCCTATTCAATCACATGTCAAATAACTCCTAACCAATACTCCATCTGAAAAATCCAGAAATTTTACACAAGGCGTGTGGCTTGGTTATGGTTCTGTGACAGGACGCAAACTCCACCCTCCTGCATGAAAATCTGACACGTTACACACCATTTCACCACCTTGACCTCCACACCTAGACATTCTGCTACATAAAGGTTGCTCCCCTTCTTACGCCAGAGCCGAGCATTGGCATTTAAAAACCTCTCACAATATCCGCTTTTCTTCTGAACGCCTGTGCCTTTATACTGTGAATCTTATTGCTGCTGGCAAGATCCTTTCGAGTCTACGACTTTTTACCAAAACGATCCCCACTCGAAGCATGAAGTGGCTCTGGAGGACACTCTGCATTAAGGACTGGGTATAAAATTAAACTGTAGGACAAACCTGTCACACTTCACCATAACCACGAAACATCTGTCACCGTGCATGCTGACAGACACCTTGCTTGTTAAGCTGTTAAATGAAGTTATCTACTGTCTTGTGCCATAAATAGATATTATGTTGCTCTTTAATTGATTGATGTGTGTGCATATGGGTATAGCACAAATGAAATCGCCCGTCTGCTAATTGTTGACTTTTTTATGTCTTGCAAAAGGCAACAGATGACAGCTTTTCTGCATGTGAATGCTGATTATTGCTTTGTTTCTGTGTTACAGGGGACAGACTTTGGACTGGACCGCTCTACTCCAAGTAAAACACGTCCACTGCATCATCGCTACTCCTGCTTCCGCTGCTGTCATGGCCGGCCTGCTCACCTCAGAATGATGGAAACCCTCATCATTGACTGGCTTGTCAACCTTCTTAGAAGTGGAGCTTAAAGATAATGTCTTTACCACTGTCCTCTTCATCGTGGTGGTTGTTTAGAGGACCCCGTTGAGGAATATTTTCCATATTGTGAGGAATATTTCTCAGATTTCCCTTCACAAAGCTGGAGGATTTGATGGCTGCTACATTTTCAACGGATGGTTTGCACTGCTTGGATTTTCAAAAGGATCATTAGCGACCACAGCCTTTGTCTGCTCTGAAGCCAATTACTCATGAGTGAATGTGATTTTAATGTGATTGCGTGGTTGTGTTGGCATCTGCATGGCGCAAAAGAAAGATAGAAAATAAAGATTTTATTTATTTATTTTTTGAATCTAAAAAGGACAAGAGAGGACGCAAAGAAGTTGAAGACAAGGAGTAGCAGCCATGTCCCAGTGGAGGCACCATTCGAGGACTGGGTGTCGGCTACTTCAGACTGTTAAAAGTGGGAGCAGGATGATGGGATACTTAGGGCTTAAAGGTTCCTTAAGCGCCGGCCAGTGGATGTCCTCTCTAATATGGCTCGGGCTGCTGCTGCTCCAGGCATCTCCGACTGCCGTGTCGGCTCAGAAACTGGATGAGAATGACCCGGTAGTCACCACCGTCTACGGCAAGCTGCGCGGCATCAAGAAGGAGCTCAACAACGAAATCCTGGGTCCCGTCGTGCAGTTTCTGGGTGTTCCGTACGCTGCTCCACCCACTGGAGAGCGCCGCTTTCAGCCACCCGAGCCGCCAGCGTCATGGCCGGAGATCCGCAACGCCACCCACTTTGCCCCTGTTTGCCCTCAGAGCATCGTGGAGGGCCGCCTGCCAGATGTGATGCTGCCAGTGTGGTTCACCAACAGCATTGACATTGTGTCCACATACGTCCAGGACCAGAGCGAGGACTGCCTCTATCTTAACATCTACGTCCCCACTGAGGATGGTGAGTTAGTCTGCAGGCTCAGGGCAGGATGGTTGTGGGGACAGTGGGGTGGTTGGGACAGTTAGTGAACCCACAACCTTCTGGTGGAGAGAAGAGTATGTTGTTGGGGTGTGTTTTACCTATGTGAGAGTGCATTTCTGTCTGTCCATGTCTGTCCGTCAGTAGAGGGAAAGCATGACCTTGTGCATGTTAAATGTGCATGACACTGCTTATAGTACATGAGTGTGTGAGTGGGTACAGTATGCATATGTGTGTGTGTGTGTGTGTGTGTGTGGCTGTGGCTTCATTCAATTCCGATGCCTCAACATTCTTTGTTCTATTTTCCATCCCCTCGAACACTCTCCTCCTCCCTGTTGATCCTCTAACTCTTTCTCCTCTCATTCCCTGCTCCTCTTTCTCCTCATTGCCTTATTTGCTTTCCTCTGCGGACTTCCTCCCCTTCCCTCATGTCTATAGCTCATCATAGTCCATTGTGCTCAGCTACAATGGCTACAGTTCATTAAACAAGACAGTCGTTGTCAAGATCATCACTGATTGATTTGGCTGACTGGCTGAATGACTGACTGGCCGACTGGTCAACTGAATACTGTGCTGATTGAGCTTGTAGGATTCATTCTTTTCCTCTGTCTTTGCCGCTCCCTTTCCCTCCTATTCCTCTGTTTCTTTCAGCCAATCAGCTCAGTGTGTGTGTGTGTGTGTGTGTGTGTGTGTGTGTGTGTGTGTGTGTGCATGCCCAGCTCCTGTGTGCATTGCGCGTCCAGGGGCTCCATGTTATTCTTTAGTCTTTTATTCATTTTACAGTCAAAAGAATATCCAAGGAATGTGCCAGGAAACCGGGCAAGAAAATATGTAGACAAGGAGGTATGTATGATCTGAACCCAACCTATACAATGCCACAGCAAGAAGAAACAACCTGAAAATACGAAGGGGAAAAGAAAGAAGAAAAACTGTGTGGTACAACGAGGAGAAGCTGTGGGATCAAGGTCTACAAATTATTCAGGTTTCGACTTGGGGAATCTGCAGCTTTTTTTAGAATGTTAAATTTAAGAGACAGGAGCCTTTTAAACGCTACCTGGAAATAAATTTAAAGTAATTTTGAAAAGCAAGCTGTCAGAAGCGGTCTCCCTCCGACTGAACAGACCTAATGCAGAAAGATTTGACCACTCGATATCCATCAGCTAACAGCAATACCTATTTATAATATTTTTGCAACTCAAACCCTGAATTCGCCATGTAATTTGTAGACCTTGTGATGGCGGGATGAGTCAGTAAGATAGTGTTACACCACACTCCCTGGTTCATTGATGTGTGCTCTCATTGGTAAGCACGGTTGGGAGATTTGATTGGCTGCCAGATCGGGGGGGGTCAAAAGGTGTGTAGTAATGATGGTTGATGTCTGTGTGGCAGGGGGATAGCAGCGTATTAGATCAGGCACATCATCACACACACACACACACACACACACACACACACACTCGCAGCGATGTAGACGTATGCAGTGTTAAACAAGATGAGCTCAGGCTGGACCTTGACTGTGTAATCTCCATTAAAAGAAGGCAGAGCCGTGTTCAGGTTGGCTCAGGCTACTGTATCAAGCACTGTTTCATCAAGATAATGCCCTCCTCCTCCTCCTCCTGCTCTCTGTCTTTCTCTCTCTCCCTGTCCCTCAGCCTATCCCTTCCTGGATGTGTGCACATTCTTGTGTGTGTGTGTGTGTGTGTGTGTGTGTGAGAGAGAGAGACTGATGCTGACGGTGTCCTTGATAAGGTCTAGGTGTTAATGTCATTGTCTTGGCAGCGGCCAAGCATTATCACTTAGTGCCCCATCCTCTTCTTACTACACAGATACATGTAAACTCTAACCTAACACACCGCTCTTCCACTTTCTTCTCCCCACTTGACGCGTTGCACACGTCGCGTAGACAGAAGCACAGACCGGAAATGCATTTTAAACTGGGAGATTACAAAAGTTTATAGGTTAGTCTCACAGCATTAAAATTGTGGTTAAACAAACAAAAAAAAAAGACCAAGACATTTTGTTGTGAATTTTTGTTTTTTTTGGTTTTATAGAAAAGAGAGATTAGGGTTTAGAAGACGATGCACGTGGCATGAGAAAAGAGCAAGATGGCGCATCCAGGGCCTTGTTACAGTGGAAGCTGCTTTGCTTTAGTTTGTTTCTTTGGCTTTGGTTTACTACCTGCTGGCTGTGCATAGAGCAAAACTTAATTTATTCTTGTAAAATGTCAGAGCACCACTCAACTTTATATACCACGCTCTCACAGCATGCACTTCATTAGGCAAAGCTCTGTGCAGTTGGTCTGCTCTTCTATACAGTGGTCCATAGGTAATTAAAGTACACATAAATTAACTTAAGATTAATGCACGAAAGCCACTTTGAATATTTCTGTACAATTTGTAATGTGAACAGTAATTTCTGTGGGTTCCTTAAATTTAAATGTGACATGTGGTCGTTTGTATTCAGAGATTGGATGTCAAAACTTTACTTGAAATGATAATTTTACCTGTTCAAAAGTGCTCTGTCAGACTCACTCTGACTAATTTGTGCCCATATAAAAGCCGAACACAATTATTACACACAAAGAGAAGATAAAGGTCCAGAGTAAAAGAAGCACAATGAGTGCAAATGCGTATTACATATTGAATGGTTTGATGTATGATAATAATGTGAATGATATGCTATGACCTTCACAGTCACTGCAGCACAAATTAATCAAACATTTTAATCAAACTTCACTAAAAGTTAAATGTTGGACCTGAGTGATTAAAAAGATTCAAATAACGTTTAAAAGAAGAGAGAAAACTATACTTACTTTACTGAATTTAAGAACCTCTGAGGTCAGTTAACTGGAGCTGGTCAGGGACTGAGCACACATCTCTTGACATACTTTGGAGCATTTGTACAATATATCTTTGGTCTTTAAGGACATTACGTTATTTATTACTCCTGATAAGATGTCACACCTGATACGCACGGACAGGGGAGCCTCATATGCCTTTTTCTAAGAGCAAGTTGATGGATCAGCAAGGAGCTGCACAGATGGTCAGATCTCATGACATATAGTAAACAACACAACAGAAAATAAAAGAAACTTGATAAGAAATATATTTATATAATAATTTGTAGTTATTTCACATTTTAATTATACCCACAGTATATTTCACACTAGTTTTTTTCACTTCCACAGTAACTTACTGGCAGCAGTTGACAAGTAACTTGTTGTTAAATCACAGTATTCCACAGTATTTGTGTTTACAGTAACATCTTAACTGTAACTGTAAAAGAAAACACAGTTTCTACAGTACATTATTGGTTACTGTAATATTCTACAGTAAATGATGTATTACTGTAATTTTTTACAATATCTACGAAATTACTGTAGTTTTGACCAAATACAGTTTACAGTAATTTTACAGTAATAAATGAATAAATAAATAGTAATATACTGGGCACAAACACAGTACATTACTGTGGATTTCACAACTATAATTACAGTGCAACCTTCAGCGATAATACAGGAAGTATTTTCCTATATGTAGCAAGGTGGAAATTAGGAGATAGATGTAGTGGATGGGTGTCTTCCATGTGAGGCCTCAGTGCAGGAGACCAGAGTTTGTGTCTTGCTACAGACCTGCAATAAACATTTGCCTTTTTATTAACTGAACCAACAGTAATCTCCTAACCACAGCCAAGCTTTTCATTTAACAAAACATATCTGGCCTACAGATATCTAAACCACAGTTTGTCATGATTACGATCCTCCCATTACATTGTTGTTATGCACACATATTGTGGATAACAAGAATTTTACAAATGTAGGAAGTGGAAAAAAGAAGAGAGAAAAAAAGGATTGAATGCAGGCCAGGCTTTTGTATTGATGTTCTTTTTAGGCAAGGGTTGTCTGTGTGAATCTGAATGCTGATGTTGGCCACAAACATCCTATTTAAAGTCTGCACTTTTTCAAAAGCACATTTTCAGCAAAGCAATACAATGTGCCACAAAGATTTCATTTCACCTGCTAGCGTAGCATGGTAATAATGGAATTATTATTTTATATGATTTCACTTAAAAGATGAATGTGAATTATCATTTTGCTCTAATGTCAGTAGAGACAATTCTGTCCCCCTTAAATACTTGTATGGACATGTTCCCACTGTCCATTTTCAAGCCTGCACCCCAGGAGTTCAGTTAGTTACAGCACAAAGTGTGGTCAGTGGTGCACAGTGTGAGTGGATACATCGTGGTGAGTGACTGGCTAATTTCATGGTTAGATGTGTTCAGCCACAGTGACACGTTTGGTAGCAGGGTTGAACTGAAAGTGTGGCCGAGTCTTAAATCAGTCACGATCAATCAAATCAACCAAGAGTTTTAAAAGTAGCACACTCAAGTGCCACAACACTGTTGTAGAGCTGATATCATATGTCAGCAGAAAAGCGTACAAAGGGAATCTGGGAAGGTGCAGAATCATCAGGAGTGAATTTATGAATCTGAGTGAACTTATGGTAATAATGTTCCCACAGTCTTGTAGATAAATTGATAAACAACCCTAAAAAGGTTGAGAAATTTCAGACTGAGTCACAGAGACCTGCTGGTGGACTGTTTGTGCCAAGGTATTCTTTGACTGGTAAATAGCAACATCTATATCAACCAATCTATCAAGGTTTGGTTTTTATCCATCTACCTACTAACCAGACCAACTAAGACCAAGTCATGACCAAGACCAGAGTGTATTGAGACCGAGACAAGACCGAGATTTGATAGGTTGAGACTAAGACAAGACCAAGATCAGACAGTATATAGCCTACATAGGTAGCTAATATTCATGAAAACTCTTTGGGTAGTAGTAGTTGCTGCACTGAGTCACCTCATTAAGCATCACTTTTAAGTATTTTCAAGTTGCTGTGTTCTTTTGGACACTGCAGATGCACTCTTTATGGTTTAGGACACCAAATTTTACATCCCTGCAGTTGTGGTCTTGACCAGTCTTGAACTAAAATCCTTTTCTTTGTCCGAGACCGAGAAGAGACCAAGTAAAATTGCAGCACATTCCGAGAAAAGACTGAGACCGATCTCGGGTACTACAACACAATGAACAAAGACAAACAGGGTTAAATGGGGGCAACAGGAAGAGCTAGATGCAGGCAGTGATGAAGAGCACAGAGTAAAGGCAGACACAAGTAATATTAGAGTAAGAAGAACAAAAACAAAGTGAGAGCGGTTCACAAAGAGCTAAACAATGGAGTAACAGTGAACGCGAGCGAGGCACAGTGTAATTGCTGTGGGACTCATCTCTTTTGTCCTCATAAGGACTGCTGTACCGTCCTGCTCCACGCTGGTTCAAAGAAGTCTTCTGTGGTTAACAGTAGTGTTTTTGTGTCTGGGATGGAGTACAGTCATTAAGTTATCACATGCTGGGATAGCGGTCTCTGCCATGAGATCAGAAGTGGCAGCGCTGCGGTCGGTCTTCTCTCTCTGGAGCATGCATTCACAATTCATTTTTCAAAATTGAAGTAAGAGCACTGAACCTCACTTCTCACCAATGACGGCTAAGTGAACAAAGAAAGTCAAAAGAAGTCTGAGTGACACAGAAACACGTTTGAGAGGAGAAAACAAAGGCGCTTATCTTGTGAGATCATAGACTCTAGTGGATCTCCATGTTTTATGTAAGGGCAATATGGGAACTACAAAACATACATTTCATGTAAATTCTGAATTACACTGGTACCTGACCTTGGCTGTATGCTACCAAAGAGCCGTCATAGCTGTGTTTACATTCATCCTAATATCTTGCCAATAAAAAAAGAATGATATCACAATCAGAATAAAAATGTCTCATGTGACCACCTGAGCCAGAAGCGACTAGCTTCATCCAGAGAAAGGTGGATGAAATAAATGTATTCAAGATTTTAAATATATGTTTGCTACACAAGTGTAGCTGAGGGTTATGAGCTGCCTCTACACTTATAAGCATTAGAAAATAATAACACTGGGACACCAGAACGCCACACCTATTATTGCTTCCGACCCTGTCAGGATTACAGATCTACTTCTTCTGTTCTACCTTTCACAATAAAAGCTCTAGACATAAACATGTGCAGCTGCTTATCATATGGAACTTAAATTTAAAAAAACAACAACAAAAATACACACACACTTCCTCTACTTGTTCTGTTTATTACAGGCAGGTTACTACACAGTGGGAGGAAGCACTTTGTCAAAAAAATAAATAAAATCTGAATAAACATCTGCTAACTTTATTTTGCGTCTGTGTGAACATTTAAATTTAAATCACTAATCGGAATGACTTTAATCAGATTGAAGAAATATAGATTGTAACTGCAGATACTGATCAGATTGTTGAATAATCAATGATCAGAGAATTAATCAGCAACTATCTTTCTGGCTGCAGAGAATTTGCAAGTGTTCTCTTTTACATCGC
Organism: Collichthys lucidus; assembly: GCA_004119915.2. NCBI lineage: Eukaryota > Metazoa > Chordata > Actinopteri > Sciaenidae > Collichthys > Collichthys lucidus. The sequence continues at coordinate 4,827,388 of CM014085.1, read as the reverse complement.
TGCATTGAATATATATATATATATATATATATATATATATATATATATATATATATATATATATATATATATATATATATATATATATATATAAACTCTGGGAGAATGTGATGGACATTTTTCATTATTTTCTGACATTTAATAGACCAAACAATTAATCAATAAATCCAGAAAATTATCTGCAGAGTCATCAGTAATGAAAATAATTAGTTAGTCACAGCCTTAGTTTGCAATCAAGCATGCACTGTAAAGTTCTTTTAACAACTCCTGTTGCTGTCAATCCAGCAGAGTGACAACACAACCAATTACATTTCCCACAAAAAACATAATTGGGAAACCAAATTAGTACTACATAAATGTCATTTTTTAGTGACCCGCTCGTATAATACCTGGTCGCAATTTCAAGGATCTTGCCTCTGGTGCTTTTTAAAAAAAAAAAGTATCATATTTTCGGACCTTGTCTCTCTCTCCTCACTCGTTCTGTTCTTTTACGATCACTGTCTGCACCTAAACCCACAGCTGACTGCGGGCATGTTCATGACTCGACTCTCTGGCTTGTCAAAAGGCATTATGCATGAGAGAAAAACACAATTTGATGTGGAAGCGCACGCGAGAGGGTGAAGAAAAGTTTATTTAACACAAATTTTAACACTTGCAAATAATAATAGCAGATATATGAAACGTCACAAGTGGACAGTATCAGAACAGAGCAGTGCTTGAACGTCCAAGTTGTTTATTTTTTTTTATTTTTTTGTTTTTATTTTATTTCAGTACATCGGTTTCCAGACGGGTTAGCAGCTTGTCATGTGGCTGTTCTTTGCTTGTTCTCTGCTCCTGAGTCGGCTGGACGGGCAAAAGCCTCCACTATCGTAGAAAATACAACACTTTGCCTTTTTGCTGTGGAGTATTTGCCTGTACTGCCGATTCTAGCTGCTTTAGAACAAACGAATCAACTGCTCAGCCTTCAATGCTGTCAGAACCCCTCTGTGTAAGGTGTCTCTGTGGTGGGTTGGAACTCCCTTTATGTTTACGTTATGTTGAATTAAGGATTTTGCTTTTAAAACCCAAACTAGGACATTTAACTGCAAACTAGGCCATTTCCCAGCGCGTGTGCGAGCTGTTTAATATCTCAAATAGTTCCGGAAATATTTCAACGTGTTACATTATTCTGAAATTTCTGTGCGCTGTCTCCTCTCGGCGGGATGTTAGAAAAAAGAAGCTTCATTGTAGACGCGAATTTCGTCAAGATGAGGGCCGCTTCACAGACGGTGGATTTTTGCACTGTTTTCCACCACCTCCTCTCCCTCATTTCTTTCTTCTTCCTATGTCTCTTTTCTTTCCGTCCATCTTGATGTCCCCCTTCACAGGTTTGACATTTTCCCTCATGTCTGTCTCCGTCTTTCCATCCGTCCTGACCTGTTCACCCTCCCTCATCTCACTTTCCCTTTGTCCTTTTCTCATGTGGTCTTCTCTCTTATTCCTCTGGCTTTGTCCCAGTTTTGTAGTAGTTGAAGGAGGATCCTGTGGGAGGTGGCGCGCTGCATATACACACAAAGGCATACAAACAGAGCGGAGAAAATAGAAGGCAGGAATAGGCATGGCCCTTCTTGTGTTTGGGTCTCCCCTGAGGGGCTCTGTCACCTCCACTCACAACTTAACTTCTCCGCGCTGGTGTTTCTTCTTATGTTGGTGTGTTGTGCTTGTGTGTGTCGACGTCTGTCGAGATGGATCCGTGGATTTGGGTGTATGTGTGAGGAGAATATTAAGTTCTGTCCTGTCTGACAGGGTTTTTATGTCAGTGCTTGGCTGAATATCTGTGCTGGCTGCTGGGCAGGTGGTGGACTTGTCATTTTCAGTCCAGCCCTATTGGACCTTGTTTTGATTCTGAACCAAACTTAGAAACAGAAAGAGAGAGAGAGTGAGGGAGAGAGAATATATCTAATCTGGGCCAAATCCTCTCACTGCATGTAACTATCTTATAGTCTGCAGTTTGACTGGGTTTTGGCCACAAAAATGGTGCATCTTGCCCGTACTGAGAAATGCAGCTAATATCAATGAGATACACGTCCTGTGTGAATGACAGGTACGGAGAGATAGTTTAACCAGCCTATACCTTATATGATAAAAATCATGAATGTATTCAAAAACCTGATGAAATTATTCCAGGTGGATATTTGATGTCACCAAGCTATGAATACCAATTTTGTATATTCACTGCTGTCGTGATTTTGTGATAATGAAAGATCGTACTTTGAGCTACGCCACTGACTGCATACTGCGTAGATGGTAGATGGTGTTACCTTGCTTGGAAAGAACAGGGCGACCCGGCTGGGAACTTGCTTGGGAACACCAAATCTTTCAATCAACCATCTCCAAAAAGAAAAAACATAATAATAAATGAGTTCTAAAACTTAAAAAAAAAAAAAAACATACTTCCTGATTTGTGGAGGGACATGAATGATGATGAGATTTGTTTACGTTTCTGGTAGGATTTTTTGTTAGGTAAAACACCAGCATATTTGATATCAATATCCAGAATCATAACCACAAACCTGAACTATGTTGAAGATAATTTATTGAGACAGTTAATGCTTTTAAAATAAATGTTGCTGGACAACTATACCCAACTTTTTTATGTGTCTATGCTTTGATTTCACCTTACATGAAATATCAGTTATGTTACTTAAAGCATACCCTACCTTTTTGGAAAGCACCGATAATTACTGACAGGATGGTGAGGACATGCACCTGTGGTTGCTGCTTGTTACGGTGAAGAGTTTTCAACTGAATGAGGTTTCGCACAGGTGGATTTTGGCTGGTAGTAATTTGAGAGATGTAATGGTAATAATTATAACATGATACAGACTGACAGACGGAGACAGTAATGGAGAGAGGAGACATAGACCAAGAAATGTTAAATAGCAAAGCACAGAAGACAGAGTCTAACATTAAACAGTCATTGTCAAGCCCCATTCATCTCTATACCAGTCGGAGGAGATCCCATGAGTCAGGGTAACTACCCCTAGCTAGAATTGGGGTTAGACAAAGACGATGTTGTTTATCTCGCCAGACAATACTTAATGGATAAACAACTTTAGACATTGCTAAAGACTTTTCCACAGCACTAAAAAGCACAAACTTTGTCCTGAAAATAGTGCCACAGGAAAGATTACACAATTACACAATTCGGAAAATCAAAGAGTTTACATCCTCTTGGGATCACAAATATACCAGTGTACAGTGACACATAATACTCTCATGGTTACACAACTCTCCAACAGAAGGCACCCTCTACTATAAAGCCTATTAGAGGCTTCTACTTCCTGTTTGGCAGTTTGGATCCATGACCAGCAAGTTACATGGAATATCCTTCCGAGGCGACTGCAAGATCATGAAATCTCAAGTTTACATGAGAATCCTCGCAATACTTCAAGCTATACATGTTTGTCTAAATCATGTCCATGGTTCGGACCAATCATCAGCTTACGATTAACAACTGGTAGCTATGACTGTGGTTTAAAGATCGGTGTTACTTCCTAAAGAGGTTAGCAGAGATGACAGTTATCCAATCTGAAGAGCAAAGAATGGAACTGAAGGCTTTTCTTGATTGAAAAATATGTTCTAATTTCACGTCTGAGTGGGTAACCATAGTTTACTGATCTGATTGTTTTAAATTAGTATGTGATTGATGATAATAGACAGATGGTTCATCCAATCTCCTGCCAAGTCATTTTTGAAAGTGCCGACTGTTATCATACTTGTATCATTATATCCTCACATCAAATTAGACCCATACTGGATGATTCCACACCCAATTCTAATATTAAGATTTGTTTTTAGCTAGACAAAGAGTAAGGATATGGATAGAGGATAGAGATTGTGAACTGGGAGTAGTTAGTCAGATTTTCATACAAGAAACCCGATTTCACTTCCATCACAGAGCTGTAGATTAGAACACCTCAATTTACTGAAAACTCGGCTACTACTTATCATGGAGCTGACTAGAAATGAAAAAGGTAACAAAGCGTTGTGTTTCAAAGGGGAAGTGATGCACGTTTTATGCTGTATGTGGGCATACAGTATACAGGACCTCAAACAGAGCATCAGGGTTTAACCCCAACACCTGGATCCCACCACACATGGCTCTGTAACATTACAACTGCTGTTTTGGTTGATTCTCTAAATAATTTATACCACTCTAGAATTCTCAGAGAGAATGGAGAGCCACCTCTTGGTGCTTCTGGTGGAGTGTTTGTCTAGAATGGCCACGATCAGCCACGCCGACCATGGTTCAGCACATGTTGCAGCCTTACCTGATGCCAATGAGCCATAATTATTCCTTCACCTTAAACAAGTGTTTAAGATGTTTAAGCCTAACAGTTTCATCTGCCATAAGTACAACCATTCCCCAAGCTTAGCCACAGGAAGCCCACTATGAATATTACAACACAGAGCATGAATAAGATCACTCAAAGTTCTAGGAGTGTAGTCTGAGTTGACACTGGTTAAAAACGTTCATTAAATGTTGAATAGGTCGGCAGCTTTATGAATAGCCTGTTTGTTGCCTGGTCAGGAAAATGCCACATGCACGACCTTGGATGTTTGTGTACACTGCTTCTCATCTTTTGGCATCTTAAGAGTTACACACACAACAGTATCCTAAACTCACACCTGCACACGCACACACACACACACACACACACACACACACACACACACACACACACACACACACACACACATATACATGTGTGCAGCTCTGCTCAAGGTGACAGCATTGATAGCTGCTCATACATATTCATGACACTTGCATTACAATAAATAAATAAGCGGCTTATTTTTTTCTCTTTCCTGAATATTAAATGAAGGACATTTGAACCTTCGGCACGCTGCCAAACACCAGCCATTGTGGTTCTACGAATTACAGTAACAGCGAGTGCAAAAAGAGGCAGGGATACAAATGTCATAACATTGCCCCATTTCTAAGATTCATCCCACAAAAAAAAAAAAAATCAATCTTTTATTCTTTGCCCTCTCTTTTCTTTGGCGCTCCGACGCTGCAGCCGTAGCGAGGACACATTTCGCCTCATGCATATTTCACACGCGACACATTGCGAACATCGCCGATAGACGCGGCGCGGTGAAAAGTAACAGCTTTTCCAGTAGTTTCCATTTCACTCCTAGTCATTATTTATGGGGACCCTTTCCAAAATGGCCGTACAGCTATGTAATGCATGAAGCTATTTGCTTCAATGATGATGGAGAGGCAACTGTTGGCAATAATGTTAGCCTGTGCACACAAACAGCGAGGGGAAGGGAATGAGACTCACTGAATGAATTATAACATTGTTTTTCTTGTACCACATTCTCGTTTTGATTATTGTAATCGTGTGGCTGATGGTGTCTGCTTGGTGCAGTCTGACTCAGCGGTGTGCTGTAATGGTAAAAAGGTGCACCCTGAAAGAGAGATAAAGATGGAGGATAGGGGAATTAATACGAGATGGAGGTGATTCTTTACACAGTCTGCCGACAGATTATTTAGAATATTTGAACATTTCTCTGTGATGCAATAAATGATTTGAAATGAAAGATGGACTGTCCAATAAGAGTTACCAAGATGAGTAAATTAATTGTTGCTGATGTGTACAAATGGCACCCAAATGCACGAGTGCAACCGGCAACATATGCCTGTATAAGGGTGTTCATGTAGGTGGGTGCAGAACTGGAGGTAATTTGCAGGCCAGCATTATTGTGAAATTATTATGGGCTGCTACAGGTAGCTAATGAAGCTTGATAAGCAGCGGGATAACGTGACCTTTTGGGTTGATTGAAAACCAGGCGTGCCGTCACGTCCTGGATCATCTGAAAAGGTTTGACTGTGCAGGCTGGGAGGCCTGTAATGTTGTTAGTGATGATGATTAGCTGTTAAGTGGCCAAGTAAGACTGTAGCAACAAAAACTTCTGTGTACATTTCACTGGTACTGTTTATGAACTTTATGAATTGAACATTTATTTTGAAGAGGAAGGTTTTATTTCTTCTATTTTCTAGATACAATACACAGATGGAAGAGTGTGTGTGTGTGTGTGTGTGTGTGTGTGTGTGTGTGTGTGTGTGTGTGTGTGTGTGTGTGTGTGTGTGTGTGTGTGTGTGTGTGTGAAATAAGACATGGTTTCTGAAGAATGACCACTCAACACACACAAAAGTAGCAGTAATGCCACATAAAAGCAGAATTACGACCTCCACACTTAAACGGATTCACTCTTTTGATCAAGCTGTTTCAAGAGGCGAGAGCATATTTCACTGAACCTCCCTGCTCTGCAGCTGTTAATTATTTACCCGGCTACTGCGCATGCTAATGATATAGCATCTGGGTTTTTGTCAAGTTCATGTATGAGCAAATTTTTGCATCATCTCAGAGGCACTGGAGTGCACTTAATCCTAAACACACAGAGCTGAAACGCCAACCGACGTTCTTGCCATAACATGGTAACTAGACAAAAGAGCTAATTGGTTCCACACTCTGCATAGTTCCTCAAGATGAACTCCAACACACTGAACTAAACATGGAGTCTGATGTGCAGAAGTAGAATCAGGGAGAAAGAATCTCTCTGCACTCTGTAGCTGTTTTTACTCAGGACATGTGATTGATAGAATAGCCGGTGAGCTTGAAATGTCGAGAAACCCGTTTAGTATGTCTGACTTTCTCCTTTATCCCACAGGCAATAGTTCATTTTGTTTTTGCCTTCATGGAAACAAAAAGTCCCCCTCCTGTGTTGGTGTGATATTCTGTGCTACATGGGATCCTGCAGCCCCCTCCAACAAGCTCTAGTCTAGTGCAGGGGACTATGAAATCTGCTGTTAGGGGGCTGCCAAGTTCCTTTAATTATGCTGTGATGTTAAATTGGGTATGGAGGAATAGAGCAGGCTGCACGCTGTAACGCTGGCCTCGTGCCCAGGTCCAGTGTACCCATAGATACATACACACTACCACTGCTACCCAGTTCTTTACAGGGCTTGTTGGCACAGGGAAGTCATCTGAACTTCCTATTTTACTGTGTGGAGACAGAAAAATGCAAAAAAAAAAAAAAAAAAAAATTGTTGCAAAGATAGCATTATTATAGCGTATGGGAAAAAATAAATCCATAGTAATGTAGTGTTTATATTTCTGTCCACCATATTCCTGTTTGTCCAGCGCTAATGCATTCTGCTCAGCTACTGGATTGACAGGTGTGTATGTGTGTGTTCATACATATGTAAAAGTGTCAGATATTTGTTTTGTTTCTGTGCACGTTCACATTGCACTGTGTGTGTGTGTGTGTGTGTGTGTGTGTGTGTGTGTGTGTGTGTGTGTGTGTGTGTGTGTGTGTGTGTGTGCATGACACACAGTAAATGGACAAGGTGATGCTGGGCCAGATGGTGTGTATGTTGGATGCTCAACACAGAAGCCAAGGTGTCACCTTGGCTTGATAATGAGACAGGAAAGCGGTGCAGTCGGAGCAGTGGGGTGGTTCTAGAAATACAAAAAGACCTAATGAGTTGTGAATGCACGGTTTCTTTGGCTTCCTTTGCTGTGAGTGTCAAGTTAACACATTCTGGAGGGTTTTACTAAAGTCTATCTTGGGGGAAAAGTTTGAGAAGGTCACGGTGTCCATTCATTTAAACGGTGATAATGGCCACGTAGGATGACAGCGGGAAATATTCTATTGACCGAATGTTTCGTTTTAATAATACAACGAGATACTGATGCTGACAGAAGTCCGTAGGGACTTTCTTTCTTTTATTTTTTGTTTTGTTTTAAGTTATACAAGAGAATCAAAATCTGGAAACCTCGACCTCTTTCGCTTTGATTTGGATCATTCTTTTTTAATCTGTCTCATGTGAGTCAGATTCACAATCTTTTGTGAATCCTCTGTGAATTTGGCTTAATATCACTCATTTTGGACCCTTTCAAAAGAGAGAGACAGTGTCGTATCTGTTTTTCGTTGCAGATATTGTGCATGGAAAAACAGGTCTGCTTGTTAAATGAATGCCTGAATATATGTTTCTGTAAGCGCTCCGTCTCATCTCTGTGATGTATATAGTGTACAGTAAAGCTGTCTCTTATAGGATGAGCCTTCAGTTTGAGTGCGCATGAATGAGCTGTAATGCTGTCAAAATGTCCTTCATTAGCGTCGGTGTCATAAATAAGCCCCTTTTAGAAAACAGATTAGTCTGGAGGAGGCTCGGCAGGCTGCACACAGCGCTGACACATGTCGCCGTCTTATTGTCTTGGTTTTTCACTTTGAGACACGTGTAAGAATATTTTATTTTCAAATGCACAAATCTCTCTTACATGTCCACCTCCACTCGCCTCCTCTCTCTCTCTCTTTCTCTTTCTCTTTGCTGCTTACTCGCACATGGGCAGATGAAAAGTCATTAGCTCTATCCCAAATTGCTACCTAGTGTCTCATCTGTAATATTTATGTGCTGCACTAACAAATACAGAAGAATGACAGAACAGCTTATTGCCACAATGAGAAGTAATGAGATGTAATTTGCTGTTGCACTACTACATAAATCACTTAAAGCCCAGCAGTCATATTCACTCCAAAGGTGCTCTGCAGTGGACCAGCCTTGGCATTAATCGATGTCTCTCTTTTTGTCTCTCGCTCGCCTTCCATCTGTTTACTCCGTGTAGTCACACTCAGTTCAAACGCACTTTTTTAATTTGGGTTTTACGGTTGGTTTTCCCACACGAGATCTCAAAATTGTCTGCCGAGGCCAGATGTCAAGTTTTTTTTTTTTTTTTTTTTTCCAATTATGAAAAGCAGCTCGGTTTTTAGCTGTTATGCAAAAATCTAGTTGATTTAAGGGGAGACACTACTGGTGAGTTCTCTGTAGGTTTCTGAGGCAAATCTACCTGAACATACACTTTATTGCAAAGATTTCCAGAACTGGTATGTGGACTGAATAAATCTATCTTTAAAATGATTGTTTTATTTTGACATATCAGACTAAAGGAACTCTTTTTTTATCATTTCATAATTCAGAAGATGCTGTCAACATCCATTGTAAAATTAGTTTTTAGCATGTTTTTCTCAATAGATATCATTTACAGAATTAGGACAATAGCTTTTTTGTGTGACTCTGACAAAAATATTATGTTTAAATATGCAAATAAGGCAATATCTATTGCCACTACAGTCGTCCCTCGCTATAACACGGTTCACTTTTCGTGAACTCGCTGTTTCGCAGATTTTTTTTTTGTGTAATTTTGCATGCTTTTTTTTACAGCGTACTGTACAGTACAATGTACAGTGTTCTGCGTCCTGTTTAAGGGAGTACTGTACAAAATGCTTGTAAAAAGGTGTATAAAAGTGTGTGGTTAGGGGTTTTACGGCCTTAAAACATGTATAATAATGGTAAAACTAACTTTGTGGATTTCGTTTATTGCGGCTTATTTTTAGAACGTATCCCCCGCGATTAACAAGGGACCACTGTAGTCTGAAAGAAAGCCTGTTATGGAGGCAAAACATTCTAAATCCCAGCATAGACAAAACAAACCTGCCTGTGGTGACTTTTATAGGGCCTTATTTTACATAAAGTCAAAACATTCATATTTGACATGAAGATAAGTTATCAATCAGTCAGCGTGAATATAGACACAAAAACACATGAATGAAGATAAACCATTCAAACAACTCAATCACAATTACGAGGGCAGTAAGTGAGTCATATTATGTTAATTACAATCAGCTTAACCCTTGTGCTCCCCTAAAAAAAGTTTGTGTGAGCGGTCGTTAAGTACAAAAAATGTTTTTTTCTAAAAAGTGCTATAAAAATATTATATGTGCATATTTTATTTCACTTTCACTGCATTAAATCTTTGAACCAACGTCAGTCCTATTCAAAACTATCAAATTTTCATGTATTTCTTAATAATTTTAACCCTTTAATGCCATTTTGGTAACATGAACCCACATGATAAAAAAGCATAAAATTTGAGAATCTTCTACACACCAAGTGCAAACTGTAATTTTTTAGCCAGGACTATAAGACCCTTGGATATGTCAATAATTGACAACAACATTGATTTGAATGCATTATTATTTTTTGAGCAGTGTCAGTTTTTAAAAAAATGAGTGCAAACAACCCTTCTGTGCAAAAAATGTTCTTTTTCTAAAAAGTGCTATAAAAATATTATATGTGCATATTTTTTTCAACTTTCACTGCATTAAATCTTTTGACCAACTTCAGTCCTATTCATAACTATCAAATTTTCATGTATTTCTTAAATAATTTTAACCCTTTAATGTCATTTTGGGAACATAAACCCACATACTGTAAATGATAAAAACACAAAATATGAAATATCTTCTACACACTAAGTGCAAACTGTAATTTTTTAGGCAGGACTATTAGAACCATGGATATGTCAATAATTGACAACAACATTGATTTAAATGCATTATTATTTTTTGAGCAGTGTCAGTTTTAAAAAAAATTAGTGCAAACAACCCTTCTGTGCAAAAAATGTTCTTTTTTCTAAAAAGTGCTATAAAAATATTATATGTGCATATTTTTTTCAACTTTCACTGCATTAAATCTTTTGACCAACTTCAGTCCTATTCATAACTATCAAATTTTCATTTATTTCTTAAATAATTTTAACCCTTTAATGTCATTTTGGGAACATAAACCCACATACTGTAAATGATAAAAACACAAAATATGAAATATCTTCTACGCACTAAGTGCAAACTGTAATTTTTTAGGCAGGACTATTAGAACCTTGGATATGTCAATAATTCACAACAACATTGATTTGAATGCATTATTATTTTTTGAGCAGTGTCAGTTTTAAAAAAAATTAGTGCAAACAACCCTTCTGTGCAAAAAATGTTCTTTTTCTAAAAAGTGCTATAAAAATATTATATGTGCATATTTTTTTCAACTTTCACTGCATTAAATCTTTTGACCAACTTCAGTCCTATTCATAACTATCAAATTTTCATGTATTTCTTAATAATTTTAACCCTTTAATGTCATTCTGGGAACATGAACCCACATGATAAAAAAGCACAACATTTGAGAATCTTCTATACACTAAGTGCAAACTGTAATTTCTTAGGCAGGACTATTAGACCCTTGGATATGTCAATAATTGACAACAACATTGATTTGAATGCATTATTATTTTTTGAGCAGTGTCAGTTTTTTAAAAAAATGAGTGCGAACAACCCTTCTGTGCAAAAAATGTTTTTTTCTAAAAAGTGCTATAAAAATATTACATGTGCATATTTTTTTCACTTTCACTGCATTAAATCTTTTGACCAACTTCAGTCCTATTCATAACTATAAAATTTTCATGTATTTCTTAATAATTTTAACCCTTTAATGTCATTTTGGGAACATGAACCCACATTTTGTTATCAAAATCACAAAATACAGAATATGAAACAATTGAAACAATTTAACAATTTGCATGTGTATCAGTGAGGGAATTCAGCCAGTGAAGCAGAAGCTGCAGATACTTGTCAGGTGGACTGTGCAAATATACCTATAGCACTTAGCACACTGGGTATACACCTTTCGCTGCTTTCTGCAAAATGTGCACTGCCTGCATCCCCTGGTTGACCTCTCTTGTTGCTCCTGGAGACCTCCCAGTATACACCTGCATTTTCCAGGCATATGAGGTCTCCACGTCACACAGCACCCAGACTTCGAAACCATATTTTGCCGGTTTGCTGGGAATGTATTGAATGAACAGAGGCCCTTAAAAGGGACCAGCTGTTCTACACATACACATACAGATACAGTTTTGTTCAAAATATTAGCAGTGTTTTTTTAAACGTGAGTAAATGTCAAAATCCTTCTCCTCCTTTTTATTTTTTTTATTTTTTATTTTCCATTCATTGGGAACACTGCACATTATATTTTACATCAAAAACATGAAGAAAAAAGTACCACTAGTTTAATTATTTTACAGAAAATGAAGGAAAAAATTATATTGGGCGGGCTGTTTGAAAAAATAGCAGTGTCTGCATTTGTCATTAAAAACTCAAATATACTCAAATATTTACTCAATAAACTGAAAAAATATTAAAATTTAGCCTTCCTGTGAATCACTAATGAAATATTTAGTTGTATAACCACTGTTTTTGAGAACTGCTTCACATCTGTGCTGCATAGAGTCGACCAACTTCTGGCACCTGTAAACAGGTATTCCAGCCCAGGATGATTTGACAACCTTGCACAATTCCTCTGCATTTCTTGGTTTTGCCTCAGAAACTGCATTTCTGATGCCACCCCGCAGGTTTTCTATTGGATTAAAGTCCGGGGATTGGCCTGCCCACCCCATAACCTAAATTTTATTGGTCTGGAACCAAGATGCTGCTCGCTTACTGGTGTGTTTGGGTCTGTCTTTTTGAAACACCCATTTCAAGGGCATTCCCTCTTCAGCATGAGGCAGTATGACCTCTTCAAGTATTTTGATATAAGCAAATTGATCCATGATCCCTGGTATACGATAAATAGGCCTGACACCATAATAAAAGTAAAAGTTTAAACAATTTCCCTACAGGGATTAATAAAGTACTTCTGATTCTGATTCTGTAAGAGAAACAGCCCCATAAGTACAAGTACAGTTACTGGGGTGACATCAAATTTACAGCACCTGTGTAAACCTGAGTATACATGCTGCACTGAAAACCAAAACCAAAAAAGACTTTGCTTTGGTAGTTGAGTGCTTCTTTGATCTTTGGCCTCTTTAACCTTTTGATTTCGATTGATCACTCTGGTTCTGTTTTTTTGTTTTTGTATGGGGCTGTGTGTGTGTGTGTGTGTGTGTGTGTGTGCGTGTGTGTGTGTGCGTGAGTTTGTGTGTGTGTGTGTGTGTGTGCGTGTGTGCATGAGTGTGTGTGTGTGCTGGGGGCGTGAGGGTCTGTGGGCATAAGAAAGAGGGAGAGAGATGGGAATGTGCAAAATGTGGTGAGCAAAAAAAAGACTCTTTTTCCCTGTGCACACACTTTGTCTTGTTCTCTGTGGACATACACACACACACACAAATAATATTCTCAATACACACATTCATACCACACTTTTACATCAATACCAACACACCCAGACCATTTTAGTTGTAATTATGTGTTTTACTGCCAAGCAATAGTCGGAAATGCAACAGAAAAAGATCTCAATGAAACAGTATAGAATGGGGCCTCCAGCCATATAGTGGAAAATGACGTGAAATGATGGATAATTATTTATTTTATTTTTTTCAAGTCAATAGATTCGATTGAAAAAGTTGTCATATGTACAACGTTCTTTTATGCCAAAATTAGAGTAGGATCAAAAGTGTATGTTATAATGGGAGTCAATCATGCATAAAATGTTTTGAGGGAACCCAGAGTAACTTTCGTTTCTACACAGTGTACCATAGCCCTGTTATTAAATCTAAGGTTGGACTTTTAAAATTGGATAAAAAACCCAAAACCGTAGAAAGTTTTGTCTCACTAGCATTAACACAGGCAAAATTATAGAGTTTTTTCAAGTGAAAAGTGCATAAAATGTACCAAGGGGAGCACAAGGGTTAATGTATCAGCCTTAAAAGATGAAATGCCAATCACTGCTGTAGTGGTACACATGAGAGACTTCAACACGTGGCTCATTACCAAAAAGGAATTTTAAAAAAAGCCTGAAGTAAAAATCATTCAAATAAGCAACATATGTCGACAGACTGCTGACGGAGATCGTTGCAGTGTGGGTGGAGGTCGGTTTATGATCCTGTTTCTCACTCTTAAATCCAAAATATGATTATAGAACACTGCAAAGAATCTTTCATCATCATTCTAACATATTATAACAGTGATGAAGTGGGTGCACCAAGCAGCATGACCATCAGTGAATTCTACTGTTAAAGGCGCCCAAGTTGTCTGATAGAATTCCCTACAGTGAACGGTTCTGTGCATCCTGTTTCACTCATATTGCATCACAGCACATTGCATGAAATCACTTTGTAAACAAAAAATATACTTCCTGAAATGGTGACTGTATACAGTAAATACAATCTTTGCCCACAGGCACTTTATGATGTTCAGTAAAATATAGAATAAAGTGTTGCAGTTGCGCAACCATTATCTTCACCTGTCTGTTTATTTACACATTTTAACTAGCCGTAGTTTTAGTCCAGTAACCTGCAGAAACTTCATTAGTTTGTGATGTTCTCTACAATTCATAAATTTCTCCATAACACATAAGAGTAAAGCTACAAATTATGTTTTTCTTTCCCAGACAATCCAACCCAGAGTTAGCTCAGATTTTTCAGACATGAATTGCTTTTAGTTGTCTCATTAGTCGTGGCATCAATGCAGTGAGTGTTCCAGTAAATCCCCGATCTGCCAGCCTGCCAGAGGCCGCTCAGACCCCGATGAACATCAACAACAAGCTAGCTATAGCCACTGCTCTTGTGTGTTTCTGCTCATTCAGCTGCTCCTCCCTCGCTAAATCGAATGATTTTCATGTGGGATTTAACTGTGTGTCACGTGTCTGATTGTTGCAGACTCTGTCTTTTCCATGTGGACGTGTGCACACTATTTTAGCACACGCCAGCATACGTCTGACACCGTTTCATTAGCAGATTACCTTAAAAAGCAAGCAAAGCCAGATGGTCTTTAAATGATAAGGTGCTGTATAGCACAGAGGGTCCAACAGGTTCACAATCTCCAATACAAATGCACCTCAAAAACAGTAATATTCAATATCAACTAACATTTTATCGTACAATATTAGACTTCAATATAACATTTTGTATTTCCATAAGATAATAATACATAAAAGTTGTTAAAATGAATATAGAGGGTGCTAAGAGTATAAAAAGTGGCTATCCCACCTCCAATCGTACACACTGAATTAATATAACAAATAAAATTGTTTAATTTATGCAAGAAAGCAAATTATTCTTATTCCATAAATTGACCGCTTTGGGCATTGTTGTTGACCTCACCTTCAGAAACTCACACATTTTAATATGCCAAAGTGAATTATTGAGTCATTGAGTCAATATTTTTGTAAAAAAAAATCTATACTGTTGCTGTGGATTTTGAGCAGATATTCATGGTTCCATTCATCATAATGATCCAAACGACCCTTTAGCCTCAGCTGTGCACGTTAACCTACGACGGTGAACGTGGGACATTCTGTGCCTCCTCAGCATGTTAGCATTGCCGTTGTGAGCCTGTTAGCATGCTAATGTTGCTCTTTATCATAAAGCACAGCTTCCTCACAGAGTGCTAACTTGGCTGCAGGCTCTGCATTACAAGCCGGGGCCGTGGAGTTTGAAAGACAAAGGGGCTTAATACTGGGGAGAGTAATGACGCCATCAAGTTGCATTATGGTTCTGTAGGATCCGGGGTTTCTCAGAGCTTGACTTTAAGTGAGGGGATGTGAAGCGCTGCTGAATCAATTTTGACTATTCTTGCAAGTCCGGCAAACTAAATGGATCGAGTGCATCCAGAGGTTATTCAATAGCAGCCGCTCAGACCCTCCCACCCGGCTGGCTGCCAGTCACATATACATACATATCTGTTCATTTAGATAAGCACGGGCCTGTCATGCACCTGTCATAGACCAGCCAGCAGTTGTTGTTGGTTGAGGTTATGGCTGAGCCTGCATCAGATTGCAAACCCAGACTCAGAACAAAAGTATCTTGTGAACCATCTTCTTGAGATGTCCACTAGTGGCGGGCGGATTGATCCAAATATCGATATTATTGATATCAAGTTGGTATCAGATCGATACTAGCCTGTTGAGATCAATTCTTTACTTTAGGTTCCGCTCTTGTTTGTTTCTGCAAAGAGGACGAAGCCAGGTCGCCGGACTCCCCATTCCTGTGTCAGCACAGAGCAGGCACGCTTTGCTCCCCCCTCTTGTGTTTAAATGTTGCGCCGTCACGTGAGTCAGGTGACGTGACTTAGACTCGCAAAGCAAACGAACAGGCAAGCGAGACAACAGCAAAATATGGGATTTGTAAAAAGCTAGTCAGGTATAGTAGAAACACTACCAATTTATATAAACATAAAAAAAAAAAAAACAAAGGAAAACATGTCCTACAGTAATTCTTGTCCTGGGTTTTAACTATTATAATAATAAAAAAGAAAACATCACAAAAAACACTTAGGGTCATGAAAATTTATTGAGCTTTAGCAATTCAATGACACATCGTCATTGCATGGCCTGTATTTACTTGGTATCAGATCGATACCAAAATATGCAGTATTGCACACCACTAATGTCCACTAGATCTTAGGTAACGTTGAATCACGATGGCTCTTTTGTCCAGGTTTTCATTTTTTAATCACAATACACTGTGAATTTTCTTCCTCTATCTCTCTCTCTCTCTCTCTCTTCCCCTCTCTCGACCTGCCTCTCTGTCTTTATCTGTTCCTCCAGAGGAATGTGTTAGTAAGTCGACATCATTAAGCACCTTGACTCATGTGCCGCTGGGCTTTAATGTTTAATTTCACACCAAATGAAGGGAGGAGGACACACAGGAGGAGGAGGAGAAGCGTGGACGGAGAAGAGGGAAAAGGGTTAAGGATCACAGGGGTGGATATGTTTGTTAATTTTAGGTGTGTGTGTGTGCGCGCACACATGTGTGGGTGTGTGTGTGTGTGTGGAATCATCACAAACTAAAGCATAAAACATGGTGCACACTTCATGGTTCGTTCTCAGCAGAAACCTCACCGGTGTGTCAGATGTGTGTGTGTGTGGGCTTCCATTTGTATACATATGGTCATTATTATACATCCAGTAATTAGCCTCACCAGTGCATTGAGTCGGTGGCTCTAATTGGACCGTTAAACCCACTGCCACTCAAATGTCTCATTGTACAGCACATAAAGATGCTGAAACATACAGTGTGTATTTACACACACACACACACACACACACACACACACACACACACACACACACACACACACACACACACACACACACACACACACACACACACACATTCCAAGATAAATAGCCTTCATGGGCCTGGTGTGCTCAAAGATGATGTACTCAATATTCACTCATAGCCAATAACATCCACCCTCACACACTCACACAAGGAGACACTACCATTTTGCTTGGAATGCTGTATTGGACACCTGTATGTGTGTGTGTGTGTGTGTGTGTGTGTGTGTGTGTGTGTGTGTGTGTGTGTGTGTGTGTGTGTGTGTGTGTGTGTGTGTGTGTGTGTCAGCACATTGACAGCAATAGACACCTCAGCAGCTTCAGATACGCAGCAGCTGTCAATAACTCATCACTTCTTTCATTAAGCTTATTGGCAGCTGGTCAAATAGACTGTGTGTGTGTGTGCCTGTGTGTGTTATAGTGTAGTCCATGTAGATGAGAATGTAACACCTAGGAATGAGTCTCAGTGTGTCAATGTTTGTGTGTGTGTGTGTCTGGAAAGGTGATGGAATATGTGTTATGGTGTGTGTGTGTGTCCAGAGGGAAGATTTGAGGTAGGTGGAGGTGACCATCGGTAAACACGTTAGCTCCGCTGAGAGAGAGAGAGAGGTGGAGGCAGGGGTGGAGACGGAACACTGGCCGACAGCCACGGACAAGGGATGAGCACTGACACAACTGAAATGGAATAAAAGGTCTCTCACTGATCGCTGGATGTTTTTTTGACTTGTGTTCAAACACAGCGAGCTCAGGTTTCTGTGCTGCAGTCATCACAGGAAGCGCTCCCACAGTTTCCTATTTCAATCATTGTGAGCTTGTCTTTGCCCATATCTCTGTGTTTGGGTGCACACGTTGGAGATTCATTTAAATCAGGCAGCACCAAATGAGTTTGGGATATTTTGGTGAGAGCCGGTTTGTGAAGAGAAGTCACTGCTGCAAAGAGCAGAACCAAATGCTGTGAAGGGAAATTATTGAATAATAATAAAAAAAACGATGTTAATTGAACCCTCCCATACGAGTTAATTGTGGTTGAAATAGAAAAAGTAGCCTGCGTTGGTCCCTCGGCTAAATTCCTGCAGTCACCTGAAAGCAGCAGGACACACTGATAAATCTGCAGCATCTGATCTTGAAGTGCCCCCCGTCCCCCGGAGCGGCGTGGCCGTCCGCTGTGTTTAAATCACACGCGTCAGAGCGGTCAATTGTAACTCGATTCATGTGGAGAGATTGAGGATTACAGGGACTAGACAATCCTGCCCGATCACGACAAAAGTGGCGTCATGTTTTAGTCTTCAAATACTCAAACTATAATCGCTTCTATTACCTTGTTTTCTTGTTATTGTACTAATTTAACTGTTAATAAAACACTACGCGCCTGCCTCTGGTGGCAGATTCATAGTCTTTATATTTGTCGAATCACTGTCGTCATGCTTCACTGTGATTGGCTTCCTGTTTCAGAGCTGGAATAGCAGTAATGTGGCTCAGAGCATTCCCAGCTCGCGATCTATCGCCCACTCTTCATTTTTGCACTAATAAGCAGGTGCAATAATAGAAGCCAACACATTCTGTGCAACTAAGGATCCAGCGCTGTGCACAAGCTCTGCATGAACTGTTGGCATTCAACACCGGTCTTAACCTAAGCCCACTATTGGAAAAAAAAATCAGTTTTGTTGTGTTAAAACAGCCTCTGTGCTGTTATTCCTTGTAATCTCATTCCCTCCTCTTATTTATCCAATTCTCCCCGAGAACTAACAAGGCCTGTTACATGTTGCAAGTGTAATATCCCCGAGGGCTCAAACTCAGGTCATTGTACATCTAAAAAATTTGCAGTCCGAACACAGAGCAAGTTTCTCCTCATCTCTGAAAAAGCTGACACTTTCTCAGAGCCTTAAGGTTTCCTTTTCTCTGACGGCAGCGATATGCTGATGCCACCAGGGATGTGCTGCAGACGGACAAGCGCTGCAACGGCTGTTGGCAACTCAGAGACTGTTATCTCAGGTAGAATAAAATAGTAACAAAAAAAAGAAATAAAAGAAAAAGAAACAGGCTAGATGGTGTTGATCAAAGCAAGATATTGAGGTAAAGATAAGAAGGAGTGCAGGGGGTAAATAACATTGGACAGATATGGAGGTAGCTGAATTAATACTCTCAAACATACACTGCATGTAATCACCCTTACTAACACAATTATGTATCAATTTTCTTTGCTCAACTCGAGAAAGCCAAGTCTTTGCTTTCCCCTCTCACAGATGCAGCATAGCTCACTCTCTGCTCAGTCTCAGGAGGTTGAGAGACATGCGAACTTCAGGTTAAAAGCCTTGGCAAGCATACAGACATTTCCGTAAGTGCATGCAGCAGCGCAGTGTACCTACAGATGCTCTTTGGTAAATGTATTGAGAACAGTGTGTGGAAAGAGCTGCTGCGCTGCACGAGTATATTTAAACCAATAGTCCCTGATATTATTATAGCGCACGGAACAGCAGACATGTACAATCTGAAGTGTTTTCTTTTTCTTTGTGAAACTTTTTGGATACTCCAGAGTTCAGACAGACACACAGTGCTTTGTCGTGGGTCTCTATAGGGGGAAGCAGTCTGATAACTTATTCATCTGCCTTTTATGTTTGTGCGTGCACTCTCATCGACTCTCCCGTGTGCCTCCTCTTTCTAGTTTTTTTTTACCCCCAATGTGCTCCCAGATTAGGCGCGTCCACCACTTAATGTAGCACATCAGTAGGGATGCAGGGAACAGAGGGAGTGGGAGAAGGAAAAGGAGATGGAGAAGGGCCAGAAAGGGAGGAGACATCAATCCACTGCATCCTAAGCTCCCTGTATCTCACACCGTTAAACCTTTGAAGTCTTCCAATCCCCTGATGTCGTGTTGTTTAATCATTTCAAATATTTTTATGATTCCTCTTTACTGCTTTTTTCTCTTCACATCCTCTTTTATATAGACTTAGTCAAGCCAGTTTCTGTAATATTGTCTGGAGCTGATGAACAAGATCCAAGCACATGGCCTGGTTCCAAACCGACTGCCCCGCACGTGTCAGATGTTTACCTCGTGTTAGGGAAACAATCGACTGATCAGAGCTCCGCAGGCAGGATTATGCATGGAGATGGGGTTGCAGCTAGTTAGCTACACCATCTCCATGATAGAAGTGTGACAGCTACAGATGGGACTGATTGTCTGCAAGACTAAAATACAAATATATACATATACAAATAAACATACACCATGTTAGTGGGCTGTTCAGTGATACTGCATGTACTGCTACGTCCTTAACCCTAACGTTAAAATTATTAACACTATCACTAACGTTGGGTATATTTTACCCGATATAATATCCTGGATAAAATACAGTTTTCATCATTTTATGGAAAAGTACAACACTGTATGCCAAATTGTAGTACTCTTCTGTAATTTCCCAATATACAATATCACATAAAATAAAAATTAAAAAAAAGGTACCATGGGGGACAATTTAAAAGGCAGCATAATAATTGAAAAATCAGGTAATCCTTAACGAGAAATTTCCAAACAAAAAAAAATAATGGAGCTGGGAACTTGTTCTTTGGTCCACCCATTCCTGGGACATGTGAGCCTTGTCTGGTGAAGGCACAGACTTTCTGCATCACTGACAAATGTTAGAGAGATGACACTCTCTATCACTGATGTCGGATGAAAATCACCTGAATGCACGCCTCTTGAAAAAAACATAGATGGGAGGAGGGGAATAAACATACCATTAATGACATCAGTAAGCAGCCTCAAGCTACCCAAGGACCCATGCAGCTCAGACAGCAGCAACACAATGACAATAACTGTGTGGGTGAAAATCACCCGACGTTAGTGCTCTAGGGTTAATCCTCTTTGAGCCCGTACCATTCCATTACTAGGAGCTACAAGGAACAATCCCCAAACATGGAGAGCCATGCGCAGCTTCTTATCAGGCCTTCACCTTGAAAACCTGCCCAGTTTAGTTGGACCTTCTGAGAGGAAAACTCAATGAATTGATGTTTCTCCACTTATTGTAGAGTAGATTAGAGCAAGGCACATTCATGCAGGGTAGGGTAACAGTTTCAATGGTAGGAAAAGAAACAGACCTAGAAGCACGTTCCTCCAATATGTCAAACACAAGGTGTGTTACACCATCTGAAAGCTCCACTATCGATGCCAATGACGGAGACAGATGGAAGGAGACTCAAAGTAGGTGGAATAAAATGAGAATGAGAGACAGGGAGAAGAGTGGAAAAAAAAAAGAGAGCGAGACGAGAGACGTGAGAGGAAATGCATCCCCCTCGGCACAGCTGGGCTCACTGTCATGTCGGCCTGTCACATGGGATCTGGCTAGAAATACTAGTTCTCTCTGTCTCCTCCAAACAGAAAATAGGCCACATACTGTTCAACACAGCCACTGCATGGCACTCTTTCACAATGGAACATAATACACATGATAGGACATGACATACAGCTTCAAAGAGAATTGTTCAGCGTGGAGAGAAAATCACCTGTTACAGTGTTTGTGCACTCTGTTTTTCTGTGTTTATTCCTTTTTGAGAGTCACATCTTGTTGAATAGTTATTTAACCCATCCCTAATTATTTCTAACACTTGAAGTGTGTTAGACCCCATGCAGCAAAAAAAAAAAAAATCAGGGGTCATGTGGTTTTAAGACATTTTTAATGAAGTTAGTGGCTAAATCTAGCCATGGAATACAGCATTTTCTGATTATAAGCTGCTATCTATATGTTAACTATGTTATCTAACTGTTGTTCATACAGTATAGCTGCAGGATTTTTGTGACATTTAGTTGTTGTTGTTTTTTTAATTTGCACATTGCACTCTTTAATTCATTTTAAATATATATATTATATATATATATAGGTTGGATTCGAACTGAGCCTTCACACATGGGGCGGCTGCTTTACCAACTGAGCTAAACACATATTTTTAAAAGTGTTTGAGCCAGTTTAGCAGAGGCTCAGTAAAGAAGAGGTGAAGTTAATTGTATAATTATCATATTATTAATATTATAATTAATTAATCGTAATAATTATCATAATACAGAAAGTGACATGAGCCCAGTCAAAGAATCAATTCATTCACGTTATTTTTACTTGCTGTACTCTGTATTTGTCTGTGTTTGTGTGTGTTGCTCAGCTGCTAAGAGATCATTCATACAGAAACAGAGAGTAATTTATTTAAAGAAGGTTTGCCTGACGGAGCGACTCTACGGTCTAAGTCTTTCCAACTATAAATGTCAACATAATGTTTATCCATTTTGTTATGACACTTAACAGGTATGAAGGTCGAAATATGATATGAGTAATAATTAATTGAATAATGTAATGCAGTGAAGTGGGCTGTTTCTGTGCTTTTAATCCACAGTCTGTAATGTACAGTACTCAGATAACGAACACACAAACAAGACAATAATGACTAAAGAAAGGAGTCCATTATCCCTCTGACTCATTAAGGAATGCCATCACAGTTGAGTGCAGGTTACATGTCAGGCTTTCTAAGGACAATGATAATCATTTTGGATTTGATCTTACTAAATGGTAGGAGTAAATTATTAATGCATGAACTGCCTGAAACACTGAACCGATGTTGCCTAACTCTTCAAGGATTCCTCAGGTTAATTGAGGGTGGGTTTGGGTCAGGGTTGGCATGTGATACGGAGATGCAGTCACGTCAGTTCACTTTTAAGTACAATTCAACGTGAAACTTTCTCATTGTTTTTCCCCACATTCTTAACAAAATACCATAAATATAGATCACAAGATGAGCAGTGTGACATTTCAGGTTGCTTTCTTAAATGACTCATGGAGGACGTTCATGTTGTTATTTTAATGAGCAGACCTGAGCACTTGGCATGTTATATAACTGAGCTGTATTTCCCTCAGGGGGTGTTTGAGGAGCAGAACTCATTTCTGAGATAAAACATTTGAAAAATAGATGATTAATGGAGAAAAAAAAAACATCACAACAAACATCGAAGTGTTTCTTTAAAAACATGAATTTCCATCATGGTTCCCATGATGATTACGTAACATGCAACAAGAAGACGTATGGCTTGCTTCACAGCGTTGTTTTGGAAGGCTGGTTTGTTTCCAACGGTAATTGTGAAAAATAGACTCTTGTGTTGCTTGATTACATTATAGATTGTCACACAATCTGTGCCTGATGTGACTGTGACATTCGATTGATAACCTTTCCTGTCAATTCAGACGGTATACATCTCACTGAGCTCATTTAGCACGCGGTGCGTATCATATGATATCATTCTCTGATGATAATGATCATAATTCAGTCCCAGTGTCCTTACAACATCTTGTTAATGCCAGGCGAGTGGCCATTAGAGGCAGCTGCTGTTCCTCTCCTCTATGGTCTATCTGAAGTCTGAAGCCAAACATCCCCCCCCCACCCCCCATCGATCAGCCTTTTGTAACAACAGCTCTCTGATTGGGATCCATTAAATGGCAGAGGCTGAAGTGACTGTTGGAGTAAAAAGTAGGAAACTGGTGTGAAGACCAATTATGAACAATCCTTGTAGGGATCCGAATGTGAGACACTAACTGGTTCTTTGTTGGGTGGAGACACTACAGATCAAATTGAGACTTCCAAGTTGATGACTTATATCAAGAAATTTAAGTTTTTTTTGTTTTGTTTTTTTATCATATGTGCAAATGAGGTACAGCCAATTATGATATAAAAGTGAAATAATCCAAAATCTTAAAACCAGTAATTGAAATAATGCTTCTGTTTGGTTTGTCTGTACAGAAGCAACCTACACTTCAGGTGCATTCTATAATGATAGTAATGATACACTTTGTTTATGCAGCACCTTTCAAAACAGCAGTCTATACAGCTTTTCCTGGCATGCCCGCTAACAGCAGGCTGAAGCAGACATTGTAGAAAACCTGATGAAACATTCAGTAATTTAAATGAGTTCACTTTCAGATTCTGGGTCACATTAAGATGAATTTAACAACTCTGTCTCGGTGTGTTGCTGCCAATTGCAGCAACGAATCATTCTAAATTTGCCACAGCTCAGATTTGTGCCACAGACTTCCCGACTTCTGCTCTGTAGCAACGGGGCCTGGGGCTCGCGGGTGTCACTCACAGGTGTCATAGTATTTAGAACTCTCCATCATAATAAACCTGACAGCAAAAATCTAATTCAAATTTCACAATCATCCTTTAAAGCAAAAGTGGTATTTTTCTGTCCCCAGTTTCAGATTATGCTGTAAAGGTTATCTATGGACAGCTGTACACATGCATTTGTTCCAGTGATATCCCTTATGATCAAAAACTAGTGAGTCAACATCCTCTTTAGTCTGTTTGCCTCTGCCATTACATCCATAGCGGCTGCTGTTGCCTAGCTCTGGTTCTGGCATGAAATCAGTTCCACTATCTGTCAGCATGGCCTGAAAAACTCCTCTTCCTGCTGGTACAAACACTAACTACCACTGCCCACTATCTACCACTGCCCTTACCTTGAAGTATGGAATTCCCAGTTAACAAAGTGAGCTAACAGCAGCTACAGTTGGCAGCCTTTTACTTTCCTGTCCATCAGGAGACTATGTAGGAGCAGCCGGAGGACATCAGAGGGAAAAACCAGATCACATTTTCTCAATAAAATATGATCTTTTACCAAAATCAGTGAAATAGTCGGTGCTGTGACTTAGTGCCATAAAGAGTTATGCACTTTTCACAGGTGATCATACCGCAGCACAGTTTCTGGACAAGTATAGAATGACAGTGATCAGCACTGATTTTTTACAGCAGAAATGTTAGATAATGTTGCTTTAACTGATTTCATTTTGTATGTTCAGTCTCTTTTTTTAAAATTAGAAACTAATGTAGCTCTGACTGAAAAAAAAATGTGGTGAGAAGTCCTAAATCTCTCTGTGCCATCCGTCTCTATGCTCCATTCATTTTCAGAAAAGAACTCCAGAGACCAAGAATTACAGGGAGAGAGAGAGGGAGAAAGGCACAGTCACATGGGTCAGAGTCAAGGATGTCTTTACCTGATATTCATATAACCTGATATCAGCATATCAAAGCCCGTCACCTGGCTGAAGCCTTGTCTCAGCTTCCCAAAGGGTATGTCAGACATGAAAGAGTGTATTTGAAGAGTTAAAAGAAGAGCTGAGTTGAAATGCCATTTCTTTTTAAACTGTCATTTTCGGGTGGTAGAGGCTTCTGAACTCCCTGCGAGTTGATAAGTCGCCTTGAGGTGCTGAAATGCTGCCGTGACCGTGCATTTAGACTTTGAAAGAGATTCACTGCTGTCATTCCCGTACTGCTGGTCATTGATCAGAACCATTGGTGTGAATGAGTGTGTGTGTGTACACTGTTGTACTGTTTCCCTGTCCAAACTCTGGTGCAATATGAAAGCAACTTCAGTCGCAGGAGCCTCTGTACTGCACCACGGAAACTTTTTCCAGGACTCGTTACAGTGTGACATAACAGATGATTCAAAGACAGATACTTGTTGGTTCTCGTGGGGAAGGATATGCTCTTAGGATGAGCATCTTTACTGATGACGGTTGGCTTTGATACTGGAACAAAGGAACATGTATGCTTATGAATCTCTTCCTCTTTACCTTCAAAGAATAAGCATGCACTACTTTTTGATTCCTTCTGTCCTGTGGGATTATGCTCTGCAGCTGTCAAATGATTTCTAAACTGGTCAATGATCACAATCATCTAGTAATTCTATTCAAACTTCTCCGTAGAGAGGTAACCATCCATTACTCAGATATGAGCAGATAGCATGTTCGGAACTGATCTGAATTTTTTATTAGCAGTAACCCAACGTGTCTGCGTGTTCTGAATTAACTTAACTAACAGTAGTGCATACAAATGGACCTCCATTTATTTCAAGGTACAGCCCATCACTTAGGAATCGTGTCTGGCAATTGCAGTAGTTGTGCACTCTAATAGATTTACTAAGGGTGAAAGGAGACAACTTTAGAATAAAGAACCTGTGTGGGTTAATAAATCCCAAACTACTAGCTGATTATGAACACGTCTTACTTTAGAATTGGGAACATATTCAGAGTTAGAAAAACTTAATTTAGAATTATTTGGAGAATATTAACACTTACATAAGAACACAGCATATGTATTACTGCAGGTGTTATTAAAGGAGAATGACTTAAGGTACTACCACTTCATGAGACTCGTACTGAGCAAAGCACACTACAGTATGTTAAATCATGTGCAGCCTCTCTACTTACCACCAATGAGCCGTAACTGGGAGGTTATTCAGAGCAAACTCTTACTTAGTGTTCTAGTAGCTGTAAAATTTGGCCATGCAGAATATGGAGTATTGATAATGATGAATAAAGAGTTAGTATGAGTTCTGAATGTTACCTCTTGTGTTCTTCAGTGTCAAATAAATCCACTTTTCTCCCTGTAGCTAAAGCAGCATGACTTTCTGTGTTGCACACTTTTTACACACACCAAACAACACGTATTAATCAACTATTTTCACCGGATCTGTTGCGCACTGCAGGATGAAACTTGGCTTGTGTTGTTCAGGTGATATTTTTTACCTCACAAACTGGCTAAACTTTCAAAGGCATGCACAGCCACCAAGAGAGCTTTTCAGATTGTTGTGTTTTCTTTTTCTTTAACATGAATATCATCAAGATGATCTCATGCATAGACAGCTCAGTAGAAAGAAAAGACAGAAACTAGACGTACATTGTCGTTTTACTACATTTATATTTATGAAATAGAGAGTTTCCATTGCACCCGTATGTACTTTGTTTCATTCCAGCAAACCACATGGAACTCAAATGTCTAAACAACAGCCAAACACAGCCTGAACACCACGTCGCACAAAGGTTATTGCAGGGTCGCTGTATTGGGTTGAACTGCCTTTTGCAGGGGTTCAATATGGAGACATAAATGCATAACATTTTTCAGACTAATAACTAAAGATGCTGCTTTAATATGAGTGTGCCATCCTGAGCTCAACACACCAAACTTCTGTGAAGAGTTCTTCTGCTCAAAGGTTGCCCGTAACAGCACTTTTGTCCTTTTAGCATTTGAAATTTCAGTTTACCTTAACTGTTTTCATTAAATACAGCAAAGCTCTTTTCAATTATGAACCTTGTGCCCTCAGTTTAGTCTGTACAGTAGCTGTATACTGACCATGACTTGGTTTCTGTTTGAGAAAATGACTCCAAGGCATATGTAAGACAAAAGTCCCAATAACAGCAAATAAACAACTTCAACTGATCCTATCATCAAACTCAATAAGAAGTGTTATTATAATGTTGCAAATTACCATAATATTCATCATTTGTTCACACGTCCCCTGTGGCCATTTTATATGATTTAATAACCTTGACTGTTTTTTTTTTTTTTGTTTTTTTTGCATGACACATTCTGATTTGTTTTCATAGTTCAGGAACAGCACAATTTTATTACATTATCGTTACAGTTTTTTTCATTTTGACAATCAAAAGGCCAAACGAGTCCGCCTCTCACTTCCTCCATGACTTTTTTTTGTTGTGAGCCTCGGCAGGCGTGAAAACTGTAAAACAAGCGTGTTACAAATAAACCAATGCATTAAGAGTCACTTTATGATTGTTCTTTTTTGTCTTTAAAGCATAATGATGGACATTGACGGGGGTTTTTAATGTTTGAGGGACAATCTGCCTCAAGCACAACAAGAGCAACGATAAAAGATCAGACAGCTTTGAATAATTATGCTCAGGGCACGGTGTTAGGAGTGAGTGATTAACAGAGGGGTGTGTGTGTGTGTGTAGGTGTGTGCATGCGTTGGAGAGAGAACTCAAGGAGGGAATGATGATTAACGATGATGCAGACCTTGAGAAGGACAGGCTGCCAGTGGGACAGATGACAGGAGATGGAGGGATGGGGAGGAGGGACGGAGTGGAGAGGTGGACAGGGCTACAGAACCTCTCATTTTGGCAAATGACTGTTGAATGCTGACACATACAATAGCAGTCATTTGCTTACCGTATCATTTATTTCCCTACAGTGCATTGATTTATGATGCATCGTGTCTTAATTCCACAGCCATAGATTGTTTAGCCAGAAGGCAGGGGAGGCATGTTTCTCTCTGCAAGTAAACAATGACACTAGCCACCAGTGAATTCTTTTTGTGGCAGTTTCTTCTTCGTTTATGTTGGCACGCCAACAGTAGCTGTTAATTGTGGAACACGAGCAAATTAAAGACATTTCAAAAATTCCTGGTTCATCAAGTTGTGGAGGTTACTGGTTCTTGGAGGTTTTAGCTGGTAAATATTAAAATATTGACTCTTTGGAAGTTTCCTTCAGGTTCATTGTAATGGCCGGTTGAAGATGTGCTTTGTCATTGGGTTTTGAGGTTATGATCATTTTCTTTCTCTGCTTGTAATTGCTGAAACCCATCTGATATCATCTCACAATGTTTTGGGGCTGTAATTGGGCTAGGCTTTCCTCTTCCATGCACCACTCTTTGCTTACAGTCCGATTAGCAACTCAACCCTTTATAGGGCACTCATTCAAATACTTGGAAATTTAAAAACAAAATCAGCCCTGGGGTGTTATAGGTGGATATATTTTTTTTTTTTTGACTTTTTTTAGGCTGCAAATCTGCTGCAATTTTTCTAAATTAACAATCAGACATATGTCTAAAGGATATTGTGACACTTATTTCAAAATATCATGCAGGTCATACAGTTAGGGCTATGATAGGGTTAGAGTATGATCCACTGGAGGCCATAGCAATGCTACCTGTGATGTAGCCTGAAATTCACTGATTGGCTGGAGAAAGTCGAGCAATTCCTCTCCTTCACTGAGATACGTTGGGCAGCATTTTAAAAGCCATGGAAGTGACCACACATGGTTCCTCGACTGGAAAACGGGTTTAGATGTGAAAATGGAGTCGAGAGATGATGTTTCACAAGTTAGATCACACGGTAGTCAGACGATGGGTTCCGAGGTTGCATTCTGGCCATTATGTACCGCCTCTTTTGCTCTCCACACAGACCCACATGCAAAAAAAGGCTGCTCATACTACTTGGACTATAAACACTAGTGCACTTCTGATAACAAAATCTTGTCCCTTAGCCTACAAATACCGCATTCATATCTGTTCATACAGATTGCTTGTAAACCTTGACTGATGCGGCTAACGTTTAGTGAGAGCCGTAGATCATTTTTATTTCAGTCTGTGTACAGAAGAAACATTAGACAATTATGACATGAAAACTTTGGCCTCAGGCTTCCAGTTACATCAGGTTCTGGTTTTGTTCATAGCACTGTAAACTTATTCATGCTATTGCCCTGTAGGCCCATGCAGTAATTGAAGTGTTGATGCATGCTGTATACATTTAAAACGTGGTCGTTTGTGAGAATGAACACAAGCTAACACCAGAAGAATCTGTAAATATGCCATTTAAACTAGATTACAGTTCTGTTGGTATTAAGAGACTGTTTTCATCCATATCTGAATCTTTTCCTGCTAAAATCATTTTGACTTTGCACGTCTCGCTCACATAAGTCACTACGAGTTAAAGGTTGTCGTGTTGAACAATTCAGATTCATTAAGCATTAACTAAAAGCCTAAAATAATACTGATGTAATGCGATAAAAGATAACCTTCTTAAAAGCTCTGGCTCATGCTGCTCCTATTCAACCATGAAACATTCCAATATATTTTACCATAAGTGTATGAAGAAAGGCTTTTTTTTTCCCTGCATAACCTCACTGCTCCGATGCTTTCATATAGCAGCGAATTGCCATAAGATGAGTCCACCATGAGGCCGGAGTGAGGCGCCTCTCTGACTCCCTCCCTTGTACTATTCTCCAATCCATTTGTTCCAGGCACTCATATGAGGACTCAAGTCTGCAGCAGCAAAGAAAAGACTGCTCTTCAATCCCATCCACAGGGACAACACCATGGCTAAAGTACAGGCACCCTGAGAGGCTGCAACCGTCTGCCTTATACCATACACACACACACACACACACACACACACATTCTGGGAGCCAGACTTGGGAAACCACCCTTGTGTGAAAGCTCTTGGTCGGGGGGCAAATTAGCCTCAGGGAGTGAATGAAATCTGGTTATGGGTTTCTGTGTGGATGCACATACTGTATGCGCTATGAATATGTACACACACGTGTCTGCATTAGTCGAGCTTTGTGTGAGCTGGAGCTGGAGCAACATGGCCATATTTGGAAGTTATCCTGTCACAGGGAAGTTTTTTTTTTCTTGTTCTTCTTTTATTCCCTCACACACTTTCTTTCTGTCTGTCAGAATCATAACTAAACCCCCTGTTTTGTTGATGGAGCACCAAACATGTGTTTAAGAATACACATGGCGATATTCTGTATGTTTTGTTCTGCTTGTCAACAACTCTCAAAGCCTGCTGTCATTTATTCCTCCGTGCCCGAAGCTCCATTGTTGTCCAAAAACTACTAAAAACACATCAGTGAGTTACAGTGTTAAACCGGGTGACATGTTCCGTCATTATCATGAAAACACACACACCCAAACACACACACACACACAGTGGTTTAATTTTGACTTAATCACACATGCATCGTCCTGCTGCAGGAAATCCAACGTTTTTATGCTTTATTTTAATTTGCAGCTGAATATAATGACAGAAGCATCATGTCCCTGCTACAAATTACACTCGGAAAAATTTGTTCTTGATGACTGCTCTGGGACCTTTTTATCCAGATGGACCCTTTTTGGACTTTTGTTTTTAAGGGTGTACTGACATCTTCAGATAGAATGAACAAAACACTGTTTTGGTTCACCGTCTACTGTGTATGTGGTTGAAATGACAATAGAAAACCACTTGACTTGACAAAAAAGTGAAGAAACAAAATTTTCACGAGATTTGACCATGAGAAAAGCTTGATGTAACAGTGCCAGCCATATTCTCTAACAAATACACAGGAAACCTAGGCACTTTTCAGATGCCGGTGGATGAAAAGAAGTCTCTGCAAGGGCAAGAAACATGATCAGGGTATAACAAGCCAGATTATCCAAAAACACATTTGAGGATAAAAAACATAATATATGATCCCTCGTTGCACAGGAAAACTGTGCGCACCCGGTGTCGGCTGGCAAATTCTGATGGGTGATTCAAAATACATTTTCTTCTCCAAAGAAATTAGGTTAGACTTTGTGTTATTCAGACTAGATAACTCGATGAGAACAATTTTATTATAACCACAGAAATAATGACCAAAATTGCAAAAATAAGACCCAGGTTGTACAAAAATGAATGCCACAAAATGATTTACTATCTCAGGATTAAACTTCTATTTGGCTGGACTGGACAGAAGATGTAAGAGTGTGTGTGTCATCCACATTCATCCAGGGGGAAGTTGCACGTTCACAGTTATGCCTGTGTGTTTTGAAGCAGGTGTCAATCATGTGCCATGCCATGGCGTTATATGGGTCGCCTGGGCTCCTGCAGCCGTGGTAACAGCTGTGAATTTATACGCTGTAATTGGCTGATGAAAGACGCGTAATTGAATCTGTAGAGAGGCACGGCATTACAAATCCTTCACTGAGTGTGTGTGGGTTTGTCTGCGCGAGCGACGGCGATACATGTTAAAAATAGCTTGTTAGCGTCTTCTTCTTCGTCTGTAAGAAAATAAAGAAATAACCTGAGTCCGATGAGTAATCTGAAGTTTGTTCCCTTCTTAAATTTTAGTCACTGCGAGGAAAGAATTTTGAACTCATTATGATATTAATCATCTCATGCTAATGTTCTACAGTGTGCACACAGACACGTGGTGAGTCATGCAGCGGTCAGACAGGCTCGCTTGTTGTGCGTCATGGTGGAAATATTGTCATTATTTAAAGCTCCTAACTGGTGGACTATGTGCAGAAGGTTTGATCACAATGCCGAAGTAGCGTATGTTCATATTTTGCCCACATGCATCAGTGACATGCCGGCAGAATTTAAGACGCATGCCTAATTGGCAAAGTAGGTCACTTGTCAGCATCTTCCAAAACTATGACCTATCCAAAAAATGAGTTTTCTGACCTGCCTCCTCTACTGCTGACATGGGGGACCATAATGGCCATGAAAGCACTGTGGACTAATGGTTAGTCCCACAATGGGACTTTCAATAGTAAAAACATTTAAGATCATTGACAAAAAATCATTAGCATTTAAAAGGCCACGATGCAGGTCAGAACAACAGGTTTATCATCCTTCCCCAGTTGGTTCTGCCACCCCAGTAGCAGGCGCACTAATGGAGAGTCAGCATCCTCCATAAAGCACCAAAGTCCAAACTTCACCACCAAAGTACCCCAACACTCTGGTATAGGATTGGTTATTTATTAATAATTTATTAAATGTCACAGATGCATTAGATATAACAAAATCAATAAAATCAATGCTTTCAAAGCACTGAACAAAATGCCAAGTGCCTATGGGGGGGACGTTTCAACCCTTAGGCTATGGCACACTACAAAAACACATGTAGCATAAAAACAAAAGAGAAAAATCTGAGCTTAAGTTTTGGTCTATGCTGCAGTTTGTCCTCACTTGATTTTGTTATGCTAGTTTTTCTAACCATGAGAACTATCAAATGTCAACATCTGTCTTCCTTATTGTCAATAATTATTCTTTTTGGGGTGGCTTGCTGTACTTTTCCCCCATTTGTAACATCATTCGAATACCAACATTTGTCCCAGTGTCATTTTCTTGATATCACCTCTGTTCAAGCACCACCATAGAAATGCCACTGAAACCAAAGTAAGAGCAGATAAAACACTTGGTGTGAAAGCACTGCTAAGACACACAATTATCTCTCT
This sequence comes from Collichthys lucidus, assembly GCA_004119915.2. Taxonomy (NCBI): domain Eukaryota; kingdom Metazoa; phylum Chordata; class Actinopteri; family Sciaenidae; genus Collichthys; species Collichthys lucidus. Next base: position 4,794,638 of record CM014085.1, on the reverse strand, counting down.
CTCTCTTTCTCTCTCTCTCTGTCTTTCTTTGGTCGGGTCACACAGAAACAGTTGACTCCATGTTGCTTCTGTCTCTGTCAGCCAGCTGTACCAGTGCTATGATGGTTAATTAAGAAGTTGCGGAACAGCAGACAGCTCTCTGTCGCTACGCCCCAACCTCCCCTTTTTATGACTCTGAATACAAATACCGGCGGAACCCGAGTGTGTGCGCACGTGTTGTCTTTAATACGACTGCAGACTCAGGTAATTAGCGAGATCTCACTCTGTGATCTCTCTGTCAAGAGTCAATTAGCCTGGTGGGTTTGCGGATGTGGCGACGTCAGTCCTGCTGTACGAGGAAGTATTTGTTAATGTGTTTGTGTAATGGGAAAAGGGTAGGTTGCCTGTAGAGGTGTTTGACAAGTATTAATTACCTCAGGGCTTGTCAAAACCGCAGGGCAGAGACACAGACGCGATGATCGTGACAGGTTGTTCTATAGTTTTCATTTTTTAAACCAAATGACCGGACACACCTTCAAATTAAGTCATTGCGATGCAGTAAACACCAGGCAGATTTTACAGCCAGCTGGTATTGTCCGCCGCTGTCTAATGCTCATCGCGGTGCTTAAAACGCTTTGTAAAACGCGCTGTAAAATTCTGTGTTGTTTTATTCATCCGATCACTATACAGTGATGTTTTAGTAAATTAATCCTGCAGTGGTGTGGAGTTTTCCCTGCCATTAAATATACAGTGCAGGTCACCCTGCCTTCAGCGACTGCTAACCTTAAAGAGTTTCATTAGTCTGCGTTTAAAAGCAGAGCGTTAGCGTCCCATGAGAGTGGAGCGGATGTTTCAGGGGCTTTTCCACCTTGAGAAGACTAAAAAATTGTGGGTGGGCCCATTAAGTCTACTCAGTGTCTTGTTTTTTCAGGAAAGTGGCCACATTTGTGACAGCGCATACTTTTTAACATTTCATCATGGCCTAATTATTTTTGAAGCGGACTTTATTAGTGTTCTAGATGCTGCTTCTTTGAGTTTCTTCTCTTTTTTTTTTCAACCCAACTAGCAGCTTCAGGGCGAGATTACAGAGATCCATGTTGAAGAGAAAGCTACTGTCAGTTGAAACCCCGGAGGTGACATCTATTCCTGGCCCCCATTTGTTCCTTCCAGTGCCTCTACCACATGCAGCGGTCCTCTCAGGGTCCCTTCCTGCATTGGCGGCTGTCAGCCCAGCTTCCTTGCAGCTCGAGGTGTTGGTAATGAGCAGCTTCAAACCTCATTGCCCCCTCATTACAGTCAGGGCCTGCTGGGATTGCTGCTTCTTTCCTTCTCTCCAGGATGTCATGATCAAAGAGTCAGCTCACTCACTGCTGGACACAGGTAGACTTCTGAGTGGCTCTGAGACGTGTAAGAGTATGGTGGATGATGTATAGGGAAAAGAAAGGCCGTATGTACTCTAAGTGTGCGTTACCTACCGTCCATCTTTGCCGGGTGTCTGGTGTCTTTATTTGACCGTATCCTTTTTTTTGTTGGTTTTCCCAAAAGGCATACTATTTTTACACTTGGTTTGACAAAGTTGATGCATTACACCGTTTAATATTTTTTTTTTACACACCCTTTTTAATTCAACCTATAGCAACCGGAGAGGCTCTCAGTTCAAGGACAAAAAGAGAGCCAATGCCAGAGGTGGTCATTTGCTTGCTCTTGCTGTCCGTTGGAGGGACATTATGAACATTATGAAAGAATGATCGATGTAGTAGTTAAGTCCTCATCCGGCAGGAAAATAGATCCTCACATTTATTAATTAGCCAGCTGACAATTCTTTTCATATTTGGTGATTTGGCAGGACACGATTAACATTGAATGCCACGACTTCAAGGCAAACCTATTTTCACACGTTTTGAGTCTAATGGGGAGAACAATATTTTCTGCGCCTTGTGTTATGTAACGTGTTTAAATGGCAAACAAACTTATCGAAGGTGGTTCAGGAGGACCTTCCAGGTTCTGTGAGGTAAAATGTCACTGTAGTCTGGTGGCACTGAACTGAGCGATAAAATGTTTCTGGCTAAAGAAAACACGTCTTAATCTTCAGCTAAAAAGTTGATCTCTGCAAGGCCCATTCCATGACATGTTTTTCAATGACTCAAAGGTCCATTTACTGAGGTCGGTCAGGCCACAATGGCCACAATGGCTTCTTGTGTTTCCCCAAAATCCACGCCACTCTAAGTGAGCAACTCTGCTTTTTGTTGTTGTGTGACAACAATCCTTGCTTGGAGCTTGATATGACAATTTCAGTGCATTTATTTTTGTTGTTCTTACTGCTGAATTTTAAGGAAATGTCTCTTCAAAATTCCTATGCTTTGTCTCATAATGCCATTTCAAATTGGAAATCTTCATCACAGCTATAGTCTCCTGGCATATTAAACACATGGATCTTGGTTGGAGCAAGGAATGAATGCAAATTTTTCAGTCCATTCTTCTTTGAATTGCCGATGTTCACTGTCCACCTTTCTTTTAGCAGAGAACTTGGAACACGCCATTTTCTTGCAATCTTTTTTTTTACAATCTAGGCTCCTACAGCTGGCAAAGTGTCAATATGCTAACTGCTTCAAAAACGAAAGTGAAAGTTAAAAATTGTGCTCGCAGCACGACCCAGTAACAGGCTGTCTGTGCACCGCTGGCATGGAGACAAGTCCCGATATAAACGTGTTGACCCACCCAAAACCCATAGTGAAGTAGTAGTGAAATAACAGTTCGGGGGCCATAAATAGGTTGCCAATGGGCCCCTATGCGGCCCAGGAGCCACCTATTGAGTGGCACTGCTTTAGAGTGTGTTAAGAAAGATAAGGCTGTGGGATCAGAATGGTGGATAAGTGTGTATTTTACCAGAGACTGGAGTTGGTCTTCTTTCGCTGCCATACAAGTTTTTTTTTTTTCATGATCATCTTCCCCTCACTGGACTGCTCACAGTGAATAAAATTAAATAAACAGTATTTGTCTGACTTGACTCTGCTTGGGACATTTGACTTTAGGGTGAAATTTATGAAAAATGTAAAAGACATTTAATCAGAAGTATGCAATGGTAATTTCCTCATCTCAAACAATTTATTAAAACAAAACAAATGTGGTAAAGAATTAATGACTTAGTAGGAGTCAGTTGAGCTTCGATTACAGCTCGACTAGAAGTTTCATGCTGATCACAAGTCGACTTATTCCAACATGCTCATGACACTCTAAGCTCCGTGGTAACTTTCCTCTGAGTACTTCCTGTTCAAGCCTAACACTGATCAGATACTGCTGATGGATTGTTAGGTGTCATCTTGGTCTCCCTTAAAGCATCCCGGGTGGTAGTTGTACAAAATATGCTATGAACGTGCTGAAGATAACATACTGGCTGCTCAAATAAAAGGCAGTTTTTTCTGTAGCCAGTTATGTGTGGTCAAACCTGGTAGATGTACAGTAGATACAGTCTAATCTGACCACACTTTTTCCTCAGCCTTGCACTCTATCAATTTCTGACTGGATCAGAGCTTTCTCCTTAATTGGTTCATCTTTACATGACTCCTGGCCCATGATTGGCGGAGCAGAGAGAGAGAGATGGAGAGTGAGGTTTAACACCGTTGGCCGGCTGCTGAGTTAATGACATCAAAGCATATTTCCTCTATATATTTTCCAATTCCTCCCCTATTCCAGTTGCCCTGACTGAAGGCTTTACAGCGCATTTGCTTGCCAGCATTCCCACACAGGTGTCTGCGAGCGACTGCTTCAGTCCACAACAATAAACATGTAATTGTGGATCTGCCGAGTGGGAATCGTAAATGTGCTTATTGATTTAGTGGTGAAAGCACAAAAAAGGCTTCATTTTCTTTTCATTAAAATCATAAGCTACCTTATGATCTGCTGATACTCAAATGCACAATTCTTTTAAAAGGGAGCATGTGCCAAATCCTTGCCAATCCCCCGCCTAATGAACAAATATACCCAGCTGTCCTTTTGCCAAATCCCTAATTTCTCACACTCCTATCCAAGTATCTACTAATGCAACTCCCATGATTTTCCCCATGGTACAATACATCCTCCCTGTGATGTATCTGCATAGCTCTGCTATATTTAACATGCCTCGCAGCCATTTGTTTTGCCTATTTAATCGCGGTGCACCTGTCTCCCCGGAGAATATCTCTCCACCCTGAGGCAGGTAGCTCATTCCAGCACCTCGAGCCACCAAGGCTCAAGACTTTATTATCCACACAGGCCAGGGGAGGTATTTGTGCCTCCCTCTCTCTCTCGCTAGGAGGACTTAGCCATTATTGGCAATGCTAGACTATTGAGCCCTGAAGAGGAGCTATGGAACCCCCCTACGTTTAAATTTAGCCCCGTTTTATCTCGGCTTTCTCATTAGCAGCAGTGGAGACTAATTGTTACTGGTTAAGTCTTTATTGCTGCGGGTTCTTTCACTTGTTCGTCTCTTTCTCGCTCTCTCTCCCTCACTGTTTTTCTCTCTGCTCTTTTCCAAATGGCACAATGGCAGGGGCGGCTTTTTGTATGGCGGTAATTAGCTTTTATGGTGTTGCTATGAGCAGGGTCTTTTCACTGCCGTGGCCGCCACTCTGCTCGGCCTGTTGCTTTATCACCCTGCCATGCTCTGGGCAATTAGTCTGCAAGCCCACTTCCCACCGCACCCGCTGCTGCCATCGTCCAGCCATATCCTTCCAAACCCACCTCCCTCCCACTCTGCACTCTTTGCCCACAGCAGGAATAAAAATCAGCTGCTTTCACAAAGACCTCCTTTTTGTTAGGCGGTGGCACTGGATCTGACCTGCCGTATAAAGACTGGAAATTTCTAATAGCGTTTCAAATGCAGCATGTTATTTTGCAAAACGCCAGCCTCTGAATGGGATAATTGTCAACACACAAAAAAACAGGAATTAATGATGTTCGCTGCGCGTTGCATCGGCAGACAATCGCTATTTGATTTCCTCGTTCTTTGTGTACAGTCCGCACTCCTCCAAATTATAGCTGTAGTGTGCAGAATCCTCCTCGCTTGGCTTCGCTTTGGGGCATCATTTGTGTACTGGTGAAGGCTCATCTGCCCACACACGTTCTCAGCAAATTTTATCCACCTTTTAGATATATGTTGCAACAGAGAATGACCACAAAAAAAAAAAAAAAAAAAACGCAGTATGCTGGGGTTCGGCAGCCCCAGAGCTCCTGTTGTCATGCTGTTGTTGACAGTGGGCACTGTAAAGCACCATAAAATGAACATGCAATCATTTGTGACTTATTTATTGATCACCAGGGACCCCATGCAGAGCCTCCTGTTATGAAAATAAGGTCCTTCTGGAAAAGTCCTAAACAAATGATTGTATGTGATTGTAATACCTGGGTGTCTCTTTAAAGTGAACAGCTTTTGAATAAAATAGTAAGAAGCGTAAAAGCGGAGCTTCCTGCATGCACGCAGTTTGATTAAACAGCACTTTCATATTTACCTCCCACTGAACCCCTATGAGAATTGGAATGTGTGGTTCCACTACACTATCTGTTGTTCATTAAACAAAAGCATGACAGGTGTGAAATGTGCACATTTTAAGTGAAGGAATGTGTGAAGGAAGGCTAAAAACGCAGACTCAGGCATAGCAAAGTTACAGTTTTCATCAGATTGTGCTTTACATGTATATCACTGCAGATACAAAGGACTCAACAACAAAATAAAATGATTCTAATATTCAGGTGATTATGCACTACTGAAAACATACTAATGAATATTGTATTCAGTTCCTGCCAAAAGATACACTAAATGTTACACACTGGACCCTTAACAGCCATAGTCACATGAAGTATGTTTATGTGTCTTGACAAAATCCTCCAGAGACAGTAGGAATTATGACAAAATCATGTGAGTCATCCACAGATGGATGAGGTCAGTCTGGATAATTTGCTTGGTCATCTCCAGTTTTCTATTGACAGACAAATCATCCACAATCAATGATCTTTGCCACACCAAGTGTTTCTGTCCTCCTGAACCTAGTCAAAGTTGCCATAGCTGTGTCAGATAAGAAAATGTTTTCGTGAATGATTTGTGATGGTTTTGAATATGTCAATGTCAATACATTACTTTTCCATCTTGCATTAGTCGCACCTAAGTCTTGGCAGAGAGAAGAGAGAATTATTGGGGGGTCCCCTGGCTCTGCATGATGAACACTGACAGTATAAGTTGTCTTGAAATGTCTTGAGCTCAAACACTGCCCCGATTATGACCTCAGTTTCCTTATGAGATTATGGTGTCAATTTCTATCTTTTATATTAAGGCAAGATGTTGTATGTTTGTAAATGATCCCATTTAGAGTAAAATAGATGATACATTATGTTTCAAGGTGTGGCTACAAGTCATTCTCAGTATGTCCATCTTAATCTGTCAAACTAGGCAGTGCAAATACAAATCAAGATTCTGTTTCTGCATTGACTATGTCTCTCCTCAAAGATTTTTAGAAACAAGCTCAGTCCAGTGCACAGTATGTCCTGAGCAGCTCCACATATGTCAATATGTTTATTTCACCATAATGTTGAACCTGAGGCTTTCAAAATGGTTGTCCACAAACCGATGGGTGATGTCTCGGTGGCTTTGCACTTGATGATTACAGAAGGGCGTACAGTTGTGCTGGCCAATTTAAGTGTCATTCTGAATGGCAGTTACCCACAATGTGTTTTGTCGTTGAATTTTTAAAATTCAGTGCAGGAAACAAAAGCCTCCTTCACTGAGTGCTAAAACCAGTTATTTTCACAAATTCAAAAAAAAGTGTGATCATGAAAAAAATGCCATTTGTGACTGTCAAGGCAACATATGTATTGCCTTGAGTAATTTTGCTGAAGACTTTCACCACAACCTTTTTCTCTTACTGTCTATTCAGTCTCCTAGTTTGACAACAAGTGTTTAGAAATATCAACTCCATTTTTCTCTTCAACAATTTTGATTTCACTGCTCCAGTAAGAATGACAAATCCCAACCCTGGGGAACATTTGAACTCCTAAGAACCTTTTGGCGGTCTTGTCACTGAGCTGTAGTCTTTCCTTCTTTGCTCAGATATTGATCTGCCGCTTAGGCAATTAGTCCGAGCAGACCCTTTTCCCCGCTTATCCTTTCTCCTCCCTGCTCCAATCTAAAGCTCTTAGAAACTACTGAAGGATTGCCTTGAGTCAAAAGAAGCCAAATTACCTGTTCTTTTTCTTCCTTTATTGTGATCACCTGCCAGCTACAGAGGTTAGGAAAGGTTTCCACTGTTGATACAACTCAATCATCCCTCCCTTTCTCTCTTGTACTGCAACCCAACGCCTGTAATCCAGCGCCACTGCTGCCTAGATTAGATACAACGGAAAACAATAAAGAAGACACAGGGATAGAAACTTGCCTAATCTGTCAATATACTGTATGTCTTTGAGAGGAATGATCCTTCATTTAAACCTGAACAGAACAATGAAGCACTTTGGTGACTCAAAGTGTCATTTCCTGTGTAGCCTATGAAGAATTCCATCTGCTGTTCATTCATAACACTAGAATCCCATTTTAACAGGAAGCAATCACTGGCATTTCAATTAGTGACATTGTAGTCCCTTTAGGAACAAAAACAACTCTCAACAAAAACTAGAATCAGAGAGATTATCCTAGAACAAACCATTCACTTCACTTGTTTGTTTGTTTTTTGCTTGTGTCTTAAGCAGCACTGTTGTTTATTGAAGCTCAACCAAGGCACCACTGCCCATCACAGCTGCCTTTCATTTTACCAGTTTGACACTGAACTCGAAATTGGCCAGTCTGCTCCTTGAGGCAATCTTCATTTTATTTGTTTACCATGTCTTTTTCTTTTTACTGATGTCGGGCACCAAAATAAGTCAAGGGGTGATCAAAACAAGTTGTCACTTGCAATCACTGTTATCAAGGTTTTTCAAGAAAATAAACAGCTACATGGTTTCAGACTGAAACTGTAAGACTTACTGATGTAAACAAGTTAAGTCTGTAGCAGCTGCACCGAGGACGAATGGGAAAAAGGGTAGATGTAGATCCAAGCAGGGGACAAATTAGTTGAATTAGAAATACTGCTGTGCCCTTGAAAGGACCATTGGGTGGGGTTGTATGAGGTACTGATGTGTAGTTAGTGTGATACCTGCAGGAGACAGCAGTCGGCATTTAACCTTCCTTCGTATGAGCCCAGTTGATTATGGTGGCCATGATTTGGCACACGATTAGCCCCGATGTGAGGTTCATTGACTCATACAAATCCAATCGAGTTAAATTCTGATTGGGTGAACTTGTGTAAACTTGGCTGATTAGGTTGGCAGCAGGAAAAAAAAAAAAGATCCAAATCAACATTAAGATGGCAATATTGACCTTTTGTTAAACTGTATCCCATGAAATACACCAATATTCCAACACAGTGTAGTTTAACAGTAACGTTAAATAAATTAATAATGAGAAAATATCTCACCAAATGAAACTAATGCCAATGGATCAGTATAATTTATCCAACCAAGAGAGAAGGCAGACACAAGAAAGTGAGAGATCTCAAAACGTGCTGCAGGACTGACACGCTGGAAATAATAGAGCTTTGAGAAGATCTGCTATGCTCATGTAAAGAATGAGATATCTCTGATCTCTTATTCTTAAGCTTTTAATAATATTGGCGTGCTGTGTTGTCAGTGGGAGCTTAAGTTCAATCCTTCACAACACAACAGCTAACCAAATGTCCAAATGCCAGCTTATGTCAGCCTCTCCCCTCCGTGTGCATCCCTCTGTATCAATGGCATATCTCTCCTCCTGACATTTGGTTAACTGGGAGTAGAAAAGGGAGGGAGGGAGCATCACTTTATTTAATTACTGGGTGCCGCCGTGTTGAGGAGGCTATTACAAGCTAATGACTGTTGCCAAGATTTTTTTCACAGCAGCGACGGCGGCAAACACTTGTCCAGAGGTCGTACTTGCATGTGCACACGCACACACTCACACACACACACACAAACACACACACAGTTTTGTACATGTATGAGGTTAGAGAAGGTTTGTTCTCATGGCCACATATTAAGCACATGAGTATTTCATTGTGAAGACGTATTGTCACCATGATACCTGGAAGCTCCAGCCATTTAGTATAAAGGAATGTCTCTCTTTGTCATCATTTCTCCCCTCGCCTCATCAAATCGACATAATTAATTTATCTATTGACAGACTGCCCGTGCCCTCAACTGATATTTTTTAACTTAAACTGTCTGAGAGAGAAGGGGGAAAAAAAGAAAAAAGCATCAACATTTTTAGTCAGCTAATGAAGCAGTAACAGCGATGATTGTTTTCCTAGTTGGAGGAGAGTTTGTGTGAGACTAATGACTTCTAAGCGATAATTAATTGATTCTTGGCCACCTGAATAAGCAGAGTTTTAATAAGAAGTGACAAGGAGAACAAGTCCCAGTATAACAATCTCTTCACCATGTGAGGAAATCACTGCAGTGCTTTGTTTCAGTGTTGTGGGACCCAAATAAAATGTCTCTGTGAGATACTGCCTCTCAGTCATAATCTGTACGAAATGTACACAGTGTATTGCAAAGTGGAGCTTTGACGCAATTTGATTTGGGTTCTTTTTTTTATGCTGAAGAGCTTCAAGAATGATGATGACACACTGGGGAAAATATCTCTCTTTAAAATTAAGTCACACATTTACAGTCTAAGAGGAGCTTTGTAAGTGACGTACATAAATCATATGAATCAGTGTCTTTCAATTTGATTGAAGTGATAGCGAAAAAAGAATCAGACTCTTGAATGAAGTGAAGTGGCTCTTATGAGTGAAATTTCTAGAATGTGGTGGAATCGGTTGACACTGTTGCTGAAGAGAGGAGTGGTGGTTACATAATCCTCTGTAGTGCTGTTCCCAAGCAATGGAGTAATATTTTTCACTATAACACATATTTTCCAGATGCTTGAGGTGCAATTGATTGCTGTTTCTCCCGCTCAGAGGTTTTACTTTGAGATCTATTACATCTGTTCCTTTGGGCCTGAAAAAAGGAGTGCTGAGTTTACTTCAGCAGTTTTATATAAATATGTACGACACATATGCAGACGGGAAATCCTCTATGGACATTGTGTCACTCATTGAAACGGCTGCATACATTGCTGGGTTTCAACGTGTGATAAATCTAATATTGAAACCTCTGCATTGCACATTATTATGAAAGGGTTCCTAAACAGCTAAGGCTTGACAGTGCAGAGCAAAGACAGCACTGAAAAAAAGAGGAGCCTTTTTAGTCTGATATGCTGTTTGTGAGTCAAGGCGCTTCCCTGAAGTCTCACAGAGCTCTTATCTACTCTTCACTTTGAAACTGACGTCTTTCTCTCTTTTTTTTTATTCCTCTGTGAAGATGTTATATTTCTCTAAATAACACTGCCGTGTTATTTAGGTTAATATTTCTCAAGCTTGTTTCTGAAGATTCACTGACCCCAGTTCTGAGATGTAATTCATGAAGTACAGCTAAAGCCCAACTTTATTTAAGACATCAACTCATGTCCAGTGATATTTTTGCCGTGGAAAGGAGGTAGTTATGACAATTTCATTGAAGGCAAATGTAGTGTAGCAATCTGCTATCATAACCCCTGCAGGTAATTTTGTATTTTGGCTCATTGTCCAAGAATCAATGTTGCTCTTTCTGAACCCTCTAGGAAAAACTTATCCTGAGGAGTTTCTTGGAGGTCTCTTGCTGCAGAAGTGTATCTAACCCCAACTGACTTGACAGAAAATCCAAACTGGACTTGACTGGTAATTCCAGTAAATCCATTACCACTGACTTAAACTGGACTGCTTGTTCGGCTAAACTAATTCAACTGAACTGATTGTGGAACTGGAAAGAATATTAATTTGTTGTAGGGATTTACTAGCATATAAAACATGAACTGGGTTTTTTGCAATTTCCATTGTTTACCTTATTGTTTCTTTGCCTGGACTTGAACTATGAATACATAGTAAAATAAAAAAATCTAAAAGAAAATCTGTGGTTCGACTTTATTGTTTGTTTGTTGGTCTGTACTCCCGGTTTTGCTTTTGGGTATGTGTTCTTGAGGGTTCAAGATGAGTGTTTAGTTTTATTATGCTCTGTGTATCCGGTGTGTGTTTGACTATCCTAAAACTTGGATTACTGACTCACAAACCTGATGAAAATATTATTAGGTGCTGACCAAACTGTTAATCAAAGCACCCGGTCACAGAGGTTGATGTACTCTGCAATCCTACATGGACACCATTAAACAGTTCAACTCTATTAATATACAAGGATCTTGATATGGGAAAGTTTTACAAAGCCAAAAAGTGCATTCAGCAATGATTTCTAGACATTTATTGCTAAACTTTTAATTCTTTATTTTCTTTATACCTGCCCATGGCAAGAGGGAGAGCAGGCCATCCATTAATCAGATGATCCCTGGCTCAAACCGCTGAATCTTCTCCAGACTGCATGTCGAAGTGTCCTTGGGCAAGATACTATACCGCAAATTGGTCCTGAAGGCTGTGTCCCATCAGTCTGTGAAAACGTGAATTTGTAATAGTTAGCTCCCAAAAACTGATGATTAGTTGGCTAATACCATCAGTGTGTGTATGAATGTGTGAATGAATATGTAGTGTAAAAGTTCTTTGAGTGGTAGGAAGACTAGAATGGTGTCAAGTACAGTCCATTTACCATTTATCACGGTGAAGCACTTAAACTGTGACAACTAAAACGCTTGGTTATGGTGAGGGAAACATCATGATTGCATTTTTTTTAAAACATTCATTGCTATGTTAATGTTGGCAATGGTAATGTTTAATCCGACATTTTATAGGTCAAATGGTATAAGGTGTGAGCTTAGCCATGGCGGGCCTAAGAAAGCATCCTCAGCAGCAGATTCCTTTTAATCTAGAGGTGAATTACTTCGAGATGAGTGGAAAGATTTAAATCAGCAAATATTTGTAGTCACAGATGTGTTCACTTTTTCCTCAGGCAAAGCGACTTGTATACGTACATCAGCAAGTGAAACCATCTCTCCTCATAATGCCGTGATCCACACTTCCTGCACAGCCACTGTTATGAGGTTTATAGCTCAGCAGCTTACTACTTGTGACACACTTATCGCATCAAGATTGTTTCGTTGGCTCTTGCAGTCTTTTAATAAACTTCTAAAGACCGTGCAAGATGCAAAATGTACTTTTTGCACGTCAGTGGGGATTTCACTGCCAATCCTTCTGACGCCAGCTCTCAGCCTATCTAAAACCCTTTAAGTGCCTACCTCACTTAGCCAATCTCTCTTTTTTTCTCACTGTTCTGCTGTCTCACTCTTTACCTGTATCCTCTCCTTCACCTTTATCTTTTCATCCTCTTATTTACTGTTTTTTTTTCTCTCTCTCTCATGGCTCTTGATCTTTTCTTCTGGCTTCATCTTCCATTGTGATTTTCTTCATATTTACTTTTTTTCTTTCATTCTAGTTTATCTGCCTTTTCTCCATTCTTGCTCGTTTCTGTACTTTAAAAAAAGTGCTTAATTTTCCAACAACTGTGTGATTAAAGTGCAACAATTAGGGGTCATTTGAACACATTCAATACAAACAACATTTTTAGACCCCTCACATAAATACAAAAACAGTCTGGCTCTTAATAAAAGTGTTTCAGAGAGTGTATGTGGGTGCAACACAGCCTGAGTTTAGTCTTACCAAAGTGCTCCATTTATCTTGATGACAGACACGTCATCTTTTCATTGTCCATTTATAAGATAAGGGATAAAACCCACAGCTCAGAGAAAGCATGTGATACTTTAAGTCATTAGAGGGATATTATTACAGATGCAAGGTTTTTGTAATTTGAGGAGTGGACATTTTAATTGTTCATATTAAGGCAGTGAATGAGAACTTTTGGATTAATCATATGTTTTATAACTTTTAAAAAACAATTTAAGGTTAGTGGTTTAAGGAAACAAATGGTAAAAATGATTGTTATTACATGTATATTTACATTTTATTGATTTGTATTTGTTTTTCTTTTAGTTTTCAAATTCGTATATCTTATATGATTGTATTTTTCATTTTTATATTGCATATCACAGTTGTCCCCTTTCACTAAGAATTACTGTCTTTTTCACCATAATTAACATCGAGTCCACATTTTACAGATGCCTCTCTTAATTTAACACCTTTCTTAATTTAAAGACGTGCAATTTATGTGCACGCTAAAAATTAAGAGCCAAACCAAAGAGAAGTAACAGGCCTACAGCTGAAGCAGCCAATTTAATTTTTAATGTGGCACATCAGCTCGGTGTCTTTGATTTAAAAGGAAGCTATCTTTAAAGTGTGGATGAAACAAAGTGTAAACACCGAAGCAGGGGACTCATTTTGAGATGGGCTGCGATAGAGGACACATTCTTCAAACCATTCAAATATTCATTCATGCAATATGTTAAGACAGAACAATGAAGTGGCATTACTAATTTGAACAAAACATTATCTTACTAATACACATCGTATGATTCATTATTGTTGGTATCACTTCATGTGTAACTAAACCAAACCCAAATGCACAGCACAGGCACTATAAAGGGACATGGCCTCGTTGCTACAATGTGTGTGACCACCACTCAGTTTAGCAGTAATACAGGCGCTGGTATTCAGAGCTAACCCATCTTAACAGCCATGAGCAGCTGCTGTCAGCCTCTCATAGTAGTCCGTTAAAGCTCTGACAGTCACTCAAAGTATATTCACGGCCCTTTCGTAACAGTTTCTGTGTGGCATCTGTGTTTTAATGTTAGCTAAGAGCTAGTGGCTCAAAAGGCAGAGCTAGCCGGTCGTAAGTCGCTGCTGTCAGACTCCCTGAGTTTGCATCAGCCACACCGGCATCTGCTGGAGCTTTGACAGCTATTTAAAGCACATTCACTCTCTCGTCTGCGAAGCTGTGTGTCTGTGGTAGTAATATTAGCTAGGTCATATCTTCGGTGTGTGTGTTCGTCAGGCAGGTGTCTGTAGAGGCAGAAGGGTATTGGCTTTATAGGAGGGGGCGGGGCATCGTGGTGGTTTGTGATGAAAGCTGGCACCTGCCTCCAGATCAGCCAATAGCAAAATTCAATTGCAATAGCTAGATTTTAACCAGCAGGGGGCTCAATATGTGGAATTTTTATGTTAAACAAATTGATCAATCACTCTACTAAGTACTTATTCATTTTTATCTGGAAAGAGCAGTTTAAGGATTCAGTTACACTTAAAGTAATTTATATAAACTGGTGTGAAAGTCTGTAATTATTTCGCTGGCGCACTTAAGCCTCCAAATTTACGCGTTCACCACCTCCATCCTTCGAACACGCTAAGAAGAAGACATTTCATTTACTGGCGTCACCCTAAAGGATTTGTGGGTTATAAACTCTTCAAACCTCCTCCTCCTCCACTGTGTCAAGTTGTATGCTGCAGCTTTTAAGACAAATTAGTATTTAAATACAAAATGTTACTTTTCCAGCTAATGGAATCAGCAAATATGGAGTTATGTCAAGAGGAAAATAAATAAATAAATAAATAAAAATAACACTGCACTCTAAGTCTGAGTGAAGACAAGCTGAGGAAGGCATGAATATTAAACAAACACCATTCTGTCAAGCGAATGCCATAAGTGATGCTCTGTGTCTGAGTCACACGGAGGTAAATATAGCACGTCATGTATGTCAGTGTCATGTTGTTTATGAGATCAGCGAGTGACGTCACTGGATTTCGGTGTGTGGCTGTGGATGTACAGAAGAGTTGTTTCACGGCTGCTAATACTGATGTGTGCAGGGACTCGGAATTCCGATGCACGACACGTCCGAGGGCAATCGCCACGGCGATTTTACCCTCTGCTCTGTTGCCGTGGTGATTGAGTCACTAAGGAGGAGGGTGTGTGTGTGTTTGTGTGTGTGTGTGAATGGAGGGGGCAATCAGACAAGGGCCCTTGTTACTTAAAGATGATAGCCCCACTACCACCCTCATGTCTCTCTTCCCTCCGTCTCATTTTCACCTCCTCTACTTTTCCCTGCATGTTTCCATCCTTCATTTTCTCTTTTTTTTTGTTTCTTGAAACTCAAACACTTATTACAGCTTGTCCTTTCCTTGAGTAGTTACCACTTAGGTCAGTTTTCTGCCACGTATTGGACTTTCCTGACAAAGTGAGAGGATGAATAGCATAAGACACTCAGAGAGAATGCCTAGTAGTGTGGATGAAGCGTAATACACTGCTTAGTGCTTTATTAAAAGGTTTATATCAGGGGCTGGAGAAAACAGAGTTTTGCTCTAAATCCTGGAGACTTGGGAGGCTTAAGGTGTGATGAGAGAGGTATGAAAATCGTGCTGCGCTGTGTTCTGTGCGAGATAGAGAGCGAGCAAGATAAGATGCCAAAAATAGGATGGACAGATCAGAGAGAGATATTTAGAGAGAGATAGTCTTGGTGAAGATTAGTATTTAATAGGAATATGAGCTTCTTTTTAATCGTCTCTGTCTCTTCGTATTTAGCTCAGAACTGTGAGTGTGTGAGAGAGTTTAAGTGTGTGTGTGTCTGGTCTGATGGAATAGCGTCATTATGAGACACAGTGCTAACCAATAACATGTTCTCATCAGTATGCAGCAATATGATTATTGACTTCATCATGAAAGTAAAAAAGTCGGCTTCACGAGTCCATGATGATGTTTAATGATCAGAATTTATTCATGTATTCAAACTCCACCATCTATCAGTCCTGCAACACCAGCTCAATATCACTGCCGTTGGTGTGTGCCAGTCACATCACTGGCAACATCCATAAGAGAAACACTAAACTTATCATTTCTACTTACACCTTTGTCTATTACTTCAGGTGTATATTAATAAACTGACATGGTAATTTATTTACAATGTATTTTTTAAATCAGTTTGATTATCCTCCAGGACACGAGTCATGTCACTGATGAGCTTAAATGGATGAAAGCTGCCAAAAGCTGTTAAAAATGTGCATAATCAAATAGATTTGAAACATACTACTCGTTCAGCCAAATGGACTAAAATAAATCAATGCTGCTGTCCTGTCCTGCCTCCAAACTGGCCCAAGGACATGAAAAAGACAGCAGAAGAGGTCTTGTTTTCATCAAATAAAGCTCTTGAAGAACAGCGCTGACCTTGAATTGCGTTGTGTACCTGTACCTGTATCTCTGCATTTGGTTGCATCTCGTCTTATATCCAGCATTCACATGAAAGGCTTTATGAAGCTTTCTTTCACTTTTTTTCCCCTCAGTCATCTTTTTGCTGTTTCTCCACTTTCTGCCATGATAAATGGCTAGTAGGGACAACCACACAGAGGAGCTCCCTTAGCAGTTTGTTTTTGCTTATTACAATATAAAGATAATACAAGCTATTGCCACATAGTGTATTACTGTTTATTAAAATAATAAATTATTTTGGTTGCATAGATTAAAAAAAACAAAAAAAAACAATTCGATTCATGTGGCGCATATTGTGTGTATATTATATTTTTACACAGTACACTACTCAAATTCACAAAAGTGGTAAATGTGCAGTTACTATTACGACTACTATCAGGAATGAGTTCATACTATGCTGTTGATGGTATTAAAGAGCGGTTTATGTTACTATGTTTATAAACTGTGGCTTTAGGTCTGTCAAAAATTACTACAAGATGCGTGGCCATGAATTTGAATACATATTTATTCATTCATGTACCCAGACCAGAGCCGGTTCTGGCTACATTTGCACCCTGGGCTACATTTGCGCCCTCACGGAGACTGCGCCCTGGGCGGTTGCCCACATTGCCCATAGCTAAAACCGGCCCTGACCCAGACTAACACACATGGTCCCCAGATGATAACATCCTAAAGACATAATTGCTGTAATAACTATGGACTGTTTTGACTTTTTTGGTGATTTCTTTGCACATTGCATCATGGGCATGCCATAGTAACAACCAAGCGGCAACCTCCATGGCTTGGAAATTAAGCCAATGTGAAGTGTTGAAAACTGTAATTCCTCGAACAGCCACTTGAGGCCGGCTACAGAACATTACAACCTCCATAAGCGCCCACGTTCAAATGTCCAACTTCACAGCAGAAATAAACATGTTTACAGTCAGGTACAAAAAACACTTTTGGTCTTGTTCATGACAACTGTACTGAGGCTG
Organism: Collichthys lucidus; assembly: GCA_004119915.2. NCBI lineage: Eukaryota > Metazoa > Chordata > Actinopteri > Sciaenidae > Collichthys > Collichthys lucidus. Next base: position 4,777,485 of record CM014085.1, on the reverse strand, counting down.
AATTTTATATAACTCACCTGTTTAAATGATATTAAGGCCGGTCTTAAATGATATTAAAGAGTGTTTTTGTTTTGATTGACAGGTGGGTGCCATTACAGATGGATTTCTAAACATCCAGACGTCATTCTGCCTTCGCCCTTTGGTCCATGTCTGATCTAAGTCTTTGCCTTTTAGATTAGCTGGGAGATGGAAGTGCAGGATAGCTGACATAACATATTTTGAGCTACAAAATGGCACCTTGGAAAGTGATGGGTGACGTCACGCATGCGCTGTCCATTCTTTTTTATTCTTATTGGTAAGAATAGAACGATGCAGCGGCAGAGGAGCATCTATATAAAGACACAAAAGCACCACCCCGCTGCATAACACCATCCACAACACCTTCATCAGCAAGATGAGATTCTGACCATAAAATAACTGTGCCACCTGACCCACAGAGTTGTGATCAAACGTCCACATTACCTGATAATGGATTTGACAGGTTGCGGACATCTGGACACAGTGTCTATAATTAGACTGATAGAATTGTCAGCTCAAAGTGAGTGAATAAAAGCAACACTGTTAAAAGGTTGTCATAATAAAGCTATTACGATCAGCCAATCTGCCTTTTCTCCCCTTTGTTCATCCCACTGATTATTATGCCACTGTAGAGAGAATGGAGATGAGATGGGAGTGAGTGCAGACATTCACTAAGTTTGACATTGCCCTTCAGATCCACAGGGAGGGAGCCTTAAATTAAGTTGCCTGAGATTCAGCCTTTCTGTCTGAGGAGAGGTCAAGGAGTGTTAGGCAACGCTTATTCACCGAAGCAATCCTCTGTATGCCTGTTGAGCTATAAAAGAAGGACCAAGTTTAATTGTTTCAGAGGAAGAGGCGGGAGGGAGGGGGTGAAAGAGGAGGATATATTACAGCACATAGCATATCACTATCTCATAAGTAGCTGCTAAAGATGCAGCTTTTGCTAAAGCTGCATCTTTACCCCAACCACTTATTCCTAATATCATGTTACATTGTATCACTCACTGTCCTGGGGTGCCATCAACACATTCGCTTACTGCACCTCTAAACTTGGTTAGTTGGTCTGGTCACTCATCCGTTTTCTAGTGAAATAGTATGGAGGCTGCAATAAATGATCCAGTCACATTACTACTTAGGTCTTGAGAGACACTTGAGTACTAAAGTTCATCCTTGACCTTGAAGAATAGTAGTTTGTCAAAAACAATCTGTCTCAAGGCTCCACTTAGTGCTAACTTTTGTTGAAAGCCTTCAGCCTGCAGAGACGCAGTCTGTATAGAGAATAAGGACAATCTTCAAACCTTTGCTGTTAAAATCAGCAAAACCAAGAGAAAGAACGTCTTATTTTTTTATAATTACCTGAAGTAGTGACTGTGTGGATCCCGACTGTCTGTCAAGAGCAGGGTTCTGACAGACTGACATTGTTACAGAGCCTCACTGCACATAGGGACGAGGTCAAGGCAGATAAAGGGTTGACAAGACGTCAGACTTTGACAGCTTTTTTATTTCCTGACAGTCAGTATTAGTTTCTTTTAACCATGGCCGGTCATTTTCTAACCTTAACCAAGTGATTCAGTTTGCAAACTCAGTTGTGGTTGTGCAGTAATCTGATTTTGAATGTGTATGTGAATTGTTGTATTGAATGTGATATTTGTTGTTTGCTACCTTTCAATGCCTTTTGGTACCTGCTCTTTATATAATACTAAAAAAGGTTAGCCTGTGATTTAGCCCCTGCTGCTGTCACTTTATAACACTGCTTCTATTCAATATTGTGCAAATGAGGATTTGCTTAATATGTCACTGCGGTTAAGAGAAAAAGGGGAGAGACAGAGTGTGAGAGGCAGACAGGTAATGCTGGTTATCCATACAGTTCTCATGCTCAATGCATGATCTTCAGATTGCCACAGTGTGGGCTCATTGGGATGGCTTCCATGGCAACAGCAAAATTACCTGTAACACTGTGTGTATGTCTGTGAGTGTGTGTGCGTTTGTGTGTGAGAGAGAGCGAGAGTAATGAGCTGTTCAGATCTGTCAGGGACTCAGAATATACACCAGCTCAGCCAACACACTGAGACCCGAAATAAAAGCTTCTCCTTTTGTTTCTTCGGCTGTGTCCTCGCTGCTCACACCATCCTAATGCCACATTACCATCACTTGTGATGAAAGATTAAGTATTGTTTAACTGGATGGTACTTTAAACATTATGCATCACATCTAAACAACACCAACACTGCCAATTTCACAATAATATACTGATTAGGTTTAAATTAATGTGCGGGTGTAACAAGGCTTTAATTTGAAGCCTAAAATATGTTCAAACTTCTTAAAGTTCTCATTTTGTCTTATTACGGTACTTACTCACTATGTAATTAATACAGGACAGAGCTGGTAATGCAATATGTGTCATATGCAAAGCACAACTGGGCTAGAGGTCCCTTAACAATTAGTTCTCCCGTGTCACTTTTCTCACTCTGCCTATTCATAGTTCCAGCTCCTCATTAGCTGTGTTAAAAAACAGGTAGCGTTGTTTCATTTAAATTGCTCTTTAATTCAGTTCCACGCCACATTAAAAATAGCTTTGAATTTTCTTTGTGTAAACCTTCAGATGCCACGAAAGCCTCTGAACAGACCACTTACAGTATACTTTTTTGTGATTGTGTGACGTGGCCCCGTGTTTGAGATTCAAACAAAAAAAAGCTTAGTTTGCAGCAGATGGCCAGATGGGGGCACAGAATAACAGTGTTAGAGCTCACACTTTCAGATTAAACCCTTGAATGTTTTCATGGTGCTAAGTCGGGGTAACTACAGAGTGAGTCATTTACATTGTGTCAGTTTGGTAGCACAGAAATTAAATAGAAATAGTGACGGCATAGTATATCCACTGTTTGGTGCAGGGGATCCCTGATTGGATAGGGATATTTATTATGCCAGGTACATAATAAACTGGTGTCAGGCATCCAGTTTTTCTACCTCATACAACCATCAAATTAAACTCGCTGTGTGTTCCATTATTACATAATTGTAGCATCTGATGGCACAGAATAATTGTTTACAGAAAGGTTAGACAATTAATCAGTGCGGTTCTACAGTATGTGTTGCTTTCAGGATACTCCATTTCCCAGGGTTCCACTGTGTTCATGTCAAATGGGGTATATAACAGAGAAGGGAAAGAGTTTGTGTTGACAACTGAGTGTTCACATCAAATAACTGATTAGAGTTTGCTAAGTAACGAGTGAAGCGCATCGATAATATAACACAATGTTTGGCTGACGCGTGTTCCATGTTTCCCTGATTTCTAGACACTTCTGTGTTATGAATGTTCTCATAATTGCTCAAGTTGACATGCATGACATTTACAGTTCAGAAACTTGTACAATTGTGATCATTCTGATATGAACATGGCATTAGATCCATGGGAGACAGCAAGCTGGTGTATTTTTTGATACTACCATTGCCGACGCCAAAGTATAATGTTTGTACTGTACGTGTGTGACAGTTCATGTGTGTTAAGTAATGCTCGAGTCACTTGGGACTCCCACAGAACCAGCATACAACAGAGATCAATCGAGCAGGAGAGGCTTGCAGTCGATGCGTAGTGCGGTGCATTCTGCAACGATTTCCTGCCGACATTTTAATGTATCTATAGGACAGGTCGATGAGCACGCCGGGAAGAATTCTATATTTCTGCCTGATGAACTACTTAATCATCTCGGGGATGGTCGGCTGAGTGAGAAAAATCCATATCCATTTTACCTTTTGTCTTTCATTGGCCACTGCCTTCTCCGGTCATCAAAAAAAAAAGACAGAGGAGTGAGGGTGGAGGGGGGAGTGGGGGAGACGGGCGAGAAAGTATAGCTTGACATCGAGAACAAGTGAGAAATAAAATGAGAATTAGTTGTTGATCATAATTTACAAAAAAGAAAAGTCGTCAGGGGCTGTAACTCTTTAAGCTCTACAGCAGTTACTCAGTTCATTTTGCGACTCTGAGTCTTGTTAAAAAGTGTAATGATTTATCAGGACTTGTGTAGAATGCAAGAAACTTTGAACAAAAGAACTGAAGAACGCAAAATTCTGACATTTCAAACAATTGCTGCTTCTCTGAAAACCTCTCATTTGCAGTGATCTCACCCAAGAACATCAGCCTCCTGGGTCATCTGGTAGCACTGTGCTAACTGCTAAGAAAGTCTAAACTAAACATGGAAGAACAGCATTCACCATATTTCAGAATACCGAAGAATTGCACCTTCTACCACCTTTGACTGAACTCCAAGGACATCATGATGCACTATTTCATCATACACATACAATTCATACATTTTAGTCCAAGACTTTTAATAAACTAGTCGATTTTAGGCTAAATGAACATGCCAGGTTGTATGATTGAGTCTGAAGCTTTGCAGAGAGGGCGCCTGGTCTCATGTTATTATTTTCAGCAATACATCCAATCATGAAATGTTCTAATTTGCAACAAACCAAGGCCTCTGGATGAATGGGACAACATTTTTTTTTTTTTTTACAATGGGTTGTTGTACATTGATTACATGATTGTACATGACTGAATGATAATGTAGTCAGTCATTGTTTGATGAAGTCACCGTCATCTCGTCAATGTCTTGTCTACTTTAAGTACAGTGTTTGTCAATTAAATAAACCCTATGTACAATCATACAGGGAAGAGATACTGACATGTTGTTGTAAGTATACTTAACATGACTGTCAAGAACGTTTCTTAATTCAAATTGCTGAAGTTCAAACCTCTTGTCCCCTCTCATGGAAGGAAATGATTGCTTTACAACCAACGACTCTGTTACTGTTAATGTATATACTATGAATATGCTAAATAGTGTATATAATTATGTTATTTTATTGACAGTGATGAAGAGCAGTGTCATAGTTAGCAGAAGGTTTCATTAGATGTGTGTGAATAAAACTGAATAATAATAATAATAATAAAACTGAAGAGCGCTCTTATTTTGTTGCCTTGAACATCAACAATGTTGGAAACTTGTTGGAGAATACACAAGCAGGTTGATCCAAACACTTTGCACTTATCAGTATCTCTATAGCTGCATTGGAAATGATTTTGATGTGCAGTTACATTTTTAAAGAGGTCTTCCTTGGTGGCAGGAGAAAAAACGAAGGGAAGAATGATATGAAGCAGACTAAAAGACCGGCTGGCTGTAAATGATTGTGCTTTATCTTTTGGCACTAATTAGGGTTTCTGTGGGTAATTTGCTTGTCTATTAAACCACCTTTTGGTAGCCGGACAAAAGCCTTCCATTCTGAAGACCACCAATTTCTCAGAAGTGACTCTTCCTTGCGTTGACTAAAACAAACAAAAAGGCAGACATATTCAGTAAAGCTTTCCATTAGGTGAAGTGCTGCCATTTTCTGCTGTAATGCCACTTTGTCTCTCTCTACTTCTTCCTCCTCCACCATGTCCTCGCCTTGTCGTTTTTCATTTTTCACTCCCTTACGTTCATTGTCTTGCTACCTTTTTCCCGCCCGCCCCACCTCCCTTTCTCTATCATTCTGTCTCGCTTCCTCTCCACCACTTTCTCACTCTCGCACACCCTTCTCATTCTTGTCTTCCTGTGCCAAATGTGTTTTTATCTGTCTCAGAGTTTGTCTGTTCGGGAACCATGCAGAGTACATATTGGTAGAAAGGCAAGACAAACACCAAACGGCCTGAAAATGGAGCCAGGAAACGGTGGCAGTTATTTTACAGTTTTGTGTCATACTCTTTAGACAATTATTGAACAAGACTTGTTTTACCAAGAAAAACGTCTCTGGGATTACGCAATTGCTCCACCCAAGCGGCCCGAGGTCATGGCAGTCTCCGATCCCACATCCTCAACCGGCAGCCTCAGGGTTTGCCGTAACTATGTCCCTCTCCACCAACTTCTGAATAACAATGCCTATCATCCGCCTCAAAAAGGCGTCAAAAACTTTAAAAAAGTAAACCAGCTTTTGTGCATCTATCCAATTGATAAAACACAAGGAAACCTTTCACAAGCATGAGGACGCAAACAAAGCTGCACTCTCAACCAGGTCCCCACTGTCTCTGGTAGGAACAGGATCCTAAATAGGTCTCATGATAAGCTGTACTCAGATCAGCTGTGGTCAATCAGCTAAAGCTGCACACCTACACACAGATCCTCACACAAAGACAGGAGGACACACTCTGATTTAGGACACTCAAGCTCTCATGTGAGTGTTAGTGGAATTGAAGATTAAGACTGACATTTGCAGGAACGATGCAAATTCATTAGCATAATTAGCTAACTAGCCTGCAAACGTGCTTACGCAGTTTGCCCAACAAGGTGCAGGATAAGACTAAGACGTTGTGTCATAGCTGGATACAATGGTTGTTTTTAGCGAGGAAGTTTATGTGGGTTGCTGCTCACAGAGTCTGTGGCTGTGGTGTTGTGTAACAGGCTGCCGTCTGGGTATCCACCTTCAGTGTGGAATAATAAGTGACACTTTGCCAGCAGGCCCGTGCCCTGTGGAGCAGGGGGTCTGGAGGTCCTCCCCATGAGAGCTTGAGTGTCAAGCATTTCATTTCCTGCATTCTGGTGAATTCTCATTCACCAATTTGTGCTTTTTATGCATCAGTCCCAGTCCTGTGCTACTCTAAACATGAACATGAAGGGAAAAATAGAGAGCGAATACTGATTCCCACTAACAGGACTGATACAGACACGGTCCATCTGTCATTCAGATCAGTATACAACATCTTTCTGTTTTTTATGGGCAGACTTGAGCTTTTTGTAACCAGAGCAATGATGATGCTGAGTGATAGACAACCTGTCATTCTCTGGCATGAATTCTGATTGAATGTTTTGCTCCTCTGTCATGATTTTGATGTCATAATTTCTCACGTCTTTTTAAACATGAAAACATAGTGTATTCATTACAGTAAGGTGTGCATGAAAATGTGAGACAAATTGTGTCTTGTGTGCATTATGTAAGGGGAGGTCCATATTATTTTTTAACATGAATTGTTCTTATATTACACTGATGTTTGAAGGAAATGGCTGTTTCAAAATCGGAAGGTGATTTACAGAGGAGATGTATAAGCTTTAAAAGACAAAAAAATACAATTTAATTGGACGTTGGGGGATTACTACATGTGATATATGATTTCCTCCATCCATTAAATGTTTTACAACGTGCAACTGTACTCCATATAGATGAACATGTGGAGTGGTTGGTCATCACAGGTTATGAATTGATTGAAATAATAGCTTCAAATCAGGCAATACAAGCCTTTTATTCTGTAGTTGTGGCCAGCCGTGTAGATAAAGAAGCTCTGTTGGCAGTGGTTTGCATATTGAAATGAATATTTATGTCCTCACCTTGACAACCACTTGATCAATCTGACCTGACAAACAGGATCTGTTCAAGGCTCTTTAATGGCAGAAGGTCATGATTTACTACATTAGTCTGCTGGATCTCTGTCGGTTTTCTGTTCATTTGAATTCATTATAAAGAAACACTTTTTAAAAAGTATTCTGTTCATACACCTCACTTCATTTCTACTGAGCAAGTGACCAAATAAATTTGAATAAATCGACAAATCAGACTGATTTGCATCAAGCAGTGAGTGCTTTTCATTCAGCTGAACTCAGATGTGTTTTCATCTAACATCACATTGTGCGGTGGGGCTTTACGGAAGGAAGGACTTATTGACTTGACTCTCTGTAGCAGCAGCCTTGTGGTTTTGGATTGAAAGATTGAATGAAGGTAGAGCTTTTTGAATTGTTTTACCTTCGTTACTTTAGTTTACCTGTTGTATCCCTGCATGCTTTGGATAAAGAATTTGAACATGTGAACATCAAAATGTCTTCTTCTGTAAACTCTTATCTGCTGATGAAGGCGATAAGGTGTGATAGGAACTCTTTGACGACTCATTTGCTGATGTTCTTGGGAAACCAAATTCACTCATTCAGTGGCACTAAAAATCAAAGAGTGGCCATATTTGCACTCTATTGACATATCGGCACAACATATATTATCTTGGTAAGGGTCCTTTAGGTGTGACCTTAAGTGTAGCTATTAACACTTACAGAAAACATATTTGTCATAGATGTTTCTATGGTGTTTTAATTGAGCCACACACAGGTCACCTAATTACACCAATCAGGCGGGCTCCACCACTAGCTGAAATTCCTTCAGCGAGCAGTCAGTAATCTTGAAACGGATTATAGTTTGAAAGTGTAATGAGATTGATTTAGGATTGTTGCTTTAAGCGCCAGTGCTCGCTGAGCCACAGCCCACTTTAAAAGGAGGAGGAGATCAATTAGCCGGGCCTTACTGCTGACGCTATCGACTGATATGCAAACAGAGGGCATTGATTGGGCTTCAGGCTGCGCTGTAGCGTTTTCTACCCAAACTGCAAAGGGTGAACCATTAGTCAGAGAGAAGCGAGCCAGCGGCTGAAGGGAAGCTGGATTAGACTGATCGGATCCAGTTGGTGTGGTCCCCCCCCCCCCTCTGATACGCAGGGTTTTCCTTAGCAACAGCATGCTGTTATGTTTTTATTGTCTCACTGCAGATATGTGAGCTGTGTGGTGTGGGATGGGTTTGTATAAAACCGTCTGCCTTTAGGGAGCTGCTACCTAAGAGAAATTCATTAGAATGGTTTCTAAAAAGGATTAGTGTCCTGCGATGCTCCAAATGCTGTCTCCTCTGAGACGAGCGTTCATTTCTCATGGAGAAAAAAAAAAAAAACAATACTTGGCACACTTGGAAGTGGATAAATGTAAAGATACTTAACGTCGGCTGGAAATCTCCTTTGACTAAGATTCCTTGACACACTTTGTCCTATCTGTGGATTGTTGAGCCGATAGTGCCACGCTGCCAAGCCTTTGGTGCGTGTCTGAAGACAGATGAGCCAGATTTGTCATTCAGCCAGTGCACCTATAATTACACAGAGGAATTATAGCTGCACACTAAAATTACTGACTGAATAATAAGCAGAATTGCGGACACTTAGATTCATTTCACAGGTGCTTCACACTTAACCAATAGCTAATTGGGTGTGGGACACAGTTTTGTGAATAAAGCGTTGGCATTGAGCACATCACTTGAGATAAGGTGTCTTGGGTCAGAGCTGCATAGGCTGTTTCCATTAAACCTTATAGCTGGAATGAAAACACTTTATGGTTAAAGGCATTTCTAGCCTGGCTCCACCCGCTGGAGGTTTCATTTATTTTGCCTGCCTCTCTTGTCAGGAGGCAGTGGGTGTTTTGACATCTTCTTCACTCTCCTGTTGGCTTTTTCTAACACATATTACGCATATATACTGTTTGTAGCTTCACATGCGTCATAAAACAACTAAATAAAAATGAATCAGGAATAGCAGGGTCTGTCTTTCCGATTAAAATTACAAAGACAAAAGAATGTCTGATGAGTTGTGACAGATGTATGGAAAATAGTCAGATTGCATTTCGTGTTTCTGTTAGAAAACACCGCTTCACATCGTTTCCCTCCTCTTTACACGTGGGCTGCCTGACTTCTCTCAAAGTCTGTTTCTGCATCCGTGGCAGATGCTGACTGTTACACGTTTGCCACATGGAGACTGTCGTAGTTCTGTGTACAGTGTAAGTGCGAAGTCTCATCTGTTTTAGGATTCATTTTAGGGGTTGAAGACAATCACCAAGAAATGTAGACTTTTGTCTAATCTGTGTCTATAGCTGTAAAATAAAGTATATATACAATGTATAGTTTTAGCTTTTAAAGCCTCATACATGATTCAGAAGAAGAAAAAAAATCAAACATATATGCACCTTGTAATGATGTCCTGTGATGTACTGTTTCTATGGTTACCTGCACTTCATGTTGTTGCACAGCTACCTGGAATTACTGTATGTTGAGTCCAGTTTGCTTCCTGTCTTCATCAGCCATCCAATATAGGTTAAAATAAACTAATTTAGGAAACTTAGATGAAATGCATTCAGTTTGAAATAACAGCTCTTTAATACAGCAGATCACTGAATATTTTATTAATTAGTCGACTCTCATTGATAGAAATGGGGTGCACCGAATGTTACGGTTGAATCAACACCTCTCTAAAACTGTTCAAAATCAAACTGGACTGGATTATAACCTTTATAAATTGCTATTTACTGCAGTGCTGTTGCATTAGACTGCATTAGTTTGACTCAGTAGCTCTGGACTGGCTGGCAAGTGAGTGTAAGTAACATGTCATGCCTTGAAATACATCTAAAATTAAGTTTTCCATCATCCGTTAAGGACTGCAATATAAGAGGCAAAAACGCAGAAATCATTACACACCTAATTTGTATGTTATATTTATAGGGTTTCATGAGGGATAATATAATGGATCTGCATAATTAGAAATGTTGAGTGCACTCTAATCCCTGAAATGGTTCATTTTAATGGAGCTATGATAGTCACAGGAACTCTATTCACAAGAATTCTTTATGCTTTCACATATATCCACAGACATGTCGCTGTTTTTTTTTCTGAACCTACTCCACAGACCTGTAGAGGATTGTATCCTGTGCTGCCTGCCAGTCCTGCTGTAACATAAATATCAAAGAAAAAAAAAATGATGAGCAGTCGCTTGACTAAACAAGCAACACAGCAGAGAACGGTAAATCAACATTCAATCCCCCAAACTGTGGCAGCGCAGATAATAAAAGCAGTCAAACTTAAACCAACACCTTGTTTTTTTCCCCCCCGTTAGTCCTTTCATGCTTCTTGTCTTTTTGTCATAACCAGAAAATATCTTCCACTTTTTGACTTTATCTCTTCTAAAGCTACCTCCTCTCCATTTCTGTCTGCCTCATTATTCCCATTCCCTCCCCTCTCCCAGCCCTACTTGTTTTAAAAATAAAGAGAACAAGTGAGAGAGAAAAGGATATAAAATGTTCCTCCAGGGTGTTTCCTGCTTTGCTTTGGTAATGTCTCCTGCTCCTGCTGTCAGGAAGCAAGTTTAGATTTTAGCCTCCAACGAGAGATGTTAGGGCAAGGTACCCCCCTCACAAAGCTCTTCTTACTCTTTGTATTAGAGAAATGGAACAGAAATGGAATTCATTTATTGCAGAGATGTAGGGAGAAAAAAAAAACAGCAGTGTGCTTTCAGTGAAATATTCTAACATGGGGTAGTATGGGGCAGCACTCCTGGAATTTGTGGATTGCACATTTTTACTCGCAGTTTTACACTTAATATGACCAATTATTGTAATTGTCAGCTGAGTATGTCTGAAACCCCCATTAGCTTCATTTGTATTAACATTCTATTTTTCTTTGTTGTTCCCTTCAACATTCTCCCGCTGCAATGGGCCAAAATGTTCACTGGGATCATTAAATTTTCATTTTACCAATCTCATCTAATGAAATTTAATGGCGTGCATGACTGAAAAACCTGCATGCTCGCTGAGCCCATCGTGGAAGTTTATAAAATGAAAATGAACGAGGCTGACTTCGAGTCGAGTTGGATTAACTCTGCGTATGTGTGTGGCTTCCAGACATTTGCAGTTCCTCATGCTTTTTATTTGATTTATTTATTTTTTTTTCACTCTCAGAGATAAGGCTGGTGACATTGAATAGTTTAATTTTTGTCAACAGTTCTCATTAAAAGACCAAAAATCCTCTTAGTATGCCTAGACATGTGTGGCTCTCAGCCACCAAAGCTGTCGGTTACGACGATGAAATTCTCATTTATAAATGAAATCATTTCATTCAGGGCAAAGTCATTTTAGCAAACACTACTCAAACAGGGGACTACTTTCGGTGGTGGATTAGTTGGGCAGCAGAAAGTGTGACCATGGTCATAAAGAAACATGTCACCTAGTCTGGTTCATTGGTAGTTTTTGGACAGCAATAGAGGAAGAACATATACCAGTGTTGGCTACACACAACACTTGTTAGTACTCAATGTTGATATCACCAGAGATGTATGAAGTACTGGAGTAAAGGAGTGGAGTAGAAGTACAAGTGCTATATCAAAAAACTGACTTGAGTAGAAGTTGAAGTATTCTTTAAACACCATACTTAAGTGAAAGTACAAAAGTATTCAAAATGTTTTGTCTCTCCCTGTGACACTTCAGTATTGTTCTGTTGATGTTCAGTCCCCTGAAGAAATGTGACAGGTTGTTTTTAGCTTTTAGTGAAAGAAGCTGTGCATGGAATGTATAATAACTATAATCAAAACCATAATATATATAAGTACTTGTTGGCTGACTGTGATGAAGGATTTGATACCAAAACTGTTGATGTACTTTTTTTGGGGACCATGTATTTCAAACTCCTGCCTCAATTCTCCCATCCCAACACCCCCGCCCCCCACCCCCCACCCTCCCACACCACAACCACCACCACCATCACCACCACCAGCAAAAGCCAGTGCTGATTTAGAGGGCAAGAAGAGCTGAGCCCGGGATAGATTGATGAAATATTGATGAAAAGCTAAGTGTGTGATTTGTAGCAGGGCATCAAAGGCATCTGCTTCAGTGGTGCAGTGAGGGAGAGAGAGGAGGTAAGATGGAAAGGCATAAGGCCCAGAGACAGGAAAGATACATAGATGCGTATGAACAACACAGATGTTGACGGGAGGCGGACCGATTCAGTATCATTGACAGTCGGATAACATCATATTGCAGTATGGTAGGAAACATCTTTGAAATCATTTTTGTGTTACACAATCCTCTTGTCAAAAACACATTTTAATGTGATGTATACATTAGAAGTATTTGGAGCTAGACCAGTGAATTATTGAAAACTCTTTCGGCATTGCAACCTTTTTCCTTGACTGCCTACTGACCCCTGAGACTTTTGCTCCTGTACCTCAGCCAAAAGGGCATCGCTCACCTCCAGACCTCCCATGATCTCCCTTGACCCTCTGGTCATAACCCTTAAAAATATCCTGTGCAAAGGCCAGACCTCCAAGCAGTATTAAGCACACTATACAGCAGAAGGTGAGTGTCCACTGCATGAGTATAAGCTTCTGTCACTAATTTTAGAAATGCTAAAATGTCCATGGTAGCATCAGCACATAAAGTGCGTTGCTCATTGCTTATCTTCCACCCTTCCTTTATTTTTCCACCCTTCCACCCCTTCACTTACTCTTCTTTTATCCGAGGCAAATGCTAATGCAGCCAGACAGCTCTTTGAAATTGAAATGATGTGAAAATAGAATTGCAGTGGCAAATGAGCTGTGTTTGCTGGTCCCGTCGGGGCCAAACGGAGCCCTTTGAACACGCCTCTCCCCCAGTGAGAAGGCCTTGTTCTGGGCCGCGGTCTCTCTGGCGCTCCCCTCCCTTTTCACGTCAGCTGGAGAGCTCCCATAGGAGCAGAGATCAAGCTGGAACTGATTGGGATTGAGTTTATATCCGCGCATGTGCACATATACACAGCTGCATTCATGCAACATCCTCACAACAAACTCAAAGGTATCCGCACACATCCAAACACAATGTATGCTGAAAGTTCACATGTACGTATGATGTGATCAGATGCATCTACAGTACAGCAGATCAAGAGTGTAGAAGTCTATAGCTGTCTGAGTGTTAAGAGTTCATCCCTGACATTAGAAATAGCAGTTTTAATAAAAATAAATAAATGAAATATATATATATTGAGGCTTTCAACAGCAACTCACAGTCATCCTCAGCAGATGGAGTTTGCTCATTTGTCAAAGTCATCCAAAGCCTATCTCCAATATAAACCTGTCTCCTAGTCTCCCATGCAATTAAGGTAGGCCAGTATTCAAGAATTTACAGTAGTCTTGCAGTTTTATAGAAGCAACAACTATAAAAGAAGATGTAGACATCAGCAGACTCACAGTATCTTGCCTGACAGGCCCGTACTGCAGCAAGCTTTGCTTCTCGATTATGTCGGAGACTATTTGTCTTGAGTTTAGTCTGACTGAGGTTGACCGACATACCCTTCTGAGAAAATAAGAATCTGACTTACTGTCAGGAGCAAAGGAGGGAGTTGTGCAACATTATTGTAGAAGTGCAATAGGCGGCAAAAAGAAGAAAGTCAGGGTGGATGAATGGGTCAACAAAACATCAGACTTCAACACGGGAGACCTCGGTTTGCTTCTTCTTGCCACAGTCAGCAAAGTTTTCTTGTAACCACAAGCTTTCCTGACCTTAACCAAGTGGTTACCAGTGAATACAATCTATCATTTGTCACATATAACCCTTAAAGAACAATCAGAGTGAAATGACACCATAACTCAAACCAAAGGTTCACCAACACTAGTCCCTTAACCACAGGCGTGTAAGATATTATTCATGCAGTGATTTGCCAAGGCACTGATGAACTATATTATCCTGTCAGTGGGACATCTAGTGAGTCATTTTGGAGTACAGAGACTGCTTAGTAGATAGACACGTGCACATATGAACACCCGTCTCGACTGGTTTCTTGGAACTCGTCAGTGTCAGAAAGAAAACATTGAAAACTTTTTGACGAGGAATCCAATCAGGAGAAAGGCAAACGCACGACCATCAAAGTCAGACACTCAGGAGAGCAAGGAGTGAAGAAGCGGATAGACGGTGGAAGAATGCTTGAGAGCATCGCTCTGATTGTCAGTAATGATTAATGAATGATGCGGTGCAAGTATAAGGAGAAGAGTAAATACTATCAGTCTTCAGTTAATCACCTCAGAGAGGTGATACTCACCTGCTCACAGATGGAAACTTTTTAAATTAACAAATGATCATTAGTGGGTAATGTACTGTAATTGCGTTTGTGTGTGTGTGTGTGTGTATGTGAGCGTCGGCACCTCACCGGGCTGTATGATTGAAGGCTGATAACAGTGTATTATCTGTTTCTTCTTCCCCACACTGTGAACAAGCCACAGTTGACACCCCACTTCTCTCTCTCATCTCTGTTTTACCCTTCACTCAACCCAATTTTTTCTTCCTTTTCTTCAGCTGTCTTCACGTTCAGTGTTTTTTTATTCCATTTCATTGCTTTCGATGGTCGCATACAGACCAGCTGTGCTGTACAACCACATGAGAATCATGACCCATAATAATGATAATAATGTTTAATTAATGTTTCTTGTAACCAAGGCCACAATTTATCCATATAACCGCAACTACAGTACACCCCATGTATTTGCTGTGGTTCAAACATAATCTGTTGATTTCGCCTCTTTGGTTTGGATCATTGGACCAAACCATTGAACCAAAAGTCACCTTTTTTTATTGAAAGCAGACCAAGCCCAGGAATAATCGTCATTTGATAATGGTGGTCATCATTGCAAGCAATAGGAGTTAAAGGGTTAGGGTTAGTTTTATTGATATTGGGGGATATCGTCTAAATACCAGGACACTGTTTCTGAGATTTGGCATGCCATTTAATGCTTTGACGATGTGCTAGGATTAGGAGCCAGAACTACTTAGTTAGGTTTAGGAAAACATCATGTCACATAGGTTAAATACAGTACATCACCTAAGCTGAGACAGGACTCCCACAGCAGTCTCCTGAGCGAAAGTCTTGTGTTTGTCAATGACCTACATACATATATGACAGGACATGCATATATGTATATATGTGTATAACATAAATGCATTGTGACAACACCTGAAGCAACACATTGACACGATATTCATCCTCCAGCTGGTGACACCAGGCTGCCCATTCCCCTTATTTTATCATAAAAAGCAAGTGAAACATAAAATCTATGCAGTAACTACCCTCATAATATTACCATACAAAATGTCTCTGTCTTGTCTCCCTTCTATGTGTGTCACTATTTATACACACAAGAATAAATGAGGTCCAGTTGCAGTCATGACTAATGATAGGATCATGTGTTAACACAACCAGAACCAAAAAGGAAATCATGTATAATTTCTAATTTTGGTCCAAATGAGAAAAAAATAAATAAGAATAATTGTTGAAGAGACCTAGTTTTCTAAACGTACCCAGAGCTCAACAATAGCTGTAGCAGACTAGAAGACTCTCAGGGTGTTTGGTGAGTGACGCTGATGGAAAGTGTTGTGGAGAAATTGCTGAAGTCAAAGGTCAATGGTGAGGTCAGGAGGGAAGAAAGTGTTCAGGAGCCTCTGATGTCTTATGCTGTATTATTTATTGACGCTTGGCCAAGGAGAACTAGAGACACTCTCAAAGTACATCTGAAGTGCTTGAGTCGGTCTCGCATTCTGACGAACTTGTGATGGTGCATATACTTTAAACCCAAAGATCACACCCCAAATACTATACGCCCCAGAATTAGTAAAAGAGAATGTCTTTACTCTTGGAGGTGTTATTGTCAACACATCCTAGTCTGGAGACACAGATGTCCGCTTACGCAGATTGGAACGGCAACAACAAGCTATCTATTATGACTAGGAAGGCAGCAACAGGTCTCTTCGACCCTGGCCACCACAGTGAGATATGGTGGCACCTAGTCATAAGACAAACAGTTAATACTGTCGTGGATCACAAGGCTCACACGTGGCCTCGTGTAACCTAAAAAGAGAAAATTCCATAACAATCCCCTCTTATTGATCATAAGATCAATACTAACTACCAAATAATAATATCTACCAAATTTAGAGACCACCAGGGAGTACAGTCAGAATGAGATTGACACAAACAATATAAAACATTCATAATCACACAGAATTATTCAAAAGGCCATCCATAAAAATCATTCTTTCAAACAAAGCAGTCGGTTTAGATTAATTCATACAATCAGTGAAAAACCTTAAGAACCCCTCTTATGTACCCCATCATCCCATTCCCATGATGTGTGAGTTCCACTTTCAGGTCAACAAGGGCCTTTAAGCTAGCGAAGATCCCCTACAACACAAAGGTGTTAAAGAAGGTCATCAGGGAGGTCACAGATCATGTGCAAATATGCCACTGGGAGAGGAGAAAGATCAAATTTATTATTTCACCTAGTAGATAAAACCCTAGCAATTAGAAGGGGTTCCATAAAACAATTGATTTAACATTTCTAGAGCAAATTTCTTCTCTCTTTGAAATCAATCACAACAATCATCGTTGAAATCAAGACATTGCAAAATCTTCGACCCATGTACATTATGTACAGTAGAGGGTCACCACCATGGAGAGGTTACTAGCACATACGATGCATGGTGGCATGGAATCCATCTTCGTAGAACTTTCCATGAACAGTCGTTATCCATCAGTTGCATATCATCATAACAAAATTTTAACTTTGAACTTATAAGCATGTATTACATTACTGTGAAAACCATCATTGAAAATAGACTTTAAAAGTGATTCATAATATGGCAATTTCTAAATGATTAAAAATAACATTTCCTAGAATACTAAACAACCAGTAAAACCAGAATCATCACCTAAAGTTAACCTAAAATGAAACACAGAGGTAACAGAAGAAATAGACACCCTCCATTTACAGACCATAAGTCTCCTCTTCATCATTTTCACCAAGAGAAAGATCATCAAGGTCAAAGCCTCGAATCCTTTCCCCAAAACCTTCAAAATGATAATACCTCTTACCCACTGGATTGGCAACCTCTGGACGTATACACACCTGGGGTGCTTGAACCACTGACCTTGTTGTCTTCTTCACGATTAGTTTAATCAATGAGATCATACAAGTGCAGAGGAAAAGAATAAAGAGTCCACCGACAAATAGAGTAGTCAAAAATTTAACTAACCCTGATCCCCATGACCCCAAGGTACCAGAAAAATCCCCAAAGTTGAACCCATGTTTATCATGTAACTCCTTGAAACCTTGAGCTGTGTCATGCGCCATATCTATGACCTCAGCAGTCGCGTCGGAGATGTAGAAGCAACATTCAGTACCTATAACTTTACAAGTTCCTCCCTGTGCTGCCAACAGGAGACCAAGCGCCATACGATTCTGTAAAGCTACAGTTTTAACTTCCTGCAGCTCCCTATGTTCAGCTAACATGGCTCTACTGGAGCCATTCAGATGATTCTCCAGGACTTTAGACAGAGATTCAAGTTCCTGTTGAGTTATATACATACCATACCAAGGCAAGAGGATGCTGGCTATCTTTTGAGATGTTGAGATTTCTCTTTTATATTTATGTAGAGGCGGGTATAATGAAGCAATCTCAGTGGATTTCACTTCCCTGATCAAGGGAATTAGGTATGCCAAATAACAGACACCATGAAACAACTCATAGGGCACGCAGCAATAAGCTTTATCTCCACAGACTAGATACACTCTCTCAGGTAACGACGACTGTCTCAGAGTGACATTTACTACTGTTTTACAGCTGCTTAGTCCTAAATTATCAGGTCCGTCTCCTACTCCCTGAAAACACAAGGAAACATTTTGCCGTTCATGGGTGAACACCGGAGGCACATAAGTTGAGGAGTTCGCTCCATCTGTTGTGGCACTGAGCAGTTACGTTTCTGTATCTGAAGTGACTCCATGGACCTAACACCGGACCACGGCTGCACAGAAACTAGGGTCTCCACCATTAAAGATGCAATATATGGTTGGGGAACACACACCTGATCTCCAAGAGGTTTTTAACAGTTTGTTTGGGCCAAAACTATTTGAACTCTATATTCAAAACCTAATTTCACATACATCTGTATATGAATAATGCGAAAAAAGTGTAGTATAATTGAAACCGCTCAGCAGGTACTGTTCATTAACTGTTGTAGCAATGTATAAGGCAATTTCAGTATTATGTGGAGACTACAGGGTAGGCAGGAGTATAGCACTCATCCGCTTCATCTTCAAATCTCATGGCCAAATCATTCCAGTTGAACACTTTATAATCCGCTGTAGTGAATGGAACTGGATGAGACATTGGTGAGTGTATGGACGAAAGGCATATTTTGACATAGCCAGTTACCGACAGTTACCGAGATTACGATCGCAAGCATAATCATTTATTAGACTGAAGACCGAATTTGTTTTTTGGAGGTCACCTGTACCTCTATCACTCCTTGTTGATTTAGGTTTGGCTACCTCAAGTGTATTTATGGAAGAAATTGACCAATATATAGAAAACTATCACCCTTATCAGTTTCACCATAGTACAGATCTTACCGCTCTGCACCTCCCTTGGAACATCTCAGTAATTAACAGCCCACAGTTTATAATCAGGATAACTTTTCAATGGTTGTTTAGTGAAACACCACAGCTCCAGAGGTTCAGTCAAAGGTACAGCAGCTGTGAATGTTACCTTCATTACCTGGGTGCACTCAGCACTGTCTTAATCCGAGCTTTGTCATGCGTTGTCCACGACCATTTACCTTGAGAGAAAGTCAGGGGGGGGACAATATAACAGTCATCACATCTGTCAATTGGACAGTCAAACATAACAGGGTTAACAGTTTGGTTAGTTTGGTTAATAGGCAGTTTGGTTAGAGCACAGGAAATACAAGTCCTCATTGTCACCAACACCTGGTTCCACCTGAAAGACAAAAACATTTTTTTTTAGATTAATACAAAATTTCCGTCATTAAAAGGATAAATTGGTTCCTCCAATGGTTTTGTGAGCCGTTCAGACACCTGTAATGATAAAATTCAAAACGTCAGTTAATCTTTTACATATTCAGCCACAAACTCATCCGTCCAAAGCAGAGAAGTTTTGTGTGGTGTCAAAGGGGGACTTATCCCTGTGGACATTGGTCTCCCCATTAACACCTCATGAGGACTTAGTCCTGTTGTTGCACTTAGTGCACTTTAGATGGAGTACAGCACAATAGGCAGTGCATCAGGCCATTTTAGGCCTGTTGTCAGCACTGTTTTGGTCACCCGCTCTTTGATAGTCGTGTTCATTCTTTTAACTTGACCAGAACTTTGTGGGTGATATGGAACATGTAACTGCCACTTGAACCCTAAGATATCTGACAGACCCTGCGTTATTCTTGACAAAAGCTGGACCTCTGTCTCTATCTATTCCCTGTGGCACTCCAAACCTAGGGATCACCTCTTTTAGCAGACACTTAACAACTGTTCGAGCGTCTTCTTTCCTTGTCGCGAAAGCCTCAACCCATTTTGAGAATCGATCTGTCACCACTAACAAATATTTGTAGCCTTGACAACTTGGCATATGTACAAAGTCTATTTGCAAATTTACAAAGGGACCTGTTGGAGGTTCCAGATGGTCATGCTTCACTGTGCTATTCTTCTTTCTGGTCTGTTGACACGTCATACAACTGTCTACAAGTGTTTGTGAGACTTGTGTAATGCCTGCTGCAAACCATTGTGAACGAATAACATCATTTATTACCCCTCTTCCTACATGTGTTGGTCCATGTGCCACACGTGCCAAGACATGTAGGAGAGCTTTTGGGCAAACTGGTCGCCCATCCGGGTGGAGCCACAAGCCAGATTCCGAATCAATTGCACAACCTTTACGCAACCAAAGACTTCTCTCCCTGTCATCAGCGTGATTTTGCATTTTCACGACATCATTAGCGGAAGGTACTGGAATTGGATTGACGGGTTGTGTGGAGGTATATTGATGGACCATGGAGGAGGAGGAAAGTGCGGCTTGTTTGGCTGCAGTATCAGCCATTGCATTTCCTCGTGAAACAGGATCATTTCCTTTAGTGTGGGCTGCACATTTTACAATCGCAAGCTGTGACGGGCACAAAATAGCCTCTAATAGATCATTTACCAACGCGTGATGCTGTAATGGCTTACCAGAGGATGAGACAAAACCTCTCATTTTCCATAATTGTCCAAAGTCATGCGCAGCGCCGAATGCGTATCGCGAGTCAGTGTAGATAGTGGCAACTTTACCAGAAGCAAGTTTGCAGGCTCTACTAAGAGCATACAGCTCAGCTGCTTGGGCTGAAGTTCCATGAGGCAAAGATCCTGCTTCCGAACCATCAGTATAAAGAACCATATCAGAATTTGGTATCGGTGTTTGCAGCAGATCTGGTCTCGGAGATGTGCTCATCATCTGTATCAATCAATGGTAGCAGAGTAGCTGGATTTACTGGAGGTGAGCGCTTTAAAGTTATGTGGGGACTTGATAGAATTATTGCCTTGTAACCTGAGCGAGGTGCTGCTGTCATGTGTTGTGTTGCAGATGTGTTCAAAATGTGTAATACTGCATGTGGAACGTGCACGACACAGTCATAAGCCAGTACAATGGGAGAAGATTTGTCGATCAAAATGGCAACAGCGGCCACAGCTCTTAGACAACCTGGCATACCGAGGACTACAGGGGTCAGTCGAGAGGAGTAGTACGCAACAGGACGATAATGAGAACCATGTTTCTGTACCAGAATGCCAGTGGCGAAGCCATCTCTCTCATGCACATGTAGATGGAACGGCTGATGATAGTCAGGAAAACCCAACGCTGGAGCCATTGTGACAGCATTTTTCAGAGCTTGAAAGGCTTTGTGCATTTCCTCAGTCCACTGTACCATAGGTGGAGCTGATTGCAGTGCGGCGGCTCGAAAAACAGAATCCATAGTTGCATATTCAAAAATCCAGTGTCTGCAGTAATTAGCCATCCCCAGCAAAGAGAGCATCTGTTTCATGGTTGTGGGGGGAGGCATGTTTACTAGCAGTTTCACCCTCTCCGGTGACAAAAGGCGTTGTCCATCCTTCAGAACATGACCCAAGTATGTCACCTCTGGTCGACACAATTGCAACTTTGCCAGCGACGCTCTGTGACCACACTCGGCCAGTCTCTGTAGCAGCAAGATAGAGTCTGTGTGGCAAGCTTCTTTTGATAGAGAAGCTATTAGGAGGTCACCTTGCAGGTGGAGCCTGAATGTGAATGCAAACAGATACTGGCTATCTGGATGCAACGGTATCGAGAAAAATGCTCAGATCAACAACTGTGTAGTGCGTGGAGTTAGGTGATAAAGAAGCTAAAATCGAATTGGTGTCAGGCACAATTGGAGCTGCAGGTACCACTATATTATTAATAGCTTGCAGGTCCTGCACGAACCGCCATTCATCAGGGCGATTTGCTTTGGGGATTGGTAAAATGGGAGTGTTACATGGGCTAGTGGTTTGAACTAGCACGTCTTGATCCAACAGAGACTGAATGACACTTTCAATTCCTACTACAGCTCTGTGAGGCAAATTGTATTGTCTAATCATAGGTAGCTTAGCATTAGGCTTAAGTGTGACTTTATGTGGCGGAGCCGAATTTACAAAACCCACATGATTTTTATGTTTAGCCCACAAAATAGGTGGAACCTCAGACAATTCAGAAGGAGGTCCATACTGAGCGGGAAGAGGCGGCTGATGAGTAACAAATGTAGACATCGGTTATTGCATATGTTCATCTAAAGACAACATATACAGTTCCTCCCCTAAATATGTTACTGTTTGGTGTTGAGAAGCTGGTACAGCTTTTCTCAATGCCTGGCACTGAGCCACCATGTGTCCAAGGTGTTTCTGCTCACAGCCGGGTGTGACGGCCACAACAATAGATGGACATGAACTTTCAACATTAAACAACCTCTGCTGTTCACTAGATAGTTGGACTGGTATGGCACATCCCTGTGGACCAACAAACAAACACTGTTCACATTTTAACCCCTCTTGTTTATTTAAAAACCTGGAAACCAATTGTTTATACTGCTCAGAAGGGTTAAATGCTGCAGTACAATGACAATGCAAAAGAGGCCTCATTGTAGACATCAATGTTGCACCTGCTGGAGATGATTTGGCAATTTTCTGAATATCTGAAACAGTGAAACTGGGAAGCATATTAAAACCTATCAATTCCCAGCAATACAAAGTGTCTTCCGTACTCTGCAAAAACTGAAATGCTAGAGCAGCTTTTTCATCAGGGAGAGTCAAAAACAATCCATCCGGGGTGCACTGAATAGCAGCATGCAATTTACAAAGCAGATCCCTCCCCATGAGATTAATTGGGCTTTTATCAGATATCAGAAAAGAATGCATCACTTCAGAGCCTTCAACAGTTATTTTAGTCCTCTGAGATAACGGTTCCGCAATGGGAACCCCGAAAACGCCTACAGTGGTGATGAAGTTGGATGTAGGTGCATACATGCTCTGCAGTTTTTACAGTAGAGATAGTTGCTCCACTATCTACCAAAATTTAAACGGTATTTCTATTAACTTGAACGGGCATTATCGGGTCTTCAGCAGGATTACTAGAAAGTTGAATAGTTGCAGCTTGAATATGAAATGGTTGTTCTGATCCCGCCCCTCCATGGCCTCCCTATGCTTGATTGTAATATGTTGGCTGTGTGTAAGCAGCTTGTGTGGGTGGGGCAGGAAATGACGTAGTAGCTTGTGGAGCGGGTAGAGCCGGAAATGATGTAGCGGCTTGTTGTTGGTTCTGGTTATTGGATTTATTCCGACGACGACCGCTCTTACACTCTTTAGCCCAATGTCCCGCTGCACCGCATTTGTGACAATTTCCACGTTTCGGATTATCCCTGTTTTTGTTATTGTTTTGACCACCCTGCTGTTGTACATACTGCATCATTTGTTTTGAGCTGGGAGCATTATTACCAGCGGAGAAAACATCGTTCCTATGCATAGCCATTATTTTGTTTATAGTTGACTTCCAGTCAAGGACTGATAGTTTGTAAGCGGCTTGAACATTCGGTCTTAGATTTTGCACAAAAATTTGCACCATGAGACATTCATGTTCATCTCGCTTTATTCCAGCTTTAATATCCCATGTTTGTATGAATCAGGGAAAACAAACTCATCTTAACACAAGATCCACTCAGTTCTACAAGTGAACTGGATTAAGTGTTTTTTTTTCTGGTATTCTTCCATGAACTCAGAAGTCCATGGTTTTCAAACTGCTGTGTTGTCAATCATTATCTTTACAAGCATTTATTAAAGATGTCTGTGACACTTCAGAGGCAGGGGCAAAGTTGTTTTCCTATGTGCCGCTGTGTTTCTGGTCTGCCTAATCGTAAAAGTGTGTGAAACATATTCATCAAGTTGAAACATGTGTTAATTAAGTTTAAAGAAGATTGTGCCACACCAAAATAGTATGCGATGATTGTTACAATACTTAACTTCAAACACTTGAAACATTTTTTCTTTGCAGTAGAAATAATCCTATGACAATTTAAGTAAAAAGGTTACTTTTAAATGAAGTTGAACAGAGCTAAACTTTAACAGTATAATCCTCGAAGAGGGAGAGCAGAGATGTTGTTTTGTTTTGGCTTTACAATCTGCACTTCCTCGTCACTAAAGTCTGTGTAAGGCTCCTCCTCTCTGGGTCTGGCTCCTTCTCCTTCTAAATCTGACTCATTAGACTGTCTGCTGTCTTCCTTCTCCTGTCTGTGCATAATCTTGACTTTCCTTTCTAATTCACTACTGTAGCTGCCATTAGGATAAACTCATCATCTGCTTTAGTTTGTGATGTGCTTGGTTTGGTTGTTCATCTACAGTATCGTTGCATTGCAAGATTGCCTTGTGTTTAAAAGTTGCAGAAAGACGAAGAGCGCTTCTCCATTGTTTTTTTTTTTTTGTTCCGACAGTGTTATCCCGACCTCGGCTAAAATATTCAACAAATCACGAGGAGTGGGAATCTTGGCTTGGTGCTTTGCCCAGCCATACATCATAGCTTTTGCACAATTTTCCAAATTATCAACATGTCGCTGCTTTATCTTAGCCATCTCTAAAGCTCTAGTTTGCAACTCAGCTTCTAGAACTTGCATTGACACATTTGGCACTTAGATCAGTTACCTTTTTAAGTCACTGGATTCAAACCTGCAGCTTTTGTCATTCACTCTCACACCACCACTACATCATTTTACAGACCAGTCAACCACACTTGCATAAATTATTGGATGCATCTGGACTCACAGGATGGATTTCCACCATTAGGGTTAACATTTATCTCAGCCATTAGCAGCTTTTCTTTCTCAAATATTCCCTCATACGGTCACATGCCATCCATCCATTCACACATAAGAGAAGTGAGACATGAAATCCCATCCTTCCAGTCTACCGACAAGTCCAACAGAAAACATCGCTTACAGTTTTTTCTGATAGCTAAGACGCAATTTTTGAAACTTTTGGCTTTTTTTGCAAAACTCTACACACAAATCGCAAAACCTTTCACCCAAATAGCAAAACACAGTAGATCACTTGCAAAAGCATGTTTTTGTACTGTTGCATAAGCACTTTTTGCTAAACTGTTCACACTCTTTTAAAAATAGTTATTTTTGTATCCAACGGTGCACACAACTCATAATATCAGTAAGCACACAAAGCAGCCACTGCACACTGACAGTAACAATGAAAAACTCATTTGGCTTTTGCTTATCCTGTGTGCAGGGCATATCGGTTTTCAGTACCTTTTACAGTAACACACAGGGGTCAAAGTGAATGGATATTTATTTACACACATCCAAATACGTAAACATAAAGTGTGTTTTTCAGGTCAAGGCACAAAAAAAACAAACATAAAATGACAATCATTGAGGGAAAAAAATCAGTCTTGTCTTCCTACTGGGTCTGGCCACAAAATCTCGTCCACATCACATGCAATGTCTTCCATTGCTAGGCACCGGGGAAAATATCTCCTGGAGTGTCGTATCCAGACCTGACATGACACCTGGTCAATGTCTCCGCATGCAAAGTGAAGTAATTATAAATAATAGTTTTCACATGTGAAAGTGTGGCCTGACAGTTGGCAGAATTGTGTAAAAAATAGCCATAAATATGTATAGTTTTGATAGGAGTGTGTAGATCATCTGGTAATTGAGTGTAAAGCAGTGGAGCTGTGTTTACAGTTTTGAAAAAGGAGTCCTGTGCAGTGAATTGTATTTACACATATACAAAGTGTGTGTTACGAAATTGCAAACTAAGTGCAAAGCAATGTTTGTGCTTTCAGTTTTGCAAACTCGATGAAGGGTTTTGTGATACATATTAATAGTTTTAGAAATTGTGCTATAAGAATCCATGTAAGTGTTTAAGCCATCAGAAAAAACTGTAAACTGTGATGCCTGGTCAGATGTGTGTGTGTGTGTGTGTGTGTGTGTGTGTGTGTGTGTGTGTGTGTGTGTGTGTGTGTGTGTGTGTGTGTGTTTGCTTTTAGCACACTGCTTATCAATGACAGGTTGACCATCTAATTTCACATTGGTTGTTTTTTTACAGAAAAATATTTTGTCTTTGACTTAGCTTTTGCAGAGTCAGTTTGCATGATTTCAGGTTTGTCTACTGCTTTGGACAGATCATTACCCATTTTCGCTTGCGCAGTAGGACATTACACATACAGACAAACAGATTTCAAACCACAATACAGCAGCATTAAAGGTCAGTCTCCACACTTTTCTAACTGCAGCAGTGGTGATCTGAGGTGAAAGGAGGAAATGTACTTCTTTTTCTCTCCCAGTGTATACACATTTAAAACCAACGTTTCCCAAAGGACACAGAGCAGATCCCCGATCTTGATTCAAACGAGGGTGTATTTAAACTCCCCCGAAAATGTCTTTTCTATAGTTTAAACCTCAGGTGGGTCTCTCTGTGCCGAGTGCAGCCCGAAACTGCCCCGGAAACAAACAGCCACGTAGTGGCAATGCAGTGGGTCATAAACCCAACCTGCCCCCTTCAGATCCACACACTGTACACTGCTCTGTAATCAATTATTGTTACAGCTCCATTATTTTTTAGAGTCGTTTTTTTTTTTACACCATTGTCAGCTTTTCTTGATTTCTCACTTTAAATCAATATGCCGAATTGAACATCTAACTGGGATGTTTGTATGACACATACGTTCCAAACAACGCCAGAGGTTTAAGCCAGGACATTGTCCCCAAGACCTGAAGCTCCTGACCCCCTGGTGGGTCTTAGATGTTTTTATATTCCAGGCAGATTAGATAAGCACATAGTTTTTTTTTTTTTTTTTAGAACTTTTTATTTATTCACACAATTTTAACACATGGAGATGTACATAAAATTATATTATTCTCAGTTACAGTCATTCAAATCAACATCATTGCCTACCCATATTGATATACACACACACTACCTTTTCCCAGCACCATTTACGCTGATACATATAGTATTCCATAAAAAAAACTCCTGCTACATCCCTTATAGTCAAATAATGCAGATACTTCACTTAACAATCACTATCATTGATCGTCACTGAGATAAGAAAAGGAATTAAACAAATTTTTCAGTAATAATAATAGACATCCAAAATAACTTCACTCCAAAAATTAACAGAAATTAAAATGGAAAAAAAAAAAAAAAAAAAAGGGTGCTTAGTGTTCTGATATCATCTTTGTTATTGGTTCCCATCTTCTTTCAAATTTTCCCAGTTTCAGTTGCAATCTTGCTGTAGTTTTTTCCATAGTAAATACCTTCTTTACTCTGTCTCTCCACTGCGTTATAGTGGGGGGTTGTGGTTTCAACCAAGAGGTTGTGATCATTTTCCTTGCTATCAGAAGCAAGACTTTCAGCAAGTAGCTGTGTTTTCTGTTAGTTAAATCCTCAGGTATTATACCCAGTATGTATAGGCTTAGCTTAAAACGTGTATCTATACCCAGAACCTTCTTTATTTCTTGTTGTACAGATTTCCAGAAATTTAGGAGTTTTGGGCAATCCCAAAATATATGAGTGAAATCCCCCACGTTCCCACAACCCCTCCAACACAAATCAGATGTATTACTAAACTTTGAGGTAATAGAAGGGGTGTTAAAGTAACGCATCCTTACCTTCCAGTCAAACTCCCTCCATGTTGGACTGTTGGTTATTTTATGTCCAGATCTGAATGTTTCCTCCCAATCATCGTCTGTTATTATTATGTTAGCTTCCAATTCCCACCTCTCTTTGACATCCATATTATTACCACTTAATTCATATTGTATTGCTTTGTACAATTTTGAAATAAGCCCTTTCTTTGATTCTCCCTCTGAATATGACATAAGCAATTTTTCAACTTTGGTCGGTTCTTTGCATATTTTTTCCCACTCACTATGTTTCTGGAGATAGTGTCTTAGTTGCAAATATTTATAAAAATCAGTATTCGGTAAGTTAAATTCCCGTTTGAGTTGGTCAAATGATTTTAGAATCTGCCCCTTAAAAGTTTGTCCTATAAATATTAACCCTGTCTTCGTCCATTTCTCGAATCCTGTGTCCATTGTACATGGTACAAAATCTGGGTTTTGAGCAATTTTTGTTGCTCTGCTCACAGAGCTTGATATATTTAATTTCTTTTGTATTGTCGACCATACTTTCATTGTTCCAATAATGCATTCATTTTGAATCTTAAATTTGTTTTGCATCATTTTAGACATAAATGGTAATGATTCCAAATGCACCCCTGGACAAGCCCTTTGTTCCATCTCCACCCATATTGTATCTTTATCCTTAGTTATCCATAATATGACCGCTCTAAGTTGAGCCGCTCAATAATAGTTCTTTAGATTTGGAAGATTTAAACCTCCCTTATCTTTGGAGGCTAGGAGAGTTTTGTATTTAATTTGTGCTTTCTTGTTTTGCCATAAAAACTTTGCTATACATTTGTCCAACATAGTAAAGGTGGCGCCAGGGACCATAATTGGTAGAGATTGAAAAAGGAATAACAACCTTGGCAAGAAATTCATTCTTATTATTTCTACCCTCCCAATGAGAGTCAGGGGTAAAATCTCCCATCTATCCATATCCTTCTTAATTTCCTTTATTAATTTCCCATAATTTGCATCATACAACTGTGAAACATGTGGTGTAATAATTACACCCAGATATCTGAACCCCCTGTCCGTCCATTTAAAATCAACCTTTTCTTTCAGTTCTGCTGGGCAATTACCTGCGACCATCATAGCAGTTGATTTGCTTTCGTTGGTCAGATAGCCTGAGAGTTCTCCATATTCTTTGAGATTTTCCAAGAGAGCTGGTACCGATAGGGATGGGTTGTCCAGAAGTACAAGTAAATCGTCCGTGAATAAAGATACTTTATGTTCCACCCCTCCTTCATCCCTTATTCCCAGTATTTCATTGTTTTGCCTTATTGCTTCAGCTAGCGGCTCAATACTTACGGCGAACAACAGTGGACTCAAACAATCCCCTTGTCTCACTCCTCTCTTGAGGAAGAAAAAATCAGAGCAACAGCCATTAACCCTAATCCGTGATTTCGGGTCTTTGTAAATTGTTTTAACCCATTCTATAAAATCCTGGGGAAACCCAAATGCCGATAGTGTCTGATATAGAAAGCTCCATTTCACTCTATCAAAAGCCTTCTGGGCATCTAAACTGAGCATCATAGAGGACGTAGATTTATATTTTGTTTTTGAAATTATATTTAGTATTCTTCTAATGTTGTTTGCTCCCTGCCTACCTGGGATGAATCCAGTTTGATCTGTTTTAATTAATTTAGATATATGTCTCTGCATCCGTTTTGCCATTATGCTTGTAAGAATTTTCACATCATTGCAGAGTAAACTCACCGGTCTATATCCCTCACATAAACTCGGATCTTTTCCTTCCTTATGCAAAACCGATATAATGGCTTCTGACCAAGACTTAGGTGGGTCCCCGGATGTCAGAGCATAATTAAATACTCTATGTAGCACAGGCGTTATCTCTTCCCTCTCCAATTCTCTAATCCTGTTCTCCAATTCTGTCTGTTTTTTTAATCTGGCTCTTTTCATCCTCTATTATTTTCCCTTGTATCACTGCTTTCCCTCGCTCCCATAATATTGATGGCGATACCTCCCCATTGTCATTAATTTGGAAGTATTCTTTTAAGTCCTGCTTTATTTCTTTCACTGCATTTTCGCTGGATAGAATCGATACATTCAACCTCCAATATCTGAACAGGGGTTCATCATCCAGACCTACTGTTAGCGTGATAGGTGCATGATCACTTATAGTTATGTTTTCTATATCACATTTCAATACTTTATGCACATGCTGTTGTGAAACATAGAAATAGTCTATCCTGGAATAGCTATCGTGCGGATTTGAATAGAATGTAAAATCTCTACTTCTCGGGTTTTTGTGCCTCCATGGATCAATAAGACCAAGTTCTTTAGTAACATTATTCAAAACTCTCGCTTTTTTTGTGCTTGGACCCTGGTCCGGAGGTAATCTATCTATTCTCCCATTTTGTACAGTGTTAAAATCACCCCCCATCAGTGTCATCCCCTCTGCTTCACTGGTTATTACTTTAGCTATCAGTTTGAAAAATGTCTCTTTCTCCTCATTTGGCACATATACATTCAGCACCGAGATTGTCACATCACCTATAGATCCTACAACCATCACGTACCGTCCCATATTGTCCTTTATTTCCCTTTCAACCCTGAAAGCTGTACCTTTACAAATTAAAATAGCTACCCCTCTTCTCTTGCCGAATGAGGCATGAAATACCTGGTCCACCCATCCCCTTTTTAGTTTTCTATGCTCAGTTTCCGTCAGGTGCGTCTCTTGTAGTAAGGCTATTGAGCATTGTAGTTTTTTTAGTTGGCTCATTATCTTCGTCCTTTTAATAGGATGGTTAAGACCATGCACGTTATATGATACTAACTTCAGCTTACTCATATGATTTCCAGATGAGATTCATAAGCACCACACCTCAGAAAGATTAAATAAAAAACTGTACAAGACCTCGCACAGTAAAAAGGACAAAACGTGCACATCTCCATTAGAACCAGAACAAATACATAATAACAACAAGAACATAAACCAAAACGTGTGTCTTCCAAAAGTCCCATATTCAGAGAGTTGTGGCGTTTCCTCTCTGGGGAGATAGCACTATGTGCGTCTACAACTCCTTAAAAGTTGTCAAGAGTTATTAAGAACTCTAAATCCAGTTTCGCTCCTTCTTAAACCAATATTTCTGTTAGTTTAATAAGTAGTGCATATCCTAGCTTCTGTCATATTCACCAATCACCCATACGGCATCTGATACGGTTATCATTTCTCATCTATACTTAACTGTTGATTTCTAAGCGATCATTTTTTACCACTTTCAAACCTTAGTTACCATATCCTGTAGGTGTTAAATTCACTCCAGGAGGGCATGTAGGTCTGCTTCTGTGATGCGTCGGCTCCGCCTCTCTCCCGGTTCTGCTGCTGCGGTCCAGCCGCACGTCATTTCTCTCTGCAGCCTCTCCATCCTGTCCTCCTTCACGTTAATCCCCATGTCCTTTAACATAGGTGCTGCTTCCATTAGTGTAGAAAATGTCTTTGTCCCTGAGTCCAAAAACACTTTAAGCTGTGCCGGGTATGGAGACTGCGCCCTCACATTTTTCTCCTTCAACTTTTTGATGACTTCCCTCACTTCTTTCCTCTTCTTTTGAATCTCCGTCGTGTAGTCTTGATTAAATTAGATGGTCCGTTCCTCATATGTAATTTTCTGTGCCCAAGCTTGCCTCATCACGTAGTCCTTTACTCTGTAGTCCAGAAAGCGTACGATGATTGCCCGCGGAGGTGCCGTGTAGTCTTTAGGTTTAGCCACCAGCGAGCGGTGCGCCCTCTCGATGCGAATATCCATACCGCCCCGTGACGAAGCCTATGGTGTCATTTTTCTCTGCTCCTTCTGGGATACCGTGTATCCGTATGTTGTTCCGTCTCATTCTTGACTCCAAGTCATCGCATTTCCCAGATAGTTTGGCCGTTTGCTGGAGTAGGAAGGCGGCGGAGCGCTCCAGCCACGTCGTCCTATCCTCTGTATTTCCAATTCTTTCCTCCATGTGCCCTGCTCTCTGCTCAAGGAATGTTGTTCTTTCCATAATTTCTTTCATATTTTTTTCGAGCCTTGCCATAGCCTTCTTGTTGTCGTCTGCCGCTTCAGCGTGTTCCTGTCTTAATTTGCGCAGCTCTGCTAATATGACCGAGTCACGGTCACTGCTGCCCGGCTCTTGCCGCTCGTTATATGGGCAAGCCGCCTCCGCCGTGTCGGTGACTTTTTCCTTTACATTGTTCTCCTCTCCGGGTTTCCCTTTCTTCACCATACTTTCTGTCCGTTTTGTTTGTCGCATTAGCTTCTAGATATATTTGCTTCCTGCCGTTTTCCCTTTAGGTATTCGCTAGTTTTAATTGTTTTTTTCTAGAGCTTCTTTTTCGCTGCCGTCTACAACATGGCGTCACCGGAAGTCGCACATAGTTTTTTTTATGATTTCGTCAAACGCAGACATGGTAAGGCATAGTAATAAAACTTTGCACTTACCATGTCTTTGTTCTGTTGAAATCCTGTTCGTGACGCCAATTGTTGTGGAGAAATTGCTGAAGTCAAAGGTCAATGGTGAGGTCAGGAAGGAAGAAAGTGTTCAGGAGCCTCTGATGTCTTATGCTGTATTATTTATTGACGCTTGATCAAGGAGAATTAGAGACACTCTCAAAGTACATCTGAAGTGCTTGAGTTGGTCTCACATTCTGACGAACTCATGCTGGTGGTCACACTTTAAACCCTCATAGATGACGCCACAAATACTTTACGCCAAAAATAGTCAAAGGGAATGCATTTGCTCATGTTCGTGTTCACCTTCAACATATTCTAGCCTGGAGACACTGTTGTCTTGCTCATGCTAATGGAACGTCAACAATTAGCTATCTGTAATGTCTGGGAATGCAGCACCAGGTCTTTTCGACCCTGGACACCACAGTGTTGAGATATGGTGGCACCCAGTTAAAGACAAACAATTAATACTGCAGAGGACCACAAGGCTTCACACGTGACCATGTGTAACCCAAAAAGAGAAAATTCCATAACAGTCATCAGATTCCGGTTCTAAATTCTAAATTCCAGATTCTAAATTCTACATTCTAAAAGATCAAAGCAAAAGAACAAGTTTTGCCTCTGGGGTGACAATGATGTGTGGTGTATCTGAGAAAGGGCCACAGCAAAGATCAGACCCAAAGAACCATCATGTCATCAAATTCCGGTTCTAAATTCCACATTCTAAATTCTAAATTTCACATTCTAAATTCTACATTCTAGATTCCACATTCTAAATTCCACATTCTAAATTCCACATTCTACATTCTACATTCTAAAAGATTGAAGCAAAAGAACAAGTTTTGGCTCTGGGGTGACCATGATGTGTGGTGTACCCGGTGTTATGTGACCAGAGTAGGACCCCAAAGCAGAGACAGATCACGTGAAGGTGTTTAACAAAAAGTCACTTTAATGTAGTAAAGTCCACAAAAATTGAAAATCAAAACAGGTAGAAAGGCACTGCAAAGAGCCAATGTCCTCAAAAAACCAAACATAAAGCGACCTTCTCAGGTGGAGAACTTAGGCAAAGGTGATCTTCTCTCCGGGGAACAAAGGAACCAGACATGCGGTTGGAGCACATGGGAGGTAATACTCTGGCGCTGCAGTCAGGGAAAGCCAGGCCTAAAAGGAGGAGGGAAGAGGCTGATAGGCTGAGGGGTGAGTCTGTCGGCAGGAAAAGGGAGGGGCCAATCACACCTCTGCACCTGCGAGAGAACAGGGAGGAGGAGGGGAGAAACAAGGAGCACCAAAAGGGAAAAACAACAGCACAAAACAGACAGAACCAGACCCTGACACCCGGGGCAGTGCCACAGCCAATACCAGAGCAAAAGAACCATGATGTCATCAGATTCTGGTTCTAAATTCTCAATTCAACATTCTAAATTCCGCATTCTAAACTCCACATTCTAAATTCCACATTCTAAATTCTAAATTCCACATTCTAAATTCTACATTCTAAAAGATCAAAGCAAAAGAACAAGTTTTGCCTCTGGGGTGACCATGATGTGTGGTGTATCTGAGAAAGGGCGACAGCCAAGACCAGAGCAAAAGAACCATGATGTCATCAGATTCCGGTTCTAGATTCTAAATTCCACATTCTAAATTCCACATTCTAAATTCTACATTCTAAATTCCACATTCTACATTCTACATTCTAAAAGATTGAAGCAAAAAAAAAGTTTTGGCTCTGTGGTGACCATGATGTCTGGTGTACCCAAGGCCGGGCCACAGCCAAGACCACAGCAAAAGCACCATGATGTCATCACCTTCTGAATTCTACATTCTAAATTCCACATTCTAATTTCTCAATTCAAAATTCTACATTCTAAAAGATCAAAGCAAAAGAACAAGTTTTGCCTCTGGGGTGACCATGATGTGTGGTGTATCTGAAAAAGGGCCCCAGCCAAGACACGAGCAAAAGAACGATAATGTCATCTGATTCCAGTTCTAGATTATAAATTACACATTCTAAATTCCACATTCTGAATTCTACATTCTAAATTCCACAGTCTACATACTCAATTCAAAATTCTACATTCTAAAAGATCGAAGCAAAAAAAAAAAAGTTTTGGCTCTGGGGTGACCATGATGTGTGGTGTATCTGAGAAAGGGCCACAGCCAAGACCAGAGCAAAAGCACCATGATGTCATTACATTCCGTTTCTAGATTATAAATTACACATTCTAAATTCTACATTCTAGATTCCACATTCTACATTCTAAAGAATCGAAGCAAAAGAACAAGTTTTGGCTCTGTGGTGACCATGATGTCTGGTGTACCCAAGGCCGGGCCACAGCCAAGACCAGAGCAAAAGCACCATGATGTCATCAGGTTCTGGTTCAAAAATTCCTCAATTCCACATTTTACATTTTCAATTCAAAATTCTACATTCTAAAAGATCGAAGCAAAAAAACTAGTTTTGGCTCTGGGGTGACTATGATGTGTGGTGTATCTGAAAAAGGGCCACAGCCAAGACCAAAGTAAAAGAACCATGATGTCATCAGATTCCGGTTCTAGATTCTAAATTTCACATTCTACATTCTCAATTCAAAATTCTACATTCTAAATATCAAATTCTAAAATCCACATTCTGAATTCTACATTCTAAATTCCACATTCTACATTCTAAAAGATCAAAGCAAAAGAACAAGTTTTGGCTCTGGGGTGACCATGATGTGTCGTGTATCCGAGGCCGGGCCACAGCCAAGACCACAGCAAAAGAACCATGATGTCATCAGATTCCCGTTCTAAATTCTAAATTCCACATTCTAAATTCTACATTCCAAAAGATCAAAGAAAAAAAACAAGTTTCGGCTCTGGGGTGACCATGATGTGTGGTGTACCCGGGGCAGTGCCACAGCCAATACCAGAGCAAAAGAACAATGATCTCATCAGATTCTGGTTCTAAATTCTGAATTCCACATTCTAAATTCTACATTCTACATTCTAAAAGATCAAAGCAAAAGAACAAGTTTTGGCTCTGTGGTGACCATGATGTGTGGTGTACCAGAGGCAGGGCCACAGCAAAGATCAGACCCAAAGAACCATGATGTCATCAGATTCGGGTTCTAAATACTAAATACAACATTCTAAATTCCACATTCTAAATTCTAAATTCCACATTCTAAATTGTACATTCTACATTCTAAAAAATCAAAGCAAAAGAACAAGTGTTGCCTCTGGGGTGACCATGATGTGTGGTGTATCTGAGAAAGGGCCACAGCCAAGACCAGAGCAAAAGCACCATAATGTCATCAGATTCCGGTTCTAGAATTCAGAATGTGGAATTTAGAATGTGAAATTTGGAATCTAGAAACGGACTCTGATGATATCATGGTTCTTTTGCTCTGGTCTTGGCTGTGGCCCTTTCTCAGATACACCACCCATCATGGTCACCCCAGAGCCAAAACTTTTTTTGCTTCGATCTTTTAGAATGTAGAATTTTGAATTGAGAATGTAGAATGTGGAATGTGGAATGTTTAATTTAGAATGTAGAATTCCGAATGTGGAATTTAGAATTTAGAACCGGAATGTGATGACATCATGGTGCTTTTGCTCTGGTCTTGGTTGTGGCCCTTTCTCAGATACACCACACATCATGGTCACCCCAGAGCCAAAACTTGTTTTTTTTGCTTCGGTCTTTTAGAATGTAGAATTTTGAATTGAGTATGTAGAATGTGGAATGTGGAATTTAGAATTTAGAATTCAGAATGTGGAATTTAGAATGTGTAATTTATAATCTAGAATGGAATCTGATGACATCATGGTTCTTTTGCTCTGGTATTGGCTGTGGCACGGCCCCGGGTACACCACACATCATGGTCACCCCAGAGCCAAAATTTCTTTTTTCGCTTCAATCTTTTACAATGTAAAATTTTGAATTGAGAATGTAGAATGTGGAATTTAGAATGTAGAATTCAGAATGTAGAATTTAGAATGTGGAATTTAGAATTTAGAACCAGAATCTGATGACATTATGGTTCTTTTGCTCTGGTCTTGGCTGTGGCCCTTTTCTCAGATACACCACACATTATGGTCACCCCAGAGCCAAAACCTTTTTTTTTTTTGCTTCGATCTTTTAGAATGTAGAATTTTGAATTGAGAATGTAGAATGTGGAATTCAGAACCGGAATCTGATGACATCATGGTTCTTTTGCTGTGGTCTTGGCTGTGGCCCCGCCTCGGATACACCACACATCATCATCCCCGCAGAGCCAAAACTTGTTCTTTTGCTTCGATCCTTTAGAATGTAGAATGTGGACTTTAGAATGTAGAATTCAGAATGTGGAATTTAGAATGTGGAATTTAGAATCTAGAAACGGACTCTGATGATATCATGGTTCTTTTGCTCTGGTCTTGGCTGTGGCCCTTTCTCAGATACACCACACATCATGGTCACCCCAGAGCCAAAACTTTTTTTGCTTCGATCTTTTAGAATGAAGAATTTTGAATTGGGAATGTAGAATGTGGAATGTTTAATTTAGAATGTAGAATTCAGAATGTGGAATTTAGAATGTAAAATTTAGAATGTGGAATTTAGAATTTAGAACAGGAATGTGATGACATTATGGTGCTTTTGCTCTGGTCTTGGTTGTGGCCCTTTCTTAGATACACCACACATCATAGTCACCCCAGAGCCGAAACTTGTTTTTTTGCTTCGGTCTTTTAGAATGTAGAATTTTGAAGTGAGTATGTAGAATGTGGAATGTGGAATTTAGAATTTAGAATTCAGAATGTGGAATTTTGAATGTGTAATTTATAATCTAGAACGGAATCTGATGACATCATGGTTCTTTTGCTCTGGTATTGGCTGTGGCACTGCCCCTGGTACACCACACATCATGGTCACCCCAAAGGCAAAACTTGTTGTAAAGGACCACACTAGCCCTTTGTATGTGTTTTGTTTTGTTTGAGTAAAACTATTTAAATTTGTCTTGTTCATATTATGTCTTAAGAAAAATCTAATTTTAAATTATTAAATAATGCTTCTATTGTATGTGTGCTTAAAATAATTGATATGTTGTGAGCGATATTGTGTGTATGAATCTTGTATGGACTTGGATGGGTATGGGTGTTGAATGAATTTTGTCCTTTAGTGACACCGTAGCTCCAGAAGAGGGAGACAGGTAAAGGTAAACCCACAGGTGTTGGTAATTAGGAAGCTGCTTTGATTGAGCCTGAGCCACAAAAAGTTTGTTCTCCAGGCTCCAGCTTAAACTTTTACTTAATTTGCACAAAAAGGGACTGTGACGCCTGTTTAAACAGAAGAAAACATCATGAACATTTAAGCATCCTTGGTGAGCGCAGTGAGGTATGTTTGTTTGGTTATTTTGTCTATTTGAAATATTGTATCTTTGTAACGCGAGTTTGTATTAATATGTATGCAATACTTTGATTGAATGAACGCTTGTTTTAATATTGATGCAAAATTATGTTTGTACTGTGAAGACTGTATGTTGACTTGTTTTTATGTTTGTATACCCTGACACACAGTTTTCACGGTGCTATGGTGAACCTGATTCTGCTGAAACTAAAATAAAGAACACCTTAAGCATCAGTCGAGACTCTTTGGGGATCCAAGGGCTGCTACACCATTCCTTTCTGTACTGAAACTCTGACTCTGGGTTTCTTTGATCCAGTATCTCTGCTTCATGCAGATCTTCTGCTGTCAGTTCACCACATGCTGGTCATGAACGTCTTCATCCAGTGCAGCACTATCACTGAGTCTGTCCACAGCCTGTTCCCTAATCTGGCTCCCATCAACTCCAGACGTGGCAGAGTCGTCCTCTTGAGTGGGGCCACTCTGGACCTGGATGTAACCAGGCCTGTATGACAGTGATCAGCTGGGACAGGTGATCAGCTGGGACAGGTTGATCTGGGTCCAGCTCTTCACACGCAGTTTCTCCGGGCAGAGTCCTCCTCTCAAACGGATGCTGAAGGAGTGATTTCACCGGAGTGAGCTTGGTCTTGGAGGAGTACCGTCACGTACGCCATTGTCATGTAGAATAGCGCTTGTACGTAGCGGCCCTGACTTCAGCCGTAGCTGGCTTCAATAGATTTGAGGACGCTGATTGGCTGAGTCTTATGTCAAACGTTCCCACCTTGAATTAGTGATTGGTTTACCTGCTTCATAGACCCGCCTCCTCGGGGCCAGTTCTCCAGAGCTGCTGAGACATGCGCACAAGGGACAGCATGTTGCTGCGCAGTGGATTTTAGATCATATTTGACACATATTCATAGTGTACAACATTATTTAAACACACACGCTGAAAACATAAATGATTTCATATTGTTCTTATTGTTCATTGTATTTTTGTGCCGCCCCTGGTGTCACTGTGAAACAGACAGCTCCTCACCTGTCAGTCATGGTCTCCAGGATGAACCAGGTGTTCTGCTTGTTCTTGTTCTTCAGGTGCTTTAGAAGACTGTGTGCTTTATATTTTATATTCACACATTATAATTATATTATATCTTTGTTCTTCTCACGTGACTCATGGAACAGCTGTGAAACTTTATAAACACTGCAGACAATGGCTGTGTCCGAAATCACTCACTTATTCCCTACTCCCTACTCCCTACATAGGGAACTAAATGTAGTGGACTATATAGTGATCTTAACAGAAGAAATGTTCGGACACTTCTCATGTCGCCGGTAATTACGTCATTGCTGTCGCACAATTACAACGTACAACTTTAATGTCGTCTTGTCCATTTACTACTGCATTTTTATTAAATTAGATTACTGTCTTGTGCGTTTTATTTTCGTTTTTTATTTTCTATTTAAGCATATTTTTATATTTTATTCTCTTGGCTCTTTAACAGAACGTTACAGTATAATCTACTGGAATGTTTAATTATATGCTTTTCGTTTTACACTTTTTTTAATGAATGTAGAAAGCCCTTTAAATTGCCTTGTTTTGAAATATGTAATAAAATAAACAATAGAATAAACTAGCCTCGTGACTGTTGTACTGCTCCACAACTCATGACTTTGTTTCGCGCCTCTCATCCTCTCATCCATCCGCCGAAAAAAACACTTATTCACGCACCGTTGTTCTAGAAAACTCCCGTAGCGCTATAGAAATGCCGTCTACTATCAGTCTGGGTGTGTTGGTTTTATCAATAATTCAATTATTGAGGATCAGGAGGAGAACTAGAATAGCGAGAGAGAGAGAAAGGAGGAGATGCGCTGCTCTTCTAAGACTAGCAAGACGTCGTCAAATTGTGAGTGATAGCTTACTTTTAAGCGCCTTTTTAAAAATCATTTTCTTTAATTAATTCAATAAACTATCCTCCGTCAAACTACACCCCCCGCTGGACCTGAGAATAGAGCCAATTGTTTTTCATAGCCTACCACAGTGCTTGTCAAACAGCTTTTAGTCACACACTGTACTAGTCATCATTAATAAATGGCGAATTAAGCTTTACTTATTAAACGATCTATGTACATTTTCTAGATAAAGCTGCAACCATCTCTTATAAGTTTAAATATTGAATTACCATTTATCAATGATAGTTGCATCTTTCTACAACCAAATAATGTTTATAAATGATTTACAAAACAATTATCATTGATAAACAATAAAGGCTTTTGTCATCACTTTTATCAATATAATTTTTAATGATGGTAATTATAAACAACCCAACAGAGTGTGATTGTATTGTCATAACTTTATTACACATCATTTCATGACACAATGTTATCAGTTTTAATTATTGTTTACAGCGTGGTCACCCATCTCAGTACTGTCACCTGAACCTTCACGTCCCCATCTTGGTCATCTATTTTGATGGTGAGAGTGACCTGCGCCCAGACTTCCGCCTTTCAAGACTGACTGTTGCCCACCTTATCCAGCTCCTTCGCTCTCCACTAGACCACGGCTGGGGTCATGACCTGGAGGTTTTGGTCTTCCTCTTCTGGATGGCAAGCGCAACATCATACCGTGTCGTGTCCAGAGCGTTTGCCATCCCACGATCAACGGTCCATGACATCATCCACAGGGTCACCGAAAAAGTCCTCAGGCTGAAGAACAGGCTGATCTTTTTCCCCTCAGCTGATCAGCTCCAAACAACCGGGGCAGGGTTCGAACGTTTGGCTGGATCTGCAGCGTTTGCCAGGGTTGTGGGCAGCATTGATGGCTGCCACATCCGCATTAAGCCACCAAGTGCTGATGCCCAATGCTATTTTAACAGAAAGTTGTTTCATTCTATCCAACTACAAGCAGTGTGTGACCACCAGTGCCAGTTTCTGGACATATTTGTTGGGTACCCTGGCTCTGTCCATGACGCCAGAGTTTTAAAGAACAGCCCCCTTTATGTCCAGAAATTATATCCACCTGAAGGCTTCCAGATTCTTGGAGATGGTGGGTATCCCTGCACCTCAGAACCACTCGCCCTCATCACCCCTTACAGGGAGCCTGTCCGAAACCCTGTTGAGGCCAGATTCAACAGGCACCACGCCAAGGCCCGTTCCGTGGTTGAGAGGGCATTTGGGATCATGAAGGCCAGGTGGCGCTCAATTTTTTTCAAGGCCTTAGAGGTGAAGCCACAATTTGCTGTCAAAGTGATAGCTTGCTGTGCAATTCTCCACAATCTCTGCCTAAAGGATGGAGATATTCTGGAGCCTGTGGAGGAGGCACTGGGGCCGGATGACGGCGGAGATCAGGTACAGCCAGATTTGGCATGTGGAGAACGGCTGCGTGGTCGCATTGCTGCTGCTGTTTCAGCGCCAGTTAACAACCCTCCAGCTCTGCAGGACCACGATTATTAAGAGAAAAAAGAAAGAAATCAAATCACAATCAATGTTTAGATGTTTATTCTCTTTTCTCTAACCTAATTTCACCTGTCACTCTCCTCTGCCCTCTTATCTTCTCTTGGTTCAAGTTGTAATTCATGTAAATAGTTTCAGTACCCTTTGATCTGTTTTATATGTTCTCTCTTTTATATGTTTTCTGTAATTTTGTTTGTTCAAATGTTCATATGTTATAATTTAGTAGTTAAGTTGATAAAGAACTGTATTGCAATTGAAAACAAAGTGAGACATGTATTTCTTTTTGTTATTTATTAATCTAATTTACATTTTCTCAACAATTTTTTCAAGGAGGCTCAAAAGCCTCTCCTCCCTGTCCTCCTCCCTTTTCTCCCTCTCCTCTGCCCTCTTCTCCTGCCTCTCCAACAGCTCTAAAACGGGGTCACGCCGCTGTCGCTTTGCTGGAGCTGGCTCTTCGGACTCTGAGTCCTGCTCAGCACCCTGACACTCTGGTGGCACTGAATCAGGGAAGGCTGATGCTGAGACTGGTGGGGTCTCCCCCCAGGCTGAGGCAATGAGACAAGGAGGCCGAATAGAAGGCCTCCCACCTATTGCCTCATCCATGAGGGAGAACCACTTCCAATCCCTGGCAGTGGACTCCCCTGACTCAGTGCCACTCCCTGTCGGTGGCTTTCTCAGCTCCTGCACACATTGCAATATACACACATTTGATGTGATATTACTGTAGTGTTCGTTTATAATGCGAAACACGGCAAAGAAAATATACAAAGGTTAAAGTCACTGTACTTTCATCTATGCTTTCACAAAATACAGCTTTAGTAAATTATGATGCATCCTAACCTTGTAGGTTTTTTTTAGGTTCTCCCACTTTTTGGCCGCCCGGGCAGGGGTCACCACGCCCGTCAGCCCCATTTCTTTCAGAATAGCTCTAAAAAAAAAAAAAAAACACGTACAGGATGAAAAACAACGACAATTAACAATCATTAATGCTGTCAGTGTCAAATGCTTATGATATTTAGTCAAAAGTCCGTGTCATTTTACAGTTGTTGTCAGTTTTCATCTTAATAAGATAACGTCACTGCTTCAGAAGAATGAATTAACTTTTACTCACTCCCAACCGGCTGCGGAGGCGAAGCGTTTGCCTGAAAAAAGGCGATCATTTTCCTTTCTCAGGCGGATTAGGCCTGCCACATCGTCGTCGGTCCCTGCGAGATTACAATAAATTAACAAGATTCTCCCGTGCTTATTTGACACTTGAATGTAATTTCGCTGACATTACTTATGAATTATAATAGGCTGTAGTTTGACATGACGAACAGCGTTAACAGTTACCTGTAGTACTGACCTCGGTCGCTAGCCATGATTGGTGCCGTAATGGCTTAATGCGTACCCCCCAGTAAGTTTTTAAATAGTTTTGCATATATACAAACTATTAACAACCTGTTTTAAACCTCGGAATCAAACGTTAAATGGAAAAATACTTACATTTGTACACAGTCTCCCGTCCGTCCGCCATATTCATTTTCCGCGCACAGAGAATTTCCGGCAATGCATGATGGGATATCTTGCTTCGGCTAGGGACCATCGGATGTTCACTACATTTCGCGGTGAATTGTGGGATACATTGAGTGCACTATATAGTGGACACTAAACATTCGGACACCACTACAAAATGGCGTGGTCACTATATAGTGCACTATATAGTGGTTAGGGAGTGATTTCGGACACAGCCAGTGTCATCTCTCCTCTGATGGCTGTGATCCGCCCACTGACAGGTACCATGACAACCAGCTCACCTGTCAGAGGGCTGTACAGGACAGGTGAGCATGGTGTCCGCTGCATGGCTGCTGTAGTACCGGTTGGGTCCATGTGGGGGCGCTGTGGTCCAACAAACTGAAGTCTGAGTTCTTTGATTTGATAAAAACAATGTTTCATTATTTATTCAACTGCTGACTGACTGTTTTATTTTGAAAATAACCTTTTTGTCTCTAAAATAAAATAAATGAAATAAAAAGAAATTTATTTTGAAAGGACAAAATATTTAGAATGAACTGAAACAAGAACAAAAGCAGAATTCAATCAGAGACTGGTTTTAATTAGGTCCAATTAACATTACAATGAG
Source organism: Collichthys lucidus (assembly GCA_004119915.2). Lineage (NCBI taxonomy): Eukaryota > Metazoa > Chordata > Actinopteri > Sciaenidae > Collichthys > Collichthys lucidus. Next base: position 4,734,461 of record CM014085.1, on the reverse strand, counting down.
AGACAAAAAAAAACACTCCAGTGCTGAGAGGATTTGATCACATGACACTGTTTGAAAAACAGAAATCAAACTATCAGTAGCAAGAATCAGAGCATTCAAACTTCAGGGTTTGTCATCATAGATTGGTCACACGGGTCAGACCCAAGTGACTGGTGCTGATGAATGCTGGTTTCATTTCATGTGGACACTGTGACTGCAGTGTTATCTTTGGACCAGTCTGATGTTAACAGGTTAGACAGTCTTCACTAAGAAAAGAAAGAAAAGGTACAAAACAGAGCAACACTTGTTTTATCCTCCTTTTCTTGAACAGCTGATCGCGGAAAGAAAGAATCCTAAAAAAAAATCTCCAAGAGATACAAAGCTCTTTAAAAAGGAAGTGATGATGCAGTCAGGACAGTGCTGCGCTGCTTGTTCCTGAATATTCAGACTACGGTTTCTCCTCAGTGACGTTAGTGAGTTCTTAAAGCAAAGAGCTGCACGCACGCACGCACGCACGCACACACACACACACACACACACACACACACACACACACACACACACACTCTGTGCTTATGACACATTTTATTTCAGCTTTTCTGTCTTTGTTTTGGACATTTTGTCTTTACGGACACGTAGGAGACGCAGACAGGAAACATGGGGGTAGAGAGAGGGGTATGACATGCAGCAAAGGGCCCCACCAGAATCTAACCAGGGACACATGGTGTGGGACAGAAAGAACATCAGCTGTGTGATCCTGGACACACTCAACTGATCTGTTCAGCAGAGACAATGTTTGTCTCACAGGAGGAGACTCTCCGTCCTACAGACCACACAGAGACACTGAAGAACCAGAACCAAACCCAAACCCAAACCCAGGATAAAGAGGTTCAGTGAATGTGGTGTTGAAGGTGTGGAGGTGGATCAGTGTGTCAGAGGAGACTCTGTAGAAGGACAGAGAGCCAGCAGGACAGTCCACATACACTGCTACTCTGTGAGAGACCGAGGAGGAGGAGGAGGAGGAAGAGGAGGAGATGGATGTTTCTCTGTTATTGTGTCTGACAGAGTAACGACCATCATCAGAGCATCTCAGTCTCCAGGAATGATCATTAAATCCAAACATACAGTCACTGCCTCCTTTCCTTCTGATTCTTCTGTAACTCACTGATATATAAACTCTTCCTCTCCACTCGACCTCCCAGTAACAGCGACCAGTCAGACCAGTTCTACACAGCAGCTGAGTCCAGTGGTCAAATCTGTCTGGATGATTAGGATAAGGATATGACTGAACCTCCTTCACATGTGTCATCTTCCTGTTGTTGTCAGACAGTTTGATCTCTCTGTTCACTGTGTTTGTGTCGACTGTGAGTTCACAGGAATCTGATGGAGAGAACAAGACAGTTATTAATCTATCATCTGTTCATTTATTGATGATGACATCAGAGATTTGAAGGAGTGATGTCACAGTTTGAAGATGGTTTGTTTTCATGAATCAAATTAAAAACACACTTACACTTCCTCAGACCTGGACTCAACCATCGGACTCCAGCAGGCTCCACCCTGAAAGGAGGAGGGGGGTCAGACCAGCACATCCTCTTTCAGCATCAAACATGGACATTACATCACTCTCAGACACAGTTTGGTTTCTCTGTTCACATGGAGGGTTGGGATTTGATTCATCTGATTCAGTCCAAATCCACCATCTGATTCCTTTTGAATCCTTTATTGAATCTAATCAGGTTTCACTTTCAACATTTGCAGGGAACTCAGTTTAGAAAGAACCAAAGTCAAAGGCTCCGGTCCAATAGTCTTTTTGTTCAGGAAGGTTCCTCACTGAGTGAAATGAGCCAGAAGGATTTAAGTGTCAGCATGATAAGAGCTGTTTGAATTCTCTGAAGAAGGAAAAGAGCTTCACTGCTTCCTTTCTTGTCTCCTTTAGCAGAGGAGACACTGGACCATCCTTTACCAAAGGAAAGGAGAGAATGCCATCCCACAATTCCTTGTGGCAGCAACAAGAAAGTAACGCAGCGTTCAGACAGGAGGAGGCGCTGCAGGGAAAAGGTGGCTTCTGGGAGTTTGTCTGTTTGTGTTGAACGTAACCTCTGTGGACCAATCAGGAGAGAGCTTTTTATTTCTCTGATTAACAACTTTATCGAGGCCGACGCTCGCTCACTCTCATTCACTGTCTGTGTCTGTCAACCAAAGCTGTCTGTCTGTCTGTCTGTCTGTCTGTCTGTCTGTCTGTCTGTCTGTCAACCAAAGCTGTCTGTCTGTCTGTCTGTCTGTCTGTCTGTCTGTCTGTCTGTCTGTCTGTCTGTCTGTCTGTCTGTCTGTCTGTCCTTGGAGCCAGAGATTGAGCCACACTCCACACAGTGAGCTAACATGGCTGACTGAGTGACAAATGCCATTCATCCTGTTGATGAGCGCGCTAATGAAGGTCAGGCTCCTTCTACTGAGCATATGGATGGATCCCAAGGTGGAATAGACTGAAGCAGCTCAACATGGAGGAGTCCACCCCACAGCAGCGAGGCCATCTACACCTCCTCACCAAACAGAGCCTGGCCTTTCACCTGAACCATTGTTGTCTACCTCTCACAGAGGATCAAACCAGGGCCATCAGTATCTTTGAAGCGTTAGCTGAACCCCTCACACAGCCAGTTAGCATCAGCCATGACCCAGGGGCTGGCCCAAAAGACAGAGGCAGCCTCCTGACTACTATGGGATTCATATGCTGAAGACACATACATGATCCCATGGCTCACGTAGTTCTCCCATCAAGAGGACTCACTGCACTACAAGCTCTCAGATTAGTCGGCATTCCAGCAGCAGCCATGCTTCTAATCGGAGTCATCTCCAAGCCAGTATTCTTGAGGAAAAGGAAAGGAGGGATGAGCTGGAGGAGACAAAAACAGGAGGAGAAGGGGCTTCATGAACGATGGAGATGAACTGACCAAGAGGCCAGAGCTGCTCAGCACAGGCAAGCAGACGGACACAAGGAGAGAGAGAGAATGACCAAAGAGGCTGACATGAACAGATGTATCTGCATTAAAGAAAGAGAGCTGGAGTCAGCCCAGCTTGTTTCTGCTTTTATTCCACAGAATCTCTCCTCAGATAATCACCCTGATGGAGCCTCTGCTCCTCCTCCCTGATCTCTTCAAGAAAAAGGAGCCAACTCCTTTTACCACCTGCCTCCCTCCACCAGATTTACTCCTGCCCCCCAAACTTGATATATGTCCATTCTCATTCAGCTTTCTTAACTCAGCTTCCCCAGAGGACGACCTCGGGCCTCCCAAACCCTTCCCCTGCCTCACCAAGACAGCAAAGCTTAGCCCCTGTTCAGGCTACCTCTGTAGCTACCGCTCAAGCTGAAGCGTTGTCCATTCCCCATGTGTCTGCCCAGGCCGTACCCTCTTCCCCTGTCCAAGCCTCATTATACTGCATCCATGTCTGCCTTTAAACAGCAACATGTGTTTCCGGGTGGTTTGTGGCTCCAGTTAGAGCCTTGATATCCAGAACAACAGTCTCATACAGACCAGCTGAGTTCTCTGAACTACAAAGAGATGAACATGGACCATGATCAGCCTCTGTTTGAACACACAGAGTGACATCACACTTTTTGGGACATGTTCTTTAAGTCAGTGTTCAGAAATGACGTTGCCTCATCTGGCGTAGTGGAAACCTGGAGCGGCCCTTGTGTTTGATGTGTTTGATGTGGAGCTTCACTGGAAAGAGGAGACTATGCTCCACCTTCAGCTCCTGCAATCTGCTCAACACCTCGCTGAACTTGCTGCACCACATCTGGGGCCTCATGCAGGGGCGCAATTAGTGGGTGTGTCAGGTGTGTCATGACACACCCACTTTTGAATGACCGTAGGTCCGTCCCACCCACTTTTATGTAGCTTAACGTTTTTTTTTTTCTTAAACTTTGTCTTCTTCAAATCTTCTGATTCAAGCATCACGAGGAAACAAAAATATGAATTAACATAATATTTGGTTTACTGAGGTGTGTGCCAGTAGCGGTTTTAGGTACGGGCAGACAGGGCAGCCGCCCGGGGCGCAATTTCGTGGGGGGCGCCACGAGCGCCCGACAATAACCTCGCGAATTTTCGATACCGCTCATTAAGACAGCGGAGCGGGCGCCCCCGTGGGCGGGGGGTTGACGAGGTAGAGGGGGAGCTGAACAGACTGATCAGGGCGCACGGCGCATCCAGGGGCGCACGAGAAAATCTCCGTCCCGGGGGAGGGGGGAGGGGGCAGCTTCGTCCCCCCCAGTTTCTCAAACCTATCTGCGCGCCTGGCCTCATGTACGAATACTTGCGTGGATTTCCTACTAAAACTTGGTACACGCCAGACAATTTGTTACTTCTAGTTTCGATTATTGTAACTCCTTGTTATCAGGCGGCTCTAGTAAGTCTCTGAGGACTTTGCATCTGATTCAGAATGGTGCTGCACGTGTACTGACAGGAACCAAGAGCAGAGATCATATTTGTCCCATTTTGGCTTCTTTGCATTGGCTAGCTGTAAAATCAAGAATAGAATTTAAAATCCTTCCTAATATTTCTCACTCGTCCACTCACACCTTGCACACAGCAACTTCCAGACTTTGCTCTGAGTTGGCCTTTGTTTTTTTCTAAACTATGGGAATAAAGTCAAAGGTGGCATCCATCCATCGAGGGCCATTAATGGCAGAAAAGATCTAGTTGTGCGGGCTACCTTCTTGGGGGTTTACCTTTAATCCATGCTTGTCCGGGAGAACCTTGTGTTCAACCTACGGTTGTTACTCTGCTTTAGACTGGTGTCATGCGCTTCCACGAACATTGGGGATGGGATGTTTTCTTGCACGTGGTCTTATACGACAAGCAAGAGAAAGGTAGCTTATTGATGTGGCAGCTTAAAGCGAACGCATCAGCGACGAGGATGCGATTCTAACCTACGCGTGCAGAGCACAATGGATTAGCAGTCCATCGCCTTAACCACTCGGCCACCTCGTCTGTGAGGTGAAGCTTCCATGGTGACGGCCCGGCGTGGCATCCTGCCTAGCGCTCAAAATATGAGAGAAAAGTGAAACTTCAAATTATGATGTTGCAAAGTGGGGAAGGTACTGCCTCTCTCTGCTAAGCCAGACAAAGTCTCTACATGCAACACTTGAGTTGCCTGAGAGGAGCACACAGTCCTTTTGAGCATATATGAGGCCATCACATTGACGTATAGCTGGGTTATGGGCGGGGGGTTGACGAGGTAGAGGGGGAGCTGAACAGACTGATCAGGGCGCACGGCGCATCCAGGGGCGCACGAGAAAATCTCCGTCCCGGGGGAGGGGGGAGGGGGCAGCTTCGTCCCCCCCAGTTTCTCAAACCTATCTGCGCGCCTGGCCTCATGTACGAATACTTGCGTGGATTTCCTACTAAAACTTGGTACACGCCAGAACCCGGAAACTGTCGTACGCACAAAAAAATTCAGATGTATCAAAGTGTGCGTTTGCATGGATCCAAGCACGTTTCTTTTGTACATCCCAATCAACGTGGAATTGAGCGCACGTGCAACCCCTCCCTGTCCACGCCACATTTACATATGCAAATCTATTTAAATAGGCCCTGGACCTGAGCTTCACCTCTTTGTCCGATCAGATAACGCGACGAACAAAGGAAAGAAAATGAATTTCACAGAGTCTGAGCTAAAGGTTCTAGTGAATGTGTAGATTCTGTTTGGTTCCTGTCAACAGGGATAAATATGACCAAAAAAAGACGTGAGTGGGAGCGTGTGTGAGGCTGTAAATGCCGTGGGATCCGAGCAGCGCACCCACAGGTGTGGACAGGTGTGGACAGGTGTGGACAGGTGTGGCGCTGCGGCGACATTTTACACACGCTTTTACTGACAGGAATACTGAACACAGGGAGACAATCAGAGGCTTGTTATAAAGCTCTGTAGCTCTAATTTCACAAGCGGAAAATAAAGAAATAAAGAAAACCAAAAACATGATATTTGAATGCGCACATGCGCTAATATGCAAATATGCATTGGCACACTGGCACGGCTTCTGGGTAAGTAAATAGTTTAATCCTTTAACTGTCCCGTATGTAAACCAGCGTTACATACGGGACAATTAAAGGAAGCCACCCATTGCGCACCGTGCAGCCTCCAGCCTGTTCCCAACCATGCTGTTAGTCATAATGAATGAGTCGTGCGTTGAACCAGGCCACCTTGCCACAATGTTAGTTAGCTGCATTTGCGCATCACATATGATTTGAACATTGATGGAATAAAAATGTTTCCTACTTAGATAAACAGCTTCCGCAGGAATGCCCCTGTTGCCAGGAACCCCAGCGTAGTCAGCACAACCCCGAGCTACTCGCTGGCCGTAGTGCTCTCGGGCCGGCCGCTGCTCTGCGCACAGATCCAGTAACACTGGCCTTGGTAACCGAAATCGGCTTATGAGCCAATTATCATGGTTTGCAAGTAAATCCTTGCGTTCCTTAAATCGCTCACGTTTGCAAGGTCCTCTAACAACGCTAACGCCTTTGTTAATATCATTTTCTTCATCACATTGCGCATGCTTTTATATCCATCTATATAATTGCAAACACGTAGGTGTGTTAATTGTTCATAAGTGTGTCTCTGATGTGCACATCAATCTGATGAATACTTGTTTTCACATTGTTAACAGTTTCCCAGCTTCACCTCTAAGTGTCGCCAAAGGAACAATAGCTGTAGAAACACCACTGAGAGGGAATTGTACATGTTAAGCTTATTGGTATACACCACATAAAATCGTGGTAAAATGTCTTGTCGCTGCATTAAAGCCAGCTATATATATATATATATATATATATATGTGGACATGTACATACGTTTAATTACAGAGTAATACGCTACTTACCAAGACGGGTTGTCAGAGGGAAAATTATCGCGAGAGCGGCGGGCCAAAATATAAGCCGCAGCGGGAGGAAACGTGATTGGTCAAAAGTAAGCCCACAGAGAGCTAACGTGATTGGTCAAAAGTAAGCCCAAAGTAAGCCCAAAAGTAAGCCCAGAGGACGAACGTGATTGGTTGATGTGGGCTTACTTTGGCGAAGAAGGCAAGATGCAGGAAGCGCAAGCGAGAGGTAGTCGATCCAGTCCTTTCACGACTGCCGTACTGCTGGATTTCATAAAGAGTCCCTGGCTTTGACCAAAGCCCAGAAAGTTCCTAATGTCCATAGTCTCGTTGGCAGGATGAACACGAAAAGAGTTCTGGTTGGTCTAGTCGAGATCCACAGCCGGTTTGGGGTGGTTATCCTCCTACGCTCGGCTCCCTTTCGCCAGCTGTGGCTCCCAGATTCTTCTCTTGCGATGTTCGGCTGTTCGTCTGTTCCTTCTCTATGGTTTGAAGTCTACGTCCGTAGATTCAATGCTCCCGTTTGGTCTGTCGTCCAGCATGTCTCGAACTTGGGTGCCGGCTGACGAAGATAACAACGATCTCTGTTGTGCAGTGGCTCTTATACTCTTTGTTTGTCAGGCTACAATGAGTCACTTGCCGGAGTCCAACCATATTAGGTGGTGATTGTCATAGTTCATCCTCTCTGTTTGTCCCTCCAGATGTTTCCTGTTTGTTTCACTTATCCCCTTCTCACCCTCTCTCCAGACTGGTTGCTCAAATTTCACTTCCTCAACCCCTCAGCATGATTTAGTTATTATTACTTCTTTAGCTACTAACTGTTGCAATGATTTCACAATCTCCAGCAGTCAGAATCTTCAGTTATAATCACAATCTTTTCTTACGGTTACACTCATTTCAACATTTCATTCATTCATGCATTTGTTTAAACACAGAATCATCATTAATCACATTTTAGCTTAGCTCATTTTTATCTTTATGCATTACTCACATACTCATATATATTTTTCAAATGTCCAAAGGCTTACCATTACTGGCATGAATGAAAAGTCCCTTCGTTCCCCATTTTCAGGCCGTACTGCTGGGGGCGTTCACTTCCCTATTTGCAAGGCCAGACAGTGAGACACTCTGTCATTCGTCTCACAGGTTGTTATTTTAACTTTTCCGTTGTGTCAGCGGATCAGGGATCTCAACTCACTTGACAATTTGTTACTTCTAGTTTCGATTATTGTAACTCCTTGTTATCAGGCGGCTCTAGTAAGTCTCTGAGGACTTTGCATCTGATTCAGAATGGTGCTGCACGTGTACTGACAGGAACCAAGAGCAGAGATCATATTTGTCCCATTTTGGCTTCTTTGCATTGGCTATTGGGGTTTACCTTTAGTCCATAGTCGTCTAGGAGCACCTTGTGTTCAGCCTACGGTTGTTACTCTGCTTTTTACACTGGTGTCATGCGCTTCCACGAACATTGGGGATGGGATGTTTCCTTGCACGTGGTCTTATACGACAAGCAAGAGAAAGGTAGCTTATTGATGTGGCAGCTTAAAGCGAACGCATCAGCGACGAGGATGGGATTCTAACCCACGCGTGCAGAGCACAATGGATTAGCAGTCCATCGCCTTAACCTCTCGGCCACCTCGTCTGTGAGCTGAAGCTTCCATGGTGACGGCCCGGCGTGGCATCCTGCCTAGCGCTGAAAATATGAGAGAAAAGTGAAACTTCAAATTATGATGTTGCAAAGTGGGGAAGGTACTGCCCCTCTCTGCTAACTGAGGCAGTGAGACAACAGTTTAACATGCTTTGCCAGACAAAGTCTCTACATGCAACACTTGAGTTGACTAAGAGGAGCACACAGTCCTTTTGAGCATACATGAGGCCATCACATTGACGTATAGCTAACATTGTCAAGTGGCAGTGGTGGGATTTGAACCCACGCCTCCTGAGAGACTGGAGCCTTAATCCAGCGCCTTAGACCACTCGGCCACACTAACTGAAAAATTAAGAGTTTCCTCCAGCGTCCATGCGTGACACGTCAAGGACTGCGCTGTGATGATACCTGGAGTATTAGTTAAGTCAAGGGGGGCAGACACAGAAGAAGCATACTGCCAGCGGCTTTTTGAAGAACTAAAAAAAGAATACATTTTACCTGACAAACATAAGATCCAAAGTGAAGTACTTGCTTGACCTTGCAGTGAACTTCTTTTTTCTGACTTTCTCTAATCCCTCAAAGAATCATCAATGCAGGTCTGAAAGTCACTGGCACAGGCTAGCTCTCCTAAGAAGTGGCATTCATGGGACAGTAACATTTGCTGGAGATGGATACATGGCACCAAAGACACAACAGCACAGACTAGCTTTGCAGAGAAGATGACAGCGATGTAGAGCACCTAGAAATAGCAGAGGATGGTTTCGATCCATCGACCTCTGGGTTATGGGCCCAGCACGCTTCCGCTGCGCCACTCTGCTCATGTTTTTTAGTATTGGGTGGAAGAACAGCAGCCGGGGCATCAAAACGAGCTGCACTGGCTTTCCTTTTACTTTGTGCTTGTCCCACAATGCTCGTCGCCATCCGATAGCGAGTTTGAGACAGGGGAATTAGCTCACTCTCGCTCGCTTAGCATGCGAGAGGTAGCAGGATCGATGCCCGCACTCTCCACAGTGATGTGTGCGCACACTAGCTATATGATATTTACCTTCTTGCTGTTGAACCTTTTTACAGCATATACTCATCTCCTTGAAAATAATCCTGTCTTAATGTCTGAGATGCTGTTTCTTTCTAAAGTGCCCAGTCCAACTACAATTCACTACTGAAGCTGTGTCTGACTGTGTGTTCACTCACTGCAGCCTGTAATATAAGGTTCTGACAAGGTTCTAAAATGATGATGTAACAAAGGTATGGAAGGTTCTACAGAATGCTTTGATGTATATTCTGTCACACACACACACATACACACACACACACACACAGAAAGACTTGAACATCTTATTGGCATTAAAGGAACCGCACTACGATGGTTTAAGTCTTATTTTTCAGATGGATCTCATTTTGGACATGTTGGTGACGAATCCTCAATGTACACCAAAGTTAGTCCTGTCTCAAGTAGATGTAGAAAAAGTAGTCCATGCATTTGTTACTTCTAGTTTCGATTATTGTAACTCCTTGTTATCAGGCGGCTCTAGTAAGTCTCCGAGGACTTTGCATCTGATTCAGAATGGTGCTGCACGTGTACTGACAGGAACCAAGAGCAGAGATCATATTTGTCCCATTTTGGCTTCTTTGCATTGGCTACCTGTAAAATCAAGAATAGAATTTAAAATCCTTCCTAAAATTTCTCACTCGTCCACTCACACCTTGCACACAGCAACTTCCAGACTTTGCTCTGAGTTGGCCTTTGTTTTTTTCTAACAAAGTCAAAGGTGGCATCCATCCATCGAGGGCCATTAATGGCAGTCGTTTGACGTCCTCCGAAATCTAGTTGTGCGGGCTACCTTCTTGGGGGTTTACCTTTAGTCCATGCTCGTCTAGGAGCACCTTGTGTTCAGCATACGGTTGTTACTCTGGTTTACACTGGTGTCATGCGCTTCCACGAACATTGGGGATGGGATGTTTCCTTGCACGTGGTCTTATGCGACAAGCAAGAGAAAGGTAGCTTATAGATGTGGCAGCTTAAAGCGAACGCATCAGCGACGAGGATGGGATTCGAACCCACGCGTGCAGAGCACAATGGATTAGCAGTCCATCGCCTTAACCACTCGGCCACCTCGTCTGTGAGGTGAAGCTTCCATGGTGACGGCCCAGCGTGGCATCCTGCCTAGCGCTCAAAATATGAGAGAAAAGTGAAACTTCAAATTATGATGTTGCAAAGTGGGGAAGGTTCTGCCCCTCTCTGCTAACTGAGGCAGTGAGACAACAGTTTAACATGCTTTGCCAGACAAAGTCTCTACATGCAACACTTGAGTTGACTAAGAGGAGCACACAGTCCTTTTGAGCATATATGAGGCCATCACATTGACGTATAGCTAACATTGTCAAGTGGCAGTGGAGGGATTTGAACCCACGCCTCCTGAGAGACTGGAGCCTTAATCCAGCGCCTTAGACCACTCGGCCACACTAACTGAAAAATTAAGAGTTTCCTCCAGCGTCCATGCGTGACACGTCAAGGACTGCGCTGTGATGATACCTGGAGTATTAGTTAAGTCAAGGGGGGCAGACACAGAAGAAGCATACTGCCAGCGGCTTTTTGAAGAACTAAAAAAAGAATACATTTTACCTGACAAACATAAGATCCAAAATGAAGTACTCACCAGTCTCTTGAAGCACTTCATGACTATCGGTGTGAGGGCAACCGGCTGATAGTAATTTAGGCCTGTCACTGTGGAGGTTTTGGGGATGGGGATGATTGTAGCCGTCTTCAGGCAGGTAGGGACCTCTGCTTGTTGGAGGGAGGTGTTAAAGATGTCTGTCAGGACATCCGTCAGCTGTAATGGTGTCATATTCTTTTGAGAAACAATACTATACATTTACTGTAGAAATACTGAAATTGCTACTTTACAGAATTGTTAGACAACCTGTTGCTGTGGGCAGAAGAAGACTATTCACGGCTGAACAAGAGACCCACATAGTGAATATGGTGCTGGCAAATAACTCCATAAGGCTACGAGACATACAGCAGCACATAATAGAGGATGACACAACATTCGAACACATAAATAATGTGAGCATCTCTGCATTATATTGCATACTGGCACGAAACCGAATAAGGATGAAGCAGGTCTATAGGGTCCCATTTCAAAGAAACAGTGAACGTGTGAAACAACTGCGATGTGAATTTGTGCAGGTAAGCTTACAGTATCATTGGTACTCAATCTAGAAGTGCATACTGTGTGATGTGCATGGGCCTGCTGTGCTGCATTTGTTTTGTCTTTTCCAGAGAGTGATGGCCCTAGAGGCAGATGCCATGGGTCATGAGCTGGTCTTTGTGGATGAGGCAGGGTTTAACCTCAGCAAAACTAGAGACGGGGAAGGAACATTATTGGACACCGTGCCATAATCAATGTCCCAGGACAGCGCGGTGGAAACATTACCATGTGTGCAGCCATCAATCAAAACGGTGTTGTTCACCATCATGCAACTCTGGTCCCAAACAACACTGCACACATTCTTACATTCCTGGACACCCTGCATGACATATTCACTCTCGTTCAGAGACTAGAGCCGACCAGATATGTCATGATATGGGACAATGTTAGTTTCCACCGCGCTGTTCTGGTCCGCAACTGGTTTACCGATCACCCGGAATTCATTGTGGTCTACCTAATCCCATTGAAGAGTTTTTCTCTGCTTGGCGCTGGAAGGTTTTTTGACCGTCACCCCCATCAGCGCATAGCCCTTCTACAGGCAATGGAGGAGGCATGCGGAGACATTGACCAGGTGTCATGTCAGGCCTGGATACGACACTCCAGGAGATATTTTCCCTGGTGCCTAGAAATGGAAGACATTGCATGTGATGTGGACGAGATTTTGTGGCCAGACCCAGTAAGAAGACAAGACTGATTTTTTTCCCTCAATGATTGTCATTTTATGTTTTTTTTGTGCCTTGACCTGAAAAACACACTTTATGTTTACGTATTTGGATGTGTGTAAATAAATATCCATTCACTTTGACCCCTGTGTGTTACTGTAAAAGGTACTGAAAACCGATATGCCCTGCACACAGGATAAGCAAAAGCCAAATGAGTTTTTCATTGTTACTGTCAGTGTGCAGTGTCTGCTTTGTGTGCTTACTGATATTATGAGTTGTGTGCACCGTCTGATACAAAAATAACTATTTTTAAAAGAGTGTGAACAGTTTAGCAAAAAGTGCTTATGCAACAGTACAAAAACATGCTTTTGCAAGTGATCTACTGTGTTTTGCTATTTGGGTGAAAGGTTTTGCGATTTGTGTGTAGAGTTTTGCAAAAAAAGCCAAAAGTTTCAAAAATTGCGTCTTAGCTATCAGAAAAAACTGTAAGTTGCAATTTTGGAAGGGGAGCTCACAGTGAAACCAAAGAATAACAGACACTATTAAAATTGAAAGCATAGTCGAAACCAACAACAACAAGGAGGGGGAAATGAGGAACATTTCGAAACTTCACACTTTATATAATTAGGTAAAAATAATATGCAAGCAAAACCTTCTGGTTGATAAGTCCTGTTTTTCTTTCCTTTGTATCCTAAGCGGTACCACCCCTAGGAGAGTTTGTAACCTTAGTGGCTATATCAGCACAACTCAGTAGCAATCTGCAACATTAAACAATGATTAAAATATGTGATGAGATAAAAAGTATAATATGATAAGTAACTTAAAGCCTTACGCCTGGCGTATTTCCTCAGATGTTGGTTTGTCCTGAGCAGATAAGATAACACAGGACCCAAATGTCCTGCACCTTCTTATAATCATATATCTGTGTTCTGAGCGTCACATGAACGTAATATTGTCTATGTGTTTTCCATGAGCCTGCATGGTGTGTGTGTGTGCTCGACTCCTTAATCAAGAACCGATTCCATTCGGTCACGCAAATTATGACGCTCAGGTAGACCCGCTACTGGGAAGAGTGGTTGCACATTACAGAGGACAGGCAAATTACTCAAGAGTGTCAGAATGCAAACAGGGACCTGCGGAGTCGGTGCCACTTTTTGTTGAAAGGATGAAAAAGGTATTCCGTGTAAATAGTGGAATACCCGTAACAGCCCGTACAGCATGCAGTTAAAAAATGCACTCATGATTGGATTAAGACCAGAAATTAGTCATCTCATAAAGAAACATCTAAGTGCTTGGAAAAATGAAGGATTGCAGAGGACCATTGATTATGCAATTCATGCAAAAGAAACAATTATGGCTAAAAAGAAAAAGGATACAAATGCATTCTTGTGTTTTGATAGTAACACTGGTGAACTTTTCCTTCGAGATAATCAAGGAAGAGGGAGAGGACGAGGAGGTGGTGAGACCAGAAGATTGGACAATGATGTGTGCTACAATTGTGGGAGATTTGGACACCACGCGAGAGACTGCAGAGCTCCAAGGAGGAGAGGAAGGAGGGGAGGATGAAGAGCGGGAGGAGGCGAAGGAGCGGAGCCCTGGCAGGACAGGAGAGAAAAGGATCGCACTGCATGACTAACTCCAGAAACAGGTCATGCAGACAAACACACACGCACGCACACACATACACGCGCACAGATAGAGATAAATGACATTACAGACACAAGCACAGCAACAGATGATGAGGCAGAGGTAGATGAGATTCTATCGTTACAAACAGCTGAGATTCTACTATCACAGGAAGGAACTAAACCATGGATAAAATTAGAAGTGCATGGAAAAACAATAACCTTCTTGTGTGATACTGGAGCCTGTAGAACAGTTGTGCGACGTAGCGAAACAGAAGAAAATTTCCCTATGCAGCGAAATAGCGGGTTAAGAGTCAGGTCAGCCACAGGACATGTAACTGTTGAACCTATGACCAAACCACTAAAAATAAGTGATCCTAAAACAAATAGAAGTATACTGGCCTCAGTTGTGTCATCACGATAGTGTCCCGTTAACCTTTTAGGCAGAGATCTGATGACTAAACTAGGAATAGCAGTAGTACCGGACAAAATTGGTCTCGGTATGAAAGCATGCCGTATAAATCTAAAAACAGCAGACAGCGATGACGAGGACGAAGTAGAAACGTTTGTGCGCGAAGGACTAACAGTGAACTACTGGTACAGTTTAGATCTAATTCAAACAGGACCAAGTAGCATAACTCAAGAATTAATGAAATTGGTAAAAACCTGCATTCCTTTCGCTGAGATGAAAAATGTTGAAATACATACACCCGAACAGTTACATTGTACAATGTACTATCGGCACGAGCCCGGACCAGACGAGGAATATCATGACAAAATATTTATAGAGCCCAGCTGTAAAGTAACTCTTACTGATCTATATTGGGACAAAAGGGGAAATTGTGTTTGCGCGGTGAGCCTCCAGAAGCCAGAAATGAAATTGTTTAGGGGGGGGCTCACACCACACATTTCCTGTTCAAAATTGATAAACCCACAGTGGAAGGATTTTGGTGAGTTTATCTCAAAAATAAAAAGATCAAACTATGAATGGAGAGAAGTGGGGGGAAAAGTGCTATTTGCACCTAAATTGAACGTGTATTGCACCCATTTGAACTGGGTCACACAAGCGGTCAAGGCTGTGCACCTCAGTGGAGAAACTAGTCTAGATACTATCACCAATTGATACACTTTAGCTGCTGACGAAGAGTTAGAATTAACTAATATACCCCAAGAGTTGTGGTCCAAGGGGTCAGCTGATGTGGGACTCATTAAAGGGGTGCAATCCGTTAAAATAACTCCAAAAAGCTCTTATAGGCCGTATCAGAGACAGTATCCACTTAAACCAGAAGCCGAAGAAGGAATAGCACCAATAATACAGGATTTACTGAGTGCAGGAGTTATTAGAGAGTGTCCAAATGCAGCATGTAATAGTCCTTTGTTTCCTGTAAAGAAAGCGACTCCATCGACAGGATGGAGGATGGTACAGGATTTGCAAGCAGTAAACAAAGCAATAATACCACGTGCTCCTCTTGTACCAGACCCACACACTCTGTTAAATGAACTCAATCCAAAAGCTAAATATTTTACAGTGGTAGATTTAGCTAATGCATTTTTCTCTGTACCACTTCACAAAGAAGATCAATTTTGGTTTGCATTTCAGTATAGAGGTAAAAGGTATACATTCACAAGACTCCCACAAGGATATTGTGAAAGTCCGACCATCTTTTCAATGGCAATGTCATCTAACTTAGCACAATTTATTCCCCCGAGAGGAAGCCAGCTATTATTGTATGTTGATGATATTTTGCTAGCCTCAGAAAACGAACAAGACTGCAAAATTGACACTATTGCTCTATTAAAATATTTAGCGGAACAGGGCCACAAAGTGAGTAAAAATAAAGTGCAGTTATGGAAAAAAGTAGTGAAATATCTAGGTTTCAATATCTCTTTTGAAGGTAAACACCTAGATGAAAATAGGAAGACTGCGATATTACATGCACCTAAACCACAGACAAAAAAACAAATGATGTCTTTTTTGAGAATGACTAACTTCTGTAGAGCATGGATTGCAAATTATGCTGAAGTCACACATCCACTTCAAATGCTTATCTATGATCAACCTATGGCAGCTAATGATGTGATCACATGGACTCCGGAGGGAGAACATGCGTTTGTGCAAGTAAAACAATTACTAGTAAGTTCAGGAGTTTTGGCACTCCCAGATTATAAGAAACCATTTATACAAATGTGTGATGCTAGAAGTGGATTTATGACCAGTGTGCTAACCCAACCTTTTGGAGGAAAACTTAGACCCGTAGCATATTACTCGTCTAAATTAGATCCAATAGCCAGAGCAATGCCGCAGTGTTTGCAAGCTGTACAGGCCGCAGCATTAGCAATACAGAGTTCAGCTACAATTGTCTTGTTTCATCCTTTAACATTAAAGGTGTCACATGCTGTAGACACTCTACTGACACAGTCAAAAATATTCTTCATGTCTCCAGCTAGACATCTTAACTGTATGACTATCCTACTCTCTCAGCCTCATCTAACTATTGAAAGGTGTACAATTTTGAATCCAGCAACGTTACTACCAAACGAAACAGAAGGTGTTAAACATGATTGTGTAGCTGAAACTACAGAAGTGTTCCCAAGAGCAGATTTAACTGATGTGGCGTTACAAAATCCGGATGTAGTGATGTTTGTAGATGGATCATGTAAAAAGAACCCAGATGGGACAAACAGTAGTGGATATGCAGTGGTAACAATAGACAAAGTGTTAAAGTCTAGAGCACTTGCACCCCACCTCTCAGCTCAAGCAGCAGAACTGATTGCACTAACTGAAGCATGTAAATTAGGAGCAGAAAAAAGAATAACTGTCTATACTGATAGTGCATATGCTTTTAACACCCTACATGTTTTTGCACAACAGTGGAAAAATAGAGGTATGATTACATCGACAGGTAAATCGATTCTACATACAAATCTGATTTTAGCCTTATTAAAAGCTGTACAACTGCCACTTCAGATAGCAGTATGTAAGTGTGCAGCCCACACAACAGGTACAGATTTGGTTTCACAAGGAAATCGGAAAGCAGATGAGGAAGCAAAGATAGCTGCTGCTAGACAAGATTACCAAGACATATACATGGCTGAAGAGATCACACACATTGACCATGACATCTTAAAAGACATGCAACAAAGCTCACCTGAATCAGAAAAACGAGCTTGGATGAACAGGGGGGCGACATTATCTGATAATGAGTTATGGAAATGACTAGAGGGCAAGTACATACTTCCAAAGAATTTATTTCGATTTGCAGCAGTATTGACGCATGGATTAACACATGCGTCAACAGGGGGGATGTATGATGTATTCCAAAATTATGGAAAAAAAATTTTTTGTGCATCATGTCTAGTGTGTGGAAAGCAGAATGTCCAAGGCAGATTAAGACCAAGACCAGGTAAAATGCCTAATGCTCAGTATCCATTCCATACGATATGCATGGATTTCATGGACTTAAATAAATGTGAAAATAAGAAGTATTGTCTAGTGATCATAGACTTATACTCAAAATGGATTGAAGTTATTCCAACCACACGAAATGATGCAATAACAGTAGCTAAAGCTTTAGCAACACATATTGCACCAAGATTTGGATTACCAGAAATCATATACAGTGATAATGGACCGCATTTCAGAAATGATGTAATTGCTAAATTGAGTGAACTGTTTTCCATTAAAATGAAATATCATTGTTCTTATCATCCACAATCAGCAGGACTAGTGGAAAGAGCGAATGGTACAATCAAGGCTAAACTTAGGAAAGCCATGGATGAGACAGGAAAAGGATGGGTAACCTGTTTGCCAGCAGTAATGCTGAGTCTTCACATACGACCTAATATTACAGGACTGTACCACTCTCAAGTATTTCTTTCCAGCTGTTCCCACTGAGATTATTCCACCATGGTTCACACCATACGAGGGGAACAAGGAGAGAACAAGACACAGGATCCCTGACAGGGTGTGGCACTATAATTACGCCTGTCTCCACAGTTAATGAGTTCGAGAGGCATGAGATGACTGAAGGACAAGGTGTGGGTAGATACGAGAATGAGGACGAGTATGAAGAATGGATCCAGTTCAGCGAGTAGAAGAGTCAATCTACGCGCCCATGAGGGGAGAAACACCTACTCAAAATGACACACTATTTAGTTTTTGTTTCACAGCACAAAAGTGTTCTGATGTAATGTATGCTTAAGAGAAAAAGACTGATGGCAAATTGTATATACATTTAAGGTTTTTTTTTTTTCTCGTCTCAGGGACAGCACCTGTAGGCAGGGAAAGAGGGTCCGATGAGTCGATCAGCCTGTTTTTTTTTTTTTTTTATTAGATTCATAAATGTACCTATACATTTGCTGTTATCAGAATGAATATTTTCTGCATTAATATTTTACATCGTTTTGAGTGATTAAGCATACTGAGGTGATTGTAATGGTTATTAATATAAATTATTGAGAATTTTACTGTCTAGAAAGCAACAGTATGAAACAATAAGAATGTTAAAGAACTGCCAGACAGGTTTTTTGCTCCCACATTATCTATAATTATTTGTACCAACCACTGAACACTGATTAATTTTTATTCTTGTGATTTTGTTTTGTACCTTTTTGAAATAGTACAAACAGGGGGGAAATGTTATAAAAATTAGGGTTACACAGCTAGTTGGATGTTTTAACTTATACAGTGTTTGTTCCTATTTATTACATGTCCTTAGGGCACTTCCCTTTATTGCTGTTTTCCTGAGACTGGCAGGGTAAGGTAAAGTTCAGGTTAATGTATAAATAGAGGGATTTGAGAACAAAATGAGGCCTAGGGACAGGTCAGAGAGGTGACATCAAGATTGGGGACATACTGGCTACTCATTAGGTGATATGTTGAAGAAAGCTGTTTAAATGCATAGTATGCAAATTGACTGTTAACAATTCACAGGGGTTGAGACAGCCCATCTTCAGGAAAATGTATAAGAACCAACTGTAAACGCTCCTCTGGGAGCCTTTTTCTCTGTAACCCCTTTAGGGGGTTGCACTGTGAAACGCTCCTTCTTGTACAAGAATAATAAATTCAACTTAAACTTTGATGCTTTGAATCCGATCCTCTTTATTTAAGGGTTTCTCTTTAAAAAATTCCCGTAACAATCCTAAGAAAGTACAGTCTGTGTTGGGACTTCTTCAGCAGCTCAGAGGTGTTTGCGCTCCAGGTCAGGTTGTCCTCAATGCTGACTCCCAGGAAGCGAAAGTTTGTTACTCTCTCCACGCTTTGCCCGCTGATGTTAAGTGGAGGGATCTCTGACCTTTTTTTCCTGTAGTCAATAATCAGTTCTTTTGTCTTTGAGGTGTTCAGGAGAAGGTTGTTGGCCACACACCATGACACCAGCTGCGTTACCTCGTCCCTGTAGGCATCCAGTTCAGCATCCAGCCCGAAAGGAAAATTGGGCTCCGCCCCCTACTTCAGCACTGAGGCATTTTTGGCCTTAGCCTTTGGTTGAATTTGGCAAACATGCCGACAGAAGTGTCGGGCAGCAAATAGCAGCAAATGCAAAGTGTTGATATCAACAGGAGCCAGGGGTGAGCTTTTTTCCATCATCCCCCTCACTCGTTATGCTTGAGGATGCCGCTGGTAGTGCCCCGCTATGGAATGGTGCCGCTAGCCGCACCTCGTTGATGGCAGTCACCCTGGCAGCAGGGGGTCATGAGGTAGGCAGTGACAGTGTTTGGTTGTGCTTGCTCAGGCAGCACATCTAATAAATTGGATTCGATACAGAGAAGATTAGCATGGCCCCTGCAAAAGGATGACACGCAAAATCGTGAAGCGTATCCACATTTTGACTTTTCCACATTGCCGTGAGCCCTTGTGGAGGAACCTCGGGGGATCTGTGTCCTGTATAAGTGGTTAAAGCACAGAGAGAAAGGGGAAATGACGTGTGGGAAGGAACCACAGGGGGGGCTCCAACACTGGGCTCCCGCAGCAAGGACTGAGCCTTTGCACATGGGGCGGCTGCTCTCCCAACTGAGCTAAAGCCGGTGCAGAATGTGTTTGAAATTTTGCTGAACAGTCCAGGTGAGCTCTGCAAATTGTGTTTTTCCATGTGAAATGGATGTAAGTATTGACACTTGAAGACACTTTTGGTATTTGGCCAGTTCCAAGTCCACATGTACCTCTGTGTAGTGGCGCACGCTTACGGGGATGCTGATTATGCCCAGCTCTGGATAGTGTAAGGTTGGTTTTGGACATAGTGCCGTACTTGTTGCCTGTCATTGCAGTTTCAATGGTAGCTTCTCGTTTTCTCAGCAGAGCAGAGGCTAGTTCCTGCTACAACAGACTGCACAATTAGCTAAATGAGTTCATGCAACTAAGAACTTTGTTCAGTTTAGTGTTTTAGCTATTGAGAAAAACTGCCGATTCCAAACGGAGGCGCTCAGAATTTGCTTGAGTGGTTTCCAGTTGTCCTGGGATGTGTCATAGGAGGGGGTGATTAGGGTTTGGGCCCTGAGGTTCAGCATCCAGCCCGAAAGGAAAATTGGGCTTCGCCCCCTACTTCAGGACTGAGGCATTTTTGGCCTTAGCCTTTGGTTGAATTTGGCAAACATGCCGACAGAAGTGTCGGGCAGCAAATAGCAGCAAATGCAAAGTGTTGATATCAACAGGAGCCAGGGGTGAGCTTTTTTCCATCACCCCCCTCACTCGTTATGCTTGAGGATGCCGCTGGTAGTGCCCCGCTATGGAATGGTGCCGCTAGCCGCACCTCGTTGATGGCAGTCACCCTGGCAGCAGGGGGTCATGAGGTAGGCAGTGACAGTGTTTGGTTGTGCTTGCTCAGGCAGCACATCTAATAAATTGGATTCGATACAGAGAAGATTAGCATGGCCCCTGCAAAAGGATGACACGCAAAATCGTGAAGCGTATCCACATTTTGACTTTTCCACATTGCCGTGAGCCCTTGTGGAGGAACCTCGGGGGATCTGTGTCCTGTATAAGTGGTTAAAGCACAGAGAGAAAGGGGAAATGACGTGTGGGAAGGAACCACAGGGGGGGCTCCAACACTGGGCTCCCGCAGCAAGGACTGAGCCTTTGCACGTGGGGCGGCTGCTCTCCCAACTGAGCTAAAGCCGGTGCAGAATGTGTTTGGAGTTTTGCTGAACAGTCCAGGTGAGCTCTGCAAATTGTGTTTTTCCATGTGAAATGGATGTAAGTATTGACACTTGAAGACACTTTTGGTATTTGGCCAGTTCCAAGTCCACATGTACCTCTGTGTAGTGGCGCACGCTTACGGGGATGCTGATTATGCCCAGCTCTGGATAGTGTAAGGTTGGTTTTGGACATAGTGCCGTACTTGTTGCCTGTCATTGCAGTTTCAATGGTAGCTTCTCGTTTTCTCAGCAGAGCAGAGGCTAGTTCCTGCTACAACAGACTGCACAATTAGCTAAATGAGTTCATGCAACTGAGAACTTTGTTCAGTTTAGTGTTTTAGCTATTGAGAAAAACTGCCGATTCCAAACGGAGGCGCTCAGAATTTGCTTGAGTGGTTTCCAGTTGTCCTGGGATGTGTCATAGGAGGGGGTGATTAGGGTTTGGGCCCTGAGGTTCAGCATCCAGCCCGAAAGGAAAATTGGGCTCCGCCCCCTACTTCAGGACTGAGGCATTTTTGGCCTTAGCCTTTGGTTGAATTTGGCAAACATGCCGACAGAAGTGTCGGGCAGCAAATAGCAGCAAATGCAAAGTGTTGATATCAACAGGAGCCAGGGGTGAGCTTTTTTCCATCATCCCCCTCACTCGTTATGCTTGAGGATGCCGCTGGTAGTGCCCCGCTATGGAATGGTGCCGCTAGCCGCACCTCGTTGATGGCAGTCACCCTGGCAGCAGGGGGTCATGAGGTAGGCAGTGACAGTGTTTGGTTGTGCTTGCTCAGGCAGCACATCTAATAAATTGGATTCGATACAGAGAAGATTAGCATGGCCCCTGCAAAAGGATGACACGCAAAATCGTGAAGCGTATCCACATTTTGACTTTTCCACATTGCCGTGAGCCCTTGTGGAGGAACCTCGGGGGATCTGTGTCCTGTATAAGTGGTTAAAGCACAGAGAGAAAGGGGAAATGACGTGTGGGAAGGAACCACAGGGGGGGCTCCAACACTGGGCTCCCGCAGCAAGGACTGAGCCTTTGCACGTGGGGCGGCTGCTCTCCCAACTGAGCTAAAGCCGGTGCAGAATGTGTTTGGAGTTTTGCTGAACAGTCCAGGTGAGCTCTGCAAATTGTGTTTTTCCATGTGAAATGGATGTAAGTATTGACACTTGAAGACACTTTTGGTATTTGGCCAGTTCCAAGTCCACATGTACCTCTGTGTAGTGGCGCACGCTTACGGGGATGCTGATTATGCCCAGCTCTGGATAGTGTAAGGTTGGTTTTGGACATAGTGCCGTACTTGTTGCCTGTCATTGCAGTTTCAATGGTAGCTTCTCGTTTTCTCAGCAGAGCAGAGGCTAGTTCCTGCTACAACAGACTGCACAATTAGCTAAATGAGTTCATGCAACTGAGAACTTTGTTCAGTTTAGTGTTTTAGCTATTGAGAAAAACTGCCGATTCCAAACGGAGGCGCTCAGAATTTGCTTGAGTGGTTTCCAGTTGTCCTGGGATGTGTCATAGGAGGGGGTGATTAGGGTTTGGGCCCTGAGGTTCAGCATCCAGCCCGAAAGGAAAATTGGGCTCCGCCCCCTACTTCAGGACTGAGGCATTTTTGGCCTTAGCCTTTGGTTGAATTTGGCAAACATGCCGACAGAAGTGTCGGGCAGCAAATAGCAGCAAATGCAAAGTGTTGATATCAACAGGAGCCAGGGGTGAGCTTTTTTCCATCATCCCCCTCACTCGTTATGCTTGAGGATGCCGCTGGTAGTGCCCCGCTATGGAATGGCGCCGCTAGCCGCACCACGTTGATGGCAGTCACCCTGGCAGCAGGGGGTCATGAGGTAGGCAGTGACAGTGTTTGGTTGTGCTTGCTCAGGCAGCACATCTAATAAATTGGATTCGATACAGAGAAGATTAGCATGGCCCCTGCAAAAGGATGACACGCAAAATCGTGAAGCGTATCCACATTTTGACTTTTCCACATTGCCGTGAGCCCTTGTGGAGGAACCTCGGGGGATCTGTGTCCTGTATAAGTGGTTAAAGCACAGAGAGAAAGGGGAAATGACTTGTGGGAAGGAACCACAGGGGGGGCTCCAACACTGGGCTCCCGCAGCAAGGACTGAGCCTTTGCACGTGGGGCGGCTGCTCTCCCAACTGAGCTAAAGCCGGTGCAGAATGTGTTTGGAGTTTTGCTGAATAGTCCAGGTGAGCTCTGCAAATTGTGTTTTTCCATGTGAAAATGGATGTAAGTATTGACACTGAAGAGCAATACAGCACAAGTTGGTCCATGTACTCAGCAGAGCAGAGGCTAGTTCATGCTAACATAGCGGAGCGATGTCGCGTTAGTTTCTGCTATCGTCGGATGTAGTTAAGACTCTCTGTGCATTGGCCGGGAATCGAACCCGGGCCTCCCGCGTGGCAGGCGAGAATTCTACCACTGAACCACCAATGCTTGATGAGCTGCCTTTTTGGGGTGGCCACGCCCACCTTTCCGGCCTCCATGCGCACGGGAAAACAGTCTTGACGAACTGGGAAATGTCTCGACAACTATTAGATGAATTGTCATGAAATTGGGTGCACACGTCTGTGTGCCCCACTGAATGAGTTGCAATCTTCAGTGCCCCATGAAATGCGGACTGACGTGCGGGTAAGTTGAAGACACTTTTGGTATTTGGCCAGTTCCAAGTCCACATGTACCTCTGTGTAGTGGCGCACGCTTACGGGGATGCTGATTATGCCCAGCTCTGGATAGTGTAAGGTTGGTTTTGGACATAGTGCCGTACTTGTTGCCAGTCATTGCAGTTTCAATGGTAGCTTCTCGTTTTCTCAGCAGAGCAGAGGCTAGTTCCTGCTACAACAGACTGCACAATTAGCTAAATGAGTTCATGCAACTGAGAACTTTGTTCAGTTTATTGTTTTAGCTATTAAGAAAAACTGCCGATTCCAAACGGAGGCGCTCAGAATTTGCTTGAGTGGTCTCCAGTTGTCCTGGGATGTGTCATAGGAGGGGGTGATTAGGGTTTGGGCCCTGAGGTTCAGAATCAGAATCAGAATATCTTTATTGTCATTGTCACTTGTACAATGAAATTAAAAGTGCCAACCAGTCAATGCAGAGATTCAACAAGTGCTAAAATTAACAAAAGTGCAAGAAATTACATAAACAACAACAACAACATCAACAACAACAACATCATCATGTGGAACAGATTATGGTGTGAATGATTGTCAGCGTGCCTTTGTTTTAGCAGCGTTTAAACAGGTGATTGCAGTGGGGTAGAAACTGTGCATGAATCTATTTGTCCGTGTCCTGATTGATCTGTACCGCTTCCCTGATGGCAACAGTTCAAACAGGGGGTGGCCAGGGTGTGAGGTGTCTTTTATTATATTTTGGGCTTTTTTGACACACACCGCAAGCTGTGAAGATCTTCCAGCGTGGGGAGGGGGCAGCCAACAATCTTTTGGGCGGTCTTGATGACCCCCTGGAGCGCATTCCTCTGAGCTGCTGTGCTGCTAGCGTACCATATACATATGCAGTATGTCATTATACTTTCTATGGTGGCTCTGTAGAAACAGATAAGCAGCCTTTGTGTGATGTTGCTCTTTCTGAGTATCCTAAGAAAGTACAGTCTGTGTTGGGACTTCTTCAGCAGCTCAGAGGTGTTTGCGCTCCAGGTCAGGTTGTCCTCAATGCTGACTCCCAGGAAGCGAAAGTTTGTTACTCTCTCCACGCTTTGCCCGCTGATGTTAAGTGGAGGGATCTCTGACCTTTTTTTCCTATAGTCAATAATCAGTTCTTTTGTCTTTGAGGTGTTCAGGAGAAGGTTGTTGGCCACACACCATGACACCAGCTGCGTTACCTCGTCCCTGTAGGCATCCAGTTCAGCATCCAGCCCGAAAGGAAAATTGGGCTCCGCCCCCTACTTCAGCACTGAGGCATTTTTGGCCTTAGCCTTTGGTTGAATTTGGCAAACATGCCGACAGAAGTGTCGGGCAGCAAATAGCAGCAAATGCAAAGTGTTGATATCAACAGGAGCCAGGGGTGAGCTTTTTTCCATCATCCCCCTCACTCGTTATGCTTGAGGATGCCGCTGGTAGTGCCCCGCTATGGAATGGCGCCGCTAGCCGCACCACGTGATGGCAGTCACCCTGGCAGCAGGGGGTCATGAGGTAGGCAGTGACAGTGTTTGGTTGTGCTTGCTCAGGCAGCACATCTAATAAATTGGATTCGATACAGAGAAGATTAGCATGGCCCCTGCAAAAGGATGACACGCAAAATCGTGAAGCGTATCCACATTTTGACTTTTCCACATTGCCGTGAGCCCTTGTGGAGGAACCTCGGGGGATCTGTGTCCTGTATAAGTGGTTAAAGCACAGAGAGAAAGGGGAAATGACGTGTGGGAAGGAACCACAGGGGGGGCTCCAACACTGGGCTCCCGCAGCAAGGACTGAGCCTTTGCACGTGGGCGGCTGCTCTCCCAACTGAGCTAAAGCCGGTGCAGAATGTGTTTGGAGTTTTGCTGACAGTCCAGGTGAGCTCTGCAAATTGTGTTTTTCCATGTGAAATGGATGTAAGTATTGACACTTGAAGACACTTTTGGTATTTGGCCAGTTCCAAGTCCACATGTACCTCTGTGTAGTGGCGCACGCTTACGGGGATGCTGATTATGCCCAGCTCTGGATAGTGTAAGGTTGGTTTTGGACATAGTGCCGTACTTGTTGCCAGTCATTGCAGTTTCAATGGTAGCTTCTCGTTTTCTCAGCAGAGCAGAGGCTAGTTCCTGCTACAACAGACTGCACAATTAGCTAAATGAGTTCATGCAACTGAGAACTTTGTTCAGTTTATTGTTTTAGCTATTGAGAAAAACTGCCGATTCCAAACGGAGGCGCTCAGAATTTGCTTGAGTGGTCTCCAGTTGTCCTGGGATGTGTCATAGGGGGGGTGATTAGGGTTTGGGCCTGAGGTTCAGAACAGAATCAGAATCAGAATATCTTTATTGTCATTGTCACTTGTACAATGAAATTAAAAGTGCCAACCAGTCAATGCAGAGATTCACCAAGTGCTAAAATTAACAAAAGTGCAAGAAATTACATAAACAACAACAACAACATCAACAACAACAACATCATCATGTGGAACAGATTATGGTGTGAATGATTGTCAGCGTGCCTTGTTTTAGCAGCGTTTAAACAGGTGATTGCAGTGGGGTAGAAACTGTGCATGAATCTATTTGTCCGTGTCCTGATTGATCTGTACCGCTTCCCTGATGGCAACAGTTCAAACAGGGGGTGGCCAGGGTGTGAGGTGTCTTTTATTATTTTGGGCTTTTTTGACACACCGCAAGCTGTGAAGATCTTCCAGCGTGGGGAGGGGGCAGCCAACAATCTTTTGGGCGGTCTTGATGACCCCCTGGAGCGCATTCCTCTGAGCTGCTGTGCTGCTAGCGTACCATATACATATGCAGTATGTCATATATTCTATGGTGGCTCTGTAGAAACAGATAAGCAGCCTTTGTGTGATGTTGCTCTTTCTGAGTATCCTAAGAAAGTACAGTCTGTGTTGGGACTTCTTCAGCAGCTCAGAGGTGTTTGCGCTCCAGGTCAGGTTGTCCTCAATGCTGACTCCCAGGAAGCGAAAGTTTGTTACTCTCTCCACGCTTTGCCCGCTGATGTTAAGTGGAGGGATCTCTGACCTTTTTTTACTATAGTCAATAATCAGTTCTTTTGTCTTTGAGGTGTTCAGGAGAAGGTTGTTGGCCACACACCATGACACCAGCTGCGTTACCTCGTCCCTGTAGGCATCCAGTTCAGCATCCAGCCCGAAAGGAAAATTGGGCTCCGCCCCCTACTTCAGACTGAGGCATTTTTGGCCTTAGCCTTTGGTTGAATTTGGCAAACATGCCGACAGAAGTGTCGGGCAGCAAATAGCAGCAAATGCAAAGTGTTGATATCAACAGGGAGGGGTGAGCTTTTTTCCATCATCCCCCTCACTCGTTATGCTTGAGGATGCCGCTGGTAGTGCCCCGCTATGGAATGGCGCCGCTAGCCGCACCACGTTGATGGCAGTCACCCTGGCAGCAGGGGGTCATGAGGTAGGCAGTGACAGTGTTTGGTTGTGCTTGCTCAGGCAGCACATCTAATAAATTGGATTCGATACAGAGAAGATTAGCATGGCCCCTGCAAAAGGATGACACGCAAAATCGTGAAGCGTATCCACATTTTGACTTTTCCACATTGCCGTGAGCCCTTGTGGAGGAACCTCGGGGGATCTGTGTCCTGTATAAGTGGTTAAAGCACAGAGAGAAAGGGGAAATGACGTGTGGGAAGGAACCACAGGGGGGGCTCCAACACTGGGCTCCCGCAGCAAGGACTGAGCCTTTGCACGTGGGGCGGCTGCTCTCCCAACTGAGCTAAAGCCGGTGCAGAATGTGTTTGGAGTTTTGCTGAACAGTCCAGGTGAGCTCTGCAAATTGTGTTTTTCCATGTGAAATGGATGTAAGTATTGACACTTGAAGACACTTTTGGTATTTGGCCAGTTCCAAGTCCACATGTACCTCTGTGTAGTGGCGCACGCTTACGGGGATGCTGATTATGCCCAGCTCTGGATAGTGTAAGGTTGGTTTTGGACATAGTGCCGTACTTGTTGCCTGTCATTGCAGTTTCAATGGTAGCTTCTCGTTTTCTCAGCAGAGCAGAGGCTAGTTCCTGCTACAACAGACTGCACAATTAGCTAAATGAGTTCATGCAACTGAGAACTTTGTTCAGTTTAGTGTTTTAGCTATTGAGAAAAACTGCCGATTCCAAACGGAGGCGCTCAGAATTTGCTTGAGTGGTTTCCAGTTGTCCTGGGATGTGTCATAGGAGGGGGTGATTAGGGTTTGGGCCCTGAGGTTCAGCATCCAGCCCGAAAGGAAAATTGGGCTCCGCCCCCTACTTCAGGACTGAGGCATTTTTGGCCTTAGCCTTTGGTTGAATTTGGCAAACATGCCGACAGAAGTGTCGGGCAGCAAATAGCAGCAAATGCAAAGTGTTGATATCAACAGGAGCCAGGGGTGAGCTTTTTTCCATCATCCCCCTCACTCGTTATGCTTGAGGATGCCGCTGGTAGTGCCCCGCTATGGAATGGCGCCGCTAGCCGCACCACGTTGATGGCAGTCACCCTGGCAGCAGGGGGTCATGAGGTAGGCAGTGACAGTGTTTGGTTGTGCTTGCTCAGGCAGCACATCTAATAAATTGGATTCGATACAGAGAAGATTAGCATGGCCCCTGCAAAAGGATGACACGCAAAATCGTGAAGCGTATCCACATTTTGACTTTTCCACATTGCCGTGAGCCCTTGTGGAGGAACCTCGGGGGATCTGTGTCCTGTATAAGTGGTTAAAGCACAGAGAGAAAGGGGAAATGACGTGTGGGAAGGAACCACAGGGGGGGCTCCAACACTGGGCTCCCGCAGCAAGGACTGAGCCTTTGCACGTGGGGCGGCTGCTCTCCCAACTGAGCTAAAGCCGGTGCAGAATGTGTTTGGAGTTTTGCTGAACAGTCCAGGTGAGCTCTGCAAATTGTGTTTTTCCATGTGAAATGGATGTAAGTATTGACACTTGAAGACACTTTTGGTATTTGGCCAGTTCCAAGTCCACATGTACCTCTGTGTAGTGGCGCACGCTTACGGGGATGCTGATTATGCCCAGCTCTGGATAGTGTAAGGTTGGTTTGGACATAGTGCCGTACTTGTTGCCTGTCATTGCAGTTTCAATGGTAGCTTCTCGTTTTCTCAGCAGAGCAGAGGCTAGTTCCTGCTACAACAGACTGCACAATTAGCTAAATGAGTTCATGCAACTGAGAACTTTGTTCAGTTTAGTGTTTTAGCTATTGAGAAAAACTGCCGATTCCAAACGGAGGCGCTCAGAATTTGCTTGAGTGGTTTCCAGTTGTCCTGGGATGTGTCATAGGAGGGGGTGATTAGGGTTTGGGCCCTGAGGTTCAGCATCCAGCCCGAAAGGAAAATTGGGCTCCGCCCCCTACTTCAGGACTGAGGCATTTTTGGCCTTAGCCTTTGGTTGAATTTGGCAAACATGCCGACAGAAGTGTCGGGCAGCAAATAGCAGCAAATGCAAAGTGTTGATATCAACAGGAGCCAGGGGTGAGCTTTTTTCCATCATCCCCCTCACTCGTTATGCTTGAGGATGCCGCTGGTAGTGCCCCGCTATGGAATGGCGCCGCTAGCCGCACCACGTTGATGGCAGTCACCCTGGCAGCAGGGGGTCATGAGGTAGGCAGTGACAGTGTTTGGTTGTGCTTGCTCAGGCAGCACATCTAATAAATTGGATTCGATACAGAGAAGATTAGCATGGCCCCTGCAAAAGGATGACACGCAAAATCGTGAAGCGTATCCACATTTTGACTTTTCCACATTGCCGTGAGCCCTTGTGGAGGAACCTCGGGGGATCTGTGTCCTGTATAAGTGGTTAAAGCACAGAGAGAAAGGGGAAATGACTTGTGGGAAGGAACCACAGGGGGGGCTCCAACACTGGGCTCCCGCAGCAAGGACTGAGCCTTTGCACGTGGGGCGGCTGCTCTCCCAACTGAGCTAAAGCCGGTGCAGAATGTGTTTGGAGTTTTGCTGAATAGTCCAGGTGAGCTCTGCAAATTGTGTTTTTCCATGTGAAAGGATGTAAGTATTGACACTGAAGAGCAATACAGCACAAGTTGGTCCTGTACTCAGCAGAGCAGAGGCTAGTTCATGCTACATAGCGGAGCGATGTCGCGTTAGTTTCTGCTATCGTCGGATGTAGTTAAACTCTCTGTGCATTGGCCGGGAATCGAACCCGGGCCTCTTTGCTTCTCGATTATGTCGGAGACTATTTGTCTTGAGTTTAGTCTGACTGAGGTTGACCGACATACCCTTCTGAGAAAATAAGAATCTGACTTACTGTCAGGAGCAAAGGAGGGAGTTGTGCAACATTATTGTAGAAGTGCAATAGGCGGCAAAAGAAGAAAGTCAGGGTGGATGAATGGGTCAACAAAACATCAGACTTCAACACGGGAGACCTCGGTTTGCTTCTTCTTGCCACAGTCAGCAAAGTTTTCTTGTAACCACAAGCTTTCCTGACCTTAACCAAGTGGTTACCAGTGAATACAATCTATCATTTGTCACATATAACCCTTAAAGAACAATCAGAGTGAAATGACACCATAACTCAAACCAAAGGTTCACCAACACTAGTCCCTTAACCACAGGCGTGTAAGATATTATTCATGCAGTGATTTGCCAAGGCACTGATGAACTATATTATCCTGTCAGTGGGACATCTAGTGAGTCATTTTGGAGTACAGAGACTGCTTAGTAGATAGACACGTGCACATATGAACACCCGTCTCGACTGGTTTCTTGGAACTCGTCAGTGTCAGAAAGAAAACATTGAAAACTTTTTGACGAGGAATCCAATCAGGAGAAAGGCAAACGCACGACCATCAAAGTCAGACACTCAGGAGAGCAAGGAGTGAAGAAGCGGATAGACGGTGGAAGAATGCTTGAGAGCATCGCTCTGATTGTCAGTAATGATTAATGAATGATGCGGTGCAAGTATAAGGAGAAGAGTAAATACTATCAGTCTTCAGTTAATCACCTCAGAGAGGTGATACTCACCTGCTCACAGATGGAAACTTTTTAAATTAACAAATGATCATTAGTGGGTAATGTACTGTAATTGCGTTTGTGTGTGTGTGTGTGTGTATGTGAGCGTCGGCACCTCACCGGGCTGTATGATTGAAGGCTGATAACAGTGTATTATCTGTTTCTTCTTCCCCACACTGTGAACAAGCCACAGTTGACACCCCACTTCTCTCTCTCATCTCTGTTTTACCCTTCACTCAACCCAATTTTTTCTTCCTTTTCTTCAGCTGTCTTCACGTTCAGTGTTTTTTTATTCCATTTCATTGCTTTCGATGGTCGCATACAGACCAGCTGTGCTGTACAACCACATGAGAATCATGACCCATAATAATGATAATAATGTTTAATTAATGTTTCTTGTAACCAAGGCCACAATTTATCCATATAACCGCAACTACAGTACACCCCATGTATTTGCTGTGGTTCAAACATAATCTGTTGATTTCGCCTCTTTGGTTTGGATCATTGGACCAAACCATTGAACCAAAAGTCACCTTTTTTTATTGAAAGCAGACCAAGCCCAGGAATAATCGTCATTTGATAATGGTGGTCATCATTGCAAGCAATAGGAGTTAAAGGGTTAGGGTTAGTTTTATTGATATTGGGGGATATCGTCTAAATACCAGGACACTGTTTCTGAGATTTGGCATGCCATTTAATGCTTTGACGATGTGCTAGGATTAGGAGCCAGAACTACTTAGTTAGGTTTAGGAAAACATCATGTCACATAGGTTAAATACAGTACATCACCTAAGCTGAGACAGGACTCCCACAGCAGTCTCCTGAGCGAAAGTCTTGTGTTTGTCAATGACCTACATACATATATGACAGGACATGCATATATGTATATATGTGTATAACATAAATGCATTGTGACAACACCTGAAGCAACACATTGACACGATATTCATCCTCCAGCTGGTGACACCAGGCTGCCCATTCCCCTTATTTTATCATAAAAAGCAAGTGAAACATAAAATCTATGCAGTAACTACCCTCATAATATTACCATACAAAATGTCTCTGTCTTGTCTCCCTTCTATGTGTGTCACTATTTATACACACAAGAATAAATGAGGTCCAGTTGCAGTCATGACTAATGATAGGATCATGTGTTAACACAACCAGAACCAAAAAGGAAATCATGTATAATTTCTAATTTTGGTCCAAATGAGAAAAAAATAAATAAGAATAATTGTTGAAGAGACCTAGTTTTCTAAACGTACCCAGAGCTCAACAATAGCTGTAGCAGACTAGAAGACTCTCAGGGTGTTTGGTGAGTGACGCTGATGGAAAGGACTGGGTTTACGTTGGTTAGTACCTCTCTGGTCGTGGAAGTTGAATCCTCAGTCACGATGAGGAGAGCCTGTGACAGTTCTTACTTTTTATTCCAGGGCTGCTTCACACCAAATAAAACAAATGCATGTTTGTTTGTTTTTTCTAAACAAGGTGGAAATATGTATTCTGTTAAATTTATCATGGAGAGATTGGATTAAAGGACAGAGTGAGTGACTGAGACTGAGTGACAGAGATTAGGACAGATTGGATTTTAAGAAGGAAGGAGTGAGTTGCATAAAGTGGCAGAGACAGAAAGAGAGAGAGAGCTGAGAGGGGAATTTATTTTATTTTTTTTTGTGTGCATAGAGATGCGAGCAGGTGGATGTATGTCTATAGAGGATGTTGTTTGGGTGTGCGTGTGCGCTCCTGAGTCTCCCTCCCCATCAGCCCACATGCTGGTGCCTGTCAAGTCAGGGAAACTTCAAGTGTTTTTCTGTCTTTAAAAAAAGAAAAAAAGAGCTTCAGCTTCACAGTCGGTGGCTGCATATGAAACGGCAGCACGGCCCGACTTAGCCTCACTTCAGTCTCCGTGCTGCTGCTTGCCGTCACTGTTGCCTCCGGCATCACTCTCTGGCCCGTCGCCCGGTATGGAAATACCCCTCTGCCTTAATGGACATTTCATTTAATAATCAGTGATTGATCCTCGCTGGTAATGATGTATAAGCAGGAGGATTCAGGGATGAAGAATATTCTCAGTCAATAATTGGAGAAGGTAGAGAGCTCTGCGGAGAGACAGGCGACTGTGTTGCCAATAGCAGCACGTCTCCTTAACTCTCCTGTTGTCAATATGGCATCTCTTTATTTGCCAGTGGCAATTAGCACCACGGAGTCATGTTGTTGAGTTAGAGTCACATCAACCTCGCAGAGCTAATTAGACACACTCGACCTTTTCTACATGAGGCTACTTTTAGAGGTGGGACACTTAAAGACGAGGCCAAGGACAAATAGACCAGGCGATCAGAAGTCATTTCATATTGTAGACCACTGCTCACCACTGCACACTTTGCATGAGAGTTGTGTCATCTAATATATTTACTCTCTTTAAATACTTGACTTGAACTGAATTGAAATATGGTGATTTAAAAGAAATTTGGACACAGCAACACAGTTTAGATCCACTCGGGTTCTTCTTCAACATCTTGTCCAAGTCTGTGATGGAGTGTGAATTTAAAGCATTCATTTTGTAGCACTGTGAAAGAAACACACCTATGTGCAGATATATTGACAGAATTTATGTAGATTTATGTACAAAATCACAATCAATCTTCATTCAACTTATTTGGTTGCACCTTTTTTCAGTTGGGTTCACTAAAATCCTCTTTTGGTGTGTTTATGTTGGTCTTATTTGTTTGTAGAATATTTTAAATGACTGACGGCTTCAGCAATCACAGCCAAAGTTGCTGCTAGGGTCTAGTTTCTTTTTAGATACGACCGGAAAAAGTTTGGTGCCAAAATCCATCCTTGTTTCCTAAAATCTTCATTTATAATGAGACAGTCTTCCTAAAATCCCACTTTCTTTATCTTTTTTGTTCTTTTAAATCCGTTCACTGTGCTGAGGCTCAGTCTGGCTTGGGTCGGCGTACTGTACGCTCTGGTTGTGTAAATAATTCAACAGCATGCCTTTCTCCACCATACTGCAGACCTGTCTCATTGCTAATGAGCTCCTCACCATCACAGTCTTCATTGATGTTTTTTTTTTTTTTTTTTTTTGCCTCTTCAGGACCCCTAGAGAGCTTCTCCAATCAAACACACACTTATACCTTAAAATGTTTGAAAGTCGACCATGTTTGTGACATTTTGTGATATTTAATATTCATGAAGGCGCTGAAGGAATGCTTATGCTGAATGGGATTTACACACACATGCTATCATATCACACACACACACACACATCTGCTCTTCTCTGAATGTGATTGTACACATCAATGCATGTGTAGAGAGAAGATTCTCCTAAAAAAAAACCAACACTATATTTGATTTGACTGTTTTCTTTATCACATGACATACTGGAACATTTATCTTTTTGATAAATATTCCAATCGTGCGAGTGTAGCCAGTGTTGTAAAAGCTCTATTTTTAAATAGAGAATATATTTATATTTGACATAATTTTAGGACTAAATACTTGCAATATTCACCTTCATAGCTTGTGTATCTTTCTTAATATATACCATATTTTCTTTTGGCAACTAGGCCTGTGATTAAATTATATTTTAAAATCAATATTAGAATAGGATGTGACCTCAGAGGCCTGAGGTAATGTTGAGGGTGTACTTTGTGGGTATTTATGGAATTCAAATAGTCAAATTTAATACCAGTATAGTAATATAGTAATACTCAGTGTTCGGCCGTCCAAACCTTATATCTGAATTCTTAAAGGGAGTTGTATTCCCCCTTTAAAGACATGTCTTTAGTTACCTGAAATGAGATCAGGGTGATCTGCCCCCTTTAAATGTTTTACTACTTCCCTCAGTGATGTTATACTGTAGAGGCAGACAAGAAAGGAAAGCTATGACAGCATAAAATGGGGCTGGAATGCATTCCCATGCAACTGCATGCATACGTGGCTTTTACACTAATTAGTTTTGTCACCATGAAACCCAGGGCTTCCTTTTTTTAACATCCCCTTTACGTCACACATGCACACAGCGGGGAGGAAAAACAGTTTGGTAGATGCTGATTTTCACTAAAATGTCTTTTCTGGCTGTCATTGTAGCTCAAAGCAGATACAATATGTGTGTGTGTGTGTGTGTGTGTGTTAAATCCCATCACGTTTCACCTTTCATGCCACTGTCGCCACACAATGTCTATCAGAAGAAGCACAACTTGAAAATAATGCTTCAAAGCAAATAAAAAGTGGGATTTCAAGGCGGACAATAGACAGAGTCCTGTCTGTGGAAGAGACCATCCACAACACCCACAAAAGCATATTCTCTGTCGACATTTGCAGCCCAAAGGCTTAGTCTCAATCTTTTTATGTTTAATTTTAAATGAAAATCAATGAGTATGTCACTAATAAGATTAAATTGCCACCAATAACATGGTGACTAAACACACTGTCACAGACAGACTAACTGTATTTCATAGATTCCTGTTGTCTTTGCCAAGACATCGGGGGCGAAAATGAGGCGGAAATCTGATTTTAATTGATTGTTGTAGTGCACAAGAAAAGTTAGTCTTCAATATCTCCAATTTGGGAAGATAATTTGGTTAAAGTTAATTATATTTAAGATTATATTTTAATGAATTCAAAGCATAAAAAAGATTTAACAGTCTACATTTAACAGTTAACAGTCAGTCTTACAGGTAGATTAACAACATATTCCCATTCTGTCATGTTGTAACTCATTCAGTCGAGCCTTCAGTTTATTTGCAGTAAATGTCTTTATGCTTTAAATGTAGCTTATTTAATTGACTTTTGTTAATCTTTTCTACCTTTGCTTGTGTTCAGTCTTTGTGTTTGTGTTTTGCTGAAGTGCACTGAGCAGTCTGAATCACTCTAACGCTAAAAACACTTTTACAAGCTGGCCCAATAATTTTAAGGGCAAATAGAAATTGACGTTCAGTTATTCGTCTTATATTTTTGACTGCTATTTTCTAACCTCATACTTAAAAAGCCGCTCACAATAAAATTTGAGTGAAAAAAAAAATTAAAAGCTGCTCACTGCTCTTTTTTTCTTAAGTCACAGAGTGAAGTGTCAGGATCTTATGCGTTTATTAATTGTCTTTCTGTGGCTTTCAACTTTATGAGACAAAACAGGGCAGAGGGGTGTGTAAAACACTGCTGCCATACAGTGCCATGGCCATGGAGCTCAGCATTTTATCACTGAACCAGGATTACAGGGCACTCTTGATTTGTTTTGATTGTGTGATAACCCTTGAGATTTTCACTTCACAACCTTGAAATTGCCATTGACCACCAAAAGGTCTTTACAGGAATGGACATGCCTTTGTTAGTGCAAACCACAGAATATAAGCTGCAGTTTACATGGTGCTGGAGCTTCAAATCATGCAAGAATTCAATAGATTCCGTCAGTGAAGCCATTCCTGATGTAGCGTAACACAAACATTTCTGCTGAATCTCACCCTAAAGGCTGAAGTCAGACTCCATGTTTCTTTCTTGTGTAAGTAGGGTCACAAACTCGGGTTTAAAACCTCTGCAGTTCCTGTCATGCCATATTTCACAGAGTGGTGGGTGAACACAGAGCGGAGCTGACAAGTCTCACTGCATGAGGAGAGAAGGCTCGGTTCAAAAACAGCTTGACTCTCTGATAAATGGACTGGCCACTGGCCTATTAGCTGACAGTGTTGGTCAAAATGAGCCAGTTAACAAGAAGAAGAAAAAAAACACACAATAAACTTCTCTTTAGATGTGAGACATGCAGTACTGACACATCCTCAGATCTATTTGGAGAGACCGGTCAGTGACTACTGAACCACTTAGGCCGAGGTTCAATCCCAGAACACGTCTGCTGGTGGGTTGAGTCATGATAGAGTCAGTACCATTATGGCTGAGGCCAGCTGTGTATG
This sequence comes from Collichthys lucidus, assembly GCA_004119915.2. Taxonomy (NCBI): domain Eukaryota; kingdom Metazoa; phylum Chordata; class Actinopteri; family Sciaenidae; genus Collichthys; species Collichthys lucidus. Next base: position 4,697,801 of record CM014085.1, on the reverse strand, counting down.
TCTCATTTTTTCATTGTTTTAATTGATTAAAACTTGTGAACTGAAGGTCTTTTCAGAACAACTGAAATATATTCTTGAAAGGACCATTCTGAATTGGTCGACCTTGGTCTTGTTCTCTTATTTATCTTCAGTATGACGTCACTGAGCCTTCTGGCATATCTACATTGATTTTTACAAAGTCCGGGCGAAAAGAAAAAAATTTGATTTTTGCAAATCAGAGTGATGGAAGTACATCAGAGTGGCTGAGCAGAATCATACTGCTACTAGAAGAGCTGTAGGAGGACGACACAGAAGAGCAGATGCTGAAATGCATTTTGGGAGAGGCCTTCTGTACAACTTCAGATTTGTAAGGCTGTTTCACAAGCCTGAGTATAGTCACTGAGTCCTGCAGCAAACCATGCAGATAAATTAGACAGTGTGAACTGTCTTAAAGATCTGATTTTAAAAAGTCAATCTGACACATGGACATGATATCTATCAAGGTAGTGCTATAACCAACTTCTCATTGACTTGCAGAAGTAGTCGTCCAGTGGAATGTCCTGCAGCTGTAGCGGACAGTTTGCTAGAACATTGTTTACAAAGATATAAATATCTCATAAAATATGATCTTGTGCAACATTAAACAGTCCAGCATGTACACGCACGCACACAAGCATATAAAATATAGAAGACATGGTGTGAGCCATGGTGGCATGATTTTGCTCTTAAAAGTGTAAAACTGGAAACAACTTCTTTAAATGAAGTGGATGTGGAAATGCCCTTTAATGCCTGTAACGTCACTGCAGTACGAGACGTGCTTTCTGTTTGATCCGCCGCTTTGATGTTTGACTAAAGCGTGTCCCGAGCCTAATGCTCACACTCTCGCATTTTACTGTGAAGGACATTTGACTAAAACCCTTCAGTTAAGAACTTAGCCAAGATTTCTGCTGGTAGTCTCTTCTTTCAGAAGTCAGAGCCTTAAGTGCAAGGCAACTTTAGTCTTTTGCCTGCCATGTTTACTCCTCATGCAGCATACTTTCTTAGCAGATCGGCAAAATTAAAAGAAAGAAAACAAAGTGTCCGTGACATTTATTTTTATTCCTTTATTTCTTCAAGCTCTCTACTTTCTCTTTGGTTTGCACGCACACGTTTGGTCTTTTGCTGCTCTGAATTGACTCGCTGACAGTGTGGGTGTTTGTTCTGTGTGGAGTCCAGCGGCGCAGCGGATGAATAAAACTATAAGAACAAGGGAAGGAGAGGAGGAGAATAGGAAGTGTCAGTAGGTGAAATGGATGAAAGGAATGTAGCGTGGGTACGAGACAAGGTGAGAGGGACATTGCAGTGGGTTTGGATCTTTCAGATCTTAAACACATCGCGTCTCAGCTGGCTTGCAGCTAAGCCGGGCTCGGCCGGGCGTTGTTTGTGTTTGTAGCAGGATATTTAAGGATACTTTAGAAAAAGGGGGTATTATGGACTTTTTTAGAACTTGGCACAGCAGCAGATGTTCTCTTTGAATGGATCCAGTTACATCATGGCTTTTTGTAACTTTTTTGTTGAATTTCTACTTGTTTCTTTGTGTTTTACAGCCACAGCTAACATAAGCTGATAATGAGTGAAAATGATTTCCTATTTATTGTTTAACCACGTGAATGGGACAAATTTTGTTGGTTGTTTGCTAATGATGACATATATAACCATTTGAGAAAACCACTGTCACTAACATGTGGTCAGCTGTTGCAGTTTGGTTAGGTTTTGTTTAAGTTTAGAAAAATATAATTTTTGATTTAAATATGTTACGTACGACATATGACGTACAGGTCACGTGACGTATGTTACTTAAAATGACTGAGTTTTGGTTGCACGCGGCTCTTGAACCATGGTCTCCTAGGTAAAAGTTCTGTTTGAACCACCCCTTATTTCCGTCACAAGAATGTCCACTAGATGTCACCGCCTATCATCCATTCATCCATTTTCTATGAACTCTTATACACATCAGGGTCACTAGGGGGCTGGTGCCCATCCAAGATAACTTTGGGCAATGGACAGGTCCATGCTCTACCTACCTGCATGTCTTTGGACTGTGGAACTACCCAGAGAGAACCCATACAGAAATGTTCCAGGACCTTCTTACTTCTTGTGTTTTGTAAAGCATATGGAGCATGGTTGTTGGAACAACATTTAACCCCCCCAAGGTGAACTTTTTTCTCGTGTGCCATAGATGCGCCCTAGCCTGACCAGCCCCCTCGCTCCTGCGCGGCCCACATTGCCCATCGCTAAGCCCAAGAGTGTGTTTGGGGTGGGAAAATCACCAGATAGTGGGTAATGTTCATTTATTTTGAGATGGTGACATGGCATTAGACAGTTCATCATAGTTGTGCTTTTACTTGGGTAGGTTCATGTCCCAATGTGGAACCAAGTTTTTGAACATCTCGAAGTGCTTCTACATATTTCCATCCTTCAGCTTCTCTGCTGCCACTCTCTGTGATCTATAGATGGACCTGGGTTCATACAGCTTTAAAGATAAAAGAAAGGCTGTGTTTGTCTTGTCACTATGGGAGTTTTGTGTTTTTGTTCATTATTTTATCACATTTTTACTAATATGGATTATCTTGTTAGGGAGCAGCTCTTATCACCCATGTTACTGCCCAGCCATGTACATCGACACATCACACAGATTGACATTTATTTAGTCTGGCAGTCTCGTAGACGATTTTCTGTTTTTTCCCGATAGCGACCACATCACTGTTGTTATCATACGTCATGGATAAAGGATATGATTCTATACACTCGTTTATAAAACACAGTTTTTTTCTTGGGCTGGTGGAGATGATTCTCAGTCCTATCTGTGTCTCCTCTGTAATCTTACTGCATATGCTACAGGCAAAGAGCCTGATGAGGATCTGGAATATTAATGCAGTCCTCCCTCTACACACACACACACACACACACACACACACACATACACACTCATTTATGATTGCATAATCTTCTGATCTATGTCAGGACACATTTTCCCATTTACATGACATATTTTAGTCGTTTCCCAGACACCTCATGCATATTGTGTTCTGCAGTCGTCTGGATAAATGGCAGCATCATTCACTTCTCTAATGCGCTGACTGTTTAGGTGGTTTCAGAGAGGCCTCTTTTATCGCTCTTATGTGTAAAGTATCAATTTCGGAAAAAAAAGACTTTAGAATCAACAAACAGCCCTAAACATGCAGGTGGAATCACTGTCATTTCCATTTCCATGCAGCAAACCACAGAAATGTGGAAAATAAATGCAGAATGATGAAGATGGTGCTACTTTGCACTTGTTAGCCTGACAACACGCGGTCAAGGTCAAGGAAAGAATGTGGCCGCAGGTAAAAGAAACGTTGAGTGCAGGTGAAGTTGTGCCCTTTGTACGTCCACCCACGGCTCCTCCCTGAGGTGTTTTTCTGATGTCAGAACTTTTCCAAACGGACAATGCAGCAAACACTTCACACAGCGATTGGCGAAGTGCACTGAGGTGTAAAAGCAGCCATGACTTTTCATTCTTTTCTGCTCCTTCCTGTGTGTACAAATGCCAGCGCAATTCATGAATTTCTTCAAAAGAAGATTTTTTTTTCTCTCCACATGCTCCGTGTGTTTCTACGTACCTGTTTATTCTCTGGGGAAGGTGGCCTTTAGGAGTTGGTAAAGTTGTAAAGTGTAAAGTTGGTCTGAGGTGTGTGGGTGAAATAATAATAATGATGGCTCATTGGGCTCTAATGCATGTTTTAGCCTTTCACTTTACTTATTTTACTTTACACATGCAAAGTGCCTGACTTTAAAATCTGATCGCAAGATGAATATAACACCCAATGAACATGGTTAAACTTTATTCTGAAGTTCCCGTCTAATCAGGCATGGCACCGTAAACACTTCTGTGTTTTTTGTACTTTTTTCATGTTTTTTTCTACCCCGATCTCCTGCCATTTTGTGGGCAGGTATTTACTTTGAGCTGTGGAGATATTTTTATATGGATGGCTTCATGAATACATCAGGTGACCCATTCAGAAAACGCCCTTGAGAACAGAGGTTAGCACTAGGGACCGTAACTCTGCAGAAGAGACGCTGAGCTATAAGCCGTTGACATTCGGCCTTATTACCCGCCGAGGTTTTTTTTGCATGTCATCATGATAACTGTTTACATCCAACCCTCGGCCAATGCGTCAGTTGCATGTGAGCATAGAGGTCATACAGATCCTATTTGAAATGTCTTTAGATGCTGACTGCAAAGGGTTGCAAACACATTTGTGAAAGTTCCGCTTAGAGTACATATCTGAGTATTAAATTCATATTTGTCCAGGATGAGAAGAGAGGAGAGAGATGGCCACACGGAAAACAAGTGACTCCAAAGGACAAAGAAGGAAAGAAGGAGGCTGTTATGAAGCTATCAAGTTTGTCCCGCTCGGTTTAACTCCACGTGTTTTAGATGTAAGCCCCGTCATCACCCTTCCATAAAACACTGTTCTTGTGCTTACTCACTGCACACAGTCTCTGCTAATTCCTCTCATCAGAGGGTTTGCTGCAAGTGCATTAGACTTTAAGTTTTACCTTGGGGGATGGATTCTGTATTTATAGTTTACAGCCTGTAGGGATTTTATCCAAGGTCAGTAGTAGATTACCTATTTGGCTCATTGAGCCTTGCGCTCTGTTAGATCCCCCCCCTTTTTTAATGTGCATTTGTGATTGATTAAGCCGCTGTGTTTCTATGCCGGTGTGGACCTTGACTGATGCGTACAGAGAGCAATATGTATGTATGGATAGCTCTTGTGCTGAATGTGCGATCGATGCATGGACTCTCCTCGCAATAATTACCTCATCCACGAGAGGGGGAATGCCTGAGGGTCGAGTGTGTATGTGTGTGTGTGTGTGTGTGTGTGAGAGTTTTATCCTTGCTTCCCCCGGTCGGCTTTTTGAGTCATGGATTGTTTCACAGTGTCAGAGAGCGTGAAACTCCTCTTCATCAGTCTCCAATCAATGCTGAGTGCAGAAAATGCAACAAACTGATTTTTTTTATATAGACCGAGAGACTGAAAATCAAATTCAAATGTAATATTTACTGCATTGAAAGATGGGTAGACATCACAGAGGATACGTGTGCTGGTTCTGGCTGTTTTGGGCTTGAGGGGGGGGAAATTCACTTTCATCAGACTTGGGCGTTTTTTGTAGCTATCACTTCTTTTGTTAAAAACATTCTCAGCAAGCTAATTGCAGAGATGTGGGAGAGCATGGGCAGTTGGCTGTAAAGAAGTCTGATGCCACAAGAAACTGGAAGCTGGCAGCTTCTAAATCCAGCATAGCCAAACCTAATTGGGAGAGAAAATGAAGGCCTCATTTGCATAATGAAGCAGAAATGCATAAAGAAATGTAAAAAAAGAAAATACATAAATAAATAAGCTTGAGGAAACAAACCAGGAAGAATATACAAAGGGAAATAATGAATGAATGAACGTATAAGAATTGTTATAATATTTTGGTGTATTTAAAGGTCTTTCTAATAGATTTATTTGTCATTTATGTATTTATTTTAGACTTGACATAATGTTCTTACTGTGGCCGTGAGAGAAAATATTAGAGGACTTTAAATGTGCTTAATTCATCTCCAAAGAAAGGTCGCTGCTAACCCTGATAGAAATATACAAAGTACAAAAGAAATATGAATTTTCCTTTTACTGTAAACTCAATGGTCACTTTGTTAGTTTTACAGTGAATGTTCTGCCATGAAGTCTGCTTTCATGACGTCCATAAACTTCTGTTTTTGTTCACATCGCCAGGTCATAAGTGGCTGATTATATTGAGAGTTACATTCTCAGTATTTAAAATGGATAAAAAAATAAAAAAATAAATACAGCAGCGCAGCATAATATTCAGCTACAAACAGTTTACTCCTGATGATTCTGTTTTTGAACCATTTAGGTTACCTTTCGCTTACTATCTCGCTGTCACATTCTCATAATTAATAGCTCATAATTAATAATGGAGGAATGCTCGCTCTGCATTACCATGACTGCATAGCATGCTGGTATTATAACAAAAATATTAAATGAAATTTTTTGAGAAAATGTTTTTTAAATGAATTTATTTATTTATTTTTTATAACTATTTCAGATATTCCTCCACATCCCTCTGGAAAGAGTTTGGGTACCAACATATTTATAGCATAGTTTGAGTTTCGGCGATGTAGAGTGTGAAGCTGGACTTGTTATCTGAAGTATGATAGTTTAATCATTCTAAAAATGTTCATTTCACTTGTCAAAGTGTGGAACTAAATAAACCCTGAAAGTTCGTTTAACACTGGACTTGGACTGTATCTAATATCTATTTATTTGATTTTTACTCCTTCTTTGCACAGACGCTTTGCACAGACGCTGTGCAGGTTTTATATTTTTATTGTGTTTGAACAAAAAAAAATGCTACAAACCAATTAAGCAGTTTTCCCTGTGAATGTGACCTCGCTCACACGGTGCACAAAACACAAAGCTCCGTCCACTTTCCGTCGGTCTTCATTATGAGCATGAAAGCTCGCTCCTGGAAATGGTAGTTTGACAAAATAATTATATTTTCCAGTTTTTTTAACTTTTTTTTTTTAATGACAGTCGCCTCAATGATCATGTGAGTGTGAACCGAGGTGCTCGCAGTGTCAACCTTGCTTAAAGGTCCAGTGTGTAGGATTTTGATGTTTCTAGTGGCGCAATCACTGCATTGCAATCACCTCACATCACCCTCGCCTACCAGGTGTAAAGGAGGAACAACTCTTGAAAGTCTCTGTCTAGAGTTTGTTTGTTCTGGGCTACTGTAGAAACATGGTGGCCTCCATAGAAGAGGACCCATCTTACACACTGGACCTTTAAAGATAGAGTAGGACCACCTGATAACAGTGAACCTTTCATCCACTGATGAAGACCTTCAGATACAGACGGAAAGTTGATGACTGCTTTCTTACTTGTAGTAATGTTTCAGGGTAGACGGGGAGAAAGAGGGTGGATGGGTGAGATCGCTCACTGAAAGAATTCGATAGGCATCAAGGAAATGTTAACAGAAATGTAAAGAAAAAACTTAAAAAAATGACAAAATAAGAGAAACAGAAGGACATATCCGAAGCAGACATGTAGGGAAGAGCAGAATGTGTATAGAGTGCAAGACAGAGCAGATAAAAATAAAGACACAGAGTGATGAGAGACACCCACAGTCAGATGGAATGAGATGAAGAAGTCTCAAGTTCCTAATCACTGATCAGGTCTGATGCCAGCTGAGACCTCACTGGTGTCCCACACCACACACACACACACACACATATGCTCACAGTGGCAGGTGGGGGAGGGCAGGTCAGTGTCGGGGGCCTCCTTGTCACTGGGCAGTTTAGAATTGACACCTGATTGTGTGAAGTCTCTCTCTCTGTATGTGTGTGCAATCATGAGTGTGTGTGTGTGTGTGATGGGAGCTGTCATGCAGCTGTCTTGTCTGCTCTGATCCCTACTAACCCTCAGTCAAACAACATGCCACCGTAATGGCAGCACATGTGCAGTCCAGAGAGCAACCACGTCACTCACATCCTCTTTGATTCTCTTTGGTTTTCGAGCTTGTGAGTCACTCTGACCGAACCCCCCCCTCTTCAGGACATTGATTTCACAAGGGCAGTGCTTTCAGTATAAAGGTTAGTGTGTTTGGATAAAAGTTAGTAGAACTTTTAAGGGTGTCTGGTGCAATGGGTGATGGCTAACAGCGAAGACAAAAAAAGCTAAATCTTTTTCTTCATTGTTTGAGGGAGATTGTTTCATTTGTTGTTTTGGCCGAGTTCTTTTTTATTATTATTATTATTTCGAAAATAAAATAATATTTTGAACCGAGACAAAAGTTTAAGTAAATATTCATATAATCCAAGGTACCACCTTATTATGAATTAGATTTTATCCATGTTTAAGTTTCAAGTTCAAGTTTCATCGTGTAACTTTGGAGTAGGAAGTTTTGTGCATTTGAATAGATGTTGACAGGGAGTTCATGAGGTCAATGAAAAGCTCATAATAAAAGAAACTCATTTTTTAATTGGTGGTCAGCACAAAGCGTCTCTCCATCAACATAAACCAGCTGTAATCTCTCCACAACCTTTCCGTCTCCCTTTGACAGTGATTTCTCAGTGCGCGCTGTAAACAGGTAACACATCCCCAGACGACGGACGCTCTTGTGTTCACTCAGACGGCTTCACATTTTGAAAGAGGCGATCCTCGTGTCTCGTGCTTATTCAGCACACAGAAAGCACAAGTCAGCTCTTGCTTATCAAATTGCTTGTCAAGTTCACAAAAGAGAGCCGAGAGACTGCTGTAGGGACGGGATGATGCGCGGGGAGCCGCCGGCTTCCTCTTTTAGAGTCACTGGAGAGAAAAGGCTCGGTCCTGAAATAAACCGCTGGGAACGTGACTGACAGAGGAATTATTACTCATCAGCGTGAGCTGCTGACTGAAAGGATGTTTGTAGTGATTCAGCTCTGAGCTGTGTCACACAAACAAACCAATCCACCTCAATGGAGGTTAGATTCTACTTTTTTCAGTCATTTAACCTTTTTTACAGAACATGTCTCCCTTTTTCCCAACCTTTGTCACGTGGAAATAAACTGCTACGTCAGCTTCAGAAAGTCAAATAGAGTTAAGGTGGATATTGTTATGGAATTTTCGATCCTTAGGTCACACAGGTCACGGGTGGGCCTTCATGTCCTAAGCAGTATTAGTTGTTTGGCTTTGGTTGAGAACAGTAGGTGCCAGTCTATCTCAACACTGTGGTGGCCAGGGTCAAAGAGACCTATTGCTGCCTTCTTAGTCATAATAGATAGCTTGTTGTTGACGTCCCAATCTGCGTAAACAGACATCTGTGTCTCCAGACTAGAACATGCTGACAATAACATCTTCATGGGTAAAGACATTCTCTTTTTAGGGCGTGTATTATTTGGGGTGTGATCTTTGAGTTTAAAGTCGATCCACCAGCACGAGTTCAGCAGAATGTGAGACCGACTCAGACACTTCTGATGAACTTTGAGAGTGTCTCTAATTCTCCTTGATCAAGCCTCAATAAATAATACAGAATAAGACATCAGAGGCCCCTGAACACTTTCTTGATTCCTGACCTCAACATTGACCTTTGACTTCAGCAATTTCTCCACAACAGATATCCGTCGGTGTGGCTATTAAATCTGTAGCTGGAAAGGATTGGAATGGTCACTTCCCTATTAGTGGATGGATATTTGAAGCCTTGTGACATCACAGGTTGTGTGTGTGTGTGTGTGTGTGTGTGTGTGTGTGTGTGTGTGTGTGTGTGTGTGTGTGTGTGTGTGTGTGTGTGTGAAGGCTTAAGCAATGCCAACTTACTGTCTGTCTGTCATGCACCCTGCTAGCGTACATCCTTTACTTCAACACTGCATGTATGTAGCACCTGTGTGTGTTCTGTGTGTGTCTGTGTGTATGTGTGTGTGTGTGTGTGTGTCTCTGTTATTTTGTTTTAAGGCTAGCATGTGTTTCTTCTCTCTGAACTTTTTGAAATGATGATGTGCGAGTTCTAATAAAGAAGCAGGTGACCACTTCCCCCGTGCACCAGTTCAGTTTGGTATTCTTGATGTATGGCTAGATCTAATGGCCAATTAGCCTAGCTTAGCATAAAGACTGGACTCTGTCCAAAGGAAACAAAAATGCACCCACCAGCCCCTCCAAAGACCACCATCAAAGATCTGTTTGCCTGTCCTCCAGGGTGTGTGTGTGTGTTTAGGCCCACACACACGCTAACACTGTGCAAATACAATGGGTGGAGTCCGTCACCTGCTTCTGTTAAGTGCTCTGCCCTTGACAATGTTGCTTCTTTTACAGCCTTTCTGCCTTTTTCAGTCGATCATGTCCAAATGTTAACGTAATGCCTCTGATATGTATAATTGATGCTACTGTATGTTTCAGAGAGGTTTATGTCTTTTGATCCTAAGAGGCTCGCCCTCAGCTAAGTCTTCGTTTTCAAGAGAGAAACCATAATATTTTTTTGCCTCTTTTTTTTTTGAAAAAGAGTCTCTCTTTTCTTGCTCCTTTAACTTTCTTAGATGAACTCATATGCAGTAAATTCCTGCTGTGCACGTGTGAAGCGGACAGCGCGGTATTGTTCACCCGCTGCTGTCCTTGTCAGTGTGGAGATTTTTCCAATGAAAAAAAAAGGGGCTATAGAAACATTAATTATTGACATACTTTCTTATCTTTTGAGAGCATCTTTTGAAAGCTGTGTGTGTTCTTGATCACCCTGTTTTCCTCCATCTTCTCCTTCTTGGTCCTATAGGTCCCCTTACAAAGAAACACACTGATGATTTAGGTGATAGTGACCGCACGGACGACGAAGGTATTTTTTCCCCCCCTCGATGCCAAACTGATTTGCATGACAAGGGAATCCAAACTTACCCTTTCTCCTCCAATTTTTATCTTCTTTGATTTTCTTACATTTCTTGTCCTTTTTTTGAAAGTGATGGACATTTTCTTTTTGCTCTTTACTCGTAAAACTCTCTTTTTGGGCTGGATGTGTTTTGTCCTTTTCAGCTTGATGTCTAAAGTTTACATGTCTACCACCATTCTTTGATATTAATACTGTAACATAGATTCTCTGCTTGGATTTGCTGTTTCCTTTACCTTTTCTTTCCTTTTCTATGTTGCATCCCACCAACAGATCAAGTAACTATTAACCCCCCCCCCCCCCCCTCCCCTTCCTCAGCCAGCTCCTAACACATCTTTGCATGTTTTTTTCTTTTAATTCGTCTCGTTTCAAAAAAAAAAAAAAAGAAACAATAATAATCAGATCATGTTCAAAAGATCAACTACTGGCTAACTGGCTTGCTCCTATACTAACACTTTGGACTGGTCACATTCTGGGCGTCAAACCAATAATTTTAGTACATGATGGGTCTAAAACTATGAATTTTTTTTTGGACAAAACCAGTGCAAGCATCTCTGTCGGCTGTAGCTGCTGCACAGACGTGTACGTTATCTTTCCTGGCATGGTTTCCTCTCCTCTCAGGGCAAAGTCGGAGCTAATTTACCGCGCACCAGTACGCGACACTAACTTTCTGTTCAACCACCCGCAGTGCTCGTTAGATTCAAAATCAAAAAGTCCAAGCTGCCAAATTAGTTGTTTTGTAGCCACATAAAAAAATGCTGCAATGGCGAGCAGACTTTGTGATAATAAAAGTAGCCAGCATTTGGGTGGAGCAGATTTGAGGATGACATTACCGTCATTATGGTTTAAAGAGATCATCTGGGCTCTCCATTTAAAAAGCTTTTTGCACACAATCAAAACGGCACATGAATACTCACTAGTTTTCTATTGCACAGTAAGTTTGGTAGCCCGCTCATGTGGCTTCTGCCCGTGCCATGAGTTTGGAATTTGAATGACTGAGTGCATGGCAGATTGCCACTTTTAAAACCTGAAAACAGGAGCTAATATTATCATGTCTGATCATGAGCTAGCATAGATGTATATTTTAAATGTAAGTGATGTATTCAGGTTTTCCCTTTCAAACATCAATCTAAAAGAAGCTAGATGATTAAAAACATGGCTTATTCTTTTTTTGTTTTGTTTTTTTAGGAAATAATTGTGAAATATCACAATTACACATTATAGTAAGTGATTTAGAAAAAGTACAATATTTAAAAAAAATCAATCAAAGTATAAAAAGTAAAATAAATAAATAAATAAATATATATATATATATATATATATATATATATATATATATATATATATATATATATATATATATATATATATATATATATATATATATAAACATATATGGTATGCAGAATACCACTTTCCTGTGCCTTGAAGGTCATTTTTGACTGGATGGATACAATTTAAGTAATGTATTTAAGTTTTTGTCTGTCCATTGTGCATCAAATAATATGAAATATTGTTGTTATCATCCGTGCTGCCTTGGCAGGCATATTTTAAGTCCAACATTTTCTTTTGGAATGAAGTGCATTTCATAAAGTAGCATCAAATGAAAGCACGCCTACCTTCAAACTCCTTCTATGTACATAAAAGCAGTGATACAAACTCAACTTCACTACTGACTGTATCTGTGCTCTGTCACTCCTTCTTTCTGCCCATTGAGGGTTTACTCAACTGTTGCTTCCACTTCTATCAGTTCTGCCCCTGAGAAACGTTTTTGTAACGTTTCTTGCATATTCTAAGTAAACTCCAGTGTGTGCTAACACCTCGCAAAGCTCTCTCTCACTACCCAAAATCCCCGAAAATAATTCATAGTGTGGCGAAGGTGATCATTCAAAAATGACTGACCATATCAGGAAAGTGACTGCACACGCCTACACTGCCTCAACGTGCACTGTGCAGTTTAGTATGTAACCACATACATAGTATGTGTGAGACATGCTGGTGACTAAATCACTGAATCACTGAATTTAAGCACATGACTGTTAACAGGTAAAAACAACATTCCCACATAATGTTGCATTAATTCTAAATGAGTTTTCGGTATCTACTCAAAGAATACTTAGGGGATCCATTGAATACTGACAAAGACGAGGCTTGAAACATTGCAATTGCTTCTCCTGATATTTAAATTAAGTGCCATTTGAAAGACACTGCGCCGGAAAATCCATTAATCTCAATAATAGAAAAAGATGAACCTCTGCGTTGTCGCCATAAACAAGCAGCCCTTTGAAAAGTCATATTAGGAATAAAATGTCCTTGATAAAACCCTGAGATAGAGCCGTATCCCCTCAAGGCTGCTGCAGTGCAACTTTAATGACAGGCAGAAAGTCTTAATAAGGCACCTCAGCTGTATAATGTGACGAAGTAAACAGCAATTACATCCAAATAAGACTCACAACCATCCGGATCCCTTTGATCTATGCCATCACGCTGTTTTTCTGAGAGCTCACACACACACACACGCACACGCACATGGACACACACACACACACACACACACACACACACACACACACACACACACACACACACACACACACACACACACACACACACACACACACACACACACACACACACACACACACACACACACCAATACGATTAGAGAGAGTCACACAGATCTATTCAATGAAATCCCAGCAAGCTTCAAGCATTATCTCGATAAAGGATGCGGGGCAGAAAACTAATCCAGTTTAATATAGAGGAAAATATGCTCAAGAACACACACACACATATATATACAGTATATATATATACACACACACACACACACACTCAGAGTCACACACGCTCTGTTGCTCGACTCTGATTATCTTGGGCCTCTTCCCCAGTGATTCTTGATGCTCTTAACCTTTGACCACTTCTCGCCTTGTAGATGCAAACTCAATGAGGACATCCCCTAACCTCCCCACCCTTGCCACTCAGCAAATCTTGGATTTTACAATCTCTTTATACTCTGTAAAGCCGCTGTTTGTAATCCTTTTGTGCTGGGAATAGAGATGTAAACAGGAAAGTCCCTGAGAGCTGAGGATTTGTTAGAAGCTCAATTTTTTTCCCCTTTTTTATAGCAAATATTGCTAGTGGTTAAGAGTGGGTATACAGAAGTAGAGATGTCGTGAACTGTGGTATCTACAAGCCTCGTATGGGGCCCCTGGTACCCTATATAAAGAATTATATCGAAATACCTGTGAGATATTAATCCTCCTATACACAATGGATATATTACTTTGAGTGTGGAGGGCACAAGGATATAGATTTTGCTGACAGCATGAGCACGACTCTGGAGCCGAGGAAAGGATGATAAAAGATCAAGTGGGGAATGTGTTGCCGTGTTGCATTCAGCTCACCCAGAGGCTACAGCTGGTGACATTTCAGGTGCAACTTCAAACACAGAGGCTGCTTGATATCACATACATGGAGTAAAAGCGAATCAAATGCAAGTCACCAAAATACAGCAGCAATATGGAACAACATGGAAAAATCAAGATCACCCATAATGGCAAAGTAAAATTTAGTAAGTAAGCTGCTCGTACCACTGTGGCAATTCAACAAAGACATGATAAAAATCCTGCCTTCTCATCACGATATCCAACCAACAAGTCCTCACACTGAACCTAAACAACACAGACGGCTTGGCAGTGCCCTCCAAAACAACCCTGGCTGTTCCAGAAACGATTCATGAGGATTATTTGATCTTTAATGCAGGAAAACATCACGGTTGTGCTTAAAAGAGGTCGATGTTGACAGCTGACTCAGTCTCCTGTGTTAAAATCAAACACTCTCAGCCCGAACTCTTCCCGAAGACATTTTGCAAAGGTGCAACGATGACTTTGCTACTTATGCTGCATTTCCATTGCATGGAATAGATGGTAGACTGGAAAGATCTTTATGACCTGAGTGTTCACATCATCAACTCAAAAATTTCGTTGACTTACATTGGCTGATGGGAAACATCTACGTCCATCTAAATTGGGGCACTTCTATATTTTTAAGCTCCAGGGGCCTAATTTCTAAAATAGACATATGTACTATTATACTGTATATAGTTATTTATAAAACCTGACTTTGATATGGAAATGATCTCATCTCAAAGCAAAGTCTAGTCTTGACAAAAGCCTGTTTCCTGTCTCGTGTTGAACTTTGCATTACCATTATGAAGAACATGGTAAGAATTATTATTTAAAAGTGTAGGAAATTCATTGTCAGACACAGAGTGTTTTTAATTAAAAAACGTGATGCAAAGTTCTATAAATAGTGCGTCAAATTAGAATTCCCATTTTTATTCCACCAAATAATACCTGTTGCCTGGCTTCAATCCTCTCTACGGTTGCTGTAATCTCATCTTCCAAACTGTTTTTCTCATTTTTGCTGGCATTGTATAAAGCAGAATTACTGTGTAACAAATTGGTTTCCAAGAGCCAATTTGTAATCAAAGTTTTTTATACCCAGTATCTTTTATAAATGAGACTAATTTAAAGTGCAAATCTAAGAACATGTCAGAGCTTCCCTAAGAGTTGCATTATGATGTGAACACAGTTTACAATTATGGCAATTCCATGAACATAAATTTGGCCATAGAAAGGTCAGTAATTAATCTCCAATTTGAAAGAGGTCACTTGTGTGCTAACATTGGTTACACTGGTCGTTTAAGCATTGGAAATAAATTACTAAGTCCAGCAATATACGTGAGGACATAAAAAACAGTGAATCAAAGATGATAAAACAACGTATTAGTTCAGCCGACAGTTAAGTTTCTGAAAAGATCAACTCTTATTTGCAATGTAACATCATGCTAATAAAAAAGCTACTATTTAATTGCATATTGCAGAGGTAAATATGTAATCAAATCTGCATGTCAGTACATGTTGGTAGTAAAGTCATTCCACACGTGCGAGTGGATTTGACCTCTAATAAGTTACGTCAGTGCAGTTGCACTGATTGCAGGAGCATTTCCTCTGGAAGCGTTTGAATTGGCGTTCACCACTGGGCCTTATTTTGTTTTTGCCTGGAGTCCCCATGGCACCCTGCAGCAAAAGTCTGAAGCCAGGATAAAAAAAGAAAAAAAAAACACCTCTGCTCCTTGTGTCTGCAGCTGGTTTGATAGGTCTTCTGCACTGACAGACAGAGAGGATACCGAAGTTGTTGCAACAGCCCCGGGGCATCTCTCAGGGTTTGCTCAGAGAAATCTAAAGCACCTCAATCTCTTTGATCATAAGGAAGCAATGATCTACTCTGTGTTGGCATGGCACCTATTCTCTCACAAGCTCCCCCTCATCCACAGTCATCCAGAGGAGGATGGAATGGAAAGCAAGCTTTAATCTGACTGCTCCCTGTGAGGACAGTAGGATGTTCCTGCCTGTTTCTAAACACAGGGATAAAAGGACATATTGATATTCCAAATAATCATATAAATGTCAGATGTTCCAGTAATCACCCCTAATAAACCATTACCTCACTCCATGTAAAGGGCTCATGGAAAGAGACAAAATTTGCACTCAGCTGAATGAGGATTAATTGATAAGTTAGGGGAATGAAGGGAGAGAATGGGGGTTTAGAGGGTTTTTTGGCTCTGAGTCTTGCAGTGGTAGCCAATGAAGCATGCCAGGAAACCATACTGAGAGCAAGCTTGATTGCATAAACTTAAAACCTCAAGGTACAGCGTGTTCAATATACACCAGGACTTGTTTCAGCCAGTTAATCTAGGTAAATTCAGGTAAATCCATCAAATGCTCCAACTTTGCCAAGACAATTTTATCCTAACCTCACCTCATTACCGCTGACCTTCAGCACCGGACAAAAAGAGGCAGTTATAACAGCAGAGTTGAATGTTTCCTTCTGCAGCAGAAATTAATCTATTCATGTAATACATGAGAGCAGATACACACATACAGGTAACTGTATCAAAGGATATGAGAACTCATCCATATTAAAGAAGAATACACCACAAATATGTGAAGCATTTTTTATATTCAACAAATAACACCATCAAGATCATCATTCATTAGAATTATCATGAATAGTAGTCACTGTCATCACAGCTGACAGCATCCAAATTAAAATATTAGTCTTGGTTGTGATGTCATTATGACTATCATGGTTATCTTGGTTTCATCATCATCATCATCATCATCATCATCAATTCACCCATCAATCCATTTCTATAACTACTTATCCTGGAGATAAGGCTCATGGTGGGGCTGGAGCCGATCCCAGCTGACTTGGGTGAGGTACATTCTGGACAAGTCGCCGGTTCTTCACAGGGCACATAGAGACAAGCAACCATTCACACTCACATACACACCTATGGGCAATTAAGAGTCACCAAGTGCATGTCTTTGTGTCTGTGTGGGTTCTCTCCAGGTCTAGATTGTACTAAGTGTTTTGACCAAAGAATTCCCCATGAGCCAGCACTTGGTGACATATATAACAACAATAATAATAGTAGTAATACTAGTAGTTTTATTTGTAGGTTGCATCAAGCTGGACCACAGCAGAATGTGCAACCACAATCCACGATCAAAGCAGAGGCCATCATCAACATTATCATCATCTCCATCATCATCACCATCATCATCATCCTCTCCATCATCATCACCATCATCATCGTCATCATCACCATCATCATCATCAGCATGAATTTCTGCTGCCATCATTGGGCATGCCAATATTGTTATCACTCTTAGGTAGCACTAATATTATCAACATTACCACTATAGTTATTGCAATCATCATCATTATTATGGCTGACTCCATCACTAACATCTACATTATTTACATAGGCATGGTTGTTACCATCGTTGGTCATGGTTGTCGCCATCATTCATCATCAACATTGTCATCACTGTGACTTTCATCATCTTTATTACTGTCATCATTGTCATCACCATCATCACCATTAGTATTGTCATTATCAACATTATCATCGCTGCCACGGTCATGGCCGCCATCATCATCTCACCTTTGACATCAACAGCAGCATCATCACATGATCACCATCAGATACCGTTATCAATACTGTTCATTGTTATCATTGGTATCTGTAGTGTACCCAACTTTCCTTTTGTCATGCTACACGCCTTTCTGTGCTGTAACGCGCACACACACACACACACACACACACACACACACACACACACACACACACACACACACACACACACACACACACGCCATAATCCCCTGACCTTTTTTGTCAGAAGTTCTGGAAGCCTTCCAGAGGAGAGTTATGATGTGTTGCTACATTGTGGCCACTGCCTGCTGCGACAGAGGGAGCAGAACAACTAAGAAAAAAAACACTACAAAGGACAGAGTGTGATAGAAGTGATGTAATGAGCTCTGCACACATGAAACACATGAAGGACAAACAGCGCGCACAAACACACACACACAAGGAGACAGCATTTTACCTTGATGTGCCTCATTTTAATTTCCTGCTAGATTTCTGTTTCCTGTTACTGCATTTCATTTTGCCAAATGAGGGTTTTTTTTTCCATTTTATTTTCTCTGCTGCGTAAAAAAAAAAAACTATTTATCCAGTTGCCCAATATGTAGACAATATTAGGTTAATTTAGTTTATTTTTTTTTCTTTTTAGTTAGTCATTTCTGCTGCATAATGCCCTGTTTCCACAGTAATGTATTACCTTTCATCTTTACTCATGCACAAGGAACGTAAACCCAACAAAATTCACTATCCCAAGACAGTACTATAATAAAAATAAGTCACAGCTCCATCGTAATAATCACACTGATGTACATGTTTTACAGGAGCGTAGTTTCAGGGACACTTTTACTCAATTTAAAAGCATAATTCAACAGCTTTCACAGCCATGGATTTTGCTGTGATTAAGTTCCTTCAGAGGCAAAGTTTTTCCCTGAGGTGTTTACATTATTTGGTCTAGCCCCCGATACTGTAAGTACTGTATACTAAACCCTTCCGCCTTTCTTACTCCCCTTCACGAAGATCCTTTTATTCTCTCGTTTCAGATATAGCGCTTTTCTATTTTCTTGCTTGGTTAATTTTTAATTCCGCGTAGACTCTCTGATCTCTCTCTGGACCCCCCCGAGTCCCTCAGTGGTAAAACATCAGTGGGATAAACGATGTGTGCTGCTGAGTATACTGATGGAGATAGTTAGGAAGCGAGATGAAAAGCTTCATCTCTGGGATACAGAAGATGAAAGCGAAACCTTGTTTTGAACGTGGGTTGTAGCGTGTTGTTATATCTCTCCAAGTCTTCTCATTCTTTCTTTTCTTTTCATTTTCTCCGTATTATAAACTACGTAAAGGTTTACAATAAAGCCTAACCTAACTGCACATTCAAAGAAATATCCCTCGGTTAAGAGGAACACGTCTACTGCTTTGTCGCAATATAAGTAAGTTCAGTGAGACAGGTTATCATTTCTTATCTTATTACACTGTAATTATGAAAAATGATTGCTCTGTAATTTAAAATCGGAATCAACATCTTGCCCAAAATCTTTTACACGATTTAAAGAGACAAGTGTCCCATTCAGGTTGTAGTTCTGTTTAATTTCCCCTGCCGCCAGTCAGTGTTCACACCAATTCCGGTTCACAAAATCAAGAGAAACAACCGCAGCTAAACAAGTATAAAGTGTTAACCTGAATTAATATTAAAGTTTCAATAAAGCAGCACTTTTTCATAAAATTGTCCAACCTAATATGCCATTTTTGTTATTAGATTTTTCTCTAGATTAATTGCACAAGTTTTACCTCAACATGGCATGACAGCTTAGATTGCCACTCTTGCATGTTGACAGTCCATCGCCTGAAGGTCGATTAAAACTCGCCACATTAAATATCCTCTTTCATTAAAACCTATATGGAATTAGGTTAATAAATAAGTAAAAGCAACATTTGCCAATCACCACAAACATGTCACGGCCTTCATGTAGGAAAATGAATGGTTTGACGCCTCAAACTAACAAGATTTCCATGTTAAAAAGCCAGTGTGCCAAGATTACTCAGAGAAAAAAAGAAAAAAAAATCTAATTAAATAGGTGGCCAATGCCGCCTAAAGTATTGAAATTGCATCTCTGGCTGTCACGTTCAATCTGTCATCTAATCAGTCCTTCCGCCTTCTCCACCTCCTCCTCTTCCTCCCCCCTTCCTCCAGACATTAGGGAGAGTGGAAGCCCCAAGCCGGTGATGGTTTTCATCCACGGGGGCTCCTACATGGAAGGAACTGGGAATATGTTTGATGGCAGCATCCTGGCCAGCTATGGGAATGTGATTGTCATAACTGTCAACTACCGGCTGGGCGTCCTAGGTAAGGAATCCTGCTGTACAGTGTGTTACACAACCACTGCTGTTATTGTTCTATCCATTCTTTTTTTATTCTTCATTCCTTTATTGGTGATTCCAGTTTACTTTCTTTCTTTCTTTCTTTCTTTCTTTCTTTCTTTCTTTCTTTCTTTCTTTCTTTCTTTCTTTCTTTCTTTCTTTCTTTCTTTCTTTCTTTCTTTCTTTCTTTCTTTCTTTCTTGATGACTCCAAATGCTGATGCTGTTTTTTATCGATGACTCAAGTTTAGCATAATGGCTAACACTAGGAATATGATGTCTTTGGTGGTGCTGTGTGTTGCTGCTGGTCACATTCCAGAGTTTAATTTATCTTAAGCTGATTACCAGCACTAGAGTCCTCTGGTTTTATTTCTTCGATCTCTCGTTCTTTCTCTATTTCTTTCTTTCTTTATTCCTCCTCATTTATTCCTTCTGTTTCTTGGTGAGTCCATGTGTCGCTTCTGATGATGTTTCAGAGAGCCCAGTTGAGCATCATTCTGGTTCTTCGATAGGATTCTGCTTGTCTGTTGGTTTCACTGGTCTTTGCTATTGTTGCTCTGACTGCTTTGTCAATCACATTTTTGACATTTATATCCAAAGGCTAGATCTTTGCTTGGGATTTTGTCCTCATCTTTTGTTATGGAGTGATTTTGGGAAGGTCAAAGACAAAACACAGTTTTTTGTTTTAAAAACATTCATCAGATTTCCATATATTTCTGTCCATTGCAGTGTGTGATGATACAATGTGATATATCTTTGCGTTCAATTTGATGTACAAAGAAATGTACAGCGATGGTGTTCATATCCACAGCAAGGCTATTCAACATCAAAGCATTTGCTTGGACAGGTTACACTTTTGTGTGTTTACCCTCCCCATCTTCTTTCTTATATTTATTATTATTTATATATTTAGAAGCCTTTCATCTATCGTGAGGATATCTATCCTGTTCAGTCCATGTTTTTTATTGGTTTGTTTCCTTCCCCCTCTCCCATCTTATCTCTTCTTATCAGTCCAGTTAATTCCTAATTCCTTTTCTCCTGTGTACGGGTGACACTGCCTTATCCAGTAGGCAGGTATATATTGCACCACATGACGGAAACGAAGGTTCACTGCCATTGTCCTAAATGAGATTATGCTGTCATTTGTCTGAATGGGAGGAAAAGATTCCATTAACATGTTTGGGTTGCTGCAGGTTTGTCTCGCTCTCTTATTAAACTTTACCACAGTAAAGATCTAGGGCAATATCCACCCTTCACTCAACTTAAATGCCGTTTGTCCGTGGGTATGTGTGTGTGTGCATATATTTGTGTGTTCATATGTGTGTGAACAAAGAGGCTTTAAGGCCATTCTTTGAGATAGCAGAAATAGAACATTAATATTCTCTGCAGGTGGTCTACGTCGTCCTTGTGTTCTCTCATCACTTATTCAGACCCTGATCTCTTTTACATGATTTATATTTCTTTGTTTGAATTGCAAATACCGAGCATCAATGCAAAACGTAATGTGTTCTTGCATGTAACCTGATGATATAAAGTTTCCTGGAAGACGGAAAAACAGGGAATATAGACTGAAACCAAGTAGATATGTTCTGGCTGTAGATTCCAGGAGAGCAATCGTGGTTCTCATCTCATGGAGATATAACTGTCAGTCAGCCAGTGACTGTATGAACCACCCTCAGCAACCTTCGAGCCCTGCCAAAACCACAAAAGTGGATATTAAACATGTACTCCATCATCCGCAGTTACCAATCATTCATTCTTTTTCAGTACCCACTTATTCCTTTCCAGGGTCATGAGGGGTCAGGAGACTTTTCCTGTGTGGAGGAGGAAGTGTACACAGATGGTGCATAGAGATGAAGTGTACATACACAACTATGAAGCCTACAGCTCCAAACCTACATGTGTTCAGGGCTGAGATTCAAATCCTTGATCCTCCTGTTGTGAGAAAACCGGGCTAACCTCTGTGCCTGTTACACCTCACTTCACTAAAAGATAATGACAAGAAGCATTACACATGAATTCCAAAACTGACATTAATTAATACCAAAAGAAGCAAATTAAAGTGTCAGCAATACAAATAAAAAAAAAATCAATCAGTCAATTGGATTCTGTAATTCTTAATTATTTTGGATGTGACGGGATCCCCATTCAGGTTAAGCTCTCCTCTGCTTCTCAGAGGATGAGAGTGACGAGAGAGAGGCGAGCTAGAGATAAGCGAGAGAAGAGCCTAAGAAAGTATCTATCTCTCTACTCTCTCTCTCTCTCTCTCTCTCTCTCTCTCTCTCTCTCTCTCTCTCTCTCTCTCTCTCTCTCTCTCTCTCTCTCTCTCTCTCTCTCTCTGATGTGTGAGCTCTTAAGTGCTGCAGGCCTCATGGCGTTGAGGGAAACTGTATCCCTGCTGGTTAACATGAGGCGCCGCTGTTTGCTCTCAGATTAGACTCTATGTGTTTGTGTTTACCCCCCTGGCAATGGACAAAAGCATAAGGCCTTTACCTCGCCAACACATGTGATCGTGTGTGTCTATGTGTGTCTGCGTGAGTGACAGGAAGAGAGTGTGTACTCAGCTATAGTAGGTGTAAGTCTCATAACCGCTGGGCTTCCCAGTCAGTCATCCAGTTTCGAGTGAGTCTACGAGTGAGTTCAGTAAGTAACTCGTCAGCCAAAAATATCTGGACAGGCTGGACATTAAGTCTAGCGCTGAATAACAATATTGCCTCAGTGCTTAGTTTGAGATATTGCCATTGACTGGATGGATGTGAACTTGTACTGGAACAATGTGCATCAAGGACATTTTCAGGCCTCCATACCCAGGTTCCATCCACTCAGAGGCATAGTCAGTTTTACATGCAGTAGACAGGAGACAGCTCACTCCCAGTTTGGTATCCCTGCAGGGAAGTAGAGCAAAGCACTGCTGTGGACAGGGTCAGCAAAAAAAAAAACATGTTCAACCACATAAAAATCAATAATCTGTTTAAGTGTACGCTACAGTGAGGATATTCTCACCGTCTTACCTCTTCCTGAGATCTGCGGCGTAAAGCGGGCCCCAGTTGGGCTTCGGAATATCAAGTTCTACAGTTGAGACAACGTAGCACTGAGAGAAATGGCTGTCTACTGTAGGTAATACACCACGTACAACCCCACGTCAAAACACCTGGACTACACCTTTAATGGCCATGCCTATGTTATCCATCTCACTTAGGTGTATGTGCAAATTCTAGACGATAGTACAAAGTAATTCTCCACATTTTTACGTTGCTTCTTTCATCCTGATAGTATGAAAAAGCCCCATTAATCTAATCATTTATGTAAGTGTCACAATTCAGCAGCACCTTCAGTCAAGGTCCACATCTATTCAGCCAGGTTTGTAACAAAGCATGCTTTCACTGTGTCCGTGTGTACGTGTTCATGTTCATGCAGCGACTTGTTGAAAGGTGTCTTTAATATGAAATAAACCTAATGCAAGCTCTATTTATCCACATTCACTATGTAAATACACCAACAGGTGACTATAATACCTGATAGTGTGGTTATTTATTTATTTTGTGTCGTGTTAAGAAGTCTTAATAAAGAAATCTTTAAGATTAACATGGACATGGGTCTGGGTGGTTTGCTAGGCATGCAGATTTATTTCACACTCACTGGCCAAATACACACAAAGCTTTTTGATTGACCCATGCGTGAAAACCTCCTTTAGGTAAATGGCTTGTTTCCCAAAAGCATACAGTGGCAAATCAGGGTGAAACATGTATGAGAATGAATGAAGGCAAGACTTGTCCATGAGGGATGACAAGATATTTTACATCTCATCTCAAAGATTTCACAGTCTTCCAGACTAGAAAGCAGCATGTGTGTCTGTTAACACATTCCCTTACTAATGACTTCCAACTGTCTCCCAGACTCATAATTAAGTTCTCCAGCCGGCCAGTTAGCCTCTGTTGGTTAAAGTGTGTGGCTGACCTTACCCAGCCAGCCATTGCAGCACCTGTTGGCTTGGAGATGCTTCTCTGCTGATAGAAGTCCCTACTCTCGCACCAGTGATTTTTCTCCTTCGCTTAGGTGTGTTTGTGTGTCTGCGAGAGCCAAGCGCTTTGCAGGGAGCCATTAGTGGCTTTAAATATGCAGGGCTCCTGACGCGGAGCCGTATTTATCGTTTAAGGGCCTTGGCTACAATGGATTTGGCCACGGGGCACTTATATAGTATGCTACTGTCAGTGTGTGTCCACGCCACGGAGAGGGTGTGAACATCTGTGTGTTTCTCCTGTGTGTGTGCAGATGAGGTGTTAATGGAACACAATGGTATAGTGCTGTCAAAGTGTCATTATTAAGACTGGTGAGGATTTATTGTCCTCGTCATCCTACTCCTCCTTGGTCTGTAATGGAACAATTTGCTGTAGGGTTGGTTTTGTTTTACTTAACACTTGAACTACTTAAGAAGCTAAGTACTCTATCATCCTGATTCAGCATTCAGATATTCACTCAAGTGATAAATGGCACTATTCTGAGGAGAGCTTGAAGGTAGTGTTATTATATTTTCATGTAAAAGGTCCATCTTGCCCTGCCCCTAATGAAATAACATTTCAGTTGAATAATTAGGAAGTTGGGCATTTTAAATTCTCGGAAATCCAATTAGGAAACACACTGTAGTGGTGTTCTGACAGACACAAAACCACAAAGGTTGAGCACAGCTGCTAATACATGAAACCAATACCTCTGCAGGGCCTGTTTGTTGTACTTCCAAGCAGTAAAGACTGTGCCTTTAAGGCCAGGCCCTAACAGTGTTGAGTTTGTTTCAGCCCAGCCAAAACCTTTAATCACGCTGATTGATGAGGTGCATTTCCCTGACTCAAACCTTCTCCAAATACCCCTTCCATTCCAGCCATACATCAGCCATTCAGCCAATTCATCAAGCCTCTGATTGTTTTAAGATATACCTGGCCAGTAAAATATCCATTTCTCTGCACGGCACTGCTTCTCTAACTCTACCCTGCTTTCAGCACCACAATCTAAACAGCCCCGGCTTAAGTAAAGACCATGCAGGGGGGCAGGGAACAAGAGGCAAATGTTTTAGGTGTTTTAACAAACCATTGGTCACATGTAAGCGGATTTGTTTTACAATCAATGAGTGATTAATTAATAAACTATGTGGAGTTCTATTGTATGCACCTGTGGTTTTTTAATGACTGAGTTTTTGAGGCAAATCAGATTTTTAAGACAGACCGTTATTTGGAGGTTATCCAATCAGGTGTTTGTGTCCAGGCATCACGGATCTGCTTTGGTTGCTATGGTAACAACATATGCAACCGGTATCTTCCCACACTGATGACGTGGCTTTCTAAAGTGGAAGCAGCTTTTCAATTCAGCATCTGTTGTTTTCTCCATCTTCCACCATAACAGCACGATACTGCTCAGCAGCTCTGAGGCACATCCGTCAACTTCAGGAGTCATGGTACAAGCGACTCAAAAGACACTTTGAAATCCGATTTGAGCAGCTAGAGAATCGGGACGATGGTATAAATCTGATTGGTATCACATTTCAAACCACTTCCGAATGTAGCTCGCGTTTCATGTGTTTATTTACTGTCGACATTCCAAAAATCAACCTGGCTGGCAGCCTGAACGAGGCCTACAAACCCTATGATTAGTAAAAAAAGACCAGTGGAAACAGCACAAATAGGAGCCATTTTTGAAAATCTACAAACAAAAACCAAAGAAAGCTTGTGCTGCGGTACAAGCTCAAACAAACATTATCTTTATCGTCTTTACTCTGGGTGTCGGTGGAGCGATTTAGTGTCCTGTGACGGTCCAAACACGTGCATAGTCCTTTGCACACTCAGAAACACACATTCATCAGATTCGGCTAGCATTGCTTTAAATATATCCAAATTAGGACTGCGTGTGTTTGCATGAGGAGCATCTCCTCTCACACAGGCGTTATCCCTAATGTTTACCCCTCCCAAATATTAAAATCTCTCTGCCTCCCTCCCACTCTCTCACTCTCATATATCTGCTTTCCTTCTCTCCCTCTGCAGTAATTGGGCTTTCTCTTTCCTGTTAGTTTTCGTCCTGCTGGCTAAGTGTTGAGGACTATTATTTTCATGCTTATTAATTTCTTTCTCCCTGAAACAAATACCTCAATGATTTGACTTCATTAGTCTTTCGGTGCCATATTTCCTCTTCCCTTCCCTTCCCTTCCCGCTCCTTCCTTGCCAATAGCTGTGACACAGCTCAGTCAGGAACTCGTGGAAAGGGTCTGATACTTAAACAAAGTGCTTCACTCGAGTCTCTATTAGGGGTTTATTAGTTGTGTGGAGAGGGGGTAATGATTGCTCCCTCTTCAATCACTGGGATTTTGCTTTAGCACTTTTTTCCCCCTATGTTCCATTGTTGAGACCAGCTTTCCCTTCACTCTATGAACTTTTGTATATACTCATGAGACATAAATACTACAGCCTTCACTGATGAATGTATTCAGGATAATTCCATGCCAGATGTGGCAGAGAACTGAATGAATTTCTCCACAATACAAAATCGGAGGAGGGCGAAAATCAAGATAAGGATTTCAGAGATATTGGCAACTTCAGATGTCTAAGGAGTGGAAGAAATAAAGAAAAAAAAAACAAAAAAAAACCACTGCCAACTTGTTTATTCTCATTTGTGAAGACATCAGAAGAAGAAATGTGATCTTGACCTGAAATAAGAACGGCAATAACAGCACTATGATTGAGCATATCAAGCCTCCTTACAGAGTTTCTGTTCGGTGTAATTGAACTGAATAATGTGACACATATAACGCACATACTGCATGCACAAAATCTATTTCCGTGACTCTTTAGTTAGCTCTGTATTAAGTCATTTTGTGTACCAAAATGTTTTTAGCATAGAGGCTTTGCTGTGTTGTTGTTTCATTCAGTGTTGGCAGGCTCTTCTGTGTGCTTGTGTGTGTGTGTGTGTGTGTGTGTGTGTGTGTGTGTGTGTGTGTGTGTGTGTCTGTGTCTGTGCGTGTGTGTGTATTTAAATGTATCATCAGCAAACCGTCGCCATGCTGCTCGGATGTTCTTTCCTGTAAATTAGCCAAGTGGAGGCTCAAACATTTCCCGAGCTATTTTAGTGCAGAGAGAGCTTTGATCAGTGGACAGGCTGCATTGAGACATGTCATATTTGCTGCACTATTTCCTACTCTGACTGTGCCAAAATCCCACTACTGCTGAGGAGAAATAGTTCAAGGTATTTTAGATTTATACCAATATTTTGGATATTGCTTCATAATGGCCTCATGATGCTGTGCAAGGTCAAAAAGTCTCAAATCTGAGCTGTTTGATTGTGAGAGGTTGCAGTAGACGGATAACATAATCAGAGACCAAAGCTTTCCATCAGATTCGCTGTGAAATTGGCCCAAATTTGCTGCTCCAGTCAGCATGTTCAATATTTGATCATCTGATTACAGAGTTATCTTTCTAATCTGAATGTTTGGAATGAGAAATTTGAGAAATAAGTATGTCCACATGAGACAGTTTTACAGCAGAAATGTCTGTCCTAGAATGGTCTTAATGCTGTTAGCCCTGAGTCCTGTGGTAATCTGTTTTGGTTGTGTGTAATGCTATTTAAACTTGGCTAATGTCAGCTAAAATATCAGCTAATAACAACCTCATTATAATTCTAGCACTTGGACCAAGTTAGCTGCACTCAGGGTTGTTATCGTGTAGCTTAAAACCACCAGGAGTGCATCCACCATTCTGAAAGCACTTTTTGGCACTCTCCTGCCATTATAGTGTAGTAGTCTCCTGGCCATTGTGTGGTTCTCTCAGGCTGCCATTGCTCCGTTTGTTTGACTCCTGCTCATTTGGCCCAGTGCTATTGGCATAATCATTTACTCAGCGACTGAGCTGCGATACCAATGGAAGCTATGCTACGCTAATGGTGATCTGGCAAAAAAAGAAGAAGAAGAAAAGCAGGGTTGGCGTGGCGACGTTTACAGCAGCTCTGCCGATGCACCATGAATCGGATTAATCTGGCCAGGACCGGGACAACAGACAACCATCTGGGCACACTCCACAGCCAGACGTCTGTAGCCACAATTTGCCACCAACCATTATGAACACAATAATATGCATGTTTCATGTATTATGTGTCACACATGGCCTCGGCCACTGTCTGCTTCCAGTATACATTTTTTCAAGGGATAATTCCTGAAATCAATCAATGCACACACACACACACACACACACACTTGCTGCTGGTTTCATTGGAATGAAAAGGTGCCAGAGCTCTAAATGAGCAGCCTGCAGACCATACAAAACAATCCCAAATCAAAGTCCAACTTCTAGTTATGCTAGTCCATGTCGGCTTATACTCCATCACCCATGAAGTTGGTGATTATTTTGTCTTCAGACATATTTGTCTTTTTATTCACATCGGATTAATGGTGGTTTAGTTTTCACTGTGATATGTTTGGAAGAGATTGATAAAGATACACTTGATCTATCAAGAATAAATCACATCGTCTCATTTCAAGTGGATTAGGCCAACACTGAGAAGAACATCCAAAAACTAATGTGCATGAAATCCTATCAGCTACCCTACCTGAATGTTTAACAGATCAATGTCTGTGACATGACAACTAACAAAAAGGTTAGTAAAACTATATAGAGTTGTGATTGTTTTGTCAAAATGCTATTCAAGGTTAAATATATTACCCCAAAACCTCAACAGGTCTGTTGAGAACATATACTCAAAGTCCGGTCTGCTACAGTGTCATTCCTGTTGGAGATCACATGGAAAAACATTAAATATATTGGAAAAAAGTCATTTAGTAAAGGTTGGAGAAAGATCACGGACGATGTTGAAATATAAATCCTAAATTCCTGCCTGACAGTTTATGACCACTAGACTGCTCTCCAGTGTCTACCATTCTTGTACAAATCAAATGATGAATGCAGTAATAGTTCTACAGACACAAAAACGCCCTATGAGTCCATATTCATCAAATGAAACCAGTAGCCACACTCTATCCTTGGATGTGCATGCTTTCTTATCTCTGACACACTCTGAACTGAACTAACTCTTCCTTCTGTCCCCTCTGCCTTGTTTTATTCAGAAAACTTTTTTCTCCATCATTGTCCTTCTCTTAAACTATGAGATGACCTCAATACTAAAAATACTAACATCAAATATACTAACTGAAGCAGACATTGTTTACTAAAAATATTACTAACTGTACTAATCACAAATATACTAACTAAGCTGCAAAATGTGCTTGTGAAAGTATGTATGTGAAAAGATTTCTACTTATCTAACTCGGACCTTGGACAGAATTGGACCTGTGAGGTCTGAAAACTCATACAGATCAAGTTTTCCACGGAAATTGAAATAGATATATGTATATATATATATATATATATATTTTTTTAAAGCAACAGACATTTGCAACAATTACAATACTTAAGCTTTTTGTATTGACATTAGTCATGAGGGTCAGTATGAGATTTCAGTCTGGTCCTGAGCCGGTCCTTGTTTTTATTTTTTTGCATGCATTTTGTCAGCTTCCTTCCTGCCCTTACTGAATCAATGTGTTGTGCAAACTGCATGGTAGTTTGCTAGGTTGCAATGAATGGCAGGGTTTGTGTCATATTGGTCTGTAGAAAAAGAAAAACATAGCAGTTACTTTTGCACTTTTTGTATTGGTACATCCAATTGGTGATGTTTTTATGGATATTCAATATGTTTGAGCCAAAAGCCCTCATTACAAATAATCATGCAATATGACGGTAATAGCTCAGAAACTGCATTCTGATCAATATGGGACACAACCAATTGTTCTCTCTACCCACGGTTACAATGGGCTAGTGCTTATCCCAGCATGCATTGGGGGAGAGGCATAGTACACACTGGAAAGGGTGTCTCGAATTCACCTAACTCATAAATGTTATTTTTTTCACCTACCCATTGTGATGTGGTACATATGCTGGACAAAATGTCACATTTCCAATACTTTATATAAAACTTGTATCCCAGTTCCTCCCCTCGAGCAGTTGTTCTCCACATTTTTGGATTTTCACTGAAAATGAAATTATGCTCATCCACGGCTCCTTGCTAGAGGCTGCTCAGCGGTGAATAGTTCAGCTACAGAGGTTTCTTCTCTCAAATACTGGCTCACTGGCTGAACTCAACAGTTCAGGCCTCAATTTGAACTTTATATTTCACTCAAGCATAAAATACAGGCCTACGACTGTATTAATAAAACTGGATTTGATTGCATCATGGGCTTGTTTGGTCTGCTTTCTGGGCAGAGTTGGATTCGTTCAGCTCTGCGGTTGCATCTCAGTTAATGCGACTGTTGGCCTGTCAGGGTTGACCCCTGTGGTATGACCAATCACCAAGCTGGTTGATTGGCAGGATGGTTGGACAGAAGCTGATTGGTTGGGCAGGGTAGCAGGGGGCAGATGGAGATATGGGTTGAGATTACATCCTTCCACACCGAGCTACCACTGGGCACCTCGCTGCAAACTATGAGCGTGAGTGTACAGAACCCCCAGTGACGGTGTTATTTATTGATCAAAGCTTTGGCCTCTGCTTGTGTGTGAATGATTGCTTGAGCGTGAGTGTATGTGTGCATATGTGCCTGCCTATGTGTGTGTGTGTGATGGGGTTAGTCCAGCAGATGGACATGTGCAGCAGCAGGATCAAAGAGTGAGAGTGTGTAACACCTCTAATCACTGCAAATTACATATGTAGGGGAGTGGACCAGTCCAGTCTCTGAACAACTGTTTGTATCTGTGTGATGATGTTTTTTTTTTTAAATCTGAATTTTGTTTTTCACACAGAAAAACTGCCTCCTTCTGCCCCGTCCACTGCTCTGACGTGGTTTTCCAGGTAAACCTGGTTTTCTTCAGATTCTCAGGCTGTCAGCCTCCCTTCAGCACTGCTGAGGAACTCACCACACTATCTGCCCGGCACCAAATAAAACCATCGGCAACAAGCAATAAAGAAGACAGAGAGACAGAGGGAGAGAACGATGAAGAGAAAATGTGATTTAGGGCTCGACGGGGGTCGTCCGCCCTGCACGACACGAGCCATCTGATTGGTTATCAGCACGAGCCACAAATCTGCCGTCGCCATATTTTTAGAGGTCAGATAGGAGCATCTTGCTGAGACACCAGGCAGCCTGGGAGGGAGGGAAGGGGAGGGGAAGGGGATAGGGGAGAAACAGCATGAGTGTGTGTAAGAGTGTAAAAGAGATAAATGGTGTGGGTATGCATTTGAGGGTTAGAACGACATGAGTCTGGTCAATATGTGGCTTTTTATGAAATATTGACCAGTCTGTGAAGTAAAGGACCTTTCATCCTTAAGAAAGAACCTCCAAGGAAGCTGAGTAATGACTTACATTTGTAGATTTCATTAATAAAAATGGATGTTTTAACAGGATCAAATTTGGCCTTTCCTAGAAATTACATTCATATTAGACATTTTTTTACATCCAGTGCCAGCTTTCAATGCCAATGCAGAAAGAAGTGTGCACTCGTGTAGTCAGGCAGAAGGTGAGGGTGTCGAGGTCAGTGTGGTGGATGGCTCTGAAGACTGGACTTCAAGTCACCTTCAGTAAGCAATCGTCTTTTAATGAACCATTTCCCTAATAGCTGTCTGATCTTAATCATGCTGCGACCAAAGTTTTCAAATTTCTCATGACCACAACATTTCCCTGACCAGGGGCGTCACAGCGCTTTAAAAAGTGGGGGTGTTCTAGGGGTGGCACGAGCGAAATTATCTGCATTATTTATCGAGAAAATTAACCATATATATGTATAACTAGAAATAATTAAAATGCTCTGACCACTTAATCAACTTTGGCAAGTTATGGCTAACAGCTGAAGGCCTGTTGCCAGCCTGGCAACAAAAAGTGGAAGAAACATTTACTTGCTACTTGCTATTACTGGTGATGGTAGCAAGCTAACATAAATAATGTTAGCTTGATGTTTCCCTCCTCTCACTACAACTCCACTTACTTCACTCCACTTTGACTTGAAAAATGAGTCGATGGTCTGCTGTCTCTTCCTTTTAGACATGGTCTGATCATCAAACTTAGAAGTAGATGTCTGCAAATTAGCAAACCTCCTGTCAGTTACCATTAACTTGACTCGATGCTAAGTTTGTTTGCCATCTGGCTTGGTTAATATTGCCCCCCCCCTGAATGCGCTGTGCGCCCCGATCAGTCTGTCCGGCGCCCCCCTCTGCCTCGTCAACCCCCCGCTCCCGGGGGCCACCGCTCCGCTTACTTGATGGGCGGTATTGAAAATTTGCAAGGTTTTTTTCATTTTGGGCGCCCCCCACGGAGACGTCCGCCCCCACATTGCCCATAGCTAAGACCGGCCCTTATTACAGTCTCTGCTTGCTGTCTGCTTCGTAATAAAGAAATGCAGATAGAGCTCTGAAAAAAATTTTATTTCTTTATTTTTCGCGCGGCGGACCTGGTGGGTTTGGTCAAATGGCTGTGATTGGCTGGATGGATCTAACTGGACCAATGGGTTTTCATGTAGCCTAAGGAGAACTGACGTGCGCTCCGTTTCAGTATGCTGGTGGACCGCTAGGACGGGTAAATGGTTTAAATCTCAGAAAAAGTGGGGGGGGGGGTGAAATCATCTTTTTGTAAAAGTGGGGTTGTCGCACCCCCCCCCCCCATCCCCCACGGGTGTGACGCCCGTGTCCCTGATTTACCATTCAACCACCCACCAGCATTCAACTTGTACGTCAATGAAGAAAAATACACATTCTGGCATAGAGACTTGCTAATCATGTGATTTATGGGAGCAGCTTCCAGCCCCCTACTGTTTTGACCTCAACTTGTGATCTGCCAAATGTGTGTCCTTCCTGCCTCCTGCCCTCTTGTTTCTTTGACTTGACCTTCAGGTCTCAAAGCAAATGCTGCCTTTCCTGCCTCTTCGTTAGCTACCTTACAGTACCTTCCCTTACCTGTTGTTTTATACTTATTCAGCGCTTGATCACAACTGTACAAAAGAGCTTGGTTTCATTTGGACTGTGCACGTCATTCAGCAGTGTGCCGGAGCGCTTCATTAAACTCACACCACTACGGCAAACCGCTGAACTGTACTTGAATGATTGCTTTTATACAGTGTCGGACAGAGTTTTTGCAGAATCAAAAACATAGAGGAATACAATCATGAGGGAGATTAAATCCTTTGGAGGGTGAATACTGAAATGTAATTGTTGAAAACAAAAAAAAGGACAGCTTTAGTTTGTTTCTTAGCAGGAAAATGTTGGCAAAGTTTAGCGTCTTTATTAACTACTACTACACTTACTTTTGCATTGAGTGTGTGTAGGAGTGTGTTTGTATGCGGTGTATGTGGTGGGAAAGAGTGAGAGATGAAGGGTTTTTTTGTACAGCAGATGGTACGCGGAGGATGAAGAATAACACTGACGTCATGAAAGCAATACTCACGCCTTGTTCACTTCTGTCTGTGTCCACACTCTGCATTACTGCTTTCCTCTCAGGCATTTGAGTGGCTGTTATGAGTCTGGATTCATAAAACTTACAGGTTCACGTGTCTCAGACTGATGAGATCTTCTGTTATAGCCATCTTCTTTCTTCACCAGAGGGTCCTCTGTTGCCTGTGACTGATATCTGATTGATTAAAGTTATGCAGAATGAACAGCGTGGCTGCTTTGACAGGTGGGTGCCATCACAGGTGGCTTGGGTGAGCGACCAGGCTTCATTTAGCCCACCTCAGCTCCATCCACGCTGCATGTCTTCGCCGATTTTTGGGCAAGCTGGGAGGCGGCATGGGCCGAGCAGACAGCATAACAGTCCACACTTGTTGACAGCCCAAGACAAAAGAGACAACACTCATCAACTTCCTAAATTTAGCCAAAAACAGGAGAACCTGTATCAAAAAAAAAAAGGCAGTTCACTTTGCATCCATCTTAACAGGAACTATTTGCAGCAAGGTTCCCACTGTTGCTGGTAGAGATCTTAAAGATCTTAAATAGGCCACATCCTGATCAGCTGGATTTGAATCAGCTGTGGTTAATCGGCATCTATGCAAAGATCCTCACAGAGGACAGGGAGTCCCACTCTGATTCAGGACAAAACAGAACCACAAAATGGTTATGGCTAGCCGTAACAAATGTACGAACAAACCGTATCGACAGGGACAGGGATTCTGATCTGTTTGTTTGAGTGTCCCCGCAGACAAGCACTATAATACCGATAAGTGCAACAATAAATAAATGTCCGATCCATCAAAATGCCACATTCCTCACGCTCCAACCTCACAGAAATGACAATAACAACACACGCACACATTATGCCTTACATTAATTCAATGATCCTTTCCTCTTTGTCTCGGTCTCCTTGCAATCAAGGCGTCTCGCTGCTAAATAGTCTATATTACAGAATACATGTGCCGTATTTCTTCCTGGCTTTATTCAAACACAAATCCCATAATCCTCTCAAAGGTCAGCCTTCTCCTTTGTCCCCCTGCGCTCCCTCTCTCTCAGCACTCGCCACATGTTTCCAATGGAAACAAAACACAAACAATGTGGAGAATAAAAAGAAGAGGAGATGGAGGAGAATGAAAAAAGATTCAGTTGTTCCTGTCATCTCCCTTAAGCACCGCCGGTCTCTCGCTCTCGCTCTCTGCTTGCTTTCCTCTTAATTTAATTGAATTCACTTGAATGATTTATTAGCATATGTAACATTCAAAGAAACAACAATACTACTCTTACTGTACTGCCATGGTGGATTTGAAGACTTGTATTATTACAGTGTATTTATGTTATATGAATAATTACAAAGACAGTAAGTGAATTGTTATGCCAGCTGAGCGTCCACTGGGTTTTTCTCACACACTTGTTTTCTGGTTTTCCAAATAGAGTTTGCACCATCTACTCGTTAGCCACCTCCTAATATTCACAGAACACACGTTCATACGGTACCCCCTCCAGTCTGCATGTCAAAGTGTCCTTGGGCAAGATACTGAACCCCAAATTGTTTCTGAAGGCTGTGTCATCAGTGTGTGAATGTGTATGAATAGTTAGCTCCTCAACTGATGAGCAGTTGGAACCTGAATGTGTATGAATGGGTGAATGAGATATGTACTGTAAAAGCACTTTGTATGGTTGGAAGACTAGAAATGTGCTTTTTAAGTACAGTCCATTTACCAGGCAATGGCTATGTCTACACATGGCAATTTTAGCCTTGACCTGGAGTCATATTTCCTTCTCTCTAGGGAATGTAAGTCATATATATTAACTCCTCTTTTTGTAAATATCATACGTGAATACTGTTCAGCAGCAAAATGCTGCATGAATGTTCAAAGATTCTGTATTTATTGTTAAAATAAGAATGTTGATATGAGCAACTTCAAATGTCTGTGGGATACGACATGACATCATCTTTGAACACAATTAGGTTACCTTGTAGTCGTAGTTGTAATTTGTCTCATTAAAAATGGCAGAGTGTTTTTAAATGAGGTGACCTGCACTCTATCATAGCTCACTTGGCACACATTGTTCTTACTGTGGCTCATGTCATGAAATGCCATGATACTTAGTGAGTCCTGCGCCCAGATGAAGACTAGAAGCTGTCGTGTCAACACACTGCGGCTAAATCGCAGAGAGAGGGGAGTGATCGTTGCCTGCTCACTGCTTGATTTGCACGCGTTATATGCGTCTGCAGCATTTTGCATCTTGCTGATGCTAATTAGAGAAGCAACCATTAATATCAACCACTTAATCATTAATATTAATATGCGTAATTATTAATAATTATGTTTCCCCCCCCTCTGACATGATGGCACTGCAGGGCCTCAGCTACTTGTGTTTACACCATCATCTATCTTCATTATATACACACAGTTTCTAATAATCAACGTTCAGATCTCTCCCTCTTCCTCCCTCCATCTATCTCTCTCTCTCTCAGCCGCTCGCTGTATGTGGTTGTCATCGGAGTCTGAGCCGTCTCGCTCGGTTACTTTTTCAGAATGCAAATGATCTCTGAGTGGCTGTCTTTAATTTTGGTGCATTAAGATTGCATACATTGTGCTGCTTTTAAATAAGACTCACTGCGCTGACAATGAGAGAATGTCCATCTGTTCATCAGTTTGCATAAGACAAGCATATATAACATCCTTCAACAATTCACATTCACGTGAAGCAGGCAGGTTTCTACTCAGTGTTTCATCCTGGTTATAAAATATAAAAAGTACTCGAAACATTGTGGAACACCAAACATCACTGCAAGAGTTTGAAATGTTTCCACGATAATATCACAATATTGACTTTGGCATCATTATTTCAGAATACTGATCCAGTTTTTAAATGAATGTCAGCATGGACCTGATGCATCAGTCTAACAAACACACACACACACACACAGACACACACACACACACACACACACACACTGAATGTCAAAGGGTTAGTTCATGCAAATTACAAACTACATAACTGCTCACTTGCCTCGACCTACTATACATGTTACTGTTATTGTCATTGCAGCGAGTCTTAAAGCACCTCTAGTGGCATTGAGGATCATTTTTCTTTTATTTGTTCAGCTTGTGAGATGTAATCCAGTAAACACTCATGAACAGTCTGTTCTGTATTGCTGTTGATCTTTTGCCAAAAATATTTCGAGGGTGTGTCTGAGAAACAAACAAATAAATAGAACCAAACACACACACCCTGTATTAAAGATACTACTCGAGGAAATAGATCAATAAAAATGAATAGATGGCTACTGAACGAATTAGTAAATGAAATACCATAACACGGGAAAAAAATGATCATAAGTAGACACATAAATCCTAAAAATATACATTTTACACACATGTACTGCACACTGTACATTACATACAGATCATTCATAGAGCGACTTGTAGAAAGACCTCTGGAGCTTTCCAGTCCAATGTGTCACTTCCTCTGTGCTACTAGGATAATTGGGAAAGTGAGTTTTCAGTCGCTGCCATATACTGTATTCAGCTTCCCTCATTTTTTTTTTTTCATATTGGCTTTCTATGGGGCGTAATCTGAAGATGGCTCTACCATTGTGTTACCGGTAAGGTTTTTCTTGGATACAGTTAAACAGTGTGCATTTTAATGCTAGGAAAATGAGTTGTAAACCTAGACAGTAGAGAGTCCATTACTCCTGCTTTGGATGGCTCCCTTGCTTAAATTGCCCAGGATCTTATTGCACATTACATTTCAGAATTGTAATCAACCCCTCTGCAGTGCAGGACTAGAACTTAGTGACTTTACAATCTGCTGGGGTCAGTTTGCTTTCAAATGTTGTTCTGTGTTGCCCGTGTTGTATCTAATATTGCATTTCTTAAATCTATTCAGTCTCAGTCTAAAATAACTTTAAACAGCTTGAAGGTCCTTTTCCCATCCCACTCTGTTGATATTTTGCTGACTATAGCTTGTTGAGTTGTCGTAAATATCTGAAATAAAAGCATTTTTTTTTTTTGTTATATTTTAGGCGTCCTGATCCTTTAACTTACTGCCAGTTTAGTAAGGTCTAACCAGACACCGAAAGAAGCAGATATTAGGTATGTATTAATGTTCAGTCTGGTAATCTAAGCCGTGTGTTTGTGTATTAGTGGATAGAACTGGAGCAGAGATCTATAAGCGCTGGCCTTGCAGGTTCATAACTGGCCCCATGGGGGCCGTGAACTGGTCACGCTGTTGACAAGTTGTTTGTGTGTCTGTGTGTGTGTGGTGTGTGTGTGTGTGTGTGTGTGTTAGGCTAAGGTGGTGTGTCCACAGCTTCTCTGATGGAGAAATGAAAGCAGAGGAGCATTTCATTTACTGCCCGAGGGAGACCTTTCCACCGTCATACATTTATTGACACTTGCACTTTAACCGCTGCTGACCCAGCTTATAGCCTGAGCCTGGCCTTTAACAGCTTGCGAGTAACCTTGGGTTATAACCATACACCGACCCATGCCTTCAATCTATAGCCTTTTTCTTTTTTTTTACCTGTTTATGCCGCATCCCGGGCATGTTGTCGTCTCAGAATCTGGAGGTTTCAAACAAGATACTTCAGAGTTCATCTGTCAGAAAAAAGAAACATGAGGATTTTAGCTACATGTGGCCCATAACTTATTCCAATCAGCAAGTTCAAGTCCCAGTATATCAGATCTAGATTATGACACAATATAGCATTTGATTTTATTCCCAACTGTTTCAAATAGAATAAATGCACGCAGAATTCTTTTAGATATTACGGAAATGAAAGGTTGAGTCAGATTTATGGGGCTCTATTTACAGAATATGGCATATAATATGAATAATGTTTCCATTAGGCTATAATTACTTGAAAACATGAAGAATTTTATATTTATTATATTATTATCTTAGAATGAGCTTTTTATATCTGTGGATGCTGCAGATCCTCTTCCATTAAGTCTGTCATGTTGACCCACCATGTTTCTGTACTGCTCATTTCAAAAGTGACAGATTGGCCCAAACAGATTGCATTAGAGTGATAGAATTACTCTAATCACGCTGTATCACCTAATTATTTCATTATAAAACCAGTGTGCTTTGCTATTTATATGAATTTTCACTCGTTTTAGCTTAGCTTGTTTTATGTCTTCTTGTTGTGTCCTGTAAAATCTGCTTAAGGCCAGTACATGTACTGTTTAGTTGTTCTACTCATTTGGAGAATGCAATACAAAGCACATTAAGTCATCTTTAATTTGAATCTAGGCTGGGAAACTATGGATTTAGTGAATATACTGTAGTTGCAGTAGTGGATATAGTTATTGATTTTGTTTTGTTTCACGTCTTTGAAACTTAAATCCAAGAAGATAAATCAGGAGAGACAAATGATCACAATCTAACAGTGTTGTTTTAATTTCAAAGGTCTGACCCAGTTTTGAACCAGAGCCTCCTGACGGCAGCACCGCTGTAAGTGAGTTGACAGTATTTAAAACCAAGTACTGGCCTTAGCTGTGTTGTGGCTGCCCTCCAGCTTAACACGATTGCCCCAAAGGCACAGCTCAAACTGACTAATTTATCATCTCAGTGCCTTATGGTGTGGGAATTCAGCTCATCATCACTGCCTTCGCCATCGTTCCTCTCTCCTATAACGGAAAACAAGTGGTGTGGAACACACGTGATGCTATCCTTCGCAGGTTTCATATGGGGACACCGTGATGATGATGCTGCCTGTTTGCCGTGTTGTG
Organism: Collichthys lucidus; assembly: GCA_004119915.2. NCBI lineage: Eukaryota > Metazoa > Chordata > Actinopteri > Sciaenidae > Collichthys > Collichthys lucidus. Next base: position 4,658,833 of record CM014085.1, on the reverse strand, counting down.
GAGGAAATATTCTGAATTAAAAGGTCACACTGTCGCCACTTTTCTTTTGAATGTAATGTATGTATGTATCATTATTATATTTCACTAGACAGCTTTGGTATCATATGGTGGCCTGTGAATTCAGACCTTCCCACTGCACATTGCATGTCCAATCTGATAATCCCCTTTGTTCATGTAGATCATATAGAGGCATCAGTATATATTTATAATACATTATAATAAATATAAATAAAAATAATACATAAATATATTAATAAATATAAATATACTCTGAATATAAAAATAATTTCCACACCATGATTAGCCACAGCTAACCTAAAGGCATGATCAATTTGCTGTACATACCCTCCCCCCCCAAAAAAAAAAAACAAAAAAAAAAAAACATGAGTGGCAGGTTTACATAGTTTCCATATGCCTTTACCTACCTGCCTGGTAAAGCCGACCATAGACTCATAGATTAGTACAGAGCCAAATGACACAGTGTGTAAAGACGGTGCCTGAAAGTTTATGGTGGGGAAATACTTCAGGGAGGCAGATAGAGAGGTAGATACGACTGTGTTGTTCTGTGTGAGTCTACATTCTTTTCTAGTTGATACTTAGGCTCTAGTATGTCACTACATGTGTGTGTCTGTGTGCGTGTGTGTGTGTGTGGTGTGTGTGTGTGTGTGGTGTGTATGTATAGTTCTGGGCAACAGAGCAACATCTGTTATGCCCGAGGGCCAGACAGATCCTCAACCAGGGGTCTGTCCTATGCAGCACACACACACTTATTCCCAGTCATACCTCTCACTGTGTGTGTGTGTGTGTGTGTGTGTGTGTGTGTGTGTGTGTGTGTGTGTGTGTGTGTGTGTGTGTGTGTGTGTGTGTGTGTGTGTGTGTGCATCTCTCCTATTATCTCTATTCTCTCTGAATCTTGGGACCTGGGAACACTTGGGATTTGCCAAATAGCCCAAAACACCAATATACAACAAACACACAATCACATATGTGCACAAACACACACACACACAGAATCAGTGTTTCTATGTTTAGATATATATGCATGTGTGTGTGTGTGTGTGTGTGTGTGTGTGTGTGACTGTGCGCATATTTGAGTGTGTGTTTGTGGGAAAAACTTTGGCAATGAGTGACGAGCAATCTGGGCACTACAGAAACAGGCGATCAGGCTGTTTCAAACAAAGTTTTCACACTTGAAATTATTTTGATAAAAAGTGTGAGTGTGTGTTGGTGTGCACCCTAAAGTGTGTGTGTGTGTGTAACTCTGTGTCTGTGATGCATACTGTTAAAGACATTACAAGTGACACACGGTATTAATCACAGTAATCCAATTCTCTTTATCAGTACCCACTGCTGTGCTTTAATGAGCGATCCGCATAGACAGAGAGGCTCTCACATGGACAGGGTGTTGCTGGAAGATAACCGACTCGCTAACTGTCTCTCTTAACCACACACACCTTCTTGTCGACCTCACATCTGAGTCAGGCAAAAAGAAATATATAAATACAGGTATTCTCTCTAAATAGCGCTTGTGTTGTATTGAATATGAATAAAATGAGTTAAATGAGGTGAGAAGCCACCATCTAAACGCTGGTAGATTTTCCTCCAGGCTGTTGTTGAGTAGTGATATTTCCATTGTGGTAGGTTGCAGTCGCCCAAAATAGCAGATCTCTTTATCTTTATCTGCTTGCTCATAATGTAGCTTCGCAATCTTGATCAGGACACAACACATACTCAACTTTACGAGAGAGGGCACAGTTTGTTTTTGCAGTTTCTATTTCCGTGTGTTTGCCTTCCTAAGCTTCTCACCTGACATGATGCTGATACTATGATTCTACAAAACCCTAGATTATTTTCAATGACAACGTGGTACATTTTGTTTAAATGATCAATTTCTAAAATATCCTTGACAAGTATAGTATGGTATGGTTAGGGAATAGTCAAGGTGAGAACAATGCAAGCCGTGGGAAATAATGGTCAAGGTTTGACAACCGAGACACTGAAAGATCATTAGCGCGTTGTTCTTGCAGCATGCATCAGTGGAGGAAGTTCAGTTGCTGGTATGAAATTTTGTATCCTTTGGTTACACACGGTCATGCATGGGCCATAGACAATGACAGCACTAAATCATATCAGAGAAGACGTTCTCTCTGTTTGATATGAGAGGATGCTGTTTAGATTTCTGGAGGAGTGCAGGTGCCAGCCTATCTAAAAGTTGCCCGGTGACCAGGGTCGAAGAAACTGAATGTTGGCCTCCAATGGTGATTTTCAGCAATTTCTCCACTCCATAATCTGTAATAATCTGTATTCTACTTGAAATGACTAGTTTGGGACTGGGGCAAAATTAGCTTAAACTGTGATATCACTTGACACTGTCCAAAGTAGCCTGCAAGATAAAATAAAGGACAAAGTACTGACCTCGTATATGCATTACACATTTAAATTCCAAAGTGCTGTAAAGATTCAGGGTAACAGAACTTTTTTTTTTTTTTTTTTTTTTAATTGTCGTATTTCAGACTCTGTAGTCAGCAGTGACAGTAGGCGAGCAGTGGAAGACGTTTTGGCACTGTGCGGTCTTGCTGCGAGAGCTGCAATCACATTCGAGTGATTGTGATTGGCCTGGGTTGAAGGAAATTGATTTAGCTGCTTGAGCCTGGATATGGAGTGCTTCTCTGATATCATTGGTTTGGAGAGAAAGACAGTGAGAGTTGGCAAGAGAGCGAAACAATAGTGGCTTACTGGACATGTTGCTCTCTGACCTAATGTTAGCAGCTGTCATTGTCATTTCACAGCATCTGCACAGCGATTCTTCTACAGTAGGACAGCTTCAAACTCTCTCAAGCTTAAAATTCACATTCTTACATCTTGGCACAGAACATGATGGTGTATTTCTGCTGTCTACTCACACTGATTTTTCTTGAATTGTAAGATTGTTTTTAGTCAATATCCTGGCTTTCCTTGGTTTATTGTTTACCCAGTTGAACTACTTATTGAACGAATTTAACCTCTGGACACACAAGAAGCACCGAATCTAATAGCACTCAAATCTCCAACCAAACCAGACCAGATGAGTCTTAAGAAACTCTATCAGCATTTGCTTTATAGACTTGGATCAACAAGGACTTGTTGGCTGTTGGCGGTTCTGCATTTTATTTTCTGCTTGACATAGCCTGAACCTTCAATGTCTATTTGAAATTAATTCATTTGGTTGTTGTTCCAGTGCAGAAGCATGGTTCTTCCCTGTACCCAATGGCTTACTGTATTTACAGCATTTGTACACATTGCCCCATTATTTTGTGGTTTCAGGCCACATCCAGTATTAATCTTAAGGGAGTATTGTGGTTTGCTGTTAAACTTTCTTGCCAAAGGGTCAATTCCCAACTGGCCCAAACAAAATCTCCTTCCCTGTGTTTTTTTATTCATTTGTTCCTCTTGTTTCCATCTCACTCTCTTGTTTTAAACATGGAATTGTTTTCCCAGGCTGCAGACCTTTGCAACCTTATCTGACCACAGCTATTGATCTCTCGTGAAAAGGGGGTGTGTATCTGACTCTGTAGCCTCAGCCTTTATAAGGCTGATACAGTGTGAGCAGCAGTATCAAAGTACAATCTCTGCTGTAGCATGATCCCTCTGTGTTTAAATCAATAGTGCCGGGATGACTGCACAATTGTTAACACCACCTGCGGCACAGTGCCACAGTTTTGCCATGGGTGCTGCTCGAATCATAAAACTACATCAAGTGGCACCAATCCATGTTTAGAGATACTGCGGAAATTCTATGAGGCAGTGAGGGTGTGACAGGCTCACTGCCACGGTGGGTTCTAGCACAGACCAGTCGTAGACCAAAGCTGATTTATAATAGCTTCTTTTATTCAAATCGCACAGTGTCACGCTGCAGCCGTTCGCAGGCGTCCTCGCTGCCGTCTGCCGCGTGCTTGTCTTTCTGTCGTGCTCCTCCTCTTCGTCCAGCACGCTACTTAACTTAGGAAAAGGGGCGAGAGTGATTATCATTTAGTTGGGTACCGGTGTGCCAATCACGCTCACCTGGCGCTGCTCTCCTGAGCCCTCCCCACACCTCTCTCCTGCAGCTGATGCACCACGCCCCCGTCCACATGCCTCCACCGCCCGACTTAGGCCGGGGAGCCGTCCGGCCTAACCCACTCCCCCCCCCGCCTCCCCAAGGGAGCGGGAAAGGAAGTCGGCCACAGCCATCTGTGCCCCCGGCCTATGGACCACAGTGAACTTAAATGGCTGCAACGCCAGATACCACCGTGTGATCCGGGCGTTGGCATCCTTCATGCGGTGGAGCCACTGGAGGGGAGCGTGGTCCGAGCAGAGGGTGAATGGGCGCCCCAGCAGGTAGTACCGCAGAGCACCGACCGCCCACCGGATGGCCAGGCACTCCCTCTCTACCGTGCTGTACCTGGCCTCCCTCTCGGACAGCTTGCGGCTGATGTACAGCACTGGGCGGTCGACGGCCCGCACCTGCTGGGACAGAACGGCCCCCAGCCCTCTGCCCGACGCATCAGTCTGCAGGACAAAAGGGAGAGAGAAGTTAGGTGTGTGGAGAAGGGGCTCCCCACAGAGGGCCTGCTTTACCCTCTCAAGCGACACCTGGCACTGCTCCGTCCACTGGACCGGATCTGAGGCACCCTTTCGGGTGAGGTCGGTTAAGGGGCTGGTCAGCTCTGCAAAGTTGGGGATAAATCGCCGGTAATAGCCGGCCAGCCCCAAAAACCGCCGCACCTCTTTTTTCGTCTTGGGCCTTGGGCAGGCTGCAATCGCTGCTGTCTTATCTACCTGCGGACGCACCTGCCCGCCGCCCAAGTGGTACCCCAGATACCGTACCTCCCTCCGTCCAACTGCACACTTCTTCGGGTTGGCCGTGAGCCCCGCCTGCCTCAGTGACTCAAGCACCGCGGCCACCTGCTGCACATGCTCCGCCCAGGTGTTGCTGTGGATGATGACGTCATCCAGGTAGGCGGCAGCATATGCAGAATGCGGCCGCAGCACCCGGTCCATGAGGCGCTGAAATGTGGCTGGGGCCCCGAACAACCCGAATGGAAGTGTAACAAATTGGTACAAACCGTACGGAGTGGAGAATGCCGTTTTCTCCTTGGACTCTGGAGACAGGGGAATCTGCCAGTAGCCCTTGGTCAAATCCAGCGTCGTGAAAAAGCGAGCTGTGCCCAAGCGATCCAGGAGTTCGTCGACCCGGGGCATTGGATAGGCATCAAACTGTGAAACATCATTCACCTTGCGATAGTCCACACAGAACCGGATAGACCCATCTTTCTTGACTACAAGAACGATGGGGCTACACCAGGCACTGTGGGACTCTTCTATTACACCCATCTTCAACATGGCTTCCAATTCAACCTGAATCACTTTTCTCTTGTGTTCAGGTAGCCGATAGGGCCGTGAACGCACTGTCACGCCTGGGTGAGTCACAACATGGTGTTGAATAAGGCTTGTGCGGCCTGGTAGGGGGAAAAACACATCAGCAAAACGCTGCTGCAACCTGGCAATGTCTGCTCTCTGGGACGGTGAGAGATGGTTGTCACAAACGAGCGAGGCAGGATCGGCCGATTTTGGTACCTCCGGCCCCAACTCATCTCTCTCTGCAATTGCCGACACCAGGGAGACAGACTCAGCCTCTCTCCAAGCTTTAAGGAGGTTGAGGTGATAAATCTGTGTCGCCCCTCCCCTGTCAGATCGCACAAGCTCATAGTCAACGTCACCCACTCGTCGTGTGACCACAAAGGGACCTTGCCACTTGGCGAGTAACTTGGAGTTGGAAGATGGGAGCAATACAAGCACTTTATCTCCCGGTGAAAATTGTCTTAGCTTGGATCCTCTGTTGTACAGCCGCTGCTGACGTTCCTGGGCCCGGAGCAAATTCTCACGTGATAACTGACCCAGTGTGTGGAGTTTTGCTCTCAGGTCCAGGACGTACTGAACTTCATTCTTACTTGGGCTCGGACCCTCCTCCCAGCTTTCCTTAACCAGGTCCAAAACCCCGCGTGGTTTCCTGCCAAACAGCAGCTCAAAGGGAGAAAATCCCGTGGAGGCCTGGGGTACCTCGCGCACTGCAAACAACAGAGGATGAAGCCATTTATCCCAATTACGACTATCATCGTGCACAAACTTACGGATCATGGACTTCAAAGTCTTATTCAGGCGCTCAACGAGGCCGTCAGTTTGAGGATGGTAAATACTGGTCCGAATAGACTTGATGCCCAATAACCCGTACAGCTCTCTCAGTGTTCGTGACATAAATTGGGTGCCTTGATCGGTCAGGATCTCTTTCGGGATCCCAACCCGGGAGATAACTTGAAACAGTGCCTGCGCCACACTCTTTGCAGAGATGGTGCGCAGCGGCACTGCCTCTGGATATCGCGTTGCATAATCCACAAGGACTAACACAAAGCGATATCCACGTGCGCTCCGGTGAAATGGCCCGATGAGGTCCATCCCAATGCGTTCGAATGGGACCTCAATCAGCGGTAATGGGCGCAAAGGCGCTCTCGGGATGGCCGGCTGGTTAACTAACTGGCATTCGGGACAAGACGCACACCAGCGGCGCACGTCTGCCCGAATGCCTGGCCAATAGAATCGAGCCATTATCCGGTTTAGTGTTTTATCGTATCCCATGTGACCAGCCATAGGGTTATAATGAGCCGCCTGGAAAATCATTTCCCGACGGCTTTTCGGGACCAACAATTGGGTTATTATGTCATCTGCTTGAGTGTCACGACTCACTCTATATAATCTGTCCCTGCGCAATGAAAAGTGTGGATACGTTAGCGCTGCGTCAGGGCGCACCATGTGACCATCAATTTGTATCACTTGGTCAAAGGCAAAGCGTAGAGTATCGTCACGAGACTGCTCGAGTGGAAAATCTTCCATGGAGTCAAATACAGGAACCGGCGGCGCCTCTTGAGAAGGCACCGCTGGCTCCCCCTCCCCGTCTGCAGTGTCGGACAACCTCGCGTCACCGCTGAGCACAGCGCACATATCCCATGTCCCTGTCGGTCGTGAGCGCACCCCCACACACTGCCCCACTAACCTATCAAACCCAGGCCAATCTGTGCCCAAGATCAGAGGATGCGCCAGGCGGGAACTAACCGCAGCCTTTACACTATGCTTTTTGCCCTTGTAACGAATTTCCACTGGCACCACAGGATATCTGTGAATATCCCCATGCACACACCTGATATCCACCCATCCTGCCTCTAACAATGCCCCGGGTCGAATCAGGTTCTGGTGAACTATAGACTGCATGCAGCCCGAGTCCACCATAGCCTGATGTGTACCCCCCTGAATCCTTACCGGAACGCTGTACGTCTCTCCTGGACCGGGGGAGGGCGCCGGAGGACCGACAACCCGGATCACCTGCCCGACCTCCATCAGCGGACACTCACGGCGGAAGTGTCCGGGCTGCCCGCACCTCCAACACTCCTGCCCTGCCGCCTGAGGGACCCTCTGTGGGCTAAGAGCAGCGCCCGTAGCGGCTGGACCCTGTGGCGGAAGAGAGAGAGAGGGGATGTTATTACGGGGAGCAGGGGAGGGGCGGGTGTGTGGTGTGGGGGAGCCGGGTGCTGGCGCCGGTCTCCTGCGAGGTGCCGGGCTGGGACGGTCGGAGGGCGCTGGCCGCGCCTCTGATGCCTGGCCCCGGGGGTGGACGGCCAGATGGTCTTCCGCGAGGGCGACGGCGGCCGCCAGGTCGTCGGGGCGGTGACAGCGTACCCATTCGAGGGTGCCAGCCGGCAGCCCCTCCACGAACTGTTCCAGCATGACTTTCTCCATCAGCTGTCCCTCGCCCGTGGTCTCCCCCGGTTGCAGCCATCTGTACGCCGCGTCCCTCAGCTGCTGGGCATAGGTGAACGGGCGGTCGGCGGGCCCCAGCTTGGTCCCCCGAAACCTCCGGCGGTGGTCCTCGGCCGAGTGTCCCAGTCGGTCCAGGACAGCCCTCCTCACGGACTGGTACTGCCCCCGCGAGGAGGCAGGCAGGCCGAGCGCCGCTGTCTGCGCGTCTCCGGATAGCAGTGGAAGCAGCCGCACGGCCCACTCTGCCTCCGGCCAGCCGCACGCCGACGCTGTGGCCTCGAACATCTCGAGGTATGACTGGGCATCATCGTTCCCGGTCATCCTATGCAGGATCATGCCGGAGAGCGCGGGACCCGGTAACGTTGCCCCTGCCCGGACCAACATCGCCTCCAGCAGCTGCGTCTGCCTCTCGGCCTGCTGCTGCAGCGCCGCGAGCTGTTGTCTGCTGGCCACCGCCTGGTCCCGGCTCATCGCGGCGACCTCTGCCACCATTTGGGCCAGCGCCGTCACCGGCTGAACTTGCTGCGGCTCCGACATGGTCTCTGTGCTGTGTCCGTTGGGTGCCAAAATGTGACAGGCTCACTGCCACGGTGGGTTCTAGCACAGACCAGTCGTAGACCAAAGCTGATTTATAATAGCTTCTTTTATTCAAATCGCACAGTGTCACGCTGCAGCCGTTCGCAGGCGTCCTCGCTGCCGTCTGCCGCGTGCTTGTCTTTCTGTCGTGCTCCTCCTCTTCGTCCAGCACGCTACTTAACTTAGGAAAAGGGGCGAGAGTGATTATCATTTAGTTGGGTACCGGTGTGCCAATCACGCTCACCTGGCGCTGCTCTCCTGAGCCCTCCCCACACCTCTCTCCTGCAGCTGATGCACCACGCCCCCGTCCACAGAGGGAAAGTTTCAAAAGCCATTTTACTGGTATGTATCACATCATTTTTGTGTATCATGAATGAAAGCAAAAGGTTAACGTTTGGTGAACTTTTGGCAATTGAAATCACTTGGTTGGGTTACTGAATGCAGACAGGGATCTCTTCAGCAAAGTCACAGGTATACATACAACATACAACCAATGTTCATAATTATGTTGAGGACTGTCTTGTTATTGGGAAAGTTCAGTACACATGAGGACATTAAGGGCAAGCTCTTCGATTTGGAGATGTACCCACCCTGTGACTTTGGGGTCAAGTTACACAGTGTTGGAGATGATCGAGACGACACTCCGTCCTGACATCCCGACTTTACAATTCAGCTGGGTGTTGATGTTAATATCAACGTATTTGGAAGGTCAGAGTGTTCACTTTGAATTATCAGTAATGTGGTTGATCGATGTTAAAACAAGCATTCAGTGGACTGCACAGTCTATATATAGTCTATCTAGTGTGATGCATTTGCTGCTGTGCTTACATAATAATCCTGCTAAACACCCATTCAGTACAAGATGTTTATGGGTATGTCTAACTATATTTTTTAGATTGTTTATAGCCAGAGGTAACACAATTGGACACTGTTTTGTTTTGTTGAACAATATCGCTGCTATTCAGCAATGCACTTGTTTCCTAACATGCAATGCTCAGATGTTAGGCAGGGACTCGACACTCCCGGGGCTATATAATGACACAGGTGAAGAAAGAAGCGAGTACATCAGAGAGACAGCACATGTTAGAGGTTTTGGAGATAAAGTCAAGGAGGCCAGACTAAGATGGTTTGGACATGTCCAGAGGAGAGGTAGTGAATATATTGGTAGAAGGATGCTGAGTTTTTAACTGCCAGACAGGAGGAGGCCTAGAGGAAGACCAAAGAGGAGGTTTATGGATGCAGTGAAATAGGACATGAAGGTAGTTGGTGTGAGAGAAGAGGATGCAGAAGACGGGGTTAGATGGAGGCAACTGATTCGCTGTGGGAACCCCTGATGGGAAAAGCCAAACGGAGAAGAGGTGCAGAAGGGTCACAAAAACAGAGCAGGGTGAACTGTTTTTTAAGCAGCGATGATCCTCCAGCCTCCGTAATGAATGACACACCAGCTCTCTCTTCTACTTGTCCACACCTACCTCCAACTGTCTCTCCCTATCATCTGTCATTTGTCAGGCTCTCTTGGTTTATGTATTTTTAAATGCAATTTCACCTATTCAAATTTAACAGTGAAAGATTGTTTTCATTAGTGTGTGACAATAAATGGGATATTTAAACAGCCGACTGGCTTTTCAATTTCACATCTCGAGCGTCACGGCTACGCTAGCTTCATAACAGCCCAGCTACCAGTAGGAGGAGAGGCAGAGAACGAGGAGGCTCGGGGGTGGGGGTGAACAGTGAATTGCGAAGGATGGATTCACTAACTGTTAACGCAATTTAATTTTAGTCGCAGATGAAATTGAAACATTTGAATTTGAGAGAGACAAGCGTGGCTCTGCAGTTGTATTATGAAATTAGCTGCCCACTGGTGAACTGCACAAGTTGATTACATTTTTGTTGGCTTTCTTAGGGTTTAGTGCCACAGGTATCTGTCATCGGATAACCTTTATTGACTCTTCATGCACCCGTCTCCTAACCATTTTCATAATAAAGTTGGAACACATAGGACATATATAACAGAGAGGCTGGTGGTGATAAAAACATACTCTCCAGTCTTCCCACTCCATAAACATGTGCTGCTTGAACTCTGTAAGCTTCTTATATAGAACCCACTGACTCAGTGGATCACAGAGAAGAGGTCCAGGACAGAATAATATTGGCGGAGCGCTTCATTTAGCCATATTTGGAAATGCTCCACCAGATACATTGTCCTTGTCAAGGCAAATTAAGCAATCCACAAGTATTCTTTGGAGTGCAGAAAATTAAATTTGATCTATCTTTATACCCCTGCCAAGCCGGTTAAGCAGCAGTCTGAGTGTTTCTAGTCCCGATCACAGTGTTTGTTTATTCTTATTGCAGCCAAGACAGATCAGAGAGTTGGACAAATTCAGTCTGATCTATGTTGTTTTTACCCAGATGCTCTAGTTAGTCAGTAATATGGGTGTTATTGGACTACAGGAACTAAGCAGGATATTACACCATTTGTCTGCGATGGTAGCACTGAATGCTTCCTAATTGTCACTTGGAGCAGCTGATTGTCAGTGAATATGTGTCTGATTGCTTTGGATCATTTACAATAAATGTCTCGGCACATTTCCGTTGTCATTTCATATCTCTTGATATAACATGCCGAATAAAGGCATGTTAGACATTCAATACAATCGCTGCACATTTTACTAGATGTTTAAAGGTCCGGTGAGTCAGATGCAGGAGGCTTGGCAGACATGGAATATAATGCATAAATACAATTCCATGAGTGTATAATTATAATAATATTATTATAGTATGTACATACGCTGCTCTTCTTCCTCTCCTCTTCTACAGTGTCCTTAATGTTGCACCATCATGCTTCTACAGTAGCACAGGATGGACAAACACTGGCTCAAATAGCAGTGGGTAAAAAGTCACTGTAATCATCTCTTGATGTGCATCTGAAAATATGGAAATCCAGGTGAGATCACTGGTTGGTCACACCGGCATTCATAACTGAAATGCATTATTTTCAATGAACTCTTGTCTATTATCCACTCATATTTTGGCATGGATTTCAACTTTTTGGTGAACTTTTTTGTTTGACTGCAAACTGTCTTGACAGTGCAGATCTTCATCCAACATGGAGGAAGCTGTCGTGTTAGCTGTGTCACAACATCCAATGTTATATAACCCTGCTCTGTTAAAGCTGGAGTGGCAAGAATGTCTAATCTTTAAAAAAAAAAAAAAAAAGAAATGTTATCAGGACTGCCCAGCTAATAACATAGAGCGCAGTACAAATACTACATCACCAGGCTACCAGCAGCACCTATGCTGTACACAAACTGAGTGGTTTTAGGGTTACAACAGCAAACTTGCCAGATTTCACCTATCTGATGTGACTATGAGCCTACCAGTAAGGGTAGTTATCTTGAATGAATGATGCCTGAATGCCCCTGAGTCTGAACAGCAGGAGGTGTACTCAATCTTCCAATTCCGCAATCAATGAATGCACCTTAAATTTCTCATTCTTGGTGTTTGCTGGAGGTAAAAATAGCAGTATTGGTTTTTCCTGGTGGTGCTCACATTAAATTTAGGACACACCTGCACGGAACCTTCTCTGCTCCTCACTTCCTGTATAACAGGGATTTCCCTTGAGGTGACCATATGCCTGATAACACCTGAATCTGATTTTAGAATAAAAATGGTTAATCCTAAACAAAGAACACTTTGCAGTTTGGGTTGGTGTGATGAATGTGGAAAGTAGACAGATCACTAAATACCACTGTGCAGATGCTGTGAAATACCAGTGACGTTCTCTGTGGTAGCGACAGGCCTGAGTACATCTTTATTTTAGTGTTTTTATAGGGAGACTTGAAAGAATCTGGCCCAACATAGTTTTCTCTCTGTATCTCTCTTTGTTGAGAGGTCAGAGTTCAGAGTCAGCTACAAAGCATCAACCCTGGAGCTGATGGGAATTCAGTAGAGAGGATGTGGTGCCTGAACCTCATTCGTACTTTGTGCTCACAAAAAGTATGTGATGTAAGTCACACACCACCAACTACTTCACTGATTTTGGTGAAACTGGATCATATTTTATTAAGGAAATGTTTTCTGGCTTTCTCTCTGATGTCCTCTGGCTGCTCCACATCAACTCTTTGTGATTTACAGAGTTTCCTGATGGACAGTGAAGTAAACTGCTGTGAAGTGTAGCTGTTGTTAGCTATTGTTAACTTAGTTTGTTTGTTGAGCTCAGAACACTGTTTGTACCACAGATGTATTGGACCAGTGGGAAGAGTAGGTTTACAGACAGAGGATGGGAAATGCTGATGAATCGAGCCGGTGTTATGCTAGAACAGGAGCTGGGCAATGCAACTGGAAGCGAAGAGACCGAAGAGAGTGTTAACGGCTAAGAAGAGAAACGTAGAGAGTGACTGAGCAGGAACCCGCCAAACAAGAGTAAATGTGGGACTGACTTTTAGTCAAACATAGAGCTGGGCTGACTGCTGTTGGACTAGTCAGTGATATTAGCTAGCTGCTATGTCTTTTGTTGTTGACCTTGCTTGATCTTTGACTGCAAAGTTGTTGGTTATAGATTTTTAGTTAATTAAGTAATTTAATCAAATCCACATGCACAGCTGTCCATATCTGTGTACACATACAGTACAGTGGTTTTACACTGTTGAACTGGCGTGCTACATCTCAAAAATATTGATTTGCTTTAAAGAAAGTTTCCCAAAAAAAACAATTAAGAACATAATGCACAAAATGTAGTTTGGACAAACTTTTGTTTTTTGTTGCTGGTTGTGCGCTCCGCTCCGTGAGTGTCTCGCTCTCTGTCTTTTGATGCATGAGGCAGGTTGTTTGATAGAGACATGACAGCTTCACACAGTCGTGTGTATGTGTCTCTATTGACAGCTCCAGATTGCTGTGAAACGCACAGAGAGAACAGTCTATTCCCCTTTTCAGTCTGAAGCACAGGCAACATCCATCACCAGTGACAGAGGAGAGGCAGGGAAGGGAAGGGGACGCCGAGGGGGAACGGGCGGGGGAGTGACAGGTGAACGAGTGATGTTAATTCTGAAGAGATTTTGTGTGTTTAAGGCTTGAATACACATCGGGTTACATTAGAAAGTCTTCTCTTCCTTTTCTTTCCTTTTTTTTTCCTACCTGATCCTGAAACCACCCCTCAAGCACACACACACACACACGCACACACACACGGTAATAGACATAGCTGAAGTGGACAGAGTGGAAACACTTAATGCAACCCTCACGTTCTTCTCTCTGATTTTATGTGCATCTCACTTTTTCCTTCTCTATCATTTACCCACATTGATCCTGTCTATCTGCCCTTCTTCCAAAATTGACCATTATCTTTCTTAACTTCCCAGAGCTTTGACTTATTGTTCTATTTTTATATATTCTCCACTTTCCTTCCTCCATTTCCTTTTTTTTTCTAACTTCACATCCTCCCCTTCCTCCCGTTTCCCTCCTCCCTCCATTCCGCCTCTCTTTTTATCTGATTAGAACTAGAGTTATAACTCCTTCTAGCTGATCTATATAGTTGTCTATCCTATTTACAGGGGCATCCATTGGATTATACTGGCCCTTCTGCTTACATCTAGTTAGGCTTATAGGATTGATAGCTCACGATACGGGAACACACACGTGCAAACACATGCGTGCAACACAAATACACACTCATGCAGATGGTCTCAAACCACACGAGCATGCAGTACATTTACACTGGCACACTGTACATGAGGGGAACATGAATATAGCTTTATTTGGGTCACGGCTGCAAATAAAAAAACAAAAACAAATAAATACCATGGATGTTAGTTACTGCAGACTAGTTAGTTGCACATAGTTTGAATAATTGTTTTAAAACTGAATGAATTTGCAGCACTAAATTAATATTATTTAAATCCAGCTTGGACAGATGAATCAATGAAAAAAACAGGGATATTATATTATTGCTGAATTATAGTTCCTAATATTTACTGAGCTGAAAACAGTTCAGCCCAGTTCCTTATCGAGCAAATGGCAAAACATGAAAAATAGTGAGCCGTGTTGTGTATGTGAAGGCAGATCATGCTCATATAAAACCGAACTCATCAGGTTATCATGCCACCTGTCATTGGGTGGGATGCATTAAGTAGCAAGCGGACGTTTTGTCTCCAAAACTGCAGCTCTAGAGGGCTGTTCTCAGCCTGCAGTGGTCAAACACTTTTTTTTACAATAAGTGTGTGAGATTCAGCTGGAAAACAACGATGAGAGGAGAAAAAATAATCAATCAAACTACCCATTATTTGCCGGGTGTTGTTGAGCGCTGGGAAAGAATTTGTGTGCGCGATTGCCTTCAGCGCACTCCCCGACTTCCCCACGTTCAGAAATACTTCTGGCAAAATTAAATGCCTTTATATTCCAAAGACACCATGACTCACGGGAACTCTGTGATCAGGCACTGTACACCACTGTGTGTAATTTAATGGCTGTTCGGCCTTAGTGCATTTCTGTCTTAGCTGTCCCAGAATACCCTGGGTAGATGTAGCATTTCCCTTCTAGTGGAGCTCGCTCTGTGGCTGTCACTGCATTTCTGAGACTGGTGCTTGATGCCAGCCTGCGTATCAGCCTGCATATATATATATATATATATATATATATATATATATATATATATTAAAAACAAAGTTACAACATGCTTTACATAGTTGAACCAGGATTCAAATCTTCAGGACACGGACAGTGAGCAGACGGAGTGTGATTCCACTCTAAATGTGTGCTCTTGACTTGAAGAGATTACTCAGGCAATAATTGCAGATCCTTTGCTCGGGGTAAATCAATCTAAATGGAACAGGCAAGGATGATGCTACTCTACTTGACCGACTCTGTTCCTTCCTACTTCTGATTTCCTCAACTGCTTCGCTGACGCTCAAGTGACTGTTAAATAGACTTTACAGGAGACACGCGCATAGGCATAATCATGCGCATGGACAAAATGTTCTTCTATGAGTACTCAACAAAATTACTGCCACTTTGAAATGCATAAATTAGACCCTTTCATGGAGTAAATGGGTTTTTGCCGTTCAGAGGTGTGTTTGACAAGTTAAAGAAAAAACCAAGCACACACCACCACACAAAAGACCCGGTGATTTAAATGTATGAAATAAAGTCATAATTTTGATTCAGACATGTTTAAGCACTATTTAAACTTGATCAGTCTAAAGTTACAAGCAGAATGTGGTAATTTTATTTTCACTGAGACGCACATGACACGTCCCAGGTCAAGAGAAACTTAGCAGCTGCGCAGGCTTTGCTGATTCTTCCTCTGCATTGGACGGGCTTCCTCTAGTTACAGATCGCACAGACAGTATTTGTGTGAAAATCCTGCAGCAAGGTGTGTGAAAAACCAAAGTGTGCAGGTATTGTGTCACTTGGCATTGGGTGGGAATATTGAGAATTCAGGGGTTTTATTTGTCACATGCTCAGACAATATGTGCAGTGAGAGTCATGCTCTTCAGCTAAAAACAGCTAATGCGTTAAAAAAAAGAGTAAAAACAAGAATTAGAAAAAGAAACATATTACATAACTACACTCCTATAACTGAAAGTAATTCTTCATGGAGATGCCACAGGGAAACCCTTTTTAGTTCTGAACTTTTTTACCTATTGGTTATGTATAATAATTTGAATTTGTAAATTCTTAAACCAAACACTGTCACAAGGACCTTTCGCTTTTTTGAGCATTTCATGACCACTGTGATTTCTCTGTCATGTTAGGAAGGAGAGTAAGGCAGAGTGTTTGCAATCTGTAACTACACCGCTAGATGCCACTAAATCCTACGCACTAGTCCTTTAATTTCAAATGTGTAATTCACTGACAATATTTATTACTTACAGGTTAGTCATAGTTGTTGAGGATGAACAGGTTCTCCAGAGAACTTAAAGTGCTTGAGAGCACTCATCAAAAAACAGTTCTAAAGGGAAAAATGAAACTAAACAGCAGACCTGGAGAGATACTTTCTGCAGACTATAGATGAGATGAATCTCTGTGATGACCTCACTCCCTCCACCAACCAGGCTCCTGGAGAGGTCAAGGAGCCCAGAGAGGTTGATCACACAGTAAACATGACTGAACATTCTGGTAATCATTCCTGTAAAACATGCAGATGCACCCTTTCGTGGATTTTTTTTTTTTTTTTTTGCCTCCAATCACCAATTAAAGCTGAGTTAAACCATCAAAGTGGAGATAATCCTTACATTAAGTAATAAGATAACCCTTTTCCTGTCTCTGCAGACACATAATTGTTGTGTCTGTTATAGATCCGTATTGTACTATCTCATATCCTCTCTCTCCGTCTCTTAAACCCTCCCACCATCTCCCAGGTTTAGCTTAGCACTCAGAGAGCCTCCTATTACGCTGTGTAATTGCGCGTGCTAATTATTTTGCCATTATGATTTCACAGCGTGTTGCTGCTTATCAGCAATGTGTCTGTTTTGCCAAGTTTTTTACTGTACTGTTATAAAACAGTGCTGCTTTACTGCCTGTGTGGCAATTCTGATGAAGTCCAGGTTTTATGCTGCTTATTGTGTGAGAGACAATGTGGGGCATCGGACTATTTACTGAACTTCTCCATTCAGAGATTCTTTACCTCCAACTCAGTGGCATCTTAACCTACATGGCAAACCAAATGTCTCCAGTTGGGGCAAGGATGAAGTATTATTCAGCCTACATGTTTGCTTTGAGAGTGGCAACAGACGTTTAAGTCCTGTGCTCCTGTGCTCTTATTATGCCAAGTGTTCCATGGACTTCATAAAATGGGGTTCCTACAAGGTAATAGAATATTGTATCTTTAGAATTCAAGTCAAATGTTATGTATGAACAAGACTACTAATTATTCACAAAATGTTGCAGCATATAAACACAGCAATGGAATGATATTTAATTAAAAGTAAATGTCCAAAATTCAGAAATGGACCTTAAAAGTAGCAAAAGTAAACACCTTAAATACAACTTTATCCCTGTAGGTGGTCTGACCACTTCATTCCACTGATACTGGACCTTTGTTGAGGAGAGAATAATAAAAAGAAATGGAGACATTTCACCCAGTAGTGAGGAAGAAAGATTAAGCCAGTGTTTCCCCCTATGAAGTCCGACTGCATATTCATTTAATTCTGCTGTTCTGAAATATTTGATGAGTTTCTTTAAAGCAGACACATTCCTTTCTCTCATGCCGAAAACTTTAAACTCTGACTGTGTGTTTTGAATTTCAAACTTTTACTCTTTAAACTATTATAAATATTTCATATCTGGAATATTTCACACAGTTGAAATACTTCAAAGCTTAACGGTTATACTTGTAGACAAGTTACTCAGAGGTGTCATTAGTGCCTCGTCGCATCCATTAATGATTAAACCCAAACCAACGTGCCACCAACACAGGTGGACGTTTGTGGTATCAGCTGTTGGAAATGAACCAATCTCAGCTCTTGAATTTTGGAAATTGGTCAGTCAGATCATCCAACCTGATGTGAAATCATAGGCGACTCGAAAAACATGCAGTGAACCATCCAAGACCAGGACGACCTTCATGCAGAAGACCATGTGTGATCTATCTCAGCGTAGACGTATTGGTTAGTTTGAGCTTTTCTGGTGAAAATGTCATGTAATAGTCTGCTACACGATGCACAGGAAGCAAAATGTGTTGATTTGTACGCCGACTCTGTGATCCCCCTGATATGTTTAATGGAGTCACGAGTCAGAGACATTTAAAAACATTCACTTCCATGCTCCCTAGCCAGTCTGTCTGCCTGCTGACCACTCAGACCATAAAGGCACTGACCCCCCATCTGTCAATCAGTCGCTTGCAGCTGCTTTGGTTATGTCCACATTATGTGACTGCCTTATGTAGCTGTAACCAGATCCACCTCACCCCAATATCTCCCTCTGTCTGTCTATGTCTCTCTGACGCCCCAGGTTGGCGCCACACCATAACAGGATATATGTAAGTCAAGGGTTAGATAAAGAGCAGCGGGTGGGACTGAAATAAAAGAGGAGAGAATCCTTCTTTTCATTCCAGCTTCTTGCTGTCTTTCTGTCTCTATAAGTGCTTGAAGAGCATGATGGAGCGCTGCATCTGCGCCGCGGGTCTCTGGCCCAGGCAACCACTGCTCTAATCCCGTTTCCTCTTTCACGCGCTGCACGATAGACTACTTCAGAGCGTGTTCATGCTCCAGAATAGCCTGTGTGAGCTATTTCATGCATGTCATGCTATGTTGTTCGCCTTGTTTGCGTTCATTGCCAGGTTTTGAGGTGAGATAGCGAGCGCGTCAGTGTGTTGGTGCGGGGTCCAGCAAAATGGATAGTGATGATATATGGCCGCCAAACACACACACACACACACCCCAGAGGTCGTTGTGGGAGCATGGTGCATTACTGTGATTGAAGCTGATAATGCACCAACAGACTCCGTGCTGTGCCCCCTCTAACCCAATCACAACTCTGCTGATGGTGAGCCCCGCCATCTGTGCTTCTTTGATTGGATGGGGAAGTGATTGATGTGCACTTGAACCTATTCCAGTGAGTTATTGCAGCTCGCTGGAGTCTTTAAGACAAGACCCTGTGGTCATTTTTCACCTGCGGACGCCAGTTTGTCGCACTGTCCTGCCTTATCCTGCATTCATTAACTCTTTGATGCAAAGCTGAAATACAATTATGGTGTTTTGCAGCTGGGGGGGGCAGACGTATGGCATACAGTCATTTCCTCTCTTCTCTCCATGAATTCTGATATGCTCTACAATCTCCTGGCTAAATTGACTGCAAAATGAGTTTAAAAAAGGTAGCTACAGGTGCCAAAGGTTGACTTTAGATAGTTGGTGAGTGCATCCTGGACTTGGATTGAAAGCAACAAACCAAAAGAAAGCAGTGCATAGCTGCCTTTATGAGCTAGATAGCTAATGCAAACTTTAAATTATGCAGGACAGAAACAGGAAACGATCGGTATTGTATGTCCAAAACTGTCAGATCAAAGAATAACGCATGCACGAGCATTAAACATCACAAAGCAGCCAATGCTGCATGCTTCAATGCTTGGATACTAATTGTACTTCTAACCATGTTCTGAAGCAGATTCATCCAAGACACAGACCACAGTTTAACAGCTTGTTTTCACCATTGCGTCTCCGTTAAAGCTTTCATTAGCCTCTGAGCACATTGTTGATCTTAGGAAAAGTTCTCTTTAATCAAGGTCACCTCACTCGACTCCATCAGCGCCAGCGCCTGATTTTTGTCGACTGACCACACAGCTGCGCTCGCCACTCGAGCGAGGCTGCGAAGCCAACATCCAATATCACTCCAACATCCACTCAGTGGCGGTAACTTCTAGATGACACTCTGGACGTTCCTCATTCATTTCAATTCCTCTTTCATCAGTCTGCTGGATTGTAAATGAAGTGGCAGAGGAGGAGGACGAGGAGGAGGATTCAGTATAAAACCTGCACTATACGTGCTGGAGGCAAGAGGGGGATGTTTAAAAAGAGGACTTCAAGTTCCCTGAATCTTGCACGGTGATGTCAGTAAATTACACCAGTGTGCCTGTGGTGCTGTCCATGTCCAGAATTCTGTCATTTCAACACTTCATTCAGCCCGTTTACCCCGACTGACCACAAACAGCCACACAGCTCTAATTTCCCTGCCTGTTTCAAATGAGCCATGCTTTCATGTGTGCTTGTGCGCGCATGGCAGTGACCATGTGTGTGTGGATAATTTTTTCCCTCAGCATATAAGTGTCCCAGTGTGTGTGTGTGTGTGTGAGAGAGTGTCTGTGTAATACGTACTGCAGAGAATAGTAGAAACATCGCTCCAGTAACTTGCTGCATAATTCTCGGTGCCAGGGGAGACTCGCCTGGTTGGTTCATTTCTATGGAGAGATGTCTCCCAGTGTTTGAAGAGGCTAAAATAGAACAGTACAAAGCATGTCAGGAAAAAAAGAAAAAAAATCTGTATTCCCGCCACACACTCTGCACAGTGCAGTTGGGGAATAACTGCTAGTCTGTCTGCCTGACTGACTTCACTAATATTTTTTTGCAACCGCCAAAAAAAAAAAATAAAAAATAATAAAAGTAATGGTAAGAGTCTTTTTATCTTTGAAGTGACTGTAGCTGGAGATTTGAGAGTCTCTCGAAATCTTTCTACCGCTCCGTGCACTGCAGTGCTTTGCATTCTGCATGCTTTGTCGTCAGCCGTATGAGTCCGCCGAATCAAATGTATCAGCTGCCCCGGTCTTTCTATCAATCCCCAAAGAGAACAGACAAAAACACAGAATGGAGTCGCACAGGAGAGCAGGCAGCTCAGCAGATAGCCACTCACTCAGCTGGAAAAAAAAGCAATAAAATTCTTCTCTGTTTTAATAACATAAATCCTCAAACCAAAGCCATAAAAATCAAACAATGACCCAGTGTCAGTAAAAGCTTGAATAATGTCCAGATACAAACTGTTGGAGGTGGTGGAATTCTGCAGTAATTCACATGATTCAGCATGTTTATATATATATATATATATATATATATATATATATATATATATTTTTTTTTTTTTTTTTTGTGCAGCAGCCTTGAAAGCTAATTTATATAAAACGTAGGTAGTATTCTTGACGTCATACAAGTTCCCCACTAATCCCACATTTTGTGAGCTTAGGCAGGCTGAATGAGGCCTGATTGCTCACCCTCAGTACAGTTGTCATGAACAGGGAAATTAGCTACAGAGACCAAAAGTGTTTTTGTACCAGGCTGTAAACATGTTCATTTCTGCTGTGAAGTTGGACATTTTAACATAGGAGCTTATGGACACTGAGTGGACTTGTGGAACCAGCCTCAAGGCATTGCAGTTTTTGGCACTTGGCCGCAGAGGTTGCTGCTTGGTTCTCACTGACTATGTGATGCACCTCTTTAGTATCCATGTACAATGAATTAAACCACTTCTTTCACCACGTTTTGCTGCAGTTTTTTCGTCCCAGATGATTAGTTTAATATGCCCTAATGTGCATGAATTATTCAAAATACTATATGAGCTCTGATACGTAAGATCTACACACAAGTACATGAAATTCTTTAGAGCAGGGTTGG
The DNA here is from genome assembly GCA_004119915.2 of Collichthys lucidus. Taxonomy (NCBI): domain Eukaryota; kingdom Metazoa; phylum Chordata; class Actinopteri; family Sciaenidae; genus Collichthys; species Collichthys lucidus. Next base: position 4,637,339 of record CM014085.1, on the reverse strand, counting down.
CATGCTTATGTCCTCATCTGCACTACAGTATTGTTCCAGTGATACAAACATCTCATAACATATGCAGGAATTTACTTGAGATCTTTTGGTATGGCACATGCTGAGGGAGGAAATAAATATTTTACTCTCCAGAACTGCTCTGCTTTCAACTTTGCTCGCAGAACATCATTATGGGATTTTTCAGGATTTGTTGTGTTGGTGCACAGTGGAAATAAGTGTGAGTTTTGTAGAGATGGTGTTTGATTTAAGTTCCTGCTGTGTGAAAGATTTTTTTTTTCCTATATCACAATATAATACTTTAAACAATGTGTTCTTTTTAGTTGTTATGGACCTGGCAGGTCCAGTGTGTGAGATTTACAGAACTCTGTTTACAGATTGTGGCAGAAATGTAATATAATAAGCATAACTGTGTTTTCATTAGTGTGAGATCACATAAAAATAAGAACTTTTATATCTACAGACGCCGCAGGTCTTCTTCCGTGGAGTCAAATTAATCATGGGTTGTAAATGAGGCATTTCACGTTTTTTTTTTTTGTTTTGCTGCCACAGTTTTAAAGAGGGTGAGGTGTCAGGGTTGCAATCAGCAGCTACACCACTAGATGCGTATAAATCCTACACACTGCTCCAACACGAGTTAAATATAACCTTTATATAGATGACCATCTGTCTTTTCTCCCTCCCTCCTTCAGACTCTGTTCTCTGAGTCCAGATCTCTTTTGTCAAGTTTTCTTAGGTACTCTCTGCATCACTGAATCCCCCTCCCTTTAACCCGATAACCAGGGCCAGAGGTGTTGGCCTGCATACCTTTATCCACTGTCTGAGAGGATAGTGGTTGTGTACAGTAGGTTGTGTAGTAGACTACGGTGTGTTCTTTGAAGCAGGGCTGCAGACAAAAAGCAGGGAAGCATTCAATTATGAAACAAACGTCTAGAGCGCACTCCTCTTTACCCCTCGTTGTGCTCAAGAATGGCTTTATGTGATTATCTCTCACATTTGTCAAATTGTGAAAATATTCGAGGTTGACTGCAAAAACCATCTCATGTCTAGTGTCACACTCATGGAGTGAATATAAAAAAGGAACAACCAGCTCGTATTGTATTTTTCTGTACTTGAAAGATTGCTGCAATTTTTAATGTTCGTATTTGACGTTGTAAATCTTCACAGGTGTCATTCTAACATGGAGAAATGCAATTTAATAGTGATTTCCTGGATTGTTTAACATAACTCACACACATAACCTGGCACTGCGTCACTGCATTCAGCATGCTATGATATGCAGAAAACAGACTGATGCAAAACACACAGACTGTGATGAATCCCTACAAGCTCGACTGTCACAGTCAGAAATCGTGATGAATTAAAGCTTAAACCTCTTCACATACATCAAGCGCCGTGCGGTGGGATGAATTAATGTGTTCAATTCCCACTTGATATATGATGATGATGTATAGAAAGTCTGCAGTGTGGGAGAAAATGCAGAAAAAAAGTTATTTCATGGAAAACGTAAAGGTAGATGATTGTTGGGAAAGTTCACTTTCTTTATTTGCTGACTGTTATGGTTTGAGGTTGTTTGGCTATATTATTGAAATTAACACTTAAAAAAAAAAAAAATGAAATAAAGCAAACCCTCAACAACACCGCGACAGTCACATGACCAGAACCAATCTGCTACTACTCTAATCTTTTATCACAAGAACTGTTTGACAGTTTCAGTTTAATTTTTTGTGTCTTAAAAACACAATGGACATAGATATATATATATATAAAAAAAAAAAACGATTACGTAAAAGGCAGTTTTCTTAGTCTTTTGTTGGGTGACAGAGCCATACGTTTCAGAATTTAAGATCTGTGATTACAGAGCTGGAATATGTCAGAAATTGGAAGGTAATTTATATTAAAGAGATGTTCTGCATTGTAAAATAATAATTTCAGTGACGGCCTCTCTGGATCTTGTATTCCATGCCTTACAGGTCATAGCAATCCATCAAGAGTCTGATGGAAACACACTCCCTGAAAAGGTTTAATCATGGTACTCGTGTTCACGGGAGGAGTCTGACTTCACACCAGTTTATGACTCCACTATCAGCTTAGCAGCACTGGAGACACTGTCATGAAGGAATGGTTTTTGCACCCCTAGGGTGAGCATTGTCTGGCTGTTAAAAGAAATCATGACACCTAATGTCTTCTCTACCGTGTAGTACTGCTATGTTTGAAACCGAGCAGTTCACACTGAAGGTTGAAGGAACGCTTCTTCTTCTTCCAGACCTGTTAGATGAAGAAAACGCCAGAAGGATTCATAAACGCTCTGATTTTTCTCCACCTTACAAGAGGATATATAAGTTCATAATGGCATTAGAAACTGTGGTCTTCTAGAAGCTCGCACAGAACAAAGGATATGCAAATGTACTTGCATGAGGTCCTTTGTGTTGCTTTTTTTTCCCATCTTTGTGTGCACGAGGCAAACCCTTCTCCTTTAACAGGAGCCAAAGGTGATGTCGTGTACATCTTTTTATTATCCCCAATACAATCAGCACATGTCAGGGTGAACTGCAGCCTCTATGTTTTATATAAATGTGGATGAGCAGAGGAAAGCAGCGGTGGAGTTGTGAGGAGGTAAAAACAGTGAAGGACATGGCCAACGGAGATACGAAGAGGAGAGTGTGAGGGTTGGGATGGGGAGTGAAATGGTTGCCAGGGTTACAGTAAGGGTTGCGACCCCTTATGTCAATCCTCCCATTTGGAGCATATTGCAGAGTAAGAGGATTGGATTTTTATGGAGATGGATTTCATCTGCTGGAAAGCTCTCTCTCCCTTCCTCTCTTCACCCTCCTACTTTCCTCTCCACCTCTCTCACCTCTCACACAGGCACCCTTTTTTTCCCTCCCTGTGTTTCTTCCTTCCTTTCCCTCTCCTCTCTCTGCCATTGTTCTCTAAACCTCACCATGAGCGTGTTTATTCGGCCACACTGGGATCAACATGATCCCTCATGATATTTTCCAAATGCCAATTTGTCTCTCCTAACTCACACATCAGAGATTACAGTATGTGTTTTTTTCTCTTACTGTGCTTTTGTATCTGCCACTGGGTTTCAGTCAGAGGTAAAAGAGAGGCTGTAATGGAGAGAGCGTAGCTGGCTGCCTCTTATTTTCTTAAATGTCACACTATTCTTTTTCCCTCTGCTGCACACAGTGGCTGGTAGAATGTGATTGTACTTTGATGCTGTTTGATGTACTGTGGATGGCACGAATGAAGCTTTAGACCTATCATTGCCCCCACGGTATTAAAATGGCATCAAACATGTTTGAAAACAGGTAATGCTGTTCTAAATTAACATGCAGGTGTAATATGCACCTGTAGCCTACAATTTATCTTAATGCGAATATGCATAAGTGATACTTGGCCAGCACTTCATTCCTGCGCGGAGCATTATGTTAGGTTCGCTCTAGAAAAGCTCCAGATCAGATTGCAGCCATTAAACAAGTGGAAACTTGTGGAAATATTCTCCCTGATGGCCAGTTAATATCAATGTCAAAATGTAGCAAGGACTGTTAGTTCATGGGAAACAAACGTAATAATTAAGATAGAACACTCCCCTTGAGGGGTTGAGTCTAAGTGCAAGGTATTGCAAGGCCGAGTCAAGACCAAGACCAGACAGTATATAGCCTACATAGGCAACTAATATCTATGAAAACTCGGGTAAAGGGTAAAGCATGGTTTCTACATTGAGTCACCTCATTAATCGTTGCCTTAAAGTATTTACGAACCACTGTGTGTTCTTTTTTTGGACGCTGTTTTGTAGATGAACTGAAAACTAAATTTTATTCCAGAAGATTTAGCTGAGGTCTCCTGCTAGAAAGTTAACAAATAAAACAGAAAATGAACAGGGAATTAGATATACCCGCAGTTGTGGTCTTGAACTAAAATCCAGAGTCCTTTGTCTGTGACCAAGACAAGGCCAAGTAGAAATTCAGTCGATTCCTAGACCAAGGCCTTAAAAAAATTATCTTGAGACTGATCTCAAGACCCAAAAGGGCTTTCGAGTAGTACAACACTGAGACATTTATTTTGACCTCATTTCATGTTTCAGAAGAATAATCTGTGTTGTGCGTCAGGGGAATGAGGTGATCCTTCGCTGGAGAGTTTCATTCATCGCTTCAGCACCTTGTTCCAAATACTGTATAGTGGTTTGTTTGTGTCGTTTGTAAGCCTGTTTAAGCTGCAGGTTAATCAGACAAAGTGTAGGTGAGGGCTGGCAGGTCATGAAAAACTGTGACACCTTTTGTTTGTAACAACTTATGTCCTTAAATGTTACAAGCCCATAAACCACTGATCCAAAATATTGCATCACGTCCTCATGAATCCTATTTTGTAGAACGAAATCTAAAAGAAGACCTTTGAACATAATCTGATAATTTATCTTTTATAGGCTGATTTACTGTATATCATACAATGAGAAGATTCTTAGCAGCTCTGGAGTACTGTGCAATGGATGCAACAACTTCAAGCGTTGATATAAGGAGCAGCTTCACCTTTGGCATAACTAATTGACCTTTTGTTCCCAACCATTAAACGTAAGGTCTCAAAATAAAAGACAAAACAAATCTTTTGCATCACCTGCCAGCATTTGCCGATGCCTCTGCTTTCATTTACAGTGGAAACGTTTGCCGAGATTGCTTTACTTTCAGTTGCCATTCTTCCCACTCATGCAGCTCCATGAATCCTCACATGGGAGTTACCTAGAGGAATCAGCGCCGAGGTCAAAGCAAGCGCCTCGCTAAAAGGCACCTCGTTCGCTGGTGCGTCTCCAACCAACCCACTACCCACCAAGTTTCACAGCTGTTTCAGGGAGTTCAATTGGTGACCTTAGCTGCATAACGCTGCATTCTTGAGGCTATGCCCACCCACGTTCCAGAAAGAACATTACGAAGAGTTTTGTTAAAAAAAATAATAAAAACTTTGCATGCAAAGAGGAAAAACACAAATAATACAGCAGTGGCTGCTTATAGGATTTCAACAGGAGGTGGAGGATCTTTAGGGTGTCAAACATGCTAAGCAGACACAGGCACACATGCTAAATGTCAATCAATCTTTAATTCATGTAATTTCTGCCTCCTCTGTGTTGATTATGCAGCACACCTGCTTCGTGGTGCCCCTGTGCATGTGTGCATGTGCATGTATATGTGTGTAGGCTTGTGTATATGTGTGTAGGTGTGTGTGTAGGCTTGAACCAAGCTCCTTAGTAATCTTATTATACTGGCTTCCTGCCTCGATTTACATGCTGAGGGCAAATGACACAAGTGTGTGTGTGTGTTTGTTTGTGTGTGTGTGTGTGTGTGTGTGTGTGTGTGTGTGTGTGTGTGTGTGTGTGTGTGTGTGTGTGTGTGTGTGTGTGTGTGGCTAGCAGGTTAATAAGTCACACAATAGGGGGTTGTGGTAAAAGCTGACTTTTTGTGACACCCCACATTGCACCGGCGGCACTGCTCGCTGCGTCAAAGTATGTTTGTACGTGAGAGAGAGAGAGAGAGGGAGGGAGAGAGAGAGCCAGCCAAATCACATCCGCCCCGGTGCGAGTCACAGTGGAAATAGCATCTTGCGCTAAACGAGCCCATCCTTCAGAGATGGAGCGTTGCTCTGTATAATGTGTCCACTGTGCCACACACACACACACACACATACACACACACACACACACACAGTCAGGAGAAACAGAGAGTTTCACATCATTAATCTCTGTAGCTCCCACCCCCTTAACCCCCCACCTCTGCTCTACTGTCCTCACTCCCTTTGGCAAAGTCATGGCTGTCTTCCTTGACCAACACCCTGAGGCCCAGACCTGTGTGTGTGTGCGTGTGTGTCTGTGTGGGGGGGTGTTCCTCCAGGACAGGCATGCGGTTGCACTTGTACAGTGCAAGGGTGTGTGTGTGTGTGTGTGTGTGTGTGTGTGTGTGTGTGTGTGTGTACTGTAAATAAGTGTGTGTGTTTGTGTGACAGAGGAGCAGGAAACGACAAAGGCTCAGAGTGTGTAAAATGGAAAAAAAGAAAAAAGCATGCATCCTTATTTGACTGCCAGTAACACGACTGCACGCCAGCCAACAGAATGGAACTCTCTCTGGAGGATGCTGTCCTCCTTTTTTTACTCAGCCCCCATCCAAAAAACAAAAAAATAAAAAAATCACTAAATCGCACTCTGGCACACAATACACTGCCTCTCCATTATGTCAAAACGTACTCATGAGAGCTGCCAATTGTCATTGCACTCTAGTTGGAAACAGATTGGGATTTTGCTTTAATCGCTTTAGTAACTCATAGCCTTTAAGACATTCTAAGACGCTGGAATCACATTAAAACAGAACGCTCGAAGTGAAAATGGAATTAGTGACCATTGATTTGTTTTTGGAGAATTTCAACAGACATTAGTGTGTTGTTGAAACAAACCTAATCATAATAAGTTCACGAGATGCATGGCGCGCTGTGGGAATAAATATTAGCAGGAGGGCAGTGAGTGTACGCCATAACATTGACTCTATTACACAAGCATGTATATCAATTGCAAATATGCACTTATTGATGAAATATCATTCAATGAGATTTGTTTTTTTCTGATTCGATCTCTTGAAAATATTTCATAAGGTCATAGGTTTGCTTTTACATTGACATACTATTATAGAGCTTTTTTATGAAAATTGCAGTTTAACATAAGTCTAGTATAGTAAAGTTTTTTTTTAAATTATTGGATTATTAATGCAGGGCTAGTATTTATAATCACATTTAATTTTGGTAATCAAGACTTGATACTTATGCGTTACATTAATTGCATTTTAAATAAGTAATATTGGATTTTGCAAGTCTTCATATTGAGTTTCACTCCTTCTTTAGTACAATATTGTGATTACACCTCGTCAACTGTCGATTAAAATATGATTTTACTGGAGTTGATTGCATTGTTTAAGCTCAGGAAGGGTCTACGCGCAGCTTATAAAACATACATTTTATAGGCTGCACACAGACCCTCAAAATAGTAAATGGACACTATTCATGGGAATTTTAGTTAGTAAATTAAATTGCATTCATTAAATAAAGGTGGTAAGGAAGAAAACTAGGATTCTGATATTAAAGGCCTTAGACCCTGGCAAATAACATGTTACTAGAGCTTCATTCAGGCTACAGTTTAACAAGGTTGATATTTCCAAGCTGCTCCCACAGTTATGTAATACACAGATGGCGTTACATTCACCTCGACATCCTGTTCTAATGTTCGCTCTCCAGCTCACACTCACTCTCTTTGGATTACCTTGACACAGAGGCCTGCACTAAGAGTGACACGTGACAAAAAAAAAAAGCCATGTTAGGATAGCCTCTGTGTACCTGCTGTAATAGACTACTTTCACAGGAAAAGAACATCCTATAATACAAGGTCTCAGATCCATACTGCTGAACCTTTTTTAAACTGTCATTTACGAGAAGGTTGAGGGAGCTCTAACATGTGGCCTTACATTCAGTGACCAGTGCTGCTGCTGTTGGCCCGAAACCAGCTCAGCTCCACAGTTGGGGGAAAAAGAGTTTCCCTCAGTGAAAAGGCCTTGTGACTGTAGGCTTTTAGTTAGGGAATAGTGTTAATGAGGTTTTGCCCCAAATCTCCCCCTAATCCTCCCAATAGTTTTTAGTGTCACCCTTGGTTTGGGGTGACCCTCCAAAAAACTGTGGGGGGAGAGAGGGCAGTGGTAATTACCCCATTCTGGAATAGAGAAGCCAACAGTAAAAGAATCCACACACAGAGTCATGACTGAAGACAAACCATGTGCAGCACCATATTTTTTTTCTACTACTTTCTATTTTGACTAAATGGCACAATGATCAGGACTCAGAGGTCCACCACCTGGACTTTTAAAGTTTTCACTTTCATGTAATTAACTTCAGCGTGTGTAGGATGTAGGTTGAGTTTGTGTCTCTTTGTAAAGAGAACAAAAACACACTTTGAAGAATGAATGTGAAAATCAGGTCAGGATCTGGAATGGTTCCATCTAGAGCTTTTAAATAAGATGCAGCAATAAACATTTTGCCATAAAGCATGTGTTCACAAGAGTCAAACCACTGACATGGACATAGTAAGTGACTTTCTTCGTGGCCCTCTTGGCAGTATTGCTTCCGTGCTAGGCTGGGCGGAGCTGAGGCTGGCTAGATGAAGCCCAGTTACTCAAGTAAGCCACCTGTAACGGCACCTGCCTCTCAATTAAAGCAGCTGTGCTCTAAATCATGCATAACTTTAAGTCTTAATATAATTTGAACAGATCAGTTCTATAAATATTCAGACTCAGTACTGCTGTCATGAACAGGGAAATTAGCTTTAGCTATATTACAGGTTATATTAGCTATAACCCTGTGATGTATTTCAGGAATATGCAAATCAAAGTGTAAATCCAGGGGAATATGTTCCGTGTACGGTATGAACCACATGCAAATTCCCTGTTAAAGAAAGTAAAGTGTTCTGGTTCAGAGCTGTGAGATAAAACCTCTAATAAAAAGTCTATTGCACCGCCATGTCTTCTCTACCCGGCGTGTATTGGGTAGCTCCACATTTTACACCTTGTAATTGTGTAATTACAAATCCATTAAACAATTACAATACACATTCATGCAGTATAATTTAATATGACGGCTGAGATAAAGAGAAAACCGACACACAGAGGCACATTGTCTTAACATAATCCCTGCACTGTGGGGGCAGAAGCCCCTTATTCTTCTCCCATGACACTATCAGCCTGCAGCCACAGTGGCAAATCCAGCTGTTGTTGGATGAAGACAAGGAATTACTTCCTGTGTCAGATTAGGGTTATCGTAGCAAGGCTGAGAGTTATTATTATTGTGACTGGTATAGGCGCTCACACACACACACAAAACACACACACACACACACATACACACACACACACACACACACACACACACACACACACACACACACACACACACACACACACACACACACACACACACACACACATTACAGAGGAGGAGATGGAGTATTTACAGGGTTATCAACCCATTATGATGTTGGATAATCTGCACTCTGGGGCAGTTAGCTGGCAGCTAGATTCTTTATGGGGAATTTGGCCTACATAAAAAACTACAACAAGCAAATCCACAGTCACATTCTGCAAAGATGTGCCGTGTATCATTTTATGGAAAAAAAAAATAAAATAGAATGTTATGTTAGGATAAAAAAATGCAGAGGTGATTGTTCAAGGCAATTTGGAAATGTAATTCTTTAGGCTGAAGAGAAGCAGGGGAAAATGCGATGGCTTCATGATGAGGAGAGAGAATGGCTCTGAAACACAGACTGTTTGGCAGTTGAACAAATAAGACACAGATGGAGGAGTAAGAGGAAGAGCGGATAAAAAGAGAAAGAGAAATAAACCAAAAAATAAAAGGAAAAATCCTTTGCTTTCTGACCTGCTGTTGCTCTTTGTTTTTTTTTTTGTTTGTTTTTTTTTTACAATGCTACTTTTATATATCCTGAGAACCAGATGGATCTGCAGAGCTCATGTTTCATTGGCTCTGGCAGATGCCAGGCTAAATCTCATACACTGCATGGATGTAGACAATTGAACATGTTGAACATCTTATTCTAAAACCGTTGGCCATTAATATGCTGCTATAACAATCTTAAGGTTGGCTTTCCAGAAGATTTTTGAACCTGACTGCAGGGATTTGCTCTGAAAATCCAAAAAGTACTCTTCGACACTGGTAAGTGGAAGCATCAAGGCGATACATTATTGTTTGAATTTTATTCAGTCATAAATCGGACCCCGCGACATATCATGCATCTCAAGCTAATAGGTATAAGCTACAGGTGTGCAGCCCAGTTTCTACAAACAGGGCACATTTTCTTCGGTTCAGCCACGAGAGCATTATTGAGGTCAGCCACTGATGTTGAGTGATATGGTCTGCCTCGTGGTCGGTGTTTCAGGTTCATCCCAAAGGTATTTGATGTTGTGTGTTGTCTTTAAATGTTAATGTATGCTGAAAAGTGGCAGTCTAATACAAAGCAGGGTTCTACACATGCATTGTTTTATTGAAAGCAGCCACAGTCAGATTCAGATTGACTCTTTAATGCTTTATCATACTCTGTAGAGGAACATTGTTTTCACATTCTTTACACAGAAATAAGAGGCCAAAAGACAAGAACCTTTCAAGTCTCAGTTTCAAATCTATTACAGAGTGTCCAGGCTATTTAAAGCAGTCATGGCAGAAAAATCCTCCTAAAATCCTTTTTTTTTTTTTTTTCTTTGCAGATGGTTGGTTGTCTGTAGAGTATCTGTGGCCAGAGGGGTTGATTTGATGGCAGAGGTGATATGGTCAGAGTGGTGGTATGGAGGGCATGTTTGGAGTTAAGAGACCAAGAAACCAGATATGATATCTATATTTTTGTAATAACAAATAACAATGTGAAAGAGGTCACCTAAATCAGCTCCCAAAACCCCAATGTACACTATCGACAGAAAAACATAGTTAGCAACTAGCTGGTAAAGGCAGTGAAGCACTTAAAGAATATTTGTTGGACACAAACATTGATCCAAATGAATGCTAAATGTTGCTACATAACTACAGGACGTGTAAAAGGGAGATCTGACAAGTTCACCAGATCTACCTAAAAGGTGATATGTCTATCCTGCCCCCAAGTGACCAAAAAAAGCTAACACTGGCCTAACATTGTAATTGTATTTTAGTTCCTTAACATAATTTTTATGTAATTTATGCAGGAATGCCACATTTTCTGGTTTGCATATTTTTTGGTAAATTTGATTGCAGCACTGTTGTATTTCATTCATTTTTACACCGCAATGTATTTTCTGTCATTTTAATGATTGTGTCCGACAGGTACAGACTGTTTACCTCTTTGCGACATATTCAATATACATACAATAATGTGAAAAGTCCTTTGTCACATTCAATTCAAACACACAACACACGCAGTATAGTGTTTCATTTGCAGGTGCAGATCTTAATATTTATTTAAAAAAAAAAAATGTTTTCAGTAATTTATGTGTAAATTATGCCTTGTTAGGTTAATTTCCATCCGCAAGATACACATCAAGTATCCTGTTTAGATTAATCCAAGGGCGGAAGATACAAATCGGGGCCCTCAGTGTGATTAATTTAGTGGAGGTACCCGAGGTACACATCGTTTCCTTGTTTTGGTTCATTGCAGTGCAAGCAGTGTTTTATTAGCCCTGTGTTTTGGTCATTTTGAATGGAGCAGGTCGTTTTAATTGGAGCGAAGGAAATTATTATTTTACCAGTAGATGTTATTAACCTTTTTCACTGGTTTTGAGTGGAAATGTTTCATATTGTTCCATCTAATTTAGATAAATACGTTCTGCTTTTGGTTCATCTGAGTGCACAGTTGTAGAGAATCAATCGCTCACGTAGCCGGGTAACATGAGGGTACCTGTTTGTGTAAGTCATCTGATAATGAACGATGTGCCATATATGCGCGTCGGTTCACAGAGTTCAGTGAGTAAGCAGAGTGCAGAAGGACACCATGGTTTATTTTAGGTGCCAGGTTGTCCCAGTGGGTGTCTGTGGAAGGTCACAATCCACAGGTTAGGACACACAGACAGGAGGGGTATTGACTGTGCAAGAGAGATGACAGGTCTGGAGGTCGCAAAGGCAATGTGGGGGACATATGGATGGATACATGATGAACTTGAACCTTGAGTCTGAGGTTGTAAATCCTGTGACAAGTGTCAGAATTAAAATAGGTGAAGGGGAAGAAATTAAAAAAGAAGCCTTAACGTGGATTTAAAAAAAAAAAAAGAAAAAAAAGAGTTTGATTATTAACTGCACTGTGATCAGGAAAAAAACCTTTTTCTTCATCCAGTTGTAATTACATAAACATCTGTTTATTCTGTGATTATACTTAGCTCTGGACAATTGTATGATGCTGACTTGTGGCTTCTTTGAATCACAGTGTTGATTTGTCCCCCCTGTGGATTTATTTAATTGCGGTAGCCTTGTAAATCAGCCACTTGGTGGAACTATTTTATATTTTATGCAGGGTTAATGTTATCAGCATCATAATTACTCAACAATCAATTTAATGAAGCCGACAATAAAAAGGTGCATGAACTCAAGCAACTGGCCCTCTGGCCGCAGACGTCCAAGGGGAGGTCAGAGTTCACTGCATTAATCTTTGGATATTGGTTAATTGAATATTTGTCGGGGCATTTGCGTCACTAAAGAACAATATTAACTAAGGCAGATACTGCATTAATACCTAATCACGTGGCCCTGTCTTGTTTTATTCATGTTGTGCTTGTCGAAATGAATGAAAATTAATTAATATTGCTTTAAGCAAAAATAATGCATTCATGGAAAATCAAGGGTCACCAGACATGTTGTTGCCTCTGGCTCAATGATTCGAATATTTTTTCTCTTTAAATGAACTTCACACAACATTTACTCAGCTGTCTCTGTTCCGAGTCTTCCCTGTATGTTTCTGACACTCTCCAGGTTTTTGTCTGGGTTCCTTTAACATTATAATTAAATATGTAAAGCTATTTTATATTTGAATACTGTCTTCCTACATTATCAAGTGTGAAATTAGTGTGCTTTTAATTTGATATATAATTTAGATATGTCTACAGCCGATTGGCTCTTTAAGTAAGGTAACATGAACAGCCACATCAGCTTCAAATGGACACTATTGAGCATCCTGTGTGGATGGGATTTAAATCCCTCTCACTTCATCTAATAGCTGCACTCTGGAGATGTGGATCACCTACTGAAATCCAAATGTAGCACACACACACACACACACACACACACACACACACACACACACACACACACATGAGCCAAATGCAGAGAAACAATGAAATGCACACACATCAGTGTGACATGTACTGGGCATCTGAAATGGATTATCTCTCCAGCTGGTTGCACCCTAGGCAGCCGCCTAATTCACTTGTGCATAAAAACGTCCCTGACCTGGGGCCAGGTGGGACAGGTGTGCTACTCGGTGTCTGGCTCTCTGGGTGAATAATCAAGCTGATTTGCATGGCCTAGCGTGTGCATTCTCTGAGAACTCGGAAGTGACAGAGTATGAGGATCAAAAAGGGGCAAATCTGCTTTGGCAGATGTATATGACCGTGTAAAAGATACATACTGCTACGGCACTCAGTGAAATGTGCGCCTCCTTGATCTTATATTTGGAGCCAATTGAATATGCAAAGTTAACAAGGTACCTCTGAGTAGGTGATATGGACATCATAGCTGCACATCTGCATTTATTTAAAAATGTCTCAAGTTGAATCTGAACATGACCTGTGAAATGACGCTGTATAGCAGCGTGCAGGCCTCTTTAATGCAACCTTGGATGTATTTATTGTTATTACTATATTACTGTGTGGCAGGCTGATTCACATTCTGATATCAATTGCATTTCACATCGTCCCCTTCGTCTTTTCTCTTTAAATTAGCCCGAGAAAACAGTCCGCGCTCGTCCGCGTAGCTTTGATCGCACACGTCGGCGTCACTTTTTAAAAAAAAAAAAACAATCCTAATAACTTGTAGAGTTGTTGCCGCCGCCGCTGCTATCAGTGTATTCCAACAGCTGAAGCAGCTTGTTGTCAAATCAATAATAATTACACGATGAAAGGCCTTTTCCACTAATGATTTTACACAGCAGGGCTATATTAGAGGAGTCGGAGTAATAAACTTTGCTCTTTTGTCTATAGAGAGGGTGGGGGGGTGAGGCTGTGGAAGAAATAAAGGGCGACCACGTGGTGAAATTATTTGAAGGAAGAGTGATGGAAAGCAGGAAAGATGGCCTTCGATCGCCGTGCTTTGACGTTGCGTTTCTGTGTGCATTTAATTCATTTAACCAGCGTCATAAGCACTCTCTAAGCACATATTAATGCAGTACGCTATGACACAGATTGTTAAAGTAAAGGGTTAACTCATTTATCAGGAGGCGAGGTATTAGCATGATTAGATTAGGTTAGATTAGATTAAACTGTAGCGATCCCACCGGGGAGAAACGGTGCCACGACAGCAAGCAAACAGCAACAGCAGACAGCAAATAAGAATATAGCGAGGAGGGAACAAGAGGAGAGCGTGGCAAGGTGAGGCAACGCAATTCTAACACTGGCAGTAGAATTGCAAAAAATTATGAAAAGCTAAGAAAATAGATGTGAAAGTGCAGAACTGGCAAGATGATTGTTTTTTCCTCTTTGCAGGTGCAATGCCATGCCTTTTTTTTTTTTTTGGGGGGGGGGGGGGGGGGGGGTGCTGTCAAAAAGTCAATTTCCTTTTCTGATTTTTGAAATAATGACTCAGAGTTGAATTATTAATGTCTCCTGTGGGCTCCGAAGGGCGGAGAGAGAGAGAGAGAAAGAGAGAGTGAGAGAGAGGGAAAAGTGACGGAGGTCTTGTTTGGCGAGAGAGGTAAAGGATGGATGGACATGGAGGGAGAAGAGAAAGGAAGAGGCGGAGAGGAAAAAGACATTCAGAAGATTAAGTTAGATTCAAAGCATGAGGATGCACACACACACACATGCACACACACACACACACACACACAGGCTGACTCATGCATTGCAAAGCTGCACAAAACAATTGCGCTATGCTGCATACATCCATGATCCGCACCGTTTGCAGGTGATTGGCCAGCGTGCGATGTCTGTGGTGTGTTATGGATATTTCCTGTGCTTCTCCTCTTGATAACAATTTCATTATGGGCACATATAGTGTAAGAAATCACATTAGTCTTACAGGTTTTCACACTGTTTGCTCCTCTGGCTACTTATTAGATAGATTGCGCTCACAGTTCTTTTTTTTTTTAAATCTGTCTCTCTGTCACTGTCGGTCTGTCTCCAAAGCTTTTTTCTCACTCTGAAAAGTATTGCTTTTATCTGCCTGATATTGCCCTTTTATTAAAATTCAGATTTCATCCTGTCCCCTGCCAATAAGATGGAGGCCAGGATGTGTTTTTTTTGTTTTTCGTTTTTTTTTTTTTTTTCTCAGCAGCTTGGAGGCTACCAGTCTATAAAATCTGCCGTGAAAGCTGCCTCACCCCGGCTTAAGAAGCTGCTAACCCACCTAAAACAATTTCATTTGTCATGGTGTCAGCGGAGAGCTTCACTGCTCCGTGATGGTGTGTACGCTGTATCAGTAAGCTCTTTTCACTCCAGCCAGACAGCGGAGAAATATCTGCAGTGGAGAATCTTTCAAATGCATTAATGGAGGAGAGCTTTTCCATTTATCAGGTGGTGTGAAGTGTCTTTATCCATGTCAGATCCACAAGCATCTGAGAAATATGTCTTATGAACCTTAGTTGTAACACCCGTTTTGGGTAGTAATGAATGACAATAATGTTATTACTCAGGTATGTACTTTGGTTATTGGATAGCTAATATTACCAAATTATCCTGGTCGAAGTATCTTGGTATGAAGTTTGTGCTAACATTAGCCTACATTACACTCAATGCTCACACTCAACTTTTTTAAGGTGATAAATAAAACTTGCTTGGGTCATGGTCGTCTCAGCTGGAATTAGATTGCAGGATTTACAGACTGCTGTGTGTTCTTTCTTGTGGGAGCTTGTTTTGCAAATGAACTCTTTGTGGTTCAGTGAGACACATTTTATTACAGAAGTTTTGGCTGACTTCTCCTTCTCCAGACAGACACAGCTTCTTTTCCTGTCTCCAACATTCACTGTGTGTGTGTGTGTGTGTGTGTGTGTGTGTGTGTGTGTGTGTGTGTGTGTGTGTGTGTGTGTGTGTGTGTGTGAGAAGGGATGTGGGGGAGGGGGTGACAGCATCCTAGTTCAAATTAGAAAGGAGTTAAGTTATTAGCTGCATTTGAAGCAAGACGTTAATTACCACACTGTACAGTGTAATGTTAGAACTTCCATTACAGTTACTACTGTCTCAACCAATCATAGTACAGTTGTCATGAATGGGGAAATTAGCTATAGAGACCAAGTGTTTTTTGTACCAGGCTGTAAACATGTTTATTTCTGCTGTGAAGTTGGACATTTAATATAGCAGCTTGAAATGTTCTGTAGCCAGCCTTAAGTGTACTGTAACATTTAGTGGCATCAGTGGTGAAATATCTGTATTTTAATCTCCTCACATCAGCCTCGCCTACCTAGTGTAAAGGTGAAACAACACTGTCTAGACTCAGCTTTTAGTTTGTCTGTTCTAGGCTACTGTAGAAACACTGTGCTTCAACATGGTGGCCTCTATGGAAGAGGACCCTGTAGATATTTTTAAGTAACAAAGATGAAAAGATTCTTATTTTCAGGTGATGCATGGAATCATAGTTGTGAATATTATATTTCTTGTCTGCCCTTTCTGAAAATAGAGGTCCTCGATCTTACACACTGGGCCTGGAGGTTGCGCCTGTTTGTTTGTCCTCTTCCTGTCCACCTCAGGTAGTGAGATGGTGAGATTTCATCATGACTGAACACACTGTGAAGCACTAACTGTACAGAGAGGTGAGTGATGCAACACGCTAGCTGTGGCATTCAGCTTAATCACAAGCTAATTGCCGCTTTATTTAAATGATGATACAGTGCGTACTTAGGTTTTATCGCTTTGCTCACTCACGCTGTATTGTTTGATAATGACTCATCATTACTATTTTCCTCAAAATGCATTCTCTGTGCATGGTTATTAATGGTGAAAATACAGAACAACTGGTGATTAAATATGATTTTATTAAACCAATTACGCATTCATGGAGAGCAAGGTAACTTTTTTCCTGACTCTCCAGCTGGCCCGGCACACGTTCAGGCTCGTTTTTTTTTCTGTTTCTGGCGGTGGTGAGGGAGCTCACCTTAGGATGTCCCCGGTTGGCCAACCCATTCAGGGAGAGGCAACAGTGTATAAACACCTCCTCCAGCATCGCCCACAGCCCCGGAGCTCAGCAGGAGTGCGATGATCGTGAAACTGAAAGGCCCTCCCGTGGTGCGATACCTGCTGGAAAAAAAAAGTTTAAAGCTTCAGGTGCCAGGAGAGTACAAAACCAACATCATCTACAGAGCAGAAGCAAATTGGCAAGCTTGAGGGGTCATTGGATTTGTGTTAGCTGGTTCTGTGTCAAAGCAGGCATTTCCTCTGAGATGAGGCAGAAACATTCTAAAGTTTACCCATCTGTAAATATTTAAAATGCCCAGTGTCCAACATTGTAGCAACAACACCGGATGTGTGTTAGAGTGAGAAGTAATGTGGCGGGAGGATGGGTGAGTCGAGTCCACATGCTCACAGTGAGAGCATCATCCTCTCTACAGCAGTGACACACACACATGCACGACTCCTCATCGGCCCTCAGGGTGACTTTTACCCCTGAACACTCTAACGTTTGAGAAATAACCGGTCGACAACAATTTAGTTTTCTGCATCACTGAGCTCCTACTGGGCTTTCTGGATAACTGCCATGCTATAAACATGGCTGAATGGAGGGATAGATGGATGGGTAACCAGTTCTTAAGATGCAGCAGCATGGAGGAAGAAAGAAGTAAAAACATCACATCCAATCAGAAGCAGTTTCTGTATGGATACATATAAAAAATAAAATAAAAAAATCTGTATGGCTGAAACAATTCAGGGCAGCAATGAGACAATAATATGGCAATTAACAACAATAGTAATGATATAAGGTAAAACAATACATAATAATAAATACTACAATAACTCGGATGTTAGGCCTTAATAAAAAAGTGCATACAAAAGCCTGCTCACCTTTGTTATTAATATTTTGTGTGTGTACAGAATAAGAAAACTAAGTTTCATTCATGTAAAAAGCTAACAGAACAATGGCTATGCAGAGGAAAACACTCCATGTCTACCTATGATTGTTCAAAATAAATAAAACATGCACATCACAGATAGAGAACTCTGTGAGATTTCTAAAAGTCTCAGGAAAACTCATCTCTGATGGAATTTTTACAGGAAATAATAATCTGCTCAAAGAAGCATCCTGCAGTTGCTGTGTTCATTATTTACAATAACCGTAGAGTTTATCAGGTGATCTGTTCAGTTATTGTTATGCATTGACATATAATATAAATAATATTATACGCAAATATGTCAGTCAGGGGTCATCAGTTAACTGAATCATAGAAAAGGAGTCTCTGCTCTTAGTTAGACTTACATAACAGATAAGCACACACACACTCTCACACAGGCAGACACTCATGGTCAAGAGACCCTCAGAATGTTCCAACAAATTGTACATGCGAACGCTCGAGCGAGCAGAGCCGAGCGTGTGCGATAACGTGCCATCAGCCCGTCTGCCCAAGAGCACTTCTATGTAATTGTGCATTTAAAATGGCCGTGGTTATTGTTGTTGTCGCGCAGAAGGAGCGGCGAATGAATGGACAGATTTGGGCTTTATGGTGCGCCACTTAATGTGGCGGCAGACACCAGTTGCTGGAAGCGGGAATCATTGTTGTGTATGTGTGTGTGTTTGAGTGTGTTGACAGGCCAGACATCAGTGTAATGGACTCTGTGTTGATTGAAAGGCCCAGCAGAGGAGTTTGGGGACTAATAACTATTATGAAATTGATAACCTTGGCAGATGCCGGCTCAATTTGCACCTGCTACTGTTTTCAATAAAACAAGAGAAAAGCAGCATCATTCAGAAATTATGCCCCGAATATGAACCCACTTCATTTTATTCTGCCATTTCCACTCTGCTGTAACAACAACAGCAGAACAGAGGAGGAGAGACGGTAATGGCTGAGAGTGGCAGCTCGTTGATTTGAATAGCTGGATCAAATGCAAATCCTGGTCGGCATAGGTGATGGAAAAACATGAGCTGCTCCGTCAGCAGCTGCCAGGAATTGGAATAGCCCTCAAGCAAGGCACTAAATCTCACCACTGTGGCCTCCCCGGCACATTCATAACATCTTGAAGACGTTAAAAAAAAAAAAGGTCAAATATACAGTTTAATTATGTTTGCTTTTTTTAAAAAGAGAAACCGTGTAAGTTCCTAAAACTGCTGGTCAGTGTAGTTTTTAGCAAACATTACTCAAATGGGGAGAGAAAGTGCATTTGCCAGAGACTATTTTTAGTGGTAGATTAATGCACATTTGGTGCTCCGGAGAGTATTCCCAGCAGCAGGGCGGTGTATGTGGGATCGAGTCAAAATAAACTACAGCGTGTGTGTTCATGGTAATGAAGGAACATGTCAGCCAGTGCAACAGTGAGCCTCATTAATGTGTTTTTAATTGTTTTTGAGGAAAAACAGTGGAGCTCTGTGGCACAGTGGGATAACATCACATCACTGTAACTGAAGTTGGTCTTTTTTTAGGGAGGGGGGCTCAGAATACATGTCTGTGTGTTGTTTTACCTTAGTTGATGATGATATTTACAGCTACAGACAAACAGCAACTGAAATGACTCAACCGTAGGGACTGTACTTGGAGTATTTTCAGCATACAGTCTACAAAACAGAGTCAAGGTCCACTTACTCACTTGTTCTGAATCTTTCGACCGTATCACAAATGGAGTTTTTTCTCAGTCCAGATGCTCAGACTTTCTATTATTCTCTTCTATAATCTGTTCTTTTTTCAACAGGTGTTCTTCCTCACGCCGGCAATAATTCATGAAACTGCATGACAAAAACCTGACATATTCTGCCGATAAACAAACATGAGATGTTTAATTTTGATGTGGAGTTACTCAGTGCAGTCTCAAAGGCTTTACTTCAATATCTCTAGTTCAGCGGCTCTCAAACTATGGCGCGTATACCACTGATTGTACCAACCTCCATCTGGTGCTACACAGACGAATCTTTGGAATTATTTCTTGCATTCCAGATCTGGTTTATATTAATTTCTGGTACAGTCTAGCCTATACGCTGGCTGGCCGTGTTATGTATGTATACAACTTCATCTTCATCGTCCCTCTGCTTAGTTGTCTCCACTATCTGCAGCAGTTCCACGTCTACACACCAACACATACACACACATACACTCTCCTTCATACAGAGAATAGCTCTGCCCTATTAAAGACGGAGGTTAGGACGCGGAGACAGACAGCGAGAGGAACGTTAGGGAGAGAGAGAGACAGATGAGTGAGAAGACATCTCCTTTATACTTTATATGCTAATTGAGGTGATGCTCCGACATGCTGTAAGCATCCGGAACACAGCAGTCAAACATTGACCTCGAGGACATCGTGAAGTGTAACACACCGTTGGTAGCCGATGTCAGGAGAGTGGCTGCAGACACATGTGCTCTTTGAGGTATCAACTCGTCCTGTGCGCTGTGTGCTGAGCATGCCAGACGTTTCTTTTGCCACTTCAATTTGTTTTTCTTTTTTAGACTGAACTCTTAAACTCAGATTGTCACCGATTGGCCTGTGCCAGCGGGATCAGAAGTCTAAAATGTAACAAGCAGTCACATATTGCTATCTATCTTCACTCTATTATTGAATTTCCAGCAACATCAACTTATGTTTTATTGGATTTTCCACAGTTTCAAAGGTTCCTATAGACTTTTTATTTGTTTACTGATTAGCGTGTGTGCAAAGTGCATTGTCTTGTATAATCAAGCAACAACTGTAGTCAAAAGCACAAAACAGACTATAGCAGAGAATTATTGTATAGAGCGCTATGCTTTATGAAGGAAATGATGAATGGATGGATGGCAGTGTCCTGAGGCTGTCTTGTCAATAAATTTGTATTTATTCTACAACCATGTGCTATCAGTAAGATGCTTCACATCAAACAAACATGAAATATTAAAACAGGAAAGCTGTTGAATAATGTTAAACTCATATTAAATCTACAACAATCTGAGAAATGATACACAGATAATCTGCAGCAGCTCTGACCATGACAAGAAAAAAAGAGAGGAATGAATAAACGCATGAAAAAAACATGCTGTATTGAGTTTTCAGCTTGTTGCGCAGCTGATGTTGCTTTGGGGTTTTTCGATACGCTTGGAAGGAGAAGAAAGGACGCTCTTTTTCAAGCTGAGCAATTTGCTTGAATCCATTTCCAAATCTAACGTTGAATCCAGGTTTTGGTTTCAGCGCTGAGCTGGTTTGCCGCCAAACCCTGAAAAAAAGCTTTTGAAACATAAATAGATCCAAGTGATGAGGTGCGGATGTAGAATGTGAAGATTCATCAGGAGCATACAAGTGTGAAATAAATAAATAAGTAATAGGTGAGATATAACACCGAGGTCAGCTAATGTGTAAACAATAAATACTGCATGAGCCTGGGTAGCTAAGTTAGAAGTATCCTGAACTGTCCTACTCCTAATACCTCAGCATAATTCTCTCAACATGTACGGGTTTAATTATTTACAAGCAGAAGCAAAATTGCTAACAATTAGCCGTGGTTAACTTCTGCTCCTGATCAAAGCTTTAGATTTAACCAATCAGAAACAGGACGGAGGATGCGGGCACATCTTAGTGAGAATAGCTGCTGACTGGTGATATTTTGTGGTAGAACTTTGCCAGACTTTTCATTGCACAAATGTAAAGAAAAATATGAAAATCACAAAATCCTCCTGTTTGGTTGTTGTGTCGTCTATAACTTTCCCGCAACACACAGTATGTGCCACTTTAAAATGCAGTGTTCTTAACAGATGGTGGCATTTTTCACCACGAGGCTCAGGAGAGAAACCCTTCATCACTCCATAGTAAACCAGCGACATAAGGATGGACTGCTGATGATTGAAGCCAACAGCTTATACTTAATGTGCTATTTTAAGGAAAGGTCTCAACCTTGGGGTAGCTGGGTACCAGAAAGGTGTCATGCCATTGTGTGTGTGTGTGTGTGTGTTGTGTGTGTGTGTGTGTGTGTGTGTGCGTGCTTCGCCCGTGTCCGTGCAAGAATCTGTAGGTGTGCCAAAGCTGCAGCCGCCACAATAGACTAATTGTTCTTTTGGTTGACTGATACTGGGAAAGCCTTGTGGACACAAAAGCTTTAATTAAATTAGTTGGAGGGTTTACGAGTTTGGGAAGCCGCTCCTGTCGATGCCTGTGCACTCCAAAACAGGATGTTAGCCAAGCAGAGACACACTGCAGTGACCCACGTGTCCTCACTATTGTTTGAATGATTTGTAACCGCACGCCCACAGCTGTTTACTGTACCACTCTGCAAATGTACTAAAATGTGGGCCACGCAGTAAAATTAAAAAGAAACTGAACGTAACATGTGCTCGCCCCCTTTAAAGAGTCTGATTGGTTAGCTTTAAATCCATGCTTGGATAAACAATCATGCCAGTGATGCCACAGAAAGAAGAGAAAAGGAAAACGGAGACGGGAGGCAGAAAAGAAAGTGCGAGTCAGGCAGGACGGGTGTGTGAGTGGAATCCTTAGCGCCAACAGGCTAATTTATCATCGCCCCCGTTGCTATGGGAACCAGCATTCTGGGCAAATCATGGGATGCTGGAGTGGTGGTTTTCTCCACATTCTCTCTCCTTTTTTTCCAGCCTGGTTGGAAGGACTTGACGTGAGTTTATCCTGCATTAGAGAGAGAGAGAGAGAAAGAGAGGGACAGTTCTGGGAAAAGTGTTGCTATAATAAGTAATTTAGTCAAGCATTTAGTTATCCAGCCTTTATTATGATAAGTGAGGGAAAAGAAGGTGGCATTGAAGTGAGATAATTCCACTTGGCTCCAATGTAAATCAGCTCGTTTCCAGTATTTTTTTGAGTGACATGCCCGCATTGGGAGAGAGAGAGAGAGAGAGAGAGAGAGAGAGAGAGAGAGAGAGAGAGAGAGAGAGGGAGGCAGGTTAAAGTGCTGTTTGATTAAAGTAGAATGACTTCAGCCTATCAGGCCATTCCACACAAAAACAGGATTTCCTGACTTAATTACTGACATTATGCATAAAAGCATTTTTTTCCCCCAGCTGAGAATAATGAAGAGGATAACCTTGACTAACAGTAACTTCAAAGATAGCAGCTACAGGATGTTGATAATTTATTAAAAGATGCAACATTACGTGAAGCCAACACCTCGCCTAAAGAATACTTTGCTTATGGAAGCTTGTTATTGGGGGTTCAGACTGGGTGGTACTAACTGTTACACAAAGGACCTTGTATATGTCAGATAGTATACACGCTGCCAGTCTGGGTATCAGACAGTTTATGTGTGTCTATACAGTAAATTACATTTAAAATCCACTGGACACCTTTGCAGCTTACACAAATGGTCATGCCCATTCTGGACAATGACATTTATTTCACCAGAAGCATCTCAGCGTGTTTCAGGAGTGGGTCTCCACTTTACTCCACGGAAAATACACATAGCAGCACAGAGCAGATTGTGTCGGTTAATTTTCAAAATAAAATAGAGAAATGGGAAAATATTTACTACGTAGTGTTCTTCCTCACAATAGAAGCACATGAAACATCTTTGTTTAATCCAGAAGTCGAGATTACATGTTCCATCTATTGTCTTCTGTAGAAGACTTATTTGTAGATAAAACAATCGGTTTATTTAGTTTAGGAAGTAAACTTTCATCAAACTTTAGATTTAACTTGACGGTGATAATATTTAAGTACAGTAGGAGTTTTGGATTTGGATGTGTGGAAGCACAGACTTAAAGCATACTGAGGCTTATTCTAATGTACAGTGTAGATTCTGTCTGTCTGTACCACATTTAGACAATTAGACATTTAGTCAGACTACATTTGGAAGGAAATGACTGATGAATCAGTGGGAGGGATGAGAGTTTGAAAGAGAGAGAGAGGGCGAGGAAAGGGGGTTGTCATAGGGGAGCATCAGAGTTGATCATCATTAACAGACGCCCACCACCCTCTATAAGTGGAGAACATTGGGTACATTGTACAACAAGGAGCAAACAAGCATCATGAAATGCGCACATTTAAGGAAGTCTCGTCCTTACTCAGATTTTCTTTTAAATTCTGTATCACCAGCTGCTCCAGTATGAAGGCCCAATACTAAATACTAAAGGCCTGTCATATCTTGAACTGGAATATTTCACAACCTGGAGACACAGATCAAATCAGTGTGGTCATTAGATCATTAACAAGATAGGAAAGCAGTGTAAAACATATTTATTTTGGATTCTCAAAAGTTTTTTTTTTTTTCCCCACCTGCTCCATGTCAGCCTGTAAACAATTTTGGGTTCTATCTTATCCTTTCCAAATCAGTGTGGGAAATCTCTTTAACCAGGCAGCATTTAACTCACTTCTTCTTTGCAGGGGGATGTTCGGATTTTCATTGAAAAAAGATTATGAAAAAGCATCCAGCTGTGTTCCCCCCTTTTTTTTTTTTTTCTACCCGCCTCCCTTCAAATTATGGTAGGAAGGAGGAAAAACATGTTTACTATGCTTTCTCATCCTCTCTCCCTCTCCCTGCCCAAGTTGACAGCGCATCATAAATCCATCTCAGCCCGGAGGAAGAGCATCTCAAGGCTGCCACTTCTCTCCCGTCAAAAAAATGTCTTATTCTTGAAAAAAAAAAAGGAGGAGGGGAGAAGCAGGAGCAGAGAGAAGGGGAGGAGAGAGAAGAGGGAATGAGGAGGCTCAAAGAGAATTATTCATCTTCTGTTTGGAGAGCAAGTTTGTCTAAATGAGGCTTGGCGAGCTGCTATAGCAACATAAAGATACTTCAGCAGCAGTTCATAGCGTTAGCCTTCAGGATACAAACACACACATGTACCCACATACGAATACAGGTTGCTGTATATGTTGTGTGTATACACACACAGATCCCCTCACATATGGTAGATGGTCAATGGACTGTACTTCTATATCTCCTTTCTAGTCTTCCGACCTCTCAAAGCGCTTTACAGTACGTATCTTATTCACCCATTCACACACATTCATTCACTGATGGCATTGGCTGCCATGCTCATAACTTTGAGGAGCTAAACATTCATATACATTCACTTCGAGGGCAAATTAGGGATTCAGTGTCTTGCCCAGTGGATGACCCACTCTGCCGAGCCACAGCCGCCCACGCACAACCTTACCTCAGATTATGGCCTGTTGGCGAGATATTAGAAACCAAGTAGGAACAAGACTCCCAACCACTCTCAATTACAATAAGCGAGCCTGATAATCAGTGTGTGTATGTGTTTGTGTGTGTGTGCATGGTACATTTTAATATGTGGCTGATTGTATTTGTCCGGTCATGCTGCGCTGAAACAATGTTCCACTTGCTTTTCGCCGTGCTTATTTAATATCTAAATTGTCTGATTACCAGGCAGAGGCGTGTTGGTGCATTCTAATGCCTTCGTAGGTGACGTAGATGGATGAGCAAGAGGCTCGCAAGTGAGTGTGCCTGGCCCAAGTGTACAGTGGTAACACAAGTGGCACAATTTTGATGTAAAACTCCCATGGTCCTCCATGGTTTCCCAAATGAATTCAAAGACTTTCTTTCATTGTTTTGTTATGGGTGCCGTCTTTTGAAGTTTAAAGAAGTGTTTCTATATACAGAACATTTATTTTTGGATAATTTGATTTTCCACTTTCAGGGGTCCATTGGACAGAAAAAAAGTCCTTTCTACATCAGTTATGTTTATAATTTTATTCAAGTGAAGGCTTGGTTGTATTAAATCGCAATTACACGGCTTTGTTTGATACTTGATTCTGATTGGTCCATTACGGTACCCAACTGTTATATCTGACTACTGCTATGAATAGCACACTGTTGCTATGAATGCAGTTCTGATCATAGGCCCAGGAAGACTACAACAAGTAGTATTTTTTTGTTGATGTTTTTTCAGAAAAATATTTTTTTAAATCAATATTTTTGTCTAATGACTGATTGGGGAGTAGCCGTGTAATAAGTAGGATCATTTACAGTGAGCGGGTCACTGTTGTGAAATGAATGTTTATTCCTGTTATGTTTTAAGCAACAATAACTTGCTCACTGTACGTTATCCCTTACATAGCTTTCACATGATAGAGACAGCTGCTTTAAGAATTGCTAGGTAACAAACCATCCGGCACTTCCACTTGAGATAAACATTGCCACACGATAGAATGAGACTAGACACTCACACAGTGAATACACTGAAACACTCCAGAGAGACAATCCAGTGAAAACACTCCAACTCTTCAACATGAATGAAGCATCTGTAATACAACTCAGTCCAACAGGTAGAATGTTTTTTTTCACAAATGACAATGAGTCATCAGCCGCTGTTTCATAAAGCAGTGTTGTCCCGCAAGCTCATTACCACCGATGGTACTAAGATAGTGAGAGGAGCTTGTTCATTTGTCCAATTACAAAACCATAATGAAAACACAGTGCAGATAAGGTGAGGTCGTCCACGGTGCTCTGCAAGATAAAACTAATTCTGATTCAGTCAAATGCAACCAGATAGAAAACATGAAACTAAACAGCAAAGACTAAGATTACAAACAGTCCAAATAAGAAAGCACGACATTGTTAGTAGCGATAATTCTAGTCCTTGTCCTTAGCTGGTGGGTCAGTCCATCTGGACAGTGTTAATCTATTCCTATTCAAAGAGAACCTTCATTATTTGATGTATGTATCTTTAAATGACTATGACTTTTTTCCACTCACAAAGACAAAATAAATGTTTATCTCTCACACAAAAGAAGAAAGATCTAGCCTCAACACACATCTTGAACCCAAAGTCAGAAATCTTGTATTTACTTAAACTTAGACTTAAACTGTGACTGTCATATCAAAATAATAACAGATCTGCATACCATTTAAGCCAACAAAAATAAATAAAAGAAATCTGAGGATTCATGTCGAGGCATGGCTGAAAGAAACCTGACACATTAACGGGTCAGATTTCTGTCATAACCTTTAATCCAGTTTCCCAGAAAGCTCTCAGTGCATTCCAAATGCTGCAAAGAAACTCAGCCTAACTCACCGATGTAATGGAGTTTAAATTATAGTTGCCTGTCTGCAAATCTGTCTGACTATCATCACCCATATGAACCCCTCTTGGTATCTCAAGACCTCTAGTAGAAGTTAAAGCCTTCCCAGAGTCGGCCTATGCATAACTTTTGAAGGAAGAACTGTGTAGGTTTTAGTAGTCCTCTTGTCAATCATCGGTTTCTCATTGGGAAACTATGAGTTTGTGATTAGCATACTTCAACTGAAAAAGTGTTAGTCCGAAGGAGTGTGTCAGTGTGTGACGGATCCTACGAACATAAATTTTCCTTTTTTCACACTTTTAGTCCAAAACAGTTAAACTTGTGGATGTCAAGTGTCACGCGCCCTTCCCTGCCACACCGTTTGATCCTACATTTTACCTTTTAACGTCTGTCACCCAGAAGCACAGGCCAAACCCCGGCAGTGAGGTTTTTGCATGTCATTAGTGGGTTTGAACTGAAAGTAGGGCAGCTATTTCTGACTCATTTTCATTACTGCTAAAAGTCAGAAACATTGTGGGAAAGTGGAATGCCCGAGTAGAATGGAACGAGAGCTCTCTAAGTGCATGTGTATTTTGTGTGCAGAGCTATGAGGTACTCTCACTGGTTCACTGAAGGGCCAACTATTTACATGGCATCACTGCAGAGCAGACAAGAGAGAGTACATGCATGTGCTGTCTCCTGTCTGTCTGCTTGTCTCTCCTGTTAATTGTCCTCCTGCTTTCTCTTCTTCTGGATGTTACGTACATGTATGTCTGAAGCAGAGCAGCACAGAGAGGGAGATGATGGAGCAGAGAGATCTGAGAGCGGAGCGAAACAGAGTGACAGAGCAAGGAAGTGGAGTGGCAGAGAGAGATAGGCTTATGGTTCCTTTCACACATTGAGCTGCCAGCACCGCGCCTGCTGCCCAGAGTTGTTGATATTCCGTGTTTTTGAATTGCCAACAGCAGGGTACAGCTCCACCGCTGTGGGTACAAGTTACATCTGATTCTAACAACCGCCTGTACCATATGCTGGAGAGCTGCCTGGAGTTTTGTCTATGGTCACCTTATGAACACACTAATATTCACTCTCCTTTCAGCTCTGTTTTGGTCTCCACCAACTCTTCAAGAGAATGTTTAGGTGCTAAAATGTCGTATTCTCCAGATGGTCACTAGGTTTCTTTGCTGAAAACACATCTGAAAACAACACTGCTGACAAAAGTGAGCAAAGTCAGCTTAAAGAGACTAAAACTGCAGATATAGGTGATAAATCTGTGTGGGCATGGTGAGAAATGCACACATTTTCATTTTAGGGGGAATCATTACCAATATGACTCATGTCATTATGGCAAAGGATAGGGTTAGGGTTATAAGTGCAGTTAACTAATCTCATGTTTATAATCATGTAATCCATAATCCAGACATGCAGGGTGGATTAAATGGGGAATATACAGTATGTGTGTATTAATGTGTCAGCAACACGTTCTCTCTTCCAAGGCTGGAGTTCCCCCTTATTTTTACATATGGTGGTCTTCCCTGTCAAGTTAACAATTACAGTAAAAATGACTCAGTTGGTTTAGGAAAAGTTTTGTTGTAACGTTATGTTCACGTCAGTGTTGAAACAAATAGCTGTCTTGTGGATAAAAGTCCAGCTCGAGCCATCATTCCAGCCAAAACTCCTGTATATGCAGACTTTCTTGCTCTTTGTACTACGCCACCTGACTGCAACAGTACGTCAAATCGTTTTGCCCGATGAGCACATCTCGAGACGACCCTAAATGGGTACTTACAGCATCATAGTTTGAAGCTTAGTAGCGGAAAAGTGCCCGATGATAGACTGATAGACTGGTGTCTTGTCCAGGGTGCACTCCACCTCTCACCTGATGTTAGCGGTGTTGGGTTTCTATACCATGCACAAGATAATCTGGCTAATCTGGCAAGGAATATGTCTCCGTTTGCCCAGTTTATCTGGAAAGGAGTTACTTTGATGAACAAGATGTGAGTTAATTGATATGCCCTTTGTTATTTATGATCATTTAATAATTCAAGAAAGAAATCAGTGTTCTGCCGGCTTTGTCCTTTTAACTGACAAAAGCAAGGGCAGCTTTGCAGCTTAATATTTTATATGTAAGATAAATAATAGGTTTTTACTTTTTTGCAGTATACATATTGATTTTCTGAATATTTCTTCCTTTGTTTTCCAGACTGTCAATGTGGCACACTTTAACCTGTTTGATTTCCTCTATTTTCATGAAAACATGCATGAAGAGGAGAGCAGAGAGCTCCCGCAAACCTCAGCCAATTAGCCATGCTGCTTCACGGTACTCAGTCCCAACAGCTAGTGACATTTCACTCAAACTACACACAGGCACACACATACACGCACACACTTACACATGCACGTAAACATGTGCCGGGAGGTATACCCACCCACAGACATGCTCATATACTGTACATGAAAAGACATGACACACATGACTGTATACATGTGTACAATACATATACATGGATGTACAGTGAGTGTGCGCATGTTAGTGCGTGCATAAACACATTACACACAGAAAGATTGAAAAATTAAGAATTTATTTGCTTCATATTTAGCAATAGGATCATATCAAAGAGATAACTGGCTTTGTCTGCACTGCTAGGCTGCAGGGCTGATTGGACTACACTGGCTCAATGACAACTGTCTGTTAGTGTTTGTATCCATATGTGCATGTGTGTGTTTCTTTCAGTAAGCCTTATCAGTCTGTGGCAATGGAGTGTGTGATGTGTTGAGGCTGTGGTCACAGTGAAAGCACTCTCCTGGTTATCAGCATTCAGAATGCCAAAGCAGACGAGCCATCCATGCACAATGCGAGATGGAAAGCGGGATTATACACGAGAAGGAAGAGGACAGGAGGGAAGAGACTGAAAGAAATAAGTGTGACACCTGAGAGTCACTGTCACTGTAGTGCTAGTGCTTGTCTAAAGGAAGAATGCAATTCCTAAAAACTACACTGATGACTTCCTTTACATATTTTCTAGTGCCTGCAGCATCATGTTTAAGCTGCATTATAATTTAGTTATACATTACAATTAGTTTATATATATATTCAAGCAGCATTGCAACATCCGGTTTTCGGTGTAAACCTTCCTCTGTTTAACACACGCCGTGGCACATCGAGTCACAGTTTGACCGCTTTTCTCTCTCTTGTCTCCTCACTCCTTTTATATTTCTCTCTCTCTCGTCTCTTTACTCTTTTATATTTTTCTCTCTCTTGTCTCCTCACTCCTTTCTATTTTCTCTCTCTTGTCTCCTCACTCCTTTATATTTCTCTCTCTCTTGTCTCCTCACTCCTTTTATATTTCTCTCTCTCTCGTCTCCTCACTCTTTTATATTTTTCTCTCTTTTGTCTCCTCACTCCTTTATATTTTTCTCTCTTGTCTCCTCACTCCTTTCTATTTTTCTCTTTCTTGTCTCATCACTCCTTTATATTTTCTCTCTCTTGTCTCATTACTCCTTGATATTGTTCTCTCTCTTGTCTCCTCACTCCTTGATATTGTTCTCTCTCTTGTCTCCTCAGTTCTTTATATTTTTTTCTATGTCACTGTCACTGGACACTCTATTCAGTGAAGGCCCGCCCTACCCTGCCTGTGATTGGCTGACATTCTTGCCCTCACCTTGACCAATCTCAGTCCTAATGCCTACACCCAACCAACTCAAACCCATAAAGGCATCGAGTACCGGCCAATCAGAGACAGTTAGTGTTTCTACTCCGCTACTCACTGAAAGGGACATCCTGTCAGAAAAAAACAAGTTGCTGGTCAAAATGTAATCTTCGTCAAAACTGAACAAAACTCAATGATATGTCGTTTCTGGCTCTGGGTTTGGACAGGGCAGAGTCTGGGACCGGACCCGTACCCCGGCCCAGCTATTAGTGAGCCACTTGAATAGCTGGTGCATTCCCCCCTTTTGTAGCCACTCTAGATGAATGAATAAGTTTAGAAAAGACAACTGTGATTGACATGAAAGCATGCCGAAATATCATTTTAACAAAACAAAGAACCTAGAAATAAGGGTTAGGGTTCATAGAAATAGATTTGTAATGCAATTAAAAAGCAGAAGTAAGCTAATACAGTAAAGGTCAGCATTAATATGCAGCAGAACATAAAGGTCATTTTGCAAGTTTGCTTTTGTTTTACAGATTGAACAATAATGATACGTAGGTCTCAATATTACTTTTTAACAAAGGCATTTCAAAGAGTTTTAATACAAAGCTTTGTACATGAAACATGCAGCTTGAATGTAAATGTAACCTTTGTCGTCCTATCTAAATTCACTCGTGTACCACCGCACATAACAAGACATCAGTATCACTTTTAGACATGTTACTATCAAAATAAAATCTCAATATTACCAGTCACTGCATGAAGAGAAATGAGTCAGGCAGGATGTCACACAGTCTTGGGGAATCTGTATTTTACCATTGATCCCGATCTAGAATTTCTAGTTGCTGAAACAGAAAGGTCTTTGAAGGATTCGATGAAGTCATGAAGCACATTTCTTGCCCGACCCAAACCTAAATATCCTGTGAGGGAGCACAAAAATCAGGAGAGAGGAATCTTCTCTGTGTTGGTTTGGTCCGTTTACAGTAATAACATTACCACCTTAAATGTAATATTAAAGAAATACATGAGAGAAAAGGGGGAGAAAAAGAAATGACGGGTGAATGGCAAGAAAAGTCAGAGGCAAAAAAGTGCAGTAATAAACACCAATAGAGAAAAAAAAAAGTGAGAGGAAGATGGAAGGGCGGGAGGGAGAGGGCCTGTTGAAAATGGGGGCAAGTGTAAGGCGAGAATGTGAAGGAGGAGCAGGAGAGACCGGGGAGGAGAAGCATGGCTTCAAAATATAACAGTAAAGGTGTTCCTACTGGGAGAAGGCAAAAAAAAGATGAGACTGAAACATGGAGGGAGGTAAAAGGGTGACAGAAAAATACACTGACTGTCAGTTTAGCCTGAAAATGAGTGTTCAGCTCATTAGAAATGTGCTAATTAGTGTGAACATATCACACATATCGACGTCAATGTGATTTTTTTCTTCACAAACTGCAGTATAGACAATTTTGATCTCCATCAGCAACCCTCAAATAACACCACATCCCTTGAACCCTGCAGACCTCAAACACAACGCAGCGCTTCATCTTCCGACTGTCTAGACAGCGTACTGTAAATAAAACCTTCAGCTCCAGTCGGAACCTCTTCTGTCTCTTTAGTTCTTTTCAGGATGTTCAGGCTCACAGAGAAACAGGTGGGGAAAAAGTCTAATGGAGATAGTGACTGAGGTCAGGAAGGAGGGAACGGTAGACAGGAAGTGTCACGTAGGGAGGTTAAGAAGCAAGAAAGTGCTAATGGAAAGGCTTCTAGTTCAACAGGAAGCACCAAATTGGCAGAACATTGCATCACATTTTCCAACATTTTCCATGTCTTTTCTTACATCAGTGCAGGTTGGACATTATAAAAAAAACCTTAGCTCCATTTTAAAAGTCACTTTTTAGTGTTTTTGTTCATTTCAGTGCAAGAGCAAAGGTTACACGACAAAGATAAGCAGGCATGTAGTGAGATTCCTTTGTAATAAAGCAGTGTGGTTTGTAATTGTTAGATTTGGATGTGTTGGAAATGCCTTTAATAAACTGTACTGAATCATTGCACTTCTGGCACCGCAATCATAAAGTTGACGTCAGTCAAACAACGTAAAAGTATGAGCCGTAATCCTGCTCTATTGACACTCCGGTGCATTTTTTGGCCAAATTGTAGTCCTCATTGGGGAGCAGCAAGATAAACAGCATTACTTGCCTCCAAAAGTAAAAATTCATAAATTCATTGATTTTTTTTTTTCATTTTCCGTCCTTGTGGAGCCAAGTAAATAAAGAGCTCTCACCAAACACTGGAAGCAAAAAGCCAAGAGTGATCGTATCATCAGGGGACATGCCGGCTCACTGACAGCAGTTATCCACTAATGGCTTGTTTTTTTTTTTGTTTTTTTTCTTCTGCCTCACACCTTCAACCTTGTTTAGTTCAGGTACAGTAGATAATATTAAGATAAAAATGCCAGGAATGTGTGTCATCATGCAACAGCTGTAAAGAAATGGGACTATGTTTTTTATTTATGTATAATAATCATCTAAAGATATGAGTAATGTTTGTATTACCTTTGAATTAGACTTCTACAGACACGGGTCTTCTTGTGCCCAAAACAAATACCGAAGAGGTGTTTTTTTACACATTTCACAGCAACTGTAGTTTGTCCTTTGTGCTTGGAATGAGAGGGTGGGGTGAAGGGGGTCCACCATTAGAAGCAACTAAGTCCGACACACTGCTCATTTAAGATGTGCTTTTAGCCAAACACACACACACACACACACACACACACACACACACACACACACACACACACACACACACACACACACACACACACACACACACACACACACCTTTTCAGTAGATGAATGTGAAAACAGCCTTTTAGTGTCAAACTTCTGCGTGGTGACGCTCTAACATCCGAGTGGTAATAAGTTAAAAGCGTTGCTTCATAGAGAGGGACTTTAATTCATTGATTAAACATCTGTGTAAATCCCAGCACACTCATTTTTTTGGAGATTTAATAAATAAAGTTGCTGACATTAGTGGGATGATGGACCGACGATGTTGGAAAGAGCATTAGATCAAAATCAAAAATAAATAGGATGGAAAATAAAGTAATCAGATAATGTCGTAGCAACTGTTTTTCCATTACACATTCACAAAATAGGGGGTTAACTGAGAGTGTTCGTTTTCCAAAGCAGCTAATTCAACTGACAGACAGATAACACGATTACCACAGGCTACTGGTTAGTATTAATTTCAAGCTCTACTTGCAATATTTTGATATTTAATATGCGCGATGGCTGCCAGAAATTGCCCAAGTCAACAAGCTTCTGCAACATGACATGTCTAACAACCACCAGAGCAGAGGATCAGACAGAGCAGCCTGTTGACACTCTCTGGCTGTTTCGGTAATAAAGCAGAATGATGGCGAGCAGCAAGACACAATTTCAGCTCGGCGATGGAAAATAAAGCTGTGTAATGAAAGCACAGATGTAATCTGTACACTGTCTGCAGAGGGAGAGGGGGAGAGACAGCAGAAGAAGGATAGAGGTAGGGGGAGAGAGTCGTTTTCTTGCAGATCGATAGAAAGATGAAAAAATGTGTTAATGGCGCAGTTTTTGGTGACAGGGAGGAGTGTTGCTATTGTTGCTCTTTCTGTAGGAATGCATGATTCATCAAAAGAGTTTTTTTTTCCCTCCTTGTTTGTCACACTGTTCCTTCTTTTAGATGGAGTGTGTGAAATTGCGCAGGCGTTACATTTTATTAAGATTTTAGCTTGGTATTTATGTAATACAATAACCTTGGAGCTGGCGATAGAGATTTATTCATCTCAAATTTAATTTGCACCGGGCTAGGTGAAGGTTTTCTAATTCTACACAAGCAATTACAGAGAGGAGTGTATTCGAGCTCGTAACACAACTTCCCTGATTGTCAATGTACCAAACGTAACTGTTTTTTAAAAAAGAAACACATGAATACAATCTAAATAAAAATATCAGAACCCAACAGAGTCAAGATCAGCAGGATTTCTAATGACACAGGTGACAATGTGCCACATGATCATGTCAGGCCAGAACTCAAACAGGACTCAGAAGCTGAGGTGTGAGTGAGCAGATTTATTTGGAGACAACAAAACCTCTCGACAGAGTGATACAACACAAAAGGCTATGAAAACTAACCCTCAAGGATTCTCCCGGAAGGGAGAACTAGAAAGAAAAAGAGAACTACAAAAAACACTCCTGAGGAAAAACTCTATACCGGTTATGCAAAATTATCAAAATCACTCTCAAGGAGGAAAATCCAAAGACTACAAAACATTAACTCAACCACTACTAGAAAAACAGTAAAGAAACAAAAACTCGCCTGAAAGGTAGGGGCTAGACATTACTATACACTAAAACTAAGAACTGAAAATCTCTACGAATGAAACAAAAAGCAAGTTACAACAGAAAATCACTCTTTTGAGGCAGAAAAAACTTGGCTGTGGCTTTGAACAAGACTTGGAGCTGGCTTAGGTTAACAAACATGACAAAACACTTTGGCACAGGACAAAGGAAGACACAGTACCTATATCGACACACACAGATGGGTAATAGGGAACAGGTGAAGACAATCAGGAATCACGGCAACAGGTGACACACAAGGGAAGGGCAAGTGATCTGAAAGGAGAGGGCAGGTAAATATCAAAATAAAACAGGAAGTCACAAGACAAAAACAAGAACACCAACATATCACTTTGTTGTGACAGATCAGAGCTGATAGATTCCACTTGGTTCAACTTTTTATAAAATATATTTACACACAGACCTGAATGTTATTTTGTAATGGAGGCGGGAGACCAGGTAGGGGTCGAGGTCAATCCTACCAGTTCTGAGGCAGAAAGTTTCAAACAGAGTAGATAGAAATTGCAATTGGCTCCACTCCTGAAGCCTCCCCTCTGTGACAGACATAGAGGTAAGGAGAAAAGGTATGCACGGAAAGAAACTTGAATGACTTGAAGGGGATGAACACAAAGAAACACAAAGCAAACTGACCAAACCTCAGCGGGAAATCCAGACACAAAAATACAACCAAAAAACTCAACAACCAAAATCCAGAGCCAAAAACCAAAGAGGCAGGAACACAGGTAGGCTTCAGACACACGACGGCCAAACGAAGACACAAAGGAAATACAGAAACTAAATAACCATGTAGAACTCCAGGTGAAACAAATCAGAGACAGGTGCATAATCAAAAACAGGCAGGAAAACAAGGCAGGCAGTAGAAGACACAGACAGGAGAGAACTACTAAATAAAACAGGAAATACAAGACAAACTGAAAAGCGTCATCCTCGGCTGCTTTGTATTGAGGTGTGTAGTTAAAAAATGTGTGTTTCAGATCTGTTGTTTGCTGTACGGTTTCCTCATGTACCCTGAGTACAACATGCAATGACGAGCCTTAACCAAAGCAGGACTCCAACCCCACTGTTCACAAACAGTATGAGTCCAGATCATGTTAACATGAAACTAATTCTATGGTATCAGCTGTTGATGGAGTAAAAAAAATAACTTCTATATTCTCCGGACTATAGAGCACACCTGAGTATAAGCCGCACCCACTAAGTTAAAAAAAACAAAAAAACATTACATATATAAGCTGCACTGGACTATAAGCCGGCGATATCCAGGTTGAGAAATGAGATATTTAGCGGATACACAGACAGTGCCTGTAACACGTAAACAGTAAAAGTGCTCACCATGGATTCATTAACACCAAGCTTACGTGCAGCAGCTCTATTTCCTTCCTGAATAGCCAGATCAATGGCCTTCAAATTAAAAGCTGCATCATATGAACTTTGTGTGCTTTCCATGATGAGGGGGTGACGGTGTGAAAATAATTTGCCGGTAATAATTCTTCCTGCGTGTTGTGTTGCATGTGCTAAATAAAAAATAGCGTGTTCTTCTTTGCACTGACTTCCCCTTTCTCTCGTCTTTGCACTTCCTGTTAGAGCGCCCCCTGGCGGCTGAATAAAATCCAATAGAAAAGCCGCATCTTTGTATAAACCACATGGTTCAAAGCATGGGGGAAAAAGTAGAGGCTTATAGTCCGGAAAATACGGTACATCTAATCCATGGTTGAAATCCACTCAACACATTTACAGTGCATTATGTCAGCACGTTGTTCACACTGTTGGAGCTTAACCATCTTAACCTGTTCAAACTTTTTGACTGCATGATGCAGATTGTGTTTCCTAAAGCCAGTACCTGAAAATTAAATATGTCTTAGCAGTTATCAGACCGCTTCACCCTTTACCTTTGTTTGTCACAATGATATTATTAATTTTAATGTGAATAAATGTGGTCAGCTACAGTGTAGACAGTCAGCGTTAACAGTAGAATCTTTGGGACTCTCTTCCTCTCTGCATGATTTCCTCTGATCTGTGATTCCATCATCTTGTATCACACTGTATTCCATGGCATAACAGATTACATCATTATTCACGCACCGCCCTCCATCCACTCCTCTCCTGCCCCCCTCACTACTTTAGTTACTCCTCTGTTTGTGTGTCCTTCCCCTCTTTTGCTTTCCCTTGCTGTGCTTTTAGTGGCGATATATGGGTCAGTCAGCTATGATGAATTAAAACTATGTGCGCGCGTCTGTGTGTGTGTAATATATTACAGCATTGCGTGTGTATATGTGTGTGTGTGTGGTATGTGTTTGATATATTAAAACAGTGCATGCGCTGCATCCATCTCAGGCAGCCATTCTGTGCCTGCTATAAATCACCATCAGTTTCACCGTCACATCCAGGAAACCTGACAGGAGATGCCACACTACAGACACTGTGTGTGTGCGTGTGTGTGTATGTCTGTGTGTGTGTGTCTCTGTGTGTGTGTCTCTGTGTGTGTGTATGGAGGGGGGAGGCCACCAGCTACTATGCTAATATTATAAGCCCTACTGTTAGAGGAGGTTGAATATAGGCTAAACACTTCTACACATCTACAACCATGGCGCATAATTAATGGTAGACAATCTGAATTTTAGCTATATTGTGCATGAATTTAAAGTTTTTATTTGCAGAGAAGTTCATATATATTCATTCCAAAGTCTAAAACAGCATTTCATTGACAGAAAAGACTCTCTTTTAGAGGCAGTAGGAGTAATACACTAAAGTGTGTGTGTGTGTAATCTTCCAAG
The DNA here is from genome assembly GCA_004119915.2 of Collichthys lucidus. NCBI lineage: Eukaryota > Metazoa > Chordata > Actinopteri > Sciaenidae > Collichthys > Collichthys lucidus. The sequence goes on along the minus strand of CM014085.1, from coordinate 4,599,699 downwards.
AATGAGAGGAATGAGTCTGTAATAATGGTGAGAAACATTAATAAGGATTGAGGAAGATAGAAACAATCAGAAAGAGTTAAATTAAAAGGACAGCATTCACAGGGAAGTCTTAAATTCACTGTGCAGACAAAAAGAAGGTTTGAACTTGGTGCATTGAAAACCTCATTGAAAAAGCGCAGGGGAAATTCATTCATTCTTTTACAGGTCTGAAATTTAAAAAAAAAGTGATAGTGCTCATAGACCTGCAAATGTGGAGAGATGCTGGAGTGATGGACAGCCTCATAGCTGTGCCCTGGGAGCAGAGGGGTTTGGTACCCTGCTCAAGGGGATCTTGGTCCAGGCTGGATGAACCGGCCTGAGCAAAAGTTTCATCCCAGTATGTATAATAAAGCAGTCCAGCTTGCTGATTCGCAAACATAGCCTGAAGTGGCTTCATCCAGCAATGATAAATATTGTTGTAATGGCTCTAAAGCTGCGTCTTGTTCTATCATTTTGGGAGTTTGATCTGCACAGCGCAGACAAATTGAACTACAAATGGTGACGAGCCATGTTTCCTGATTGACAAAAAAGACAAAGACAAATCGAGAACGAAGTGTTTCTCTTTAGCCCGTACCGATGCAGCAGTGTTTTGTGCCCTGTCAGGACCGAGTCAGCTGTGTCAGATCATGATTATTTGTCATTGGCCTGTTTTGAAAATGCATACATGCAAAGAGACATTGTAATCCACGTGTTAGTGTGCAAATTGTACACAAAATGTCAGAGACATCCTCTAATCTGAGAATGGCTTTCCAATCCTCTAAAAAGGTTTTTAGCGCATTTCATTGTGCAAACACACACACACACATGCACACAGGAACACCTTAACACCTGGTCTGTACGGGATGGCAGTGGGTCACAGATGTGCCCATCTGGCCTCCACTTTCAGTGTGTTTATCTGCATGCATGTGTGTATATGTGTGCACTCTTGCCTTCCTGAATATGTCTGTTAGTGCGTTTGCACGTTCGTGTGTGTCCGTCTGTGTGTGCGTGTGAGTGTGTGAGTGCCCTAAAAGGACAGTGAGTCCTCGAACAGAGCAGGATCACTCGGCATTAGTAACCTCCTAAAACACACCTGGGGGCTGGTTTAGATGTACAAGCATTTTAACGGGGAAAAAAATAGAAAATGTGGGATGCAGTGGTGTTGTTTGGGGTGTTAGCGGTGTTTGGGACACAGAGATAAAGAACGAGATACAAACACGGTGAAAGAGACAGTGGGCCAGTGAACTACACTGTACATGTGTGCACAGTGCACAAAGACTTAGAGACTTACAGCACTGTGACAGTCATGGAGTAAATATTTGTCATCACATTGTGGAGTTCAAACAACCCGAGGAAGGCAAAAGTGATGTCGCAATCGAATTAAAGATCACACATATTCATCGATTTTGTTTTGTAAAATTGAGAAGTGATTGACTAAAGTAGTGATTAATATCTGATGTGTAAAATGTATTTTAGTTTTATGTAATCATCATATCCTGTTAGATTACTCACTCTTAAGTAACTTCCTGTTAGTCTTACCTGGTTGTACAGAGACCAATGTGGTGCGCGCTCTCTGAGAACTCTGCTTGTATCCACTTCAACTCACAGCATTTCCTCTGTGATGATTTCATTTGATTGTAGACATTTAAAAAAAACTAAACATTAATTTAACATTAAGTTTATTAAAGCTGATGCATTTTTAAGTACATGTCCAAACTAATGCTAAGGCTGCCAGTTATATTTATATTTACAACTATATACATTGTGACATTTCATTTAAAATGCAGATGCTGGATATTTTAATATTGCTTTATCAGTTACAGTTTTCACCAGCATGTTAATTAAGAGGCGAACTATGACTGTCGTCAAGGGCAACTGTTTCTATCACCCTTCACGAGATCACTATACTCTGTACACTGTGACTCTTACATAACTGCACGGTCTCCAAAGTCTCTGCAGGATGAGGATTCAGGAATTTACATCGCCATCATGTTATATTTCATTTTTAATGGCTCGATGATGATTCATCATTGCAACCATTAATGCGCCAACATTGCTTGTTCTGCTTTATGCTTTTTATTTGACAATAGGAGGTGAAGATTATACTGAAATGTAGCTCTGTTATAATAATATAACATATATTGTAATAATGTAATGATAATAATTTATTGGTGTGTAGATATGTTTGTTTCTTTTTGGATGTGTGTGCTCTAGCTTTCGTTTTTGGGCCCTGTAATTAAGTTATCTTAGGTGGCCTGTGATTGCTGATCTCCCAGCCAGCTGTTGGCAAATATTGCCAGCAGCAAAAAGGATCACATCATCTCATTCAAGAAAAACATGAAAAACATTAGTCAGTGTCCGTGTGGGTTTCTGGCCCTTGGTGCTCTGAGCGCATCTCCCTCACATTTCCAGTTGAAGTGAGTTAGCTCACAGGCTAGGAGCTAATGCTGCTACCTGCTGCTCCGTGGTGTCACAGCTGTCACCGACTGATGGTTGAATGAGCAGCGACCTGTTGAACAGAAAGGAGCAGCTCCCTCCGTGTTACAGTGCTTCTGTGCTAAAATGTTTCTGTTAGCCCGGCCCCATTTGCTGCTGTTCATTTTTGTTCTGGCAGGCGCCCAGCTGGCCTCCAATCAGTGCTGCCCCTCCTGTCAGGGGCAAATTACGCAATCAGAATCATAGCCCCCTTTCTGTGCAGCTCTATTGCCTTCATTACCCTCCTGTCTCTCTGCAACATCCTCTATTATTCCGTCCCACTGGTGCCTTTCCTTTGCCTTCCTCTGTCCTCCGTCTCCTTTTCACCAGATCAGAACCTCCATCTTCCTCCCATTGTTCTGACCTCCTCTGTATTCCTCCAGCGTTTCCTATTATTCCTTCTCGTCCACTTCATCCCTTTTCTCGACGACTGTTTCCCTTTTTCTCTCTGTTTTCTTTCTTATCGCTCTTCGCTTTTTAACCTCCATCCATCCTCCCGTCTGTCGTCCTGCTCTGTTTGAGGTCGACCCCTCCGTCTGTCTCTGGCTCTGTAGAGGAGAAGGAGGAGGAGGAGGGTGGCACTGACTCGCCTTCCTTCTCTCGTTATCTCATTAAGATGGCTGTCAAAGCACATTGCAATTATCAAAGTCACCACGCCAACGCTCCGCCCTGTCTGTGTGTGTGTGTGTTTGCATGTCTGCATGTACACAGTATGGCTGGGAATGTTGTGATAACTTAACTGTGATAACTGTAAAATTTCAAGCTCATAACTGATCAAAATCATCAAAAAAAAAGATGGTCAAATTAATTGTAGTAAACGATTTCTACCCTACAAATGAAAATGTATTTGCATTTCTTAAAGAATAAATGAACATGATGTTTTTGAATGTAAATACAGTACATTTCATTTACATTCAGTCATTAGTCACTACGACCCAACTACTTTATGGTAGTGGTGGGGGGATTGATCCAAATATTGATAGTATCGATGCAAGTTAGTATCAGTATCGGATCGATACTAGCCTGGTGAGATCGATTCTTTACTTTAAGTTCCGTTGCAGAGGTCAAAGCATACAGTGGATGCATTATTTCACAAGTCCTCCTGGCGTATCATTTTTTTTGCCATCACTGAAAAAATTGGCTTTTCTAAGCATATGCAAATTGGGGTGTGGGTGATTGGAGACAGCTATTACCCACGGAGCCCACTAAAAGGCGGAGCCTGCGTGAGATAGAACATCGTTTAACTGCGCATAGATTGTTACAGTGGAATGACATCGTTGCGATGTAGTAATATCTGTAATAACTGAGCGATGTATAATTGCGGCGAGGAGAACTTCAAATGTGCCATTAGCAAAATACAATATACTGTAGGTGGTTCTTGGTAGTGTGTGAGTCAGTCAGTGGAGATGAGCTAGATCTCATGTAAAATTGTTGGTGTCAGGGCAGTCCAGACATGGAAGGTCATCTCTGTCCACACCATGTGTCATGCCATTGAAGCTTTGGTGATGCAGGGACCTAACATTCAGAGGTGTTTTATCATCATCTTTAGATGAAAACAAGCTTTTAAATGCAACTATTATTTATAAACTATCAGCAAAAAACTCACTCATTTAATGCAAGCATCATTAAACCTCTGAATTAATAATGTAGTCCAAGACCCGGATTGCTTTAATACATCATGGTTTTGTATTCTGTGATGTGAGGTCTCATTGCAGTTCATGAATGTTTGTATTGATAATATGTAGTCCTGAAATAGGATTTTAAATAAATGACCTCATACGCATACAAGGAATATTTTAAATGTGCAAAGCATTGCAACAGCATGGATTTTTAACTTCCGTTTGAGGATTTAGTCGAAGTGATAATTCTGTGCATTGGGGTTTCAGAGCCAGAGCCTTGACTGAGTCAGCGGTTCATTGCGGTTTTGATCTGGTTATACAGAGTATACAGGCAGCTAAGAGAAAAGCGTCAGGGAGAGAATGAGATGAAGAGCTTGATGAAAGAGATTTATTTTGGGTTGAGATTTGATAACCTGTATTCACTCTTCCCTCCAATGTCCTCAGCCGGGCTCTGCAGAGTGTGCTTCTTCTTTTTTTTCTCCTCCACCTCTCTCCTCTTTCATAATTTCTTTTCAATCAGTTCCACCTGCCTTCTCTGATGGTGCTGAGATAAAATATTGGGCCGCCTCCAGCCTCTAAAGTGGTTTATTGCCATAGAGACATGGTACAATTCTGCACTAAGGCCTGAGATAAAACACTGAAGGACCTCGACGTACAAAAGTTATATCAAAGGCTCAGCACAGCCAGTTGTTACGCCAACCCACTGGACTAATGCAGCATTCAGATCACATGGTCGGCCGCTTCACCTCAGCTTAAAAATTTCATGCAAGGACACACGGCCAAGCCTTTTTGCTTGCTGCAAAAACATTTCACATAAGATGCTGTAGGTACTCTTCTCCTGACTCTATCCTCTGCAATAAAGTCAGGTTGGTAACAATCAATATCCAACATCTTGTTTTACCATTAAAATAGTAAGTTTCGTTCGGTTTAGGTACCAAAATGACTTACCTAATGACCGTACCTCAGCTCAGAATATGTCTGCTAATAGCTGCTGATGCCCCAACTCCACCATCACTCTCAACATTTGCATGTCTATAAGCCCTTTGTATGTGTTTCAGGGTTAAAATAACTGAGTGGAAAAAAAAAAGAATTTTCCCTTGAGGGATGAATAAAAGTATCTCTTCTTCTAATAGCATGTGAAAAGAATGTGTGAAATAACTAAATAAGATATAGTCAACCTGAATCATTTTCTTTTCTTACTAAAAGTAATGTTTCCTGATTGATTGATTCAAATATTAAAATAAAAACATTTGCTGCATTTCTGACAGCTTGATTCACAGATTGTTGATACATGTTGGCATTATCAGTTTAATATTTTACTGTAAATAGGGGTTGTACAGGCTGTACAGAACTCACAGAAATCTCATTTTATTTCCATATTTCTGTAGTGTTTCTGTTGCCACTGGCCAATGCCAGCATCGGGATGAATAATGGTGGTTTAGCAACAAAAGCTACTTGGTTTGGGTAAAATATCTAATACTGTGGAGATTGACTCACACAGTACTCTGTGTGCCTTCCTTTGAGAAAAGTAAAGTCTAGCCAAGAGTTTAGGTAGAAAACGATGTAAATAACTATGAGGTGCCGTTTGTAAAGCGCCTCGCTCTGAAAATAACAGCAACATTTTGTCACATTTAGCTAAAAACGATGTTTAAAAAACTGGTTTGAATTTTTGAGAGTTACTTTTTTGCACATTTAGAACAATATTTGTGAACTTAGAGATATTTTAAATATTTAAATCCAAATGTTAAATGTAAGATCTAAATGCTAAATATAAATCTAAATGTTAAATATAAATATAAATGTAAAATATAAACCTAAATATAAATGTTAAATATAAATGTTAAATATAAATATAAATCTAAATGTTGAAGCTAAATGTTAAATACACAGTATACAGTATATCTAAATGTTAAATATAAATCTAAATGTTGAAGCTAAATGTTAAATATAAATCTAAATGTTGAAGCTAAATGTTAAATATATATCTAAATGTTAAATATAAATCTAAATCTAAATGTTGAAGCTAAATGTTTCGGGTGAAACTAAATATTTAGCTAAAATGCAAATTCAAATGACGGTAACCGGAAGTGCCAAAATAATAGAACGGGAATAGATTTATATTTATATTTAACATTTAGATATATATTTAACATTTAGCTTCAACATTTAGATTTAGACTTATATTTAACATTTATATTTAACATTTATATTTAGGTTTATATTTAACATTTATATTTGGATTCAACATTTATATTTATATTTAGCATTTAAATCTTACATTTAACATTTTGGATTTAAATATTAAAAATATCTCTAAGTTCACAAATATTGTTCTAAATGTGCAAAAAAGTGACTCTCAAAAATTCAAACCAGTTTTTTAAACATCGTTTTTAGCTAAATGTGACAAAATGTTGCTGTTATTTTCAGAGCGAGCTTTACAAACGGCACCCCATAAATAACTGTTATTTTAATGAGTCTCTTCTAAAGGTTTTTCTGTATTTATAATAAAATGTGTCTATGAGGAGTTACGACATGTGCAGGCTCGGAGCTTTATAAATGTATGTTGTGTTTCTTTCACTCTCTGTCAGACTCTGAACCATTTTGTGTGTGTGAAGATCTCTGACCTTTCAGCTGAAACACTTGGAACTTGACATTCTCTGAGTGCTATTATGTGTACTGATGTTGTATGCTCATTATGGTCTGTTTAACCTAAAATATAATCAATCAATCAAATGCAATATTACAGTAACCTCCCAATGGATATTACAGTTAACTCCACAAATATAAATATAAGTATCTTACATAACATCCATATGCTAAGTCAAAAAGAAAGTCCTGTTTCCAACATATGCAGACTGTCTTGCTTTTTTATATTACATCACCTGATTCCAACAGGACATTTAAACATGGCGCCTAGACACTAGAGGGAGACCTATAGCATCCTACTTTGAAGCATGGGGCCACTGACCAAGATGCCATATTTGACAAAATGAGAGTGAAAACGGGCTGGCTGGCTTTGGTCATTATTCGGACACATTAGGGCATCTCATTGTCATCAAACATCAACAGTTGTTTAATTTTTTTTACCATCTTTTCTGAGTTATCTCATGAACATCAGTCGAAGTTATCACTTGCCAATTCTGTGATTCCCGAAATTCATCCAGCCGCTTTTATTGGAAAGAATAAAAGAAATGAAAGTCTTTTACAAGAAACGATGCTTGGGAGAATTGATGCATCCGTCATTGTTAATGACGGAGCTTCATCATTAATGTCATCTACATGATTTGGTGTTAACTCATCAAAATGATGCAGTGTTTGAAAAGCAATAACCAAGAGATAAAACGCTAATGATTTGATTCTGTAATTGTAGCTTCAACATACAAACTGAAAGCTGAGGTGAATAATATTTCCTTTCAAGTCAGATGGAGCACAACAAGAAGAATCAATTGGTAAAGTACAACAGAGGACATCTAATCATGTTCATTCCAAAGACATGTGTTGGTGAGCAGGTATCATGTTTGAAATAGCTCCAATTCAAGAAATGCCAAGTGCCCATGAAACATGTATGTATCAATGTTGTCGTTGTTGGCTTATTTATATCCTATTTTACCCGGATAACACCAGTAATAAGCAATACAGCCCAAATAATTCACCAACAGCTGCATGTGTCCCCTCCTGATAGAGACCCAGCTGTGCCCGATGTTCACTCTGCTAAATCAGCCTGATGGCAGGAGCAAAGTGTCAACTTGAGCAGTCTTATCAGCCTAAATCACAAAACAGGGCCACAACAGAGCAGAACATCCAATCATCAGTATAAAATGTCATAAATCCAAACTATTCAATTCATTTCAGGGCTTTATTTGGTCTGGAGTGTTCTATGGTATGCTGATTGCAAAATATCCTCACAACCGCACCGAATATATTCAGTTTAGTTGCATGGCCTTGTGTCGAAGGTAACATGTATGGCTGCTTAGAGCTGTTAAACACCAGTGTCTCGTGTTTAATGAGTCCAGGATAGAAGAAATGTAAATTAAATGTTCCCCCAGTGAAGTATTTTTTTGTCCTTTTCTATTTTCTCCATCTTTCCTTCTCTGCCTCCTTCTCGACTCCTTGTATTCCTTTTCCTTCACCACCCTCCAAACCTTCCTTTTGCTCTGAATCCATTGTTTGTTTGTTTTTTCAAACATTACAACACAGTCTTGTTCAAGCCTTTGGTTAACGAGCTCATTTAATCGATGCCACATAATGAAGACATTTTTGTTGCATTTGTAGCGTCTTGCCTTGAAGTTTTCCCCTGTGGAAGGCGAGGCTTCTGTCGCGTCCTATAATGGAGATATAGAAGCCTCTCTTTGATAGAACTCAAACAGTCAGGATGAGGTTTTTAGTGTAAGCTGCTGTTTGTATGTCAAAATTCTCAGTTGCAAGTCATGCTTATCTGCTCTTCTAAACAAATGCTGACAGGTTGAGTGGGGAGCGATGTCTGGTATCCCTGGGGTTGTGCCCACACCTAACAAGAACCGAAATGTGAAAATACATCGATCAGAAAGACAGTTCAAAACACTTTGGGTAAAAACACATGGGGCTGGGAAAAAAATGTTTTATGTTACCTATTCCTTTTTTTATTGAAGTGGAAAAGGACAAGTTTTTGTTTGTTTTGTTATGATTATAAAGTATGCACGGTATAATTGCTGTACAATACTGTTCCCTAGAAGTTCCCTATGGTTCCCTATAGGCCTTCCTGTCACCATGCAAATGCCACCAGCCAAGATGTTACTTGTTTGTGCTAAACAGAAGCATTACTATGACATAATAGTAATTTGTTATTGCTGTACAATGCACATTATTCACTTTTGCCAAATTCACTTTAAAATTGACCTCCCCAGTGAAACTTCTTTTTCTCTCTTAGTACCAAAGTGTCGGATGCCTTTACAACATGGACGCTGCCCCCTAGCGTGCATGTAGGTATATGTGTGTGTTGGCAGAATTTCTTTGACCAGTGTTTGCGCACGGGAACCACCAGTTTTAATCAGACGCGTTCCCATTTTATCACACTGGCAAACATTAAGCCATCCACGGGGCTGATAAAATCCATCCAGTCCAGTTCATCCCTGAATGGGAAGACAGGGTCTCGTATGTTATCAGTATGGATTACTGTTGTTGAAAAAAAAGTTAATATTTGCAAGTAAAATGTTGAATTAACATAGATTTTACTCTCGATATTCTGCTGCTACGCTTACAGAGTAGCTGCTCTTTATGACACTGCCAAGCAGATTTTACTTCTGTAACTTGGGTCAGCTCATATGTCTGCTGACAGAAAAGCAAAAATTGGAATGGGTAAAATAAACCTATAAATGTGTAATTCCATCTTTAATATAGCTGCAGAGTATCTTGTGTTATTTCCCTACAATTGTGGTATTTGCTGTTGCCGTTGGCCAATGTCAGCATCGGGTGAATGAATAATATCTCATGTTAGTGTAATGTAACATCATGTAATAAAGCTAATCATCAGCTGGAAGCTCTTTATCTTTGCTGCTGCCGTAATCGTGTGGCTGTCTTACAGGAACAGCTTGCTCTGCTGTCTCTAATGTGTCTTAAACTAACTCGTAAACACACAGTCTGAGCTGAAAGGCCAAGCTATGTCCTGCAGAGTTTCCATGGTGACTAGTTAAAAGCACTCTGCGCCAGAACATTTTTTATTTTTTTTTCCAGCTGATTTGCATTGCAAGCAGTGGATCTCAGGACACTGTGCCTGTATGTCAGGGGTACTCAAATACAAATCTTAAAGGGCCACAAAGATTTTTTCCAATGACTCAAAGGTCCATTTACTGAGGTCGGTCAGGCCATATGCGGTATACTGTAATATTCAAAAGGAAATGTCCTTTTTATTCAAAACAACAAAAATATGAGCTTAAATAAATTATAATTTGTGAATTCTGAGAGGGGGATTTGCTTAATTTTAGCTTTAATTTCTTGCCTTCAAACATTGTGTCTATCACTTCAGTCATGCATTCTCTTCTATTATTTCCTCATTTGAGAATGGCTTCTTGTGTTTCCCCAAAATCCACGCCACTCTAAGTGAGCACTCTGCGTTTTGTTGTTGTGTGACAAGAATCCTTGCTTGGAGCTGGTTGGAGGGAAGAATGAATGCAATTTTTCATTGTCCACCTTTCTTTTAGCAGAAAACTTGAAACACACCATTTTCGTGCAATTATTATTATTTATTTTTTTTGAGCAAAGTGTCAATAGCGAACCGCTCCAAAAATGAAAGTGAAAGTTAAAAATTGTGCTCACAGAGCGACTCAGTAACAGACTGACAAGTCCAGATATACATGTGCGGACCCAACCAAAACCCATAGTGAAGAAATGACAGTTCGGGGGCCACAAATAGGTTGCCGGCAGGCCAGATGCGGCCCAGGGGCCGCTTATTGAGTACGCTGCTGTATGTATTTGTGTGCGTGAGTGTGTGTATGTGAATGACTGACACCTCAACCAAACAAAGGGGGGAGGTTTTGTGGAGAACTTCATGGTTAGCATGCTGAAGAAGAAGAAAAAAACTTTCCTGTCATTCGTACCATCTTTGGTGTGATTGGCTTTTTGTAAGAGTTTTCTTTCCATGGATTCACTTTGCTCTGTTAAATTGCTCTGTGAGGACTGCATGCATGAGCAGGTTTGCTTTCACTTTATGTGCACATTTCTTATGAATTCTTATTAACACTCTCTTGTGGTTTTGGCAACACAAGGTAGGGGAATTGTCGTGATAACAAAACCACTTCCACTCTCATTCTGCAGGCTGACAGGTTGACAGACACGCAGGTTAACGCTCTCTTTTCTCTTCAGTCATCACCATGCTCGTATGATTTATTTTATCCTATTTTCCGCTGCCTTAAACTCAAACTAAATACCATAATGAAGCAGCCCATCCACAGCCCTGTATTCCCTGCTTAAGCTTTTTATCAAAGCAAGTTTTTTATGTTGATTGAAATTGTCATTTAGGCCCCATCAGCTCCTGTAATCGATGCAGAAAGCAGGGTTCCATTATTAGAGATTTGATCTGATGCATATACCGTCTGTAATTAGAGGAAGTTCAGATCGAGTGCCATACATTCACAACCAGGGTAATATTGATCAGTGTTACACTGAGTATGTGATATGAGTATTTTTTAGCAAGACATTTAAATAAAAGCTGGAGCAAACAAATAAATGTTGCTAATAAAGGCTAGCTTTATATAAAAGAATACGAACATAGAGCAGTGTAGCATCCCCTGTGGATTCATTCATCATCTTCGACAAAGAGTTGCTCTGTTCAACAGAGATTACTTACAATCATTATTACTTCTCAAATAACAGTTTTATTTTTCCAGCCTTGGCTTGACATTAAAAGCCTGGGAAGTGATTCTGACCACTCGAACTGCAGGGAGGCTTTTAATGTGACACTTCTGTACCAGTTGTGTTGATTTCAAATGACACCAGAGTAACAGGATTGAAGAGAAACTTCAAAGTAAAAGTGATTTCAGTCAATCTGTATCACTTTGCCCTCTCCTGGAGGCCTTTTAGTTTGAAACATCTGCAGGAATAGTTGAGTTTCTTTAAGTAGCTCATCAGAGATTAGGAAAAAAACCCTTACAGTAGAGTCAGCTTTAATTAATGAGTACATTAAACTAATGTTTGTCAGTATGACATGACTTTGCTGCTGTACGGATGGACGTCGTCCTGTGGTACCTACTCTAGGCTGTGAATGAAAATGGAAGCAGGTTATAAAAATATGATATCTTGTAATAAGATGAACTAAATGTACAGAACAATAAACAATAAAGACAATATGAACATTCAATAAACATTTCACTGATTGTACTAACCTGCAATTATGAGATTTCCACAGGGGACGTAAGCACTGCGGAATGGCTGCGCTGCAGTTTTGCTCCGTTCTCTGCCCAGCGTCAATCCCCACTAGGCACGTGACGGCAGCGCAGCACTGCCTTGTGGCTGGCCGTATTCACACGAGATAATCAACACGATACTCCTGAACGTACGTGAGACCCCGCGATAAACGGTGTATGAAGAAAACAACAACAACAAACAGCTGACTTTGCTTCTCCGACATGGAGGAGATTATAAGAGCATCTGTTGTGTCATAAATGATTGTGTGTTGTTCCACTACAACAATTAGTCTCTCATCGTTCATGTTGAGACCCTTTGATCGATTGACTGCCCACCTGGTCATGACGTAACGTTGATGTGAAGTTGTAATAAGATACATGAACTGCGTATTGTGTTTTATTTTGAAAGGGGGTGGAAGTGTATTACGTTGATTCTGTGTCGGATTTCCTGTCTGGTGCGATCTGCTCTGTTGAGCTTCACGTGGTTTAGCAACGGCTCGTGTCAAAAATAGAAATGCTACAGATTGATAGTGGAGAGACGCTGGGATGCTGCTGAGGCGTTGCGCCGTGGGGATGGTTTCACTGATTACAGTGGCAGCAATCAGCTACGTTGACCACGGCGCTTACGTCCCCAATGGAAATTAGGCTTTAGAATGCCATCCACACACAGCACACATGGACTGCATGTAGCATTCAACAGAAGAAGTGTAGGTGGGTGTGATAAAAGAGGGATGAAGGGCATGCTGATGGATGCCACATGTCCCCTTGAAAATGACCTTGTTACATGAAACATATGGTGGAGTGATGTGGTCGGACCGGCTAATAGAGTGGATGAAAACAACCAGAGGAGACATGAGGAGGAGAAAAACAGTAAAACAGAGAGTGGGAAGGATATATCCAGAGGGAGCGAGAAGACCGAGTGAGTGAGAACATCTAATGGTAGATAGAGAGGTAGAGGGAGGGGTGAGGGAGCTCTAAACAAGGCAGGAATGAGAAATAGAGAAAGAATCATCGCTTTTTATAATCTCTCTCATTCTCTGCCTTGATTCAGGCTCAGATCATACATAGATCTCTGTGAAACGAGCCATGTTTCCTCAGCTCGCCCCTCAAACTTGGCTTCTATCTTTAGCTGCCATCGCTGTCCCATATAGGCTGTCTCTTTGTTTCGCTCTGTCTCACACAAACCTCCTCCACCAAAGAAGGAAAAAAATAAATAAAATGGAGACAGAGATATATCGTACATCCCTGGTACGGATTTTATCTAAAAAAAAACATCAGCTGACTACAAATAAATCCAGTTTGCTCACTATTTGCAGTCAGGGTCGAAGGAAACTGTCAACGGTCAGTTTCATGATGGGTTTATAGTATGAGCAAGCTAACTGACAAGCTAGATGAGCTAACTGGCAGACAAAAAAGCTTCCAAACCCAGTAATAGACTGCAATGTGAACACCAAACACACAATATTTGTTGGCTAATATGAATAATCTACATGTTTAGTATCACAAAGAGTCAACAACTCCAATAAAAAATCATAAAGAACTTATTCACCAGAGCTTATTACATTAACATATGTCTTATATGAACTGATCCACCACATCATCTGCCATGAGACTTGAATCTCCATGAATGCATCTTGAGTGAAAACTTGTGGTCAGATCTGACTTCTCGCTCTTAAAATAAACGCATCCATCTCTTCAGTTTGCACCAGTGCTTTGTCTCAACAGAGATGGGGCAAACTGCTGAATTTACAAGAAGATCACTGATATACAACGTTTTTCTTAACAACAACAAAGTTGGACAATTTTTCAAGAAAGTTTGGGGACTTTCTCCGCAGACAACAAAGAGTTAGACTTTATTTCATAGAAAGAAACAGCTGAATTTGTGGCATTTAATGGTGGAAAAAGTACCAAGGAATTTGCCATTGCCTTTTCACAAACTTTATCAAGTTTCACCTCATAACTCAAAATTGCTCATCTTCTTCTGGCAATATTGCAGTCAATATTATAGTGGTCGATTGCAGTCTGCTGCTCCGACCACCCAAGACTCACGAGTACCCGGTGTAAACAGGCCTGTAAGTGATCACATCCGCAGAACAAAGTGGCATTTTAAAGATGACCCCAGAGCTCTCTACAACCCTCGCTAATATAAATAAGACAGATCAAACACAATCGAGCAATAAATGAATGAGCAGTCTAGATTCATCGTCAACATTGCACAAAGCGCCATGCAGCCAGGGCCGAGGCTGCAGAAATGATTTCAATTCCCAAACAAAGACCTTTTTTTTTTTATTTGAATCAAATTGCTGTGGGTTTCAAGCAGATGAAGGATGCCTCGGATATTTTGTGCCAGTGCCTTTAAGTCTTACCATTCTAACACTACTTGAAGCACAAAGAGATCATTAACAGACACTCTCAGTGTTTCATATCGTGGATATTCACTACGTTCTACAGGTCTCTTTGCATTGTCTCTTTGTTTCCAGTGTTCTCTGGAGGCTGCTGCACTCAGCCTCTCGGCATGTTATCCACAATGTTCTAATCTCCCCAGTGATAAAGGACAATTGACTTGAAATAACAGCACCTCCCAAATCCATTCCTGCATGTATTCTGTGTGCCTGTGTGCGTGTGTGTGTGTGTGTGTTTGCACCCTTTATACAGCAGCTGTAGTCAAAGGGTCACCGGCCATCTGGTGGCTACAGTTGTCTGTCTGCCATGCTGGCATCAAGGTCAAATACTCGCTTTCTGCTGTGGACCACAGACACACACACACACACACACACACACACACACACACACACACACACACACACACAATCTCTCTCTCTCTCTTAGAGCACTGACACAATACTTCCAGACGTGTGTGGATTGTAGTACAGCTCTCTGATCAGCTCTACCATGCTCATCGTGGTGTGCACTGCAAATAATGACGAGTTTACACACATACACGTATTAGTCATATTTCAGGTTTCCTGTCAAACTATTTTAACTGTTGGTGCATTTTTTTTCTTTTTGTGATTGAAGGTTACTTCTTAATGAGAAGAAGAAATTAATTGCAGAGCGTTGTTTTGCTTTGTTGCCTATCAGTTTAATTAATTAAAGATAATCAGATATCCAAGGTAAACCCAGTATCGAAGCTCACATGTTCATTTCAGCTCATTGTAACAAACCATTCCTTTAATAGACCTCGTTCGGATGTAATTGCAAGCTTTGTGCTTCGGTCTGTTGAAGTCAGAATCCTAGTGATTTTTTTTGTTTTGTTTCTGCTTGTAATGAGAAGAAGTGTGTTTTAATGAAAAAGTCCTTACGTTCTCATTGGAAGTCACGTGTATGGACTCTGGGGGCAGCGAATGAGCCTTGAACCAACTATTCTTTTAGAAGGATAGCAACTCATTTATCTTTCTGTGCTACAGCACGACAAGCTGTCTGCAAAGGTTGTCTTTATTTTTTTACATTAAGAATTTGTTTTCACTGCACGGGCCACATGCATCATTTCCTCTCAATCTCTTGTCACTTGAAAATGAAAATGTGTGTCCCGCGTGGAAATACATTACGCGGCTGTTGCTGGAAACAGTGGTGACCATAAACAAGATATCAAAAACTATATATGACGTGTAACCCTCAAAGTTGGATTTTTTTAAGTGCACAATCCAAAGACACAACCTTCACAACACAGCAACATTGCCATTCAGTTAGTGGATAGATGCTTCGATATATTCAGCAGCTACTCTCTAACTGTGTATTTCAGGTGATTCACCGTAACCAACAATCTAATACAAACAGCAGCTGCCAATAGCTCCTCATGTGGTGATGATTGGTCTGATGAAGCCCGACAGGATGGATTCAAGTGTCGATTACCTCAAATGGTCTTGCATTGTTCATAGTTTTCGGGGGTTTGAAGCTTTCTTACGATGAGAGTGGTGCAACTGGACCTGAAATAGTGCATTTGTTTGCCGATCATTCTCAGGTTCATCAGTGTGAGCGACCTCTTTTACATTACACGTATCCATTGTTAACGTAAGCGTGTTGATCAGTGCAGCAAATATAGCTGATGTTTTGCTGACGTTTAGAGTTTGAGAGAGAGAGATGAGAGTTTGAAAAAAAAACATTTTCTGTCAGATAAATTCATGTAACTGTGAGTGGACGGGTTCTTAAAAAAAAGTGAAGGATTAAGCAAGGCGCTAAAATCAATATGTACTGTACCAAGGCCAACCAAACCCTCTGTAGGGTACACACACTCCTCTCTCTATCTCTTCCTCTGTGTATCTCTTCTGTTCTGCAGCTATCTCTCTCTATCACTCCATCTCCATAACTCGTCGTTCTCGCCTCGGGTGCAGGCTGTTGCTAAGAGACGGGTAGGGGAGCCGGTGTATGTTTTAGATATGCTTTCTTACTTTTTTTTTTTTTTCAACTCTCCGTGACGAGTTCAAAACTTTTTTCAGTGTGAAAATGTCAAAGAAAATCAATCCCTTCCACCTTCCACCTTCCTCATCTTCATTTTACTTTCTCTCCAGATCCGTTCTTTCTCTTGTTTTCCTCCCCCTGTCTCTGTGCTGGCTTCAGTCTAAATATACACCAAGAACTCAGCCTGTCTCTGCCTTTATATATATATATTTATTTTACTTTACAACAACATGTTTATTTTCTTGACTCTTCTATGTATTGAAAGCTTGGCTTGGCTTTCTTCGGCATCCGCTTGGTTGCTTTTTCTTGACTCCTTTAAAGAAGAAAACAAAGTTGTATTTTCTCGCCTTTGCCATTCAACCAGAAGAGCTGTTGGTTCAAAACTTTTTTCTAAATCTCAAATCAGTGGATTTTCAACACATCTGGGACACATTCTGCCTCGGAATGTTTTCTGGTTTGTTTTGTAAGGTTTTTCTTTCTTTTTCCGTGATTCACTGCTCATAACTTTGATTCTTTATTTTTATTTTTCAGTAATGGTTTGGTTATTGACGGATGTTCTCTTGCTTGGACTGGAAGTTTTATTAGTGAAATTAATAATGGATGTGTCACTGCGCCAAATACTGACAAGAATATTGGTTGCAGAAAAAGTGAACTGCAAAGGCTGTCAGCTCAAAATGACGTGGCCGCAATGGTAATACTTCCCAAAAGACGAGATACTAATGAGAACATGATGTCAGACTTAATAATGAAGTGAAAATAAAATGGCTTTTAATCAAAGAGGTCATTCGGGCTGTGTTTTCTTTTCTATATATATATATATGAGGACCTCAGCACGGCTTTTTTAATCATCCTCATGCACTTGAAATGATCCGTAACACTTTCATTATAATAGCTCTCCTTTTCCATGATGAGGGCGTTTGGAGAGTCACGCAATGGAGGCAAATCACACTGTTCTTTTCATCATCGGGTTGACATTGTCCAAAGATAGTTTGTGGAGTTGCACTTCATCTATAAAATAATACACTGATGGCAGAACTTAACCCATGCTTCGCGTCGACATCTCTGCGAGGACCTTGACTTGGTTCAGCCCACCATTAGCCCGGAGGTGAAGGGCAAAACCACCTTGGGTGAAATGAGGGGTGAAGGAACACATTGACTCTGTCTGCAAAGGGGGCAGAGCTAATGAAGAATAGATTATGTCAATTAACACTCACAGCAGGAAGACATTAATCAGCTAATGATGGTTCAGTAACACCCAGAGAAGAGGTGGTTGCTTGGAAGACTCTCTCACTGACTGAGAGAAAAGATGTGTGTGTTGCTTTACAGCAGTGACTGGAAACAGGAGGCCCCCGGGCCAAAATTGCAATATTATCTGGTCGGCCAAATTATTCAGAAAGCGCTCTGTGCCGAAATAGATCCCCATCACAGAAGCAACAGTTACAGCCTATGAAATGAATGTCTAGAAAGTTTGCTTCTTGCACCAGTGCTTTTGAGCTGAATTGAGAGCTTTTATTCTGAAAATGTCTGAACAAAGTTCAGAATATTCTGTTGCTTGCTTTACAGAAATAACCAACGTGTGATGTGTGGCTCCTGTGCTGAGCAAAGAAGTTGGCAATGCAGCACTAAAACCTGACTGTGAGGATGACCAGGGTTATGTGAGGGTTAAGCTCATTACACGATCACCACAAATCTCGTGTTATCCCATCAGAATGTGTGTGTGAGGTCTGCCTCACATGCGTAATTTTTACCTCCAACCTGCATCCCATGAAGACCCGCCCCACTCTGCCTCTGAATGAAGTTAGAAACACAGCTTTTAATTAGTCGACATAATCAAGCCAAGGACTCATGGGATTGACAGTGGAAAGTACATCATGCTAAAAATAAGAAATGTCTTTTGTCTTTCTGCAACTCTTTGTGCAAACATGTTTCTCCCTATGTCTCGCCCCTAGCAGGCTAGGAGTCATGATTGACAGAAATGACCAACCAACCTTCTCTGATCATGTTGCCTTAGTTTCCCAGTCGTGCTGCTTCTCACTTTATGACATAAGAAAAATCAGACGTTACTCTTCATGCTACCCAACTCCTGATACAGGCTGTGGTCATCTCACGTCTAGACTACTGTAACGCCCTCCTGACAGGCCTCCCAGCTCGCACAATGAAACCTTTTTAGATGATCCAGAATGCAGCAGTGTGCCTGGTTTTCAATCAAACCAAAATAACCCATGTTACCCCGCTGCTCATCGAGCTCCTCTAGGTACCTGTTGCATCCCACAATAAATTCAAATCCCCAATTCCTCTTCTACTGTCATTTGATACTTTGTAAGTCACTTTGGGTAAAATTACTAAATGTAAATTGAAATCTACCCACAGTGACATTAGTAGATCATATGCATATTCATACATGCATGCCCAGCCTTCAACATGTACCTGTACACATACATCTGATAAATTCCTTGTATTTAATTTGTCTATTTCCTGGCTTCCCGTTTGCCTTCAGTCATTCTTAATATTCATCTGTTGTATCCATTACAGGAAGCTTTACATCTAAATAGGTGAATTAAATATGCATTTAATTTCTCCTTTAACACTAGTCATATATGATTTAAACATTTCATATGAATAAAATATGTGGGTGACTTTTGCATACATTTCTCCACCTTCCTACCAACACATCGTGTGTACTGTGTATATATATATATATATATATATATATATATATATATATATATATATTTCGAGTGTGTTTTCTACCTTACTTTCCCGTCACAAGCCCACTTCTTTGACCTCTACAGCAGCTCACGTCTCTTCTATGTATAAGCATCCACACACACACACACACACGGGTTTGCTCTCAGGGACGGGCCTGGAGACAACGCCGTCATGTTCTCTGTCTGTATATTTTTGTGCGGCTAGTCTTCGTATGTTTAATGAGCTGTAAAATGTAGGCCAGAGCTGTTTTCTCTGTACTCTGTAGGAGAGGAGGATATATGGACCACTGCTTCTCAAAGTGGGGTTCGAGGATCCTCGGGGATCGCTGAGTCTAGGCGGTTCCCCAGGAAGAAGAGACAGGGTTTAATTTCCATATAATATAATGTGTTTAAAATAAAAGTATCTCTTATGAAAGAATGGTTTTATCTTACATTTTATTCTTACCACCAGCATCTTTTTTTGAATAAGTAATGCTCGGCCCTGCAATTTAAAACAAACAACCTGTGCTGACATTTGCAAAATTGCCAAAGAAAGAAAAGAAAGAAATGAAATAATAGAAAGGAAAAAAAAACAGACAAAGACCGAGTTTTACAGTAAATAGAAAATATAGATTCACTCCATTTCCTGAGGATTGGCTCGCCTCCATGCGCAGCTGATTAAATCTGGGTGCGCTTGATTTGCGCCAGCAGGCAGCTGTGCACTGGTTGAGAGATGACCGCGGTCTGTATGTGAAGAGGCATGCAGTCATCAGAGAAATGGTTATTTGCCTCAGCCTTCTGCCGGACGGCATCAGAGCACAAATATGTGCGCTCATGTCGCTTTGATCTAAAACGGAAATTACAGCAACAGCTCCCATCTGTTTCCACGCGTGACGACTTTATCCGCTGACATTTTCAGGCACATTTGCATCTCGCAGTGATTTATGGCTGCAATAAAGCCAATTAAAGGGAGCACCAATTTTTTTCCCCACACAGAGACGGTCAGAGATGCTTATTTTATTCTTTGTTTCAGCAGTCGATCTGAATTGCTGCTTCCCGCTCAAAGCATTACTCAACTCCCGCGCGTGCTCACACAGACAGCGAGTGATTAGCCAGCATCTGGCCAGCAGCCAGCGCTGATGTGACGCAGCGTGTAAAACATGTGGCAGAAAAAGTTCAGTAAACAGGCGTTAGCATTCAACCTGGTGTTTTTTTTTTTGTTTGTTTTGTTAAAAGTGACAGCGATCAGACAAACAGCTGGCTCCTGAAGTTAGAGGACGCTTGGCAGCGTTTGTCATGTTATCATACAGAAACAACAGCAGGCACAAATGCTGCACCCTCACCCAGCATAAGTATCACCAGTTCAGCTCAGCTTGGAAGCTTCCCTCTGTGACAGTGTGACCTATCTGTGAACTTTTCATTAGCCAGAATCCCTCACTAACATAAACATCTTCTTTTTATATTTAATATTACGTTTTATTCCAACCATTACTTGCTTTTTTAAAAACTAGTCCATGAGAAAAAGTCCAATCATACATTGTATGCAATGGACATCAAAATGCTAAAATGCTATACAGCACGTGTGCTGCCCTTTAGTGGTGTGCACCGTCTCTGCTTCTCTATTTTTAAAGCCGTGTTAAAGCAGCTTATGGTTGGTTCCTGCTGAGTATGAGCACACATAGTTTTATGTAAAACATGTAAAATAAAGTGCAGTTTAAAGATATACTGCTGCAGTGGCCATGCTAATTTATGTTAGCACGGCAATGGTAATTCCCATTATGCATTAGCATTGAGCTAGCGGACTAAGCTAAGTTATTTATTCATATATGTACAGTATCAACAAATCAATTAATAGGTTCTTCAAAAAAAGAAGAATCACAATCCTTGGGTAACTTTTGTTTCGACCTCTGTTACATATAGGATATATATATATATATATATATATATATATATATATATATATATATATATTTGCATTGCAGATTTATGCTCCATGCAATAAGTCATCACTGTGCAGTAAATATCTTGCACAGATATCAGTGCTGCACTTCCCAGAGGCGTTTTGTGAGCAGAGGCAGAATGAAGCCGAGTAAACCTGAGGCACACATTTTGCTGACTATCACACTAATAGCACAAATAATAAACAGAAATAACTAAGACATAAATTTACTCAGCTGTCGTTGTAAAAGAACATTAAGTTGAGAATTGTATATACAAAACTTTATAGGGTAACACGGTTTAAGAGTGCAGGTCTGCCAGAGTAACTCACAGTTTATAAGCCCACGCAAGTGAGTAAACGCTGCAAAGAGCTCCGTCAGAGGCTGGAGACATCCTGCTAAATGTTAGAGCCTGTGTGAAGTGAGGCGAACGTACCGGTGAACATCTCCCCAGCTGCTGATCAGATCCAGCATCAGCACCTTGGAGAGCGCACGAGGCCTGCTTCACCCACTTAGCTTCACACATCCATCATCTGAAGAGCGAACATCAGATGGGATTCACATTAGCTGAGGATGTGAGGCGTGAGCTCCTCGTTCGATGCCCTGTTCCTGTTACTGGACTGCCGATATGTTGACGTTCACATTTTGGGGTTATTGCACCAGAACTTTTGTGATCATTGGATGGATTTTTTACACTTTTTTACACTCTCACCATGATGGATGCAAATTCTACTCTTTGTGTTCATCCATCAAAACTGCATCAATATGAGAGAATAGCAAAATGAGAACTACCTTTTAAGCAAATGAATTACATGTTTCTACATCAAAACCTTCATTTTCATTTAATTCATCCAAATCAAACACTTTGTAGTTTTCATTGTAGCATATTTTAAGTAAATCAGTTCAATATATATCCACTTTCTTTTGTGCTGGTACGTATATGCACTGCATCATTCTTTTTTCTTAAAGTAGTTCATTGCTGGGTGTGTGAATATGAAATATTTGGTGTGTGTGCACTCCAAGTTTGGCATCGGAGTAAAAAGCTCAGCCTCGGACAGTGAAAGGGGAATGGAGAGGAAAGAGAAAACAACCTAAAGAGAGCCGGATTAATGATGTAAGGAAATCCGAAAATCAAATTCAACGTGATAGATGGATTGTGGATGTTAGGGATGAAATACTCAGTACAGAATATTGAGTGATGACAGAGGGGAGTGAACTCGGGGAAGGGAAGACGTGGAAAAGAGAGAATAGGTAATCGTGGTCAGTTGTTGTTGCTATCGATTGGCTGAGAAATTTTCAACTTCAGCCCCGAAATAGACGACTGACCTCACCACGCCACAGAGCAGGAAGGAAATGAAAAATAAATAATACATAGGGTATATGGTTTCTGGTGGAAAAAACAAAAAAAAAAAAACATCACCACCATCAACAGTGTATGTGGAGAGGCCGGAGAGGAGAGATCTGGAGGGAGGAGACGGGGAGGCAATGAAAGACAGAAAGAGGCTATAAATGAAAAGAGGGGAGCATGAAGTGCGCGGCGAGCGAACACTGCAGAGGAGATGAAGAGAGAGAGAGGCTGCAGGAGGCAAAGTGTTTGGATGAATTTGCAGGGCAAAAGTTAATGACTCATGTTCAGGTCTTACTTGTTTTTGTTTGCTTTACCTGATAGTAGAGAAATCCCTTTAGGAAAGAAAGAATGAATAAAACAATATGATGATAAAACACTCACAGTTTTATGAGTCAAATGATGGGGCAGTAACTGGACTGTCAAAGCTAAACTGAAAAAAATAACATGAAATAATGCAAAATATATATCGACAGTGGAACTGTGACATGATGTTTTATGCAAACAGTCAAAACGGGGACATTTAAAGTCCAATAAGTCATCAGATATGATGTGAAAGCATGAGTTATTAGTCAGCACGATGGATACATGAATATGAATACATAGAATAAAAATATAACAGCAGTTGCACCGACGGGATTTGATTTACAAGTGAACCTCCGGAGGTGGAGTGCTAGTTCTCGATGAAGTCTGCAGTTTTACTGATAGGAGCGCAGTAAACAAGCCTGCTTCTCTTAAACCAACAAATAAATGATTAATAAAATAAAAATCACAGGAAGATTTGGTGAAGATGTTCAGGTGGAAGCTGACGGAAAATTGAAAAAAAAAAGAAGAGTGCAGCCTGAAGGCTGAGACAATATGTCTGACTGAATGATTTCTCCTTCTTTTACTTTTATATTCAGTTTGATTTCTCTTTCAGCTGGTGGACACTTGAACTTATGCAGATTGCTCTTTCAATCCAGCAAGGTGACAGTTTCAGTCTCTGTTTTGATCCCAGTCAAGTTGACAGACAACTTCATTTCTGCGTTTTTTTTTTTTTTTTCTTTTCAAGTGTGATGATACAAACTCTGTTTCCCTGTGCAGTTGGACTTCATTCATTTGCTGTGCTCGCCCAAGAGACCAATTGTCATGTTATTTCCAAGAACAAAACTAACAGCGGGAGGTTAAATAAGACAAGTATTCAGTAACACGAGGACGGGGAATAAGAAGGAAGCCTAAGTGGAAATAACCGTCGTGATATCATTCTGATTCTGCTTTCTCTCACAGCTGTGTAACATGTAGCATTTTTGTTTAGTGTTTTTTTTAATCTTCTGTGGAGTTAAACGCATTCAAAAGTGCATGTACAGGGTTACTTATTTCACGTGAATATGGAAATGGCTTCAACAGCATTTACCTTCCTTAGAAATGAAATACTGCAGGTGATTCAGATAGTAATGAGATAATGTGGATAACACAGTCATTGTGATGTCTCGTTTTGCCTCTCTCTCTGTGCATAGCGCAGATTAAGTCGAAAATTGTGCCTCTAAACAAGCTTATAGTCAACTTACTCCCACCGCGCGAGTGTATAAAATGAAATAAATAAGGATTTAAAAGTGGATCAGCAAATCTGAACAAAGATGCAGTCGGCTCCCTAATTCTCTCAGGTTAGAGCGAACATCTGTTTAAATGTGCTTTATAAATGAAATACCCAGCCTTGTTGCTTGGCGATTATTCTTCATCTACTAAAGCAAAAAAAAAAAAAAAAAAAAAAACAACAAAAGGGATTTAGAGGAAGAAGGGAAACAATAAAATCCACTTAAGAATAGCTCTTTTGCACAAACACTATAGTCCCCTCAGACAGTCTAAACACATTTATTACTGTGCAGCCAGTCGTTTACAAAAGCCCAGACAAGTTTAGTATCTACTATACCACATGCTCTCTTTCTCATTTTCCATCTATTCTCTCCATGCAGGCTCAGACACCCCTCCCCCCCAGCCGGCCTCTTTATTTTAATACAAAAAAAAAAAAAAAAAAAAAAACAAGAGCCTATTTGTCTTATTCCACACAGAGAGATGTTTGAGGGCTGCTCTGACATCAGAAGTTAGAGATGGTTCAGAGCAGGGAGGCCAACAACAGCATTCTAAGTACTGTAGGAGCTTTGTGCCAGTTTCACCTGTATCAATGTCTTTTTTTTTTTTTTCATGCGAGGGGTGTTTAAATATTGGGTTTTCCTGGCTCTGACTGAAATGTTGTATCTGACACGCTGTATTAATCTGTCAGAGCTTTAACCTTGAGACTTAAACTTCAGTCAGACTTAATTTCTTCTTTTGCAACTTAAAGATAAATCTGAACATTCAATTATTACACCCACTTATGAATGGTCAGACCTGAGAATAACCTTTAATTTGACTGACTTTGACGAGACTTGATGCTTGACTCAGGATAGACTTGATCTTTAGGCTTGAAACTTAACCTGACACTAGATTTGACAAGACTTGACCTGGCCTTGTCCCTGAAGTCTTGAAAGCAGCTCTGTCATCTGGCGTAGAATTAGGTTGAAACAAAGCGCTCAAATCTGTCGTTGTGTAATCGTGCACAAGTGGTCTCCATGGTAACAGTAACACAAATTCATTTAGAACTATTGAAACAAAGAACAAGGCAACATCTGTTAATGTTGTCAGTTCCCTAGCAACAATGTTCTCACAATCATGCCACACAAAATTGATAGTGGACTTCCTGTGATAAAACCATACACGAGGAGCATTCGTAGGCAGCTTTCTCTGTAATATGTGAATGATGGAATGATTCAATAATTCATATTGGTTTTAAACCCCCTGTAACGAAAACAGGACTGTTTCCACCTGCTCATTTCCTCTCTTTCCACTCTCTTCTTCTCACAGTTGATTAGACTAACAGAAGTGGATTTTCCAAGCTTTTTTTTCCCCATTAAGGGGCCGGGCAGTGTGCTGCTGGATAGCTCACAGTGAATGGACATCGGGCTCTAATGAGGCACAAAGAGAATGGAAGGGGTTTGTCTGGACTAATTTCATTAGCGTCCCCCTGTCCCTAGTTATTGTAGTCAGAGATAAAGAGGACACTCTGATGGGGTATAATAGTCCAGGGGACGGCATAAGCCTCCGATAACAGCTGATATATTGTTTATGGAACGCTGGACTGCTGTGTGTCTGTGAGATCAACAGGAAATCAGAAGTACTGTTTGTTTTCTGAACTGGCATGCTCACGAGATGCAAAATACTCCAGTGAACTGTCATGATCTCAGAAACGTCAGCTTTATCACAATGTCAGAAGAGCTGGTGACTTCGAAAATGTTCGTGCTCAGTCTTGAACGCAGCGACATGCTGTCGAATTTAGCTCAGAGGTCAAACCCATCAGCATTCCTCATGTAGCTACTCAGGAAGTGAGTGTGTGGAGGCGAATGGATGGTGTATGTTGATGTTCTCTCTGATTCTCAGTTTTTATTACTCAACCATACAGTAGTTCCCATACATGGAGAGAGTAAACATTAGAAACAGAATGCAGGTCAGCGATCCACATAAGAACTGTTTGAATAGAAAAAACAAGAAACTTCAAGGAGGGATAAATTGGAGTACCATTTTGCAAACAGTCACACACTCATTGATACACGTCTCTATTGCTAAATCATAGCTTCAGTGTTTTGAAGTATGAATTGATGTAACAATACTGCATGTGACACATTAAGAGAGCTGCTTAAGCATCATTTCCGTTTTGGAGGACATGGTGAAATGACGCATGAACACAACGAGGGTTTCTTTTTGTTTTTATCTCCTTCTCTTTCATGTATTATTATTATTTTTTCACTGCGTTGACATGGCGGGAATGCAGCTCTGTATTTTCCAACAGAAGGCACAAATGTGAAATGCAGTGTGTGTGTGTGTGCGAGACCCGGCAGCAGCTGCCAGCTTATTTATTGTTGACTCATTGATGCCAGAAATATGCACAGAACACTTAGCTGACATCGAGGATTCAATTTGACTTCGACTGAGTTCTCCGTTCCATGGACGTTTTGTCAAAATGCACCTGAGCTAATGGGAGCACTCTGCAGCTGCGAGAACATCTCTGGCTCTCCACGTCTCTCTATCTCTCTCTCGCTCCTTCTCTCAAGGTGCCATTAAAGAAATCCCCCAATTACTCCTAATAATGATGTAATCAAGCACGGCTGACGTGCCAGCGAGCTTTAATTAAGTTATTAATTAGCTGAATAATGGGGTTTTTATTCACCGACACAGACGCCAGAGTCTCCCACGGCAAGGCGATGTGTGTGTGTGTCAGTGAGGTGTAACAAGGTGTGTGTGTATATGCAAGTAAGGCAGACAGACAGGCAGACAGAGGGACGCACAGTGTGTGGGTGAGCAGAAGATGTAACTGTCAGAGACAAAGAGAGAGAAAAACAGATAAAATGACTGGAAATTTGTGGGGAAAAAATGTTTTATTCTGCCAATATTAACACATATTTTGGCCTAAAAATGATGTTCACATTTTTCTTCAGTGGTTCCTGAAGGACAAACACACAGATTAAGTCATTTACCAGATCCTGTGTGTTTTTTTTTTCACTCCAATTACAGTGCGGTATCACAGCCCCTGAAAAGCGTTATGATAATATTTCACCTTATTTGCTCCCTGAGCTCCCACCGCCGGAGGCCAGTTTAACCTCCTCACATGTTGTGCCGAGTTCAGGCCGGCGAAGGCAGGCTGACAAAAACACATCCACGCAACACATAATTACCTGGATATGAATAATCCGAGGTGACCCCAGCGACTGCAAAGGTGCGCTGCCGGTTGATCCAATTAACTTTAAACTAAAGGCCTTAATTTATCTGCAAATGGCTGCTCCTCTCCAGGGAGCCTGATAATGTCAAGCTTCTCATTCACCAAACAGCTCCTGTTTCTTCATTCCTTTCTGTCTGTAGTCGTTTTTTCCCCCCCTGGCTTCTTTTAACCTAACCTACATTAAAAACCACTAACCACCAGACTTTCTGAGCTGCCGTGCAGTGCGAGCTGAAGAACACCCGCAGCTTTCTGCGTTGCTTTCCTTCTCTCCGTTGTTTATGTCGCTGTGTCACTGTTTGCATGTGTAACCCCTGTCGCAGGAGCATGAAAGCTGTGGGATCAAAGTGAGCGAGAATCATCGCTGCTATCCGTTGTCTCTTTTCTCCCTGTGTGCCCCAGACCAGCAAACCATCGGGGCCAGCCTGTCACACGCAGTGTTTGGTGTATTAATGACATTTGATATTTCCTTCAAAGGGGACACACGCACATGACGACTACAATATGATTTTGTGATTAAATACAGGTCAATAAATGTCACATACAAATACAAACTGTGGGGACAAATTAGACTCTATAATCATGTCGAAATGAAATG
Source organism: Collichthys lucidus (assembly GCA_004119915.2). Classification (NCBI taxonomy): domain Eukaryota; kingdom Metazoa; phylum Chordata; class Actinopteri; family Sciaenidae; genus Collichthys; species Collichthys lucidus. The sequence continues at coordinate 4,571,959 of CM014085.1, read as the reverse complement.
TCATTCAGTTCAATTCAAGTCAATTCAACGGTGTCTAAACAAACAAACGACACTGTAAAAAATGAAAAACTGCCCAAACATGACAGTAAAAGGCGGTAAAATATGCCATTACATATGACTGTATTTTACTTTATAGAGTAAAACATTAGTATTTCAAAATCATTATTTATATGGCATTTTAAAAGGGAATTTATACAGAAAAAAGTGGTATTTTATATTTAATTATACACTGTAATATTTATTTAATGGGGTATTTTTTGTCTTTTACTGTCACGGTTTGGCAGTTTTTCATCATAAAATCTACAGAATTTTAAATCCTGGAATAAAACGCCAACCTTAAATGTGAAATCAACTGTACTATTTTCCTATTACCATAATATTTGAAAAGGTTATGCTGTAAAAGTCTGGCAACCACAGCTGCCAAAGTTTTACACTTTATTTTTTTATTTTGTGGTTTTATTTTATTTATTTATTTGTTTGTTTATTTATTTATTTATTACATTGCACCAACATAAATGCAAATGAAAGTAGGAAAAAGAAACTCCGACATTCTTAATGAAGTAAAAATTTCAGCCTACGGGGCCGTCAGTGCGCTGTGCTGAACTGAGAACAGCAAAGATCCGTGGTTTTTTTTATAGTAAAAAAATACTTTGTATATCTGTGGCAGAAGCTGTACTCTCTGTAACACCTGGGCATGTAGAATAACATACTTGAAGTCAAAGAAATGACAGGATCTAAATCGTTTCATCACTCTGTAGCTGGGAATGCTCACTCACATTTTTCACGGCAACCAAAAATAACCTGAAACCTAAACCGAAAAAAAATAAAATTATATATATATATATGCGGTGACTTCTTCTCAAAGGTGCCTTTAAGGTGAGTATAATATCTTTCGACTGCTCGTTTTATTCACATATCACGGCTTTTTTTTAGTCACGACATTGAAGAAGAAGAATTGCACTGAACCAGCAGGTGTGAAACAAACCTCATGATCCAACAGCTGCCGCAGACGGCTGAATGCACTTAGAACACTTTTGTTCTCTCTGGGAGTCTTAACAACGGTGTCATACCGTATATTTTCCTTTCCATTTTTCCCCCCGATGATAACATTTTAACATCATGCATTTGAAATGAGTGTTCTGCGTGTCGGGTCCTCGAGGTTAGAATCAGCTTTTAGACTACAGATGACCGTTTGCTTATCGCTGAATGAGGGAAGCTATTTTGAAGCCAAAGTGAGTGGCTTCATTAGAGATTTAGAGATCTCCGTGTCTCTCTTCTTGCCTGTTTCCATCCACAGTCTGGCTGTGCTGACCTTGGCATGTGATGCAAGGTCACAGCACCGCAGTGGCCTAATACTCTAGTTAGACTATTGTGCGTGCAGCCCCTCTGCGTGTTTGTGTGTAAAATATGCAGGAGATGGAAAACTGGCGTGAACGCTCACTTCCTCACTTCCTCCTCTATTCACTCCTCTACGCACTCTGCCATCCTCTCTCCTTCTCTTCCCCTCTATTTTGTCCTCCTTCCCTCTCTCCTCCCCTATATTGTCTTAACTATCAAGCCAATCCACCGACGGCTCTTATTCTTCGATAAGTGGAGGTGATCCCAGCTCGCTGGGGGGAAAGAGGGGATAGAAGCCGAGTGAATACAGAAAGGCCTTTTATCTCTTTCTCTCTTTATTCTCTTCTCTCTGCCCCGTGTTTCCATTCCCTCCCTCTCTCTCTCTCATCCTCCGTCTGCGTCTCAGGAGATTGCTCTGAAAGCCGGTGTGCATGCTGAACGCTCTGCCTCTGCGACGCTTTTTGCCTATTGCAGGCCTATGCTAACAGAATTATCAACTTGGCTCCAGACTACATTGCCAGTTTGACTCACCTTCACCTTCCTGTGCTTCGGACGCTCTCCCTCCTCTGCCAGCCTATAGAGTGGCGGCCTTGGCGGCCAAATACAGAGATCCGGCTGTAGAGGAGAAGCCAGCCCGAGGCCTGTGGAATAAAGATGTATTAGGCGCTCGAGTCTATAGTACTTGCTCAGCCTTGAGGGTATAATTCAAGTTGACTGCAAATAAAAAAAAGGTCTAAGGAGGATAATACACTGAACTGGTTGATCAGATCACAAGCACAAAGAGGGAGTGCTTCTACTTATACGCACATAATTATCACGTGTGTCATATGTGGGTGCACTCATCAAATTCAGTCAGTCAGCTGATTACATAATAAGCAGTAAGAGTTCTTCTGGTAACAAAGACAAAAGAACAAGTCATTGCATCAAATGTGCATCTGCAATGTTTCAATTAAGCTTAGGTACAAATTCAAATGAACGTGCAGCAACTCCTTATTGTTCTTGTTTCATGCTCTGTGTTTGTCTAGAAGGTTGTTTCTCGAGTACAGACCTCCGACAAGGTCTTTTCTTTCTGCAGCGGCTGTCATGTTTTGCTGTATGTTGTAGGTTCATGGTGGTGAATCCATTCCACAATCAATTGGCCGGTGCTTCACCCTTCTATATTTTGTTCATATTTTACAGATTTTATTATCTTACGTGGTTTCAAGTGTTTGTTTTTTGTTTGTTTGTTTGTTTGTTTGTTTGTTTTTCACACTGATGGAATATGTGGCTATTTTTCAAACTTAGGGCTGAAAAAATGTACTGCCTAATTTTGTTTGTTTTGTTATTTACAGATAGAGATAATCAGTGATCTGCAATATGCTTTAGTTTGAACATAGCCGGCCTCGAGGGGGTACGATTCCTTGCTCTGATAAGGCCATATGTACTCTATTTGGATATTTAGATGTAGAGATTAACTCAGGCAATTACTCATTTTAAATTATGACAGAGCGTAAAAATGGAGTGACGTAATTGAGTATTAGGTGGATGTAGTCATTAAAATGATTTTAGGATAGGTATATACACTTTATTCTTTCATTTTATTTTCAGTAACTCTTTCTTGTGCCTGTTTATTTGGATTATTATCTGAACTTTGGCCTCATGGGAATTAAATAGTGACCAACATCAATGCTGCTTCTTCCTCAACAGTTCATTATACCGTTTACATCCTGTACCGAAGCATAAGCATAATTGATTTTTCCTCAAAGAAGTCCCTATGGAATATATTTTCATATTGTAAATTTGCATGTATTTACAGGGCAAACACTCACATGTTTCATGGTTTTTCTTGTTCATCTAATCACATTACAGAGCACCATTGGGCTCTTCCCATATCAGATATACTGCATCCACCCACCACTTTATTAACTGGCCAATTATAAAGCTGTGTCCACTTGACACTGCATAGGAACGGTCAGACGGTCAGACGAGCCTCCCACCTCGAAACACAAACCCACACTGTTGACTGTGTTTGCCGGAGCTGTTCCTTGAAAGGCACAGAGATATTTATCTGTTTATATAAAGCAGACTAATTATGTGTCAGCTATAGATTTAAGCTGCTAGCATCATCAGAGGGTTTAAGTCTTAAAGCAGCCTCATTACACAAACTCCTAACGGTCCTAATTGCCAATACAGGAGCTTATGGATTCTGCACTGTGGAACAGATCATACTGTGAAAATTGTCTTATGTGGTTCAATGTTTTATTGTTTGGTGCAAGAAAAAGTCTTTTTTATTTATTTGTAATAGGGACAATAAAATTGTGATCTGATCTGAGTAAAGATTTAAATGATTTAGGAAATAAGTGTTAGCAGGATTCATTCATCTGACCAAACTTTTGCCTCCCAGACCAACCCCGTCCTCCAGGTATATCTGTGTTCAGCCTCACTCAGTGTAGCAGGTTACTGGGTAGACTAAAACAGATATCCTTCAGATGCAGAGTTCAGACCTCCGTCTTTCTTTGCACAATGCACATACTGACATTTTGACCCACGGCCACGCTGCGGCCTCAGGCAAGCTATGTCACGCTCTTCAAAATCACGGTTCTAATCAAAATTAACAGCAGTATTTGCATCTCCATATGAAGGCTGATCTGTGACTTGGACAGGAACCAGTGTGACATGAATGTAGGACGATACAGCAACACAATCTTACTTAATCTGGGCATAAATTAGAATTAGCTCTAAATTGCTTCTATGAAACCTTTTATAATAACTCGATCAGTGTGTTAAGCTTGTTTAAACCAAGCTTTTCTCAAGGCTGCTCTTCTATGTTTAGAGACTAAAATAAATAATAATAAAATGCCAATAAATTATTGTTATTATTTTTATCATTATTATTATTATTATTATTATTATTATTATTATCCACTGTATTTCAGTACAGGCACACTTGTGTCAGAGATTTCAAGCACACACTGTAGTGGTGATAAACATGATAAACAGCTGAAACTGTGTTTTGTGTGTCTTCATCTGCAACTGTCGTTCCTTCGCCTGCCTATAGGTGGCCCATGTTGCCACATTCAGGAGCTCAGCTCTGGAACTGCTGGCGCAGCCCCTCTGCGATTGGATCATATTGGTAGCGGGTTGGTCTGGTTGATTCTGGCTCACTGTGTTGTTGACAATAGATTAGTCAGAGCCGCCAGTGTGTGTGTGTATGTGTGTGTGTGTGTGTGTGTGTGTGTGTGTGTGTGTGTGTGTGTGTGTGTGTGTGTGTGTGCATGTGATTGAGTGTGTTTGGGAGTACATTGATCCGTCGGGCTCTGATCTGTCTGTTCTGTTGCAGTCTGGTTCAGTTCCACACACACACACACACACACACACACACACACACACACACACACATGTCCCATGCCGTGGGGCATCGGCTGTTGTTGCATTGCCCAGAGGGTATGAGTGTTTTTCAATGTGTTTGTGAATATGTGAATATGTGTGTGAGAGGCAGCGTGTGTGTGTGTGTGTGTGTGTGTGTGTGTGTGTGGCTGGGTAGGGTTCAGACGTGATCCGCTGGCCTGCTGGCTTGGCGTTTTGTCTCTCGTACATGCCGAGCCGTTGGGAGTTGGATGTTGGCTTTGGATGTTTTTTTCTCTTCAGCAGTTCTCCCTGTTCCTTACACACACACACACACACACACACACAAACACACACACACACACACACATACATCATGCATTAATAAGAAAGCACGTGCAAAATACTGCATAGCCAAACATATAGACATAAAGATTTGTGTGTGAACAAACCACTTTTGACCAACACACACACACACACACACACACACACACACACACACACACGCACACACACACACACACGCACACACACACTCCTTATCTCATAGCTTCAGTTGTAGCAGCTTGTTCAGCACAAGCCTCAGAGGAGGAGAAAAAGACTGTGGGAAATAGACAAAGACAGAAAGAGAAAGATGCATTTCCGATATGAAACTCCACCCTGTCAGCATATTAGCAGCTGCAGCGGAGACTCATCGCATTCTGAGCACATTTGTCTCTACTTTTACCACCTTATGCTCCGCCAATGAGCTAAAACGCTAAAACAAGTGGCCTGGGAAAATGCTCAGCGTTCAGTTAAGAGCTCCGGAGTGGAGGGAAAAGAGGCAGGTGTTGCGATCAAATCAGTAACAACTATCACCAGTGTCCATTCGATCGATGAAAAGAGGCACGGTTAAAGGTGCTATGGGGAGTCATGGAGTGTGCGTGCCGCTATTTAAACAGTGCCAAGGGGATTGACTTGGTTTGGTTGTCATGAAGACGGTTGTTAGTTGTTATCACATGGCCTAAGTCTGTCACATCACATGATGACACGTGGCAGTGTTGTCTCTCTTCGAGGGTAATATCTGCAGATGTGAAGACACTCATTATATCACAATACCGTTACAATGAGAGTCAATAATTATCATAATTATGACATGAAATTATCTTGCGGTTCTAATATTGTCCTACAGTGTCATGCCCTGCTCCAAGCTGCCCGTTTTTAGTTTACAGTTTATTTCCCGTGATTAGAAATGCTGTTTCAATTATAAAGATGATGGAATTCATGTGAATGCATTTTTTTGTTCTAATATTTGTTTGCTGATTACACTGTAGCAAAGGTTAATCGCGGCTTTTAATGAGAGTCTAATCTACATGTACTGTAATATGTGACAGCATGCTTCACATAAAGTCTTATCATATTTAATCACTGGGAACATGACGGCACAGTGCCGTGATTAGCAAAACAAAACAGCCACGGCGCTCAAAGACAACCTTTGCACACACACACACGCAGTTCCCATACACTCGCACACTGTTGTTTGCTTTGCTTATGTGCTTTTGAATTATTAAGTTCCCCACAAAGAGCAAAGAAGGAGTCACTTCTCTCCCTGCGCGCTGCAAGATGGAGAGCCTGCGAGGCGGCGGCGGAGATGGAAGACGAGGCTGACACAGAGAGACGGATGAAGGGAAAGCTTTTGATTTTTTTCCCCCTTATGTTTTACAATCTGTTTGTATGACTGAGCTGCGTCTGCGTTGCCTTTATATTTTTCTTCTCTGCCTTTTTAAAGTAGAAAAGTCGATCTTTCCTCTGGAGCTGATTAGGTAAACGGACAAATGAAAATGAAAGAAAAGACAGCGGTGTGTGCTGTGCTCCCTACAGCAACGCCGAGAGAGAGAGAGAGAGAGAGAGAGAGAGAGAGAGAGAGAGAGAGAGAGAGAGAGAGAGAGGGGGGGGTTTGTGGTGACTTTAAAAGGATAATGAAGAGAAAGAACAGTTTGGCTGCAGGATGTCGCTGGATGGGAGAATCTTGCAGGATTTTGCTGCCGTGCAAATGACACAGCGTGGCTTTCCACCGTAATCTGTCAAGTAAAAAATGCTGTGTCTGTTATGATAACCTCCAAAGTGGAGGGGAATCACCACCGCTGCCATTTTATCCCTCAGCTCTCTTCTTTTTGTCATACAGTAGTTGACACACACACACACACACACACACACACACACACACACACACATACACACACACACACACACACCCTGTCACCTAATTTATGATAAAGGACAGATTGCCATTTGTCTGAAAGCTTTTTATGACTTTGCAGACCTTGTTATGGTACCACACCATCTATTCTGTGCTCGAGATGAGTGTGTGTGTGTGTGTGTGTGTGTGTGTGTGTGTGTGTGTGTGTGTGTGTGTGTGTGTGTGTGTGCGTGTGTGTGTAACATAGATTCATGCAGCAGCACTATAATAGGGCCTCTATCCTGCAGCCGTTATTTATGCATTGGCCACTCTGTGAGAAACCCCGCTCTCTGTGCCTGATTCATTATCCTGAAAGAGAGACAGAAGAGGTGAGAAGGGAGAAAGAGAAGCTCATAACAGAGCCTTCTCCTCCTGCTGCTCTTCATCCCCTCCTCCTCCTCCTCCTCATCCTCCCCGTCACATGGATCTCCCTCCTGAGCAGGCGCTGTAAGCGCATAGTGCCGGTGCAGCGGGCTTTTATTGTGATTGAGTCTGCCGCTTACAAGGAATGATGCAGGGGAAGCTGTCTCCCTCTCGCAGACAGACAGATAGCTCAATCCTCGCCTCTTTCACCTCCATCCAGGCAAGACACTGTACGTGCTCAGAGAAAGCGCCGTGGGCACGCGCAGCTGGAAACGCCAGCGTGACAAATATCATGTGGTGTCACCTGGCGTTTGCATGGAATGAGTATTACTTTATGTAATGTTGTTCAAGCAAGATGAGCTTAGCAGACATTTTAGTTTAGATGTCACCACAAGCACATCTGCGGTGGTTAAATGTCTTATTTCATCACAACTTTACAAATAAAATTCACTCCTATAGCAGTGCATGAGTCCAGCAGAAGTCGTAATTGTAATTTTAGTAGAATCTGAATCTGTAGCAGTGGCTGACTTAGCAGTAATTGTTACAGCAGTTGTAGTAGTCAAAACCGGCCTTTTAAGCCTGCCTCGTCTCGGTCTCAGACACATACCTCTGGTTTTAGTTCAAGACCGGTCAAGACCATGACTGGCTCAGTGTCGCAATATCTTGGTCTTGGTCTTGTCTTGGTCTTGACCCCCTCAAAGTCTTGCTCTTGGTCTCATTCTCGACGCGCTCTGGTCTTGGTCATGACTTCATCTTGTTTTTAGCTGGTCTTGACTACAACACTGGTAGTAGCGATATCAAGTGCAATCATTGACAGTAGTACTGACAGTAGTAGTGGCTGGAGGGGCGGCAGCAGTAGTTAAAGTAGTAATAGTATTCAGCGGTGGTAGACTCATACTGCTAGTACTGGCTGCTTCATTAAAAGCAGCAGTTAAGACAGTGGAGTGAAGATACCAAAGTGTATTAGTTGTATGACAGTGGTAGAAATGCAATTGTTGTTGCCCCTCTTGACATAATAATTGTAATATCACTAACAATACTACCACTCTGACCACACACACACACACACACACACTCACACACACACACACACACACACACACACACACACACACACACACACACAGACAAATACATTCTAGTCACTTCTCTCTGTTCCCAGCTCAGGGCCATCTGTCCAGGGTTAGGCGTGGTGTTAAACACCAAGACGTCCTTGCTATGTGTGCAATCACTTCTCGCTATCGCTGACTTTCCTGCAACTCCTAATACTATCCTCTCTCTCTCTCTCTGTCTCTCTCTCTCTCTTTGCATTTATCTCTGCCTCTCGTTCTATCCACTCCATTAATTGAGTTGATTTTTTTCCCTCTCGCCCCTCTCTCTCCCTCCAGCCTCCTCCTCCTCTTTTTCTACGTCTCTCTACCTCTCTCTCTCAACTCATTTGGCCACAGACAGATAGAGGCAGAGAGAAAAGAGAAAAAGTGATTGAACATTTACAGCGATGCTGGAAATCTCATTGCAGAGTCCTCGTCACTGCTTTTATTGCCTTCAGATAGGAGGGCCTGCACACACACACACACACACACACACACTCATATCTTCACAACCACACCGACAGCCCTATGTGCGCACATACAATACATAGTTGAGTGGTCATACATGCTGTATTTTATGAAAGCATGTGCACGAGTAAGAGGCAAGAGTGCACATCCACTCAAAAACACCCGTGCACACAAGCTCCCAGAGGTCCGTCATAAATTGGATTTTGTCAGTATGAAAGAGATATGAGAAGAAAGAGGGAGAGAGAGTGACTGACAGTAACTTAGGACCATGTAGTAAAGTGTGTGTGTGTGTGTGTGTGTGTGTGTGTGTGTGTGTGTGTGTGTGTGTGTGTGTGTGTGTGTGTGTGTGTGTGTGCGTGTGTGTGTGTGCACAATCACAGCAGTGACCCCCCCTGAAGGAAGAGGAGGACAGAAGAAATAAAGGGGGAAGTGAGATGACAGTATAAAAATATTATGACAGCTAAATCAGTCATGACTAAAAACTCTCCTCTGTATCCTCTTTGTGTGCGTGTGAACCATAATGTGATCGTGTGGTGTTTGTTCCTACATGAGTGGCAGAACTGTGCTTTATGGTCCCGAGCCATCAGATAGCAGGGAAGGAAGAATCCATTGGGATTGTGCATCTGTTTGGAAATGAGCTCGCCGTAGCTGTTAGAGTGAGATTAAGATGGACTTAAAGTGCTTTACATACCAGCCTTCCGCTCCTACCAACATTATCAAGGACACATTTTAATCTTACGGTGAAATATAGCAGCGCTGTAACTGCTCTGCTATCAGCATCCTGCATCTTAGTCCCAAGGAGCAGCATCAGTAAAGGAAAAAAAAATAAATGGCACTTGCGTACTTGGTACTGCTTACAGCAGTGCTTGTAGCAATAGTAGCAAGTGTACTACAGTAATATCAGTGGTAGTATAAAGCCTGTGTTTTGATTGGCTGTGGGAGTCCAGAGGCGTAAGCCAAAAAGTACACACTTGCCCAGCAAAAAAAAGGTGGATTAATGCCTAACTGAACAGAAGATCTTTGGACCGAAATACAAACCCAAACCTGACGTGCGTGAATTAAAAAACAAGACACTTGATCCAAAGTAGACCTCAGGATAATGAGGAGGTTAATCTAAGCAGTTCCAGCTAAAGATAGAACACCACAAGTGTCAGCTGCTCCAATTTAAAAGGAGCCACGACCCAAAAGTAGCAATACATCTCCTAAGAACTGAGATCGCTGGCCTCACTCTACTGTCTTGCTCCAATAATCTCGTTTTCTTTTCTTTTTTTTACCCTCTGTGATAATTATAATGCACCTCTGATTGGGAGCCTGCTCAGGTCCAGTCTGGTATTCAACATATTGACACAAAGACCCAAGACCCAAGATCCATGGCCCAATATCCATTGGAAATGCATATTGGAGAATTCTGCACCTCGCGATACTGTATATGTCCAACATTAGTGCCAATGAAGGAAGCAGTGTGCCCTTGATAATGCATGTATGAAAGTAATAATGTATGGAGGTTGGGCTGATACATGGGTGTGTAACCCATCTGACATGTTGGCAAAAATTATCGTCCAATTATCCAACATTACCATTTGTGTATTGTAACAGAGATTCGAATGCTAGTAGTACAGTAACAGTGAAAGCAGGAGGTATGATTGATAAAAGCAGTCAAAGCAGCAGTGCTATTCATAGTTGTGTTTGCAGATTTATCAGTAAAGCTGGCAACAGAATCGTGTGGTGCTACAGTTTTCTGTACTCTACGCCCACAACAATGCAATGTGAAACGCTGGGGGCATTGTGCTATCTTCTATCTATGTTACACTAACTGCTACTGCAACATCATCAAACAAAGAAAGGAAGCATCCTTGACCTATTAAAAGCACATGTGCTATAGTGTACCATTTACCACCAATTGTTTAGTCAACTCCACAGTGTCCTTGCGTGAATACCTTTATGTGAATCAGTGCTGTTTGATCTAATACATCAGGCACTACGGTAGAAATCATGGAAGCATCAACCAACTTGGTGTGCTATACAGAATCTATACACCAGAAGTACAATAGCTCAGTGATTTTCTGAGTGCAGGGACTCAGTCAGCACATGCATTAAACAGTTTGTTTACCGATTCTATTACTGCCAACAGCATTATGCTAGCGCAGCACTTCAGTGATAACGGTTGAAGTTTTGTAAATCCATTGTACCATTACTTACCTCCGTCGTGAACAGCCGCCCCAACTCAAGAAGCTAAAAAGCAGAAGTGCACATACTTGTCATGAATGCTGTGTGTTGTGGATGTCTTCTCTCTAATGTGCTGCAGTGTGGAGCAAACGCTACTGTACATATCTTCCACTTCAGGTGTAAAGCACTTGAGAGCCCTGGCCTATTTATTTGACTAGCAGAAGGTAATATTAGATCTGCACAGGAGCCAAAATCATTCTGTGATTACGCTTGACCCTGAGGAGCGTCAGGTACTTCTCAGCTCGATGCGGATTGCATTACTTAAAACACAGCCTCTGGCCTCACTTCATTGTACAGTACTTGACACGAAACCCATTCCCCTTTGGCAGACGCTTTTGTTCACACCTAGACTCGCTGTGCAGAATAGTCAAGCAACTGCTGCTTATTATGCACTGTCACACAGAAAAACCACACCAAAAATATAAATGGGAATCTGCATTATTTCAAAATAGTTTTGGGTCCAGATGAAACACTGAGAAGAACTTAAGGTCATTCATATAAAAACATAATTCATTACAATATGTCACTGGAAGCTGTGTTAGAATGAACGCGTAATTAATGCTTATCTGAAAATATATGCCTCAGGCTTGGTTGTATGACATTCTATACAACGTGATTTGTCTCACTGAATTAATCTAATAGTGTAAACATCATTTCAGAAAAGAAAGCAGAAGAACAAGATATGGGAAGGGATGAAAAGTCAAGGACACAGAAAAGTAGAAAAAATAATGTTGTGTCATCCCTTAGTGGATGATTACTGCACTCCCCATCTTCTCTGGGCTTTGTAGTGTTCTGTGGAGTCTGCTATATGGCTGAAGGGAACATACTGTATGAGGAGAGAGATGGACAGATAGAGTGAGAAAGGGGAGGAAGGATGTGGCACTACAGGATTGACAGCTGGATGATTATGGCAGGTGGGAAAATAGTACCCTGTGATGGACAAGGAGAGGTAATGAAGCAGAGAAATACAGAAGAAAAAGGGTTAAAGGGTATAAAACAGGAAAATGAGCTGTGGAGGTTGTGTAGATAGAGGTAACGAATAAAGGAGGAATATAATATATAATAAATGGAGGAAGGCAAAGGGTTGATATATGAAGTCCAGTACAACTCCAGTACTTCTGCTGACCTCCTCCATGTCTAAAGTCAGGTTAGATTTAAGTTGTTATTCGTGAATGTTTAGGTTTTTGTAGGGTTGGTTAAGTAAAACTGCTTCGTTAAGGCTAGGTTTGGTTCAACTTGGTAGAAGACAGGATTTAAGTGTTGATGTGCAGTGCGCAATTTGCTGTCAATGGGCTCAGCAACAGATCTGTTCGAAATCCTGAACTAGTTAGAGATGTCTGTATGAATCAGTCATCAGAAAAAGAGTAGAGAGCAAAAGAGGTCAATTGGCAAAAATTCGATCTGACTGATACAAACTTGGACACAAAGACCACGGAGACAAAGAGTCAAAACTCACGGCAATTGGCCCAGTATCCACAGGAAATACATCCATATTGGACAGTTCTGCCCCTCACGATTTATGTCCAACATTAGTGGCAATGAAGAAAGCAGTGTGCCCTTGATGTCGCAAGGTTGAAAGTAAGGATTTATGGAGATTAGGATAATTCATGGGTGTGTAACCCATCTGAAATGTTGGCATGTAAAAAAGGTTTTGCTCAGTCGTCCAATATCAACATTTTTGTCTTGTGAAAGCAGTCATGGCGGCGGTGCTATTCATAGTTAGGATTTGGAATTTGTGCCATGTGGGTTGATAAAACCCTTGATAATAGACAAAATAAAATATTTTATCAATCTATTTTAGTGAATTTCTGAGAAGTGTTGGTTTGTGTGTGTGTGTGTGTGTGTGTGTGTGTCTTTACACCCATATTCGAGTTGAAAGCATACACACACACCGAGGCATATGTGGGAGCACACACAGGTACCTTTTGGACAGATTGGGGTTTTGTTCTGTCATTCTTCTCCAGAGAGTCATTCTCCCTCCATGCAGTCATTGTGGAGGGAAGGGTTTCTCCCTGCCGTTCTCCCCGAGGTAAAGGTAATTAGGCTTGGCATGAGATCTAGACTCCTTGGTTTACCTTTTCTCCTCTTCACTCCCAGTCCTCCTTTCATGTCCCCCATCTCCAACTGTCTTTTCAAGTCCAAAAATATACCCTCACCATGAGCTCATCTCAGGTAACTTCTCATAGTTTCCTTTTCCTTTGTCCTCACTTTCTCCCTGATCCCATTTTCTCAGTACATCAGTCAGTCTGAATGGAGCATCATGATATTAAATAACATTTACTTTTATTCATCTCTTAGCCTGGTAGATGTTTCCTGAACCTCCTAGAGGAATGCAAACTTTACAAACAGAAAGTCGGTGCCCTAAAATCACAGAAATTAGATTTTTTTGTTCCTATTTAAATGAAAAGTCCAGGTTTAATTGTACTGAAAACACATGATGATGTGGTCAGAGAGACGTGAGGCTGGATTAACAGCAAAATGAGATGACATTGCAGTCAAAAAAAAAAAAAAAAGAAATCTGTGTTTTGCCAAAGGGGAAAGAGGTCTGACTTCTATGTGTCCTTCTCATGTCCTCTCTCTGTTTCTACCTCTGTTTGTGTGTGTGTGTGTGTGTGTGTGTGTGTGTGTGTGTGTGTGTGTGTGTGTGTGTGTGTGTGTGTGTGTGTGTGTGTGTGAGGTAGATATATGACGACCCAGTTTGAGTGGAAGTGTCCAAAGTGCTGTAGTGTATCACTACATTTGGTGAAAGACACTATTTAAACAAACCAATGTACACTGAATGTAGTCCACATAAACGTCACTTGTCACAGTTTAACCACATGCCTAGAAACTGAAGACTGATCCCATACTGTACTGATACATGCATACATACAATGGTACAAGTTTCCAAGGTGTAAATTATTATGTAATTAAATGTGTTTTCTGTTATTTTGGATCCATTATTTAGTTTATTGTGTCATCACAATAAACTAAAATAAAATGTGTTTGAACTAGATTTTAATGCAGGATCCTTTATACAAGACAGACCCACACAATTAAATAATAATGCCTTTGATAATTTGATTAAATTTGCTAGATAATTACAACCATTAAAATACATCAATGAACACTGCAAGAAACCTGGGACTTACGGGCCTGGGGCTCAAACAGATGCCCCTTTTTGCCAGGTTACTAATGGACAGCAGTCACGAGTTGAGACCTTTTTTTTTTATTTTAATAGTAAAAAAGAAAAAGAAGAAAAGTATTTTTCCTTCCATTGGATCACCTGTGTCCACTGCACCAAATAAATCCACACTGTGCAGCAGAACAGTGGACAGCACACAGGATGGAATAATGGGTAAACCCACGAGTTTAGTATTTATTTGTAGACTTCAAACTTTAGTATTGTCTTGAAATCATTGTTTAACTCAACTGGTGGTGATAGTAAATGCACCTTTGGGTTTTTGTCACATCTGCATAGAACCAAAAATTCCCCAAATGTATCTCTTGGGGCCGAGTCCCAAAACACCCATAGAGGAATATCCACCCTCTCCATCGTATTCCCTGTGTTCTTCTCGGTAGCCTGCTGTAACAGATTTTTTTTTTTTTTTAAGGATCAAAGTTGTGAGTGTTTCAGAGCAGGGCAAAGCAAGCGTCTGAACCACTGCCCAATAACAGGTCCACTGGAGCATAAAAATGAATGCCAGACACACCGTTCAGATAACAGACCATCAGCTGGATATCTGGACGATGAAGAGTCCTGATCCCTGGCCAACTCAACTCCGCCAGTCAAGTCAGACTGATGGAGCTCTGCATTCACTATAGGCCAGTCACAGAGGAGACTTCTGGGTGATCACTTGGCCGACTGCAGTGTTGACTTGAGACTTCATTAAGAAGGAGGAGTGTAAAGTGAAGGGTGGGCCGGCTTTCCACAGTTTGCTTTGCTGGACATATACTGTATATATATATATATATACTGTATATATATATATATATATATATATATATATATATATATATAATAGCCTGGTGCTGCTGTAGACTTATGTGCTATCTAAGCACATTCTTTTCCCCGTCCCAGTGCCGTCTCCCAGTTTCTAGCATTTCAGACATTAACAAGGTTCAACCCACGCTAAACGAGCCCCTTGAGGTGGTGAGAACCAGCCAAAATGTTCTCATTTTTTTTTTGGTCTTCGCCCTGAAGGTGTACACCTCGAATTGGGTCTCACAAGGATAAAAGTCTGAGACTTCCACTAACGCTGTGTATACCGTGTCCGCCAGAGCTCTTGGAGCTTTGCACTAGCAGAGGCGACCTTTCTCTGCAACTTTGCTTGGTCTCCGTTACATAAGTGGAGACTAGGGAAAGCTCATGCGTCCTCCATATCTAGCTTGCCTGTATTTGTTTGACAAAAACTTGAAAGCAAACTGACCCCTACTGAACACTTCAAATTCATATACATATTTTACTTTGAGAACTATCTGTATTTATGGGGTTTGGATTCACCACTTTGGAGATTCTTGAGGAGTTTACAAATTTGGTACATCTGTGTAAGTCATCTGAAGTAAGAAGTAAAGGCAGACCTACACATACCCTGTAGTTAAGGGAGTCAATTTCTGAGAAGTGTTGATTATCGGGGCCTCTCAATATAATTTTGATTTCAACAAACAGCGTTTGTGGAAGGAGTGACCCCGTCAAGTATCAGTGATGGTAAAATGAAGGGACATGTAGATTTTTATGGATGATATCTGGATCATTACACTGTTTTGGCCAGCACCGGTCCTGGCCACATTTGCGACCACATTGCCCATAGCTAAGACCGGCCCTGGTTTTGGCAATAAATGACTCTTAAAATGAAGTCAAAAGACTTTAAAAGAAGTACCTACAGCAGATCTAGAGTTCTAGAAGAATGGTGGAGCGTTCACAATGTGGCTTGTCTTTGAATTTGAACCCCAGCGAAGGATGCTGCAGAACATTATCCATTCAACTAGACAAGACCAACTCACCTTTTATTTCCTAATATCCTCAAACCTTCCAGAAGTAATGAGGTACTTGAAGAGAGGGAAATAAAACGAATGCGGCAGTGAGCATGGGTGTAATTCTATGCATGAGTTCCGTTTGCCGCCTTCCCGTATGTGATATTTGTTTGGGTGTGAAAGTGAGGCGTCTGATTTGACTCCTGATAAATCTTCCTGTGCTGCAGCATCAGAATGTATTACTGAGCCAACAGCCGGGGCCAAATCCATTTTTATCTGAGTGCAATTGATGTCACTCCAAGTTCTCACAAAAGTGCCTCAGCCGAGGCACCAGATGTGAGGTCCTTTTTTCCTCTTTGTGTGCGCTCACAAGGAACCATGTGTTTGCATGTGATTGTGTGCGTGTGCTTATAAGGCAAAAGATGAAACGATTTCCACAAGATGGCTTCGGGGAGGAATAGGTCTCACAACTGCCCAGAGCTGTCTGTTGAGAAAAAACCCTGTTACATGGCATCACACACACACACACTCTGATCCTGTTTTGACAGTGTGTGTGTGTGTGTGTGTTTGTTTTTTTGGCACAGCTTAACCTTAATCTCATGTCTGAACAGAGAGCAACAGAGAATCGTGGTTTTTGACAAGGTGGTTGTTCTTGCCAGAATGCTTCGCACGCCTCTCCCTGCAGACGAGCGGTCACCTCTGATGGTATCATCACACAGACCACTGGCATCGAACAGCCCGTCCAATATTACCCCGTGTAATACCACTTGCTGATGGCAGATAAAGGACATTCATCAATCCAAATGTCTTCATACTCCAAACTTTGTGTCACAGTTGACAGGAGCAAGATGGATCTTAAATACTTTATGGCAAAGATATTAGGACTCCTCTTTCTTTTTTTTTTTTTTTCTGGCTCGCTCCACTTGTTGCATGTCCTTCTGCCTCTTTCCGGCTGTCTTGTAGTTTCACATCATCCAGTTTTTAGGTCTGTCTTCTGCGTTTTGCTTGTGGTTTGATTACATTTTATGGCTGTATGCTGCATTCATCTGACCTTTTAGCGTATGTTTTGACCTATTTTCGCTCTTTATATTTTGTCTTAATTTGCACTCAGGGTGCAGTCAGATACCTCATCAATGGTGAGGTGCAGAGAAAAGATGCAGAACATTTCTGACATTGTTTTTAATAGCTTTACAACAAGAATAAATATGATGTTTTCACTCACCCTTGAGTTAGGTCTTTGGTTTTGTGCAGGTTGTACATTTAAAATATTACCAGAAAAAAAACATTTTGTGATGGTTGGTGGGAGCTCTAGTTAAGACAGAGCGTGTGAGCCAAACTTTGACACCTGCATAATCCAAACACATGAACCAATACAAGAAAACAAAATGGCTTATTTGCCTTTTTTGCTGTTTTGATACAGACAAGAGAGCGAGAGACACCAGAGAACATAAAAATAAAAAGAAGTGTTTTAATCCCTAACATGCATCATCAAGGCTGTCCAATTTATTAGTATACTTGAACTTTTATTCTTCTTGGTTTGTTTGTTAACAAAATAAAAGTGACTTCTGGTTTTAATAATAGATGTATTAAAATTGTGTAGATAACAGATTTCAGGAAACAGACACAGGTCTTTTTTCAAGGAGTGTGTGGCACAAACCACTTGTTCAGAAACTATATTTAGAAAACATAACAACAGCTTATAAATCATTTTACCTAGCAGGAGAGACTCAAAGTTAGGCAGACATTGACAGACATAATTCCTAATCTGCAGAAATGTCTAAATATATACGCACAAATAGAGTAACATCACAAGACATCTAAATTTACAGACTCACTGTTTCCATTCTGTTTTATTTACCCTCTTCTCTTTCTTAACAGTGAAGGTTCACTGTCTTAAAGGAACAACATTCATTTCTTGTTTAGGTGACACAGACACAGTAGTTTAGGCTTCAGTTGCTTATTCATGCCTCAAAATTAGATTTTGTGTCAAACTTTGATAGGATCCGATCAGAATTTGTGCAGCTCTTTGGTTGGTAAACTGATGAAACTGCAGGATGGAGTCATGTGAACACTGACCGTCTGATTGGTCATTTTTATGTTGTTGCTGTTGTTGTTTTCTGTCATGCAGCCAACCTTTTCCATCTCCTTATTGTTCTTTAAACTTTTTGACAGATCGTTCTCCTCACTAACCACCCGATGTGTCTGTAACTATCTGCTCAATTATCTGCTGAACCTGCTCAACCAAATATTATATTATATTATATTTTATCAGCTGCAGCTGTATAAGAACACACACACACAGTAAATAGTGTAAAATATATATAAAATAGCGGTGACAGATGTTGCCTCCCCTGTAACCACCTCCGCTGAGTGTGTCGACTCACCCAGCGGAGTGACGGTAACAGAGTGCATCCACATGCAGAGCTTTTAGCCTCAGACAGCTATCTGAGTGGCTTCTCAGTCCAGACATGGCTGGGCTGTCTGTCTGATAGCTCCTTTGCCCTCCCTACATGCCACTGAAGGACTGAAGTAACATCAGACGGCTGAAAAAGCAATAACCTCCCCCGGCCTTGCCCAAATGATCTCCAATACTGACTCCACTGCAGAGAGTAAAGCCATAGGAGAGAGAGAGAAAAAAGAAGAAGATGCAGGAAAGAGACTTCAAAGCTTTTTTTTTTTCTCAAAAACAAAGCTGTAAACCACAGGAGTGACCACTGGGACTAAAACTAAAGTTCAACTGATATATGAAAGCCAGTGCCTGCTAGCTCCAAATCAAATATCACCTGCAAAACATTGTTCATTAGCGGGAAGAAGAGTCCAATAACGACAATGATTACTATAGTGCACAAATGATCAGAATGTCTGGTTTGAATCGACAACATCTGACAGTACATCACACATCAGCTGGTCCAGTTGATGAATAAATGACTTCTGTATTTGTCACTACAGCAATGTCACAGTGCTGGAAATGTGTCTGCTGGGATGGATGAACACTAAACAGACACTGAGGGGGTTAGAAATCACATCCATGTGTACGTTCTCGCAGTCTTCTTCTTTGTTGGTGCACTGATGTGTGTTTTTGCATGTTAACCACCACCTGTTCAATTATTTGGAAGCACTGGCAGGACTGTGCATCGTATCATCCAGATACATGTTCATCCTTGTGCACATGCATGAGATGAAAAGAATAGGGACCCACATGGCAATACTATGCTAACTTCATTACATGTGAACTGTATTTTTGATGAGGACAGCATGACTGTTATTCTGATAGAATTAGAGCAGCATCAACAGCGTATTAAGAGAGAACTAGATCTGAAAAGAGTGCGGCCGTTAACTTAAAGAACACAGAGTAGCGTCCCCTCTTGGATAAAGGCCTGGTCCTCTCTGCAGAGGTAAATCAGAAAGAGAATTAGCAGTAAGTAAACGGATGGCAGCCAGGTGAGAGGAGCTCTTACTGCGAGAGAGGAAAACAGGATTGCTGCCCAGATGGGTACTGTAAAAAAAAAGAAAGAAAGAGCGACAGATAGACAGAGGGAGGCTATTGAAAATGAGAGAAATTGAGTGAAGGAGCTCTGCAGAGAGAACGGGAGCGAGGGGACCAGGCGGCGGCAGTGCGAACGGGATTACCCTAAAAGTGAAGGATTAGCAGGGCTGAAAGGAGTCCCACAACAGTGCCCGGAGAAGCCGGCGTCAACAAGACGGCTGGTCAGATAGCTGGAGGGGTTAAGCCAACACAACTGGATCCTGGTAACAGATAGCAGAGAGCAACCAGGAGAGGGCTACAACCAGTTTAGACGTGCTGCCGGTCAGAGAGACTGACTCCTAAACACTGTCTGGAAGTCGAGTGTGCCATGCCGAGCACGTGTTGCCGAAGCAGCTGTTGGTTTCTTTGCATGTAGGGTCAGATGAACTGTGCACTGAATGAAAGAGCGAAGGCTACAGAACGGTGGAGTGTATGGAGGAAAACTCTAGGTGGGGCATAGGCGTAGGTCGTATGTGCATGTTAAAAATGTTTGTGTAATTACTCCCACTACCAGAAGGGGGAGACAAAAGTTCCACACTACATGTTCAAGTTACAGCGAAAAAAATCAGATTCTGTAGAGAGCAAAATGATGGTTTGTGTCTTGGCTCCCCGACTAAGGTTGGGAACCAAACCTTTGAGATAATCTAGCTAAAATTACAGCTTGTTTACAACCTGCCAAATCATGAAACCGCTTGTGTTCTCTTTGTTGGACATTGAAACTGTGTTTCTAAATGTTTTATTTTCTGAGTAAAATATGCTCGCAACGCATAATAACGGTTGCCAAAAGACCTGAGCTATAATTAAACCGAATTATCCTCTTAAAGAAACGCTCACAAGACGTTCTGCCGGGCTGATGAATAGACGGGTAGGCGGCAAGGACCTGCGAGCACCGTCTGCATGGCAGGTTCCACTTTAATACAAATAAGTGGCCAGAGGTGTGCAGTGCACAAAGTGAACAATAATGTAGATGAATGTTTCCACAGAGAGGAAAGCACTGAATGAATAATTACTGAAAAACCATTACCAAAACCATTTCAAACAGATTCATGTGCCAACCGCGAGCGAGGAGAAGAACTACAGCACGTAACGGAAATGTAAAGTTTAATTCAATAACGTTCCGAGTACACAAAAGAAACAAATATATTACTGTTCAAAATTGCCGATTTTTCTTCTTTTTTCCCCGTTTGCCAATTTTACATTTACTGGGAAAGGTTGATTTAGCATCCAGCCACTTGAGAGAACTTTTTTTTTTTTTTTTTTGAGTGGGGGTATCAGAATACTTAATTCAGATCTTGTTGGCAGCAATGTAGACAGAAATCTCTTCAGTCAGCACTGCAGAACTAATTGCAGCACAGATGCAGAATGGAAGACTTACACCACGGCTAAAACTGCAGATACTATCACAGCATGAGGCTGTTAGCTTTGGGATGTTTAACTGCCGGTACAGACAGGAAGGTGGAGACGATTTTGTGTGGCGTGTTTTGGCATTGCAGGTCATTTTCCACAGTCCGCGCTGAGTTAAAATGCAGAGGGTAAAAGGAGTGCATGGTGTCTAGGCTCCCTGTGGTGTCTTCAGAGAAATATGATAAATAATTCTGAAGTTCACGTTGCAGTCATTGCACCAACAAACAGGCATGCCCACCCATCCTACACCCACCCACACACACACACAAGCAGGCAGTCACAAGAATATGCACATGCATAAATACAGCAACACACATGTTGACAGGTTCAGAATATATCTTTACAAAATACGCATTAAATGTTGAGTATTAAAAGCTTGGATTGCACGCTGTAATGGCCACCCACTGAAGTCTGGGGGCTGTAAAATTTCACAAGTTGCTCCTCTGAATGAAAACTCTCGGAAATTATTTGACAGAACTTTTCTTCAAAGACACGTTTTGATGGCGTTTAAGTTTGCAGACGGAAGAGTAAGAGAGAGAGCGAGGGAGTGGAGAGGGAACAGAGCGAAACACGTGGTTATACGGTTGTGAAAGAAATGCTTTATTCTGCATGTCACATTGTCTGCAAGCCGATGTGGGTATCAAACATTAACTGCACATGACCACCAAAGTGTGTTTGTTAAAATGTTCATGAAAATGAACATGGCTTTTTTTTTTTCCAAACCTCTTTGAAATCGCTGCTGCAATGTTGCACCACACTGTAAAGCCTAAAGTCGGAGTACCAGTGTGAGACGGGATGAGGCCTGCTGCAGGGTGTTGCAACTTCTTCCACGATTTAGTCAGATTCTTTGTGTAATAATTCACAATCGAAAGCAAAATCCAGTTCACCTTGACTTGGCTGGATTCAAAACTTGTCTGCCCATTGTTCCAAATGTGTGGACCAGACAACGTAAAGATTAGCAGCATGAATTACTCTAGCAAGTGCTCCGAAACATCGGTTCTGTTCTATAATTACTGCCTCTAGTGGCTGTAGTAAGAATGACGCAAAGGAGGATGTCCTTATTTGACGTTATTGTCGAGCCAAGAAGCAGAGGTCAGGTCGAGTTGATGAATGGGTCATCATAACATATGACTTTAAAAAAGGAGGCGGCTGTTCATTCCCTACAGACAATAACGCAATCATTCCCCAACCTCAAACCAATGACTATGTAGGTCCTCTTACCAAAGTTATCATTTTATCTTCCCCTAAACCTATCCAATTAGTTTTCCTTTTATTTGTTTATCCGGAAGCATGAGATCAGAAAATGCTTCCATCTGTCATTGGTAAGGTAGAGTTACAAACAGTTGATTTTGTTATGTACTGTAGTTTGAAGAAGCATAAGGTACCAAAAGGTATGCCTCCTGTTTTGTATTGATGGTGGTGGAGGAGAGCGCCATCTAACACGTTTCTCCAGAAACTCCACAGCTGTTCTGTCGGGTTGGGAACTGGTGACTGTAAAGGGCCAGTTCACGGAAAAGTGTTAGAGGTGGTAGAGCGGGTTGTCTAGTCAAGATACCGAAACCGAATTACTGCCCATGGCAACCTCTGCCATCAGTGTGTGAATTAGCTTTTCGTCAGTAGATCAGAAAGACAGAATGCATACCATTATGTTTACCACCTCCATACAACAGACTGTTGTACTAACTTGTAAACTTTTGAACTGTAATTCTTCAATACTGTGAGCACCACAAAGATAAAAATCAATCCACCTTCGTTGTATCAGACTGATGGTAGAAATCATAGATATCTCAGAGCCTGCACGAAGAAATCTACACGTAACGTGTACACGGACAAATGACTGTGACCCACAGCTACTGCTGCGTAACGGCCGCCTACACGCAACTCATGGCCTCCTGTCTCCGACTTACTATAAATCAAGCAAGTTCATTAATAGGCATTTGTGTTTGCTAATGGTGTGTAGCCCGTCAGAGTGATGAAAATGGAACTAGCTTTTTCGCCAGCCCTCACAGGGCTGTAAACGTTCTCCGTGAGAAGTGGTGTCGCGCCTCGCGTCTGAGCTTTTTATGTCTAATGTTTCTTCAGTCTTCGTTTTTTTTGCGGCCTGCAGCCACATCAAAGCAGAGCAATGGTGCGCCGCGGACCAAACTGAATGGACTTGAGGTGAGAAAGGTGTCCTACATTTGAGTGTGGCTCTTCATGCTGGGGGAAAACGTGCGGTGATGTTCAATATTTCAACACACTTACAGTACACACAGACACACTCACACACACACAGACCTCTTCAGGGCTCAGGTGATGTGAGTGCAGGTGTCGTCAGAAAGCTTTCAGCTCAGTGAGTGCACAGGAGGACGGCCACATATAGATACAGTTCACAAACACACACATTAGCTTGTATTATAAGTGCTCCAATTTCAGCTCAGATTAAAGAAAAACATTAAATAAAACAGACTTAAAAATAGTATGAGAGTATAAGAGAGGGGGATTATGACTGTAATGTGTAATTTCTTCAAATTTTTCCATCTATTTTTTTATTTATTTGGGCTTAGGAGTCAAAATAAACATCTGGATAGCCCACACTTTATTTTGATTTATTTATTTTTCCACAGTCTCACTCTATTTTCTGTTTGTGTGCCTCTTTTTCCCCCCCTCACTCCAACTCTCTAAATTAAAGAGGCTTTTAGCTCTCCAAAGAGAGAGCTGTCAGCCCAGCTGTCCACTTATTAAACAAATTGCACACACACTCTCTCTCTCTCACACACACACACACTCACACAGACATGCGTGCGCACTCGTGCAGACGTCTCTCCCTTGCTTTTTTTCCTCTCTATCTGGGCCCCTCCGTTATTCGAGAAGGTCAAGTATGTGCCGGGCAGCCTCACATACGCCGTGGGATCCGTGAATTACAGCCATCCAGGAGGGAGCTGAGCAGCCCAATCAGACAATTAACTCGGTTCGGTAAAAGGCCAGCCGCAATTTCATCTCGCACACATATTTACACACACTTCCGCACGCTGGTGGCACAGCACTAATAAGGGCCTTACACTGATTAGATTCATTCCCAAGCTAACAAGCTTAAACTTGAAATTTCAGCCTGAACTCTGCACACACACACGCACACACACACACACACACACACACACACACACACACACACACACACACACACACACACACACACAAAAAGAAGTTTGAGATCTTCAAAAGCCGAGATGCGTATGCCGATAATAAAGTCAATGGCTAAATTGCAGCATCCAAATACCTTGAAGGACGCAGCTCACAAAGCTGGCTAATGGTGCGTTCAGATGCTCCTCAACTTGTAAAGTCAAATATTTAAAAGTTTACGAGCAGGAAATTGCCCTCTAACAGCTGACTAATTGTAAAATCCTGTGATAAAACCGAGCGTCACGAGAAGGTAGCAGGTGTGATGTTTCCTTTGCGCAAGACATGATGGCAAACAGCCAAACTGTAGCACGTAATAAGTGTACCCCGAATTGTTGATTTCCTTTAAACATTTAAAAGCAACGGCAAAGATTCCAGTGCATCCTTTCTTTTGAAAGATTCCTCTGCAGCTTCCCTGAGAAGTGAAGAACATTAAGATCTGAAAGGCTGCAAAGTGTGGCCTTGTAAATGAGTTGCTTTGTCTGTTTTTAAACACAAGGGGGGGAAATTGATTGATTTTAATCGTCAGCAGAGAGTTCAGACGCACGGAGCAGGTGATGGAGGAACTGAGCAAAGGGAAGCAAGACGATGACGAGGATTAAGACAGAGGAGGGAGATGTCGCAGAGCGACGTGGCAGGAAATTGGACAAATCTCTCTCTATATTTTGGAGCATCTGATTACGGGGATCATATTCAATAAGGAAGCAACCGTTCACTTGCACTGGCAAATTAAACGCAGATGCACTCAGGGGTTGTGCACGAAAAGAAATTAGAGTGAGCAAAGACAAGACTGACGAGAGAAATAAGCACAGAATACTATCAGAGCCTCCAAATGATTCAATTAAATATCTGTTGCGGCGAAATGTTATTTTTATGTAAATATATAACTGATTTCTTTTTTATTTAGTTGTAAAACAGCTTCTTCCATTGGTTCTGCAATCCCAGTGTTGTCCAAATAATGCATGTATTACCATCCATTAACCTTGTACTGTTTCAAGCAGAGATTAATATTTGCTTTAAACGTTACAAATGAACCTCAACAATAAGTAAAGATCAGATAAGTGGATGAGATATTAAATCCATCATAGCTGTCAATCGCTAACTGAACGTCCGTTGAGGGCAGCACAGCTCACACAAAGTGATGAATGCATGTCCTCTCTCAAAACATTTGTGTATTTGTTTTAATTCTTGTTTATTTTCTGTAGTATTCTTCATATTTCCTGGCACATAACAATCCCAGGGCTGCCGTCAATGGATGGTGTCGTCACAAGATTCAACTTAAACAGGGATAATTACATTGCTCCACAGCACTGTTAGTGGTGAAAAACTTCACACGATTCCTTTAAAAGAAGAGAAATGAGACACGAGTAAGGAGACTTAAGTGAAGACAAAGAGTAGGGACAATGAAACTTCCAGTTAAAAAAATTAGGAAAATAGAACAGGGCTGCAAGGGAGGAAAATTTAAAGAATTGTAGAGAAAGTTTAGACAGGTGAAGAAAAAAAAAAGTCTCCAAATGAATTGCAGTCGGGCTCTAACTGCCGAATCCCACAGCGGGAACTGTCACCATGTGCAGCTCTCATTACATAGTGATAATGACAATAACTGGCAGTGGAGACAGACTGATAGATGGCCAGAACAACCTCTGACTGTACAAACCTGCTACACTATATATCATTAACCTCCCTCAGACATCCTACTGTCATCTGTCTCGCCCACGTTTTTTTTTTTTTTTTTGCAAAACAAGAGGTGCCTCCGCCCCTGACAGCTTTACACATGTGGAATAGAGACATCTAGAGTTACAGAGTTATAACAGCACACATCATCGCAAAAATCATATACATTATCATTTTTACAATGCTACATTCAGCACAGACATATCCAGTCCGCTGTCTGGGTATACCTTATGTTTAGCAACCAGGCAGGTTCATTTCCTCGACTTATACACTGAATCCAGCTACACTTTTAACACGTGACAGTGACTTATTAGTGAGATTTTCAAATGGGACTTTCATAAAAATCCTAGGACAGATTTCAGTGTTGTTCCATGCGTAATTAAAAAAACACATCATTCTGTCAAAGATGGACAAACTGCACAGTTAATTCATATCATCATATTCTGTCAGCCGCTGCAGCTGGATTCATGAACTAAAGCGATGATCAGCAGTCAAAGTCAGACAGAAATGCAAATGCAATGTCACTGCACGCTGTCGCCAGAATTTCAAAACTAAAATCATAATAAATGGTGATGAGGACTAGTTAGAGTTTTCGCCTCGTGAGTTAGATAAATGAATTCTAATGCCATCAGTTTTACAATTGTCTGATTCTTCTTGGTGAAACTTTGCTCATCATTATGTTTATATATGTGTTTTTTCCCTCATTACCATGTACAGATTATTAACATTTTAAAAGATTCATGCATTAATTCATAAACATATAAATATTACAATGAAAATGACATCTGTTCCTCCTCCCTCATTGAAATATACAGATTATGCAGCATGTACATGTGTTACGTCCCCATCTAGGGTGTAAGGGTAGGGTGTAGACCAACACTTGTTAATAGTCACAATCACCAGTATTTTATTGTCGCTTTGAAATACAATAACACAAAAAACATAAAAATGGCGCTTGTTTTTAGAGTGAAAAGAAAAGGCAGTTCACTCCAAGTGCGTTTACATGTAAGGGACAAGTGCAGAGTGTCAATAACCAAAGGTAACAGGTGAACACGAACGGAAATCAAACAAGCAAAATCTAGATAAACCAATCAAACCAAGCAAATACAGGCGAGACCACTGCATACCCAGCCAGGTTCTCACGAGCTCTGACACAAGCAGGATCTTATATAGGCCTCACAATCAGCTGGACTGACGGGAAATCACACTCTGGGTCAAAAATAAGAACAGACTTGTTAAGTATTATGGAATTTTCTATCCTTAGGTTACACAAGGTCACGAGTGGGCCTTGAGGTCCTCAGCAGTATTAATTGTTTGGGTTTGGTTGGGAACAGTAGGTGCCAGTCTATCTCAACACTGTGGTGGCCTGGGTCAAAGAGACCTATCGCTGCCGTCATAGACATAATAGATAGCTTGTTGTTGATGTTCCAGTCTGCGTAAACAGACATCTGTGTCTCCAGACTAGAATATGCTGACAATAACACCTCCATGGGTAAAGACATTCTATTTGACTAATTCTGGGGCGTGTAGTACTTGGGTGTTACTGTATCTTTGAGTTTAAAGTCGATCCTCCAGCACGAGTTCAGCAGAATGTGAAACCGACTCAGGCACTTCTGATGAACTTTGAGAGTGTCTCTAAGTCTCCTTGATCAAGCCTCAATAGGCTGCAGAGGACTGCTGAACACTTTCTTAATTCCTGACCTCACCTATTGACCTTTGACTTCAGCAATGTCACCACAACATCAAGCAGAAATGGCTAGTCGTAACAACATGTAAATATTAAGTAAGATCTGTCTATCTATGTGACCTAGAGCTTCCAGATGACACCGTTTCAGATCCATACGATTGGCTTCCAAGTCTGAAATCTAAGTGTGATGTCACAAGTCCTGCATGCAGCTAAAGGAACAATAAGCACATCACATTACTAAGTGAAGGGCTCCTTTGATATGTCTGACAAAGTTCAATAGTTTATTCTGTAATGGATCATGTCAGTTAAAAATTCCGGCTGCTCAAATACCCATGAGACAATTCCATGAACCATGAACCCATGGACAAAACAACAGTAACATCACGCACAGTGGCATGTTGCCAGTAACCAAGCAAAGTTTTTCATTAGTGAATCAACAGTTGAGAAAAGAAAAAGCATTAGGGAAAGGAAGATCGGGAACGACATGCAACAGAGGTCCCTGGCCTGTGTTTGAATCGAGGACAATGTGCTTCTCAACCACTTGGGAGCCCAGAAGAGTGGCCCAATTATCACTTATGATACCCACCAACCGCACCACTAATGTCAGCTGGAGGAGTCACAAAAGCAGAGACAACAGCAGCAGGGAGAAGTGCAGCACATGTCGTGTAGTGCCAGCTATAAAGTTCAAGCAGTGCACATTTGGTTTGGGACTTAAGCGACACGTGTGAACTGCAAAATCTGTATCCATGGCAATTGATCCCCCTGCTAAGCGAGCGAGCAGTGCCAGTGTTTGTAGGTTAGACTCTACTGAAAAGCTGCTGATGTTGATGTTGACATACCACGACTGCACAGGCCTAAACTGTGGTCATTGTTTCATCACATCGGTTAACGTACAAATCGGATTTTGTTTACAAGAAAGCAGAAATGCACAGGCGGCTGACAAAGCTAACGAGCTGACATTCGTAACACGAGGTTTCAGTATGTTGCAGTACGGCTGAAGTTAAGTGATGAAACCGTGACCCGCAATGAATCATAATTACAGAGGAAACTGTGCAATTATGTCGGTAAGGTCGGAAATAATCACTTTTACCCTCTAACTAAGAGGCCTTAGACAATTAAGACCATTATAAAAGAGTGTAAGAAAGGTTAACGTGCTGCAGAGGACTAACACAGCTGACCTCTGTGTATGCGTGTGTGTGTCAAAGGTGCATGACAGCGTGCGAGCCAATGTGCTGACGTGACCGCTGTTAATGGACAGCTAATATCATGAGTGAACGGTAAAAGTAGAGGCTCCTTTCGTGAGCAGATAGAAAATCAATAGCCTATTAGAGTGTACAGGGCAGGAGGGACACGGGGGAGGGGGGAGGAGAGAGAGGGCGACAGCAATGAAGGTGAGGGGGGTGGAGTTCAGATTGGGAGGAGGTTTCGAATTTGGGGGGAGATGTATTTATTCGAGCCTTTGGGAATCATTATCCAAATGTTTCTGGCATGGCTGGTTCTTTGTGAAGAGATATTGATGGCAAAACAACTTATAATAGCTATGAGATTATTTGTAGCATGCACACACACACACACACACACACACACACACACACACACACACATACACACACACACACACGCGCACATACACTACCATAATACCCGCAGATGTTCATGTACTTATTAATTCCTCTGTTTTTTTTAAATTAAATTGCATTTGGATGCTTTGGCAGTAATATTCATTCCAAAAAAGCACAGTGAATTGAACTGAAAATAAAGTGTGACACACACACACATTGACAAATGTGTGGCTTGTGACACAGTAGCGTTTCATACGCAGATCCACTGCTGAAAGATTTTTGCACATGCACATACATGCGCATGTTCAGGCTCGCAGTCATACAACTGCAGCTCACCGCTGGCGTGCACCGGTTATTTTTACGATTTCTGTTCATTATGGGAGGCTTCGACAATGGGATTCATCTAGCGTTCCTGCCTGTAAAGCACAGCCTGTTGAACCAAATAAACCAAACCGAAGCTCAGACGCAGTGTACGAGGCGGAGAGAGGGGAAACGAGAGCAAAAGCTTGAGGGTAGCAGCGATAATGAGAGGAGAGTCCGGCTTCTCTGTGTGTCCGTGGTAGCCTCTAGCCGGCTATTAGCTGCAGCACAACCACAAGGCCCTGTGACAGTCAATTAAACCTCTTTATCTGGGATGCCTTCTCGTCTTCCTCCTCCTCCTCCTCCTCCTCCTCCCTGCTCTTTTTTACTGCATGCTTTTCCTTAGGTGTCTTTATTCTCCCGATTATTCTTCCTGCTTTCCTGTTCCCTCTCTCCCTCTGCCGCCTCCTCCTTGAACTCAAACTAAGCTACGTTCACAAAAAAGAAAAAAGAAAAACTCCCAAAGGCGGTAGCTCGCCAGGCAAAGTGGTGTTTACACGGATAGCCTTAACAAGATGTCTCTGGTCTTGCGTGAGTGTGTGCATGTGATACGCCTTTGGTCTTTCTGCTATCTAGAAACCATGTCCTCTCTTAAGGCGCATCAGCGGCTGTTTGTGAAGTCAAAGTGAGGCTAAGTGTCTTGCCTTTGGTGACTGATGGACTCGCTTGCTTGCCTAGTATGATAGAAGACAGATTGAGCACAGTACCATTGTGCAGTCATGGCATATAAACCCAGTTAATTGTATGTTGAAATATAAACCGTCACAGCCTTAGGAGAGGCTCGAACGGCTTGCATTGACAACTGGATCTTCACCTACACAGCATATGGCAGTAACAGTAATGTGAATGAGACAAGCTCAGCATCATGGGAAGTCTCCTCAGCAGTCTAGTCCTATAGCAGCATAACCAAGGGATGGTTTAGGACTCGTCTGAGCCAGTTCTAACTATAAACTCTATCGAGAAGTGCTGAGAGTGTCTGCTCCTAGAACCCACAGAAGAGGAGCTTGATAGCTGAACGCTTCTGGATCCCAATCTACTTTCAGAGACTATAGGAACCACAAGGAACCTTGCATTCTGCGAGCGCAGTGTTTTTGTGGGGTTCTATTCAGGATTTTACAGGTAGCCAGTGCAGATTAGCTAAGACGGTAGTTAAGCTAAGAGTTTGAGTAAACAAGCATCTCAAGTTAGAATCACTGGGACCACAACTGATGGTGCCAGTACTACTAATGACGGTTCTTCCTTCAAAAAAGGTTACGTTTTAGACTTGTAGTATATCCATGAATCTGAATACGTGATCCATTTCACAGATCTACTATCAGTCCAGTTGCCCCAGACTTAACCTTTTTTGAGGAAAGATGCCCTAGGTGACTAAGAACCTTCCTAGATTTGATGATGGTTCTGTTCAATTCAGGCCAAACAGAATCGGGGCACTGCTATCATGAATGTAGGCTCACTGGAAAGGCCTCTGCTGCTCTAAATGGAATGGAAAATTAGTATAATTGGTAACACCTGTGTTTACTATTTCATGTCAAAATGGCTGCCGTGAAAAAAGGTCAAGTTACCCGCTTGAACATTAGCCACATGACTCTTTGTAGTGTCAGCTACAGAGGTGAACCTCTACAGAAGTGAACGTGTGTGGATTTGGTTGGCACCAACTTTGCACAATGTATCTATGGGGAAGAACACCTTTAAGACATGTGCAGTTCCTGAACATTAGCATAACTGCATATAAAACATACGTTACAGTTTCTAGAATATTAAACACGTTATCTACTGCAGACGAGAGTTTGCTGTTGAACTCTTCATTGCCTTGGTAGAGAATAAAATCATTGTTGCCGTGACTGACTGAATCCTGTCTTATGGTACTATAAACCTGGGCAGACTCATGCATCTGTTATCCACACCATGCAGGCTGTCTGGGTTGTGTTTCACCGTTTCATTGGTACTTGAAACAACTCGTCTCACCAATTCAGAAACCTTCCGTTTTTTGTTTTCTTTTACACAAAGCTGTTTACAGTCTGAATGGACAGTGACGTTTGTGGGCAGCACGGAGAATTGTGACAAAAGACATTTACAGAGAGAACGTCTGGAGTTGAAAAACTCTTTGCTTCACTGATGACCCTCGATGGCAAATTCAAAAACGTTGCATGTGCGCACATTATGAACTGTACCAAATGTTTGTGTTTTATTAATGTTGGCTGAAAAGCTGAAGTAAAGTCGAAGAGAGGACATAGACTTTATTTCATAACCTGTACAGGCTCAGAAAATCACAGCTGACTGAAAGAAAAACACCATAATGGACAAAAATGGGCTTCTGAAGAGTTCCCATTGTAGACTCATTGTGTGTGGTGTAAATAAGCAGACGCTCCATATCGGAGCCACCGTGGCCTCATTAAGCAGAACCATCAATGTCATATGGAGAGAGCAGTTAAAGAGAGGAAAAGGAAAAGAGGTTTGTATCATCCCGTATATATTGTCCATTTGATCAGTAACACACAGGGTGTCTATACGGGTTGACCAATAACAAGTATCTGTGCTGTCGGCCCATTTTTGATTGGACACCACACAGAATTATTATCATCATTATTACTGATTTCAGTGGTTTTTCTGCCAGATGGTGTCGTGCTGTCTCAGAGGCTGTTACACCCTGGAGAGAAAGCACAATGATAAGTCATTAATATGAAATTTAGTATTATTTTATGGCATGAAAAGAACCAAGATTTAACACAGCCCTTCTGCACATCATCACAAAGATGTCTTCGGCTATCAAAATTATATTAACTAAGCATTTCAGTCACATTTTTAAAGGAGTTAGGAGTCTGACAAAAGATATATAAGACACTGACGCTTCTGTCTGTGTTCGTGCTTCAATCCATCCTCCCCTCGCTCGCTTCCTGTCTCCCAGCCTCCTCTATTCGGCAGGCTGGCCGCTGTGACACTGAGTTGTCACAACGGTTATGGTGCTGTGAGGTGATTGGTGCCTTCAGCTTCTCTGTCACAGCAGAGAGAATTAAAGGGATGAGTTGCAGCCGAGGTGAAACTGTCGAAAATGAAAGCCTGTTTGCAGGAACAAGGTTCATTCGTTGTTTTAAATGGATGCAGGGAAGGAAGTCAAATCAAACTAATGTCAATTAAAACTACTGAGAATAACTGGTTTGAGGTTAGCTGTGTTCAAATACCAGATAGCAAAAAGAGAAGAGGAAAGCAGGTGAGAGGAGCTGGTGGTGTTGTTAAAAAAGAAAAAAAGGGAAGACAAAGGTGGAAGGAGGACAACTAAAAAAGTGTGTGTGTGTGTGTGTGTGTTGAAGAGTTGAAGTTACTGACCTGGAAAGACTTCCACATGGCAACTCCCAGCCAGAGGCCACGAGTGTTTGTATGTGTGTATGTGTGTGTGTGTGTGTGTGTGTGTGTGTGTGTGTGTGTGTGTGTGTGTGTGTGTGTGTGTGTGTGTGCACGCATGCTACATGTTCACGCTATGATCAAGTATACACTCACCTCACACACACACACACACACACGGCTGCTGTCTAAGTCACTCCCGCTGAAACATGTTCACACTTCCTCAGAGCTTTCCTAATATAGATCACGGATGATGAAATAAACAGAGCGTTCCTGTGGTGAGAATAACCACGACGCCGCACAAGTGAAGCGAAGGATGGCACTGTACACACAGGAAGGATGCTAACAATACCAACAAGTCAGAATGTCAGTGTGGCAATGTATTTATAGGTTCCATCTGCACTTCATGTTACTCAGATATGGCACTTAAAAAAACATCCCTGCGCACTTTTGTCAAGCGTTTCCCATGATTACCACATAGTTGCATTTGCGGTCGGTCACTGCTGCGTGCTGTGCTGTCACACCATTACGCAGCATTTTACACAGGCCTTTAATCCTCACCAGTTCACTGAAAACAGATCCAGTGGCACTCAGATTCTCCAGAGAAAGCATGGTTTCTTGTTGGTTTCCGTGGGTGGAAAGTTAACAGGCACCCTTTTGAGGTGGGTGTTAGCAATATCATAAGCCTCATTTTTTTTAAAACAGCCTGCATTTCTCCGCTCTGTTTTCCATTTCTCTTAATGCCGTGCTCTTTTACAATCTCCAGGTTTGATTATGCAGCTTGCCAAGCACTTTGTATTCCCTTCTTGCTCCACTAAAGGAAGTTACAATGCTGTCCATTAGCACAGGAATTTAAATGCAAATTTTTGCAAATTGTATCTGCGTACCATCCCAAGGCGAATCACCACATACACTGCAGTCGGACTCCACTGGACTTATTACCTTAGTCGGCTGCTCGGGGGGGGGCAAAAGAGCAGCTAGGAGGAGTAGCTGTTATTCCTATAAATATATTTCTCACTGAACATTACATAACGCAAAATACAAAGTTACAGGGTTTATTATTTAAAAACAACAGTGCAAAGAACAAGTATACAGTCGTCCCTCACTATAATGCAGTTCATTTTTCGCAGACTCGCTGTTTTGCGGATTTTTTTAGTGTCATTTTGCATGCTTTTTTCTTTACAGCGTACTGTACAGCAGGACCGGTCTTAGCTATGGGCAATGTGGGCGAGGGGCGCCCAGGGCGCAAATGTGGCCAGGACCGGCGCTGCTGTACAGTATGAACGAGCATTGTGTTCTGCGTCCTAAATTGGCTAAGGGAGAACCGCACATGTGTTCTGCGTTCTGATTAACTAAGGGAGTACTGTACAAAATGCGTGTAAAAAGGTGTATAAAAGTGTGCGGTTAGGGGTTTTACAGCCTTAAAACATGTATAATAATTGTAAAACTTACTTGCGGATTTCGCCCTTTGCGGGTTATTTTTAGAACGTATCCCCCACGATAAACGAAGGACCACTGTAAATGCCAGATGAAGCCAGATTAACTTGGACCACAGTCTACATCATGACAAAGCAGTACAATGTGTGTGTATGTGGAGGGGATACAGAACTGTAAAACAGACTTTTATCTGTGCCTCTTCCTTTCTTTCTATCTTTTTTTCTCACTATCTCACTCCATCACTGCCTCTTTGTCACTCCTCTCTCTCTCTCCCTTCCTAGATTATACATGCGGCGGTGATGAAAGCCTCTATCAGGTCTGATATTCTCAGGCAGCATCATTATTAGATGAGCACAGACTCATTTTAGCTCAGAGCCTTCTCTAGTCTGTTCACACCAATGCAACATTCATGCCTGTGTGTGTGTATGTGTGTGTGTGTGTTCTTCTATATCTGGCTATCTGGTAGCAGACTTAGTGAGTTGATGGCTCATGACACCTGCACTCGCATCACCTGAGCGCTCAAGAGGTATGTGTGTTTGCATGTGTGTGTGTGTGTGTTTTGAAATATTGAACATTGCTGCACTCCTTCAGGACAAGAGCTTTGAGGGCGATTCAGATGTGGGACATGTTTCTCACCCGTGGTGCTGTGTTGTTGTGACTCAGACTTTGTTTTTTGTTTTTTAAGAAATTCTCCAAATAAATGTTGTTGGCCCAGAATATTATCAGGTCAATGATATAATAGTTATTAAATTCCCATTTTTTAATTTTTTTTCTGACATACCTGTAAAATGTCAGTCTGCAAACAGCAACTTCCAAATTAATTTCGATTACTAAAGCTTATAATTAGCATCCCTCCTAATTAACATTGGGACATTTTTTTGCCCTTCAAACAAATAGCTAACAGGGAAATTCATCAAGTAAGATAACATGTGATGAAAGGCCATTAATGCAATTTAATTATGTTTATATCAACGTATAGGTGGCATGTGGCTAGCACTGTCAAAGACATGTACTTAACAGGCTAATCAGTGACACTAAATTGTCTGTAGGTGTGTATGTGAGTGTGAATGGTTGTTGCTGATTTGCCCTGGCGACTTGTCCTGGGTGTACCCCACATCTCGTACCCCCTCATCTACGTCAGCTGGGACAGGCTTCAGCCCGATTGTGACCCTGATGAGGATAAGCGGTTATAGGTTTATGGAGAGATGAATATCAGCAAGCATTTAAAAGTACCTTTTCTAAACGTTTTCAGCATATTGCAGAGGGACGGGGCTCTGTATTGGTACTCCATACCGTTAAGGTATCGACCGAAATAAGCCAGTGCCAAATAGTATTGAAACTTTTTGTACCCACATCTAGAAAATAAATGACTGATTGTATGGTTTTGTTGGTAGCCAATCGCTGAAGGCATTTTTAGATTTAATGAGACGTGTGATTGGCCCCTACTGCAGCTACAGTTAGCAGCTAGCAGCTACGTACGGTCCATAGCGGTGAAATCAAGCGCAGCATCTTTGATGGAGTTGGCAGTTCGGCGTGCCCAGATGCCACCCAAATTGTTCAAAATTACGGCTAAAATGCTCAAAAATACAGAAGGATTATTTCAGGAGAAACCAGGAACATGATAAATCACCTCATCAAGCATGGAGAAAACTTCAGGGTGGACAGCTGCACCGTGTTTGCAAGGCCAATGGAGGGGAAACTAGTATAAACAGGAGCAGTATCTTATAGTCCATCAGCTGGTCTATAAAAGACCACAAGATAAAAGTGTTTCCAACGTGTCACACCAACAAGGGCCTGATGGAAAGGCTGTCTGACTTTCCCTCCAACAGAAAACAAAATAGACTTTATATAGGGACATGAAAACACACCTCCCTCTGCACCTCCGCCCTGCCTACACATCCACCCACACAGCACACGCTCTCACGCCATTGCCTGGAGTGTGTAAGGGAGCAGGCAGGAATGACACAGCTATTACAAATCCTGTTGTCTCTGTCTCTGGGACAACAGCAGCCACCCAATTAACCTTTCGTCTGAAGGCGCGTGCACACACCAGCGCACGCGCAAGCAGACACACACACACACACATAGACACGCACAGACACACACCACATATCAAGAACATTTCCTTTGAAAAGGAGGCAGCGCTGGAGTCTCCCATTCCATTTCATGTTATCTCCTATAAGAGTCCATGTTGCAGGATTAGTACACATTGCCCCTCTCTCTCTCTCTCTTTCTCTCTCTCTCTCCCTCTCTCTCTCTGTCCGTCTTTCTGTCCTCTTTTCTCACCTTTCCTTTAGCAATCTGACACGAAAACAGAAAGGTGCCTTGTAGACAACTCCATCAGCACAGTTTTGTCTACAAAACAAAGATGTGCAGTGCATCTAAACTGAACGGAATGTGTCGACTTTATTGTGAACATCCCGCAGGATTGCAGTCCTTGCAGTCGGTTGGTCCGTGATGGTTTACTGTAGTTTTTAAACATTACAGTACCATTAATTATGGTCTGAAAACATCAAGGTGAAAAAGAGAGAGAATGTTTTTTTTAAAGATATTTTTATTGAAGTCTTTTATATCTATAATATCACAAACAAAGGAACAGACCCATCACCAACCCCCACCCTCAACCCTGTTACAGTAAAAATAAATAAATAAATAAACAATTGCATGAGTTCACCTTTGGTTACATCTGAAAAGCAAAAAAGGGGAGCAAGTTAAATACTAGTTAAAGTGATGTAATGATGGTAGTAAGGACCAGAGAGAGCCCCATATCTTTTCATATTTCTCTAGGTCTCTGCGATGGAGGAAACTCTGATCTCTGATCCTGCAACATACACTTTTTACCAGCTTTTACTAAAAAACAACCCCTTACTAGTGTTTAATGTTTCACACATTAAATGTTTTTCAAACAGGGATTCTGGAAGGATATGAGGAAAGTCTGAACAGTTATTGCGGATCCAGTGTCTAATTTGAAAATATTTAAATAAGTTATGTTTGGGGAGTTTGAATTAGTTTGAAAATTTACCTTGGACATATAGATCTTCAACTGTTAACTAGCCCAATTGCTCAATATTCCATCTTTAATTTGGAGGAGTTTTACGAAACAGAGAGATGTTTAAAGCGATGACAGCATGAGCTTCACGCCATGCAGAGAAATAGTTCAAAATGATAGGATTCGTAGAGGTTAGGAGAGGAAGAGACTTCAACGGAACGCATTTTGATTGGTGTAGTTCAATAGGAAGCCACACAAATGTTCCCTGTAGCCAGCACCATACTGAGCGAAACTGAGCTGCAGGGTATTAGCATCTAAAATTGGAAAGATTTAACCCTCCTTTAGAGTATGGAGCCTGAAGAGTTGATAGTTTGACTCTGAGGGATTTTCCTTTTCAAAGAAAACTACATAAAGATTTACTTAGGTCATTAGAAAGATTTGGGTACTTTAAATGGGATGAATTGGAAAAGATATAAGAATTTGTGGAGGGATGCTTGCTTAATTGAATTAACTCTGCCAATTAGTGATAGCGGAAGGTCCCTCCAGTTTTGTAAATCTATTTTAACCTGGTTTAAGAGACTGATCTAATTTTCTTTAAAGGTGTTACCTACAAAAGTTTGAATTTCTATGTCTAAGTATTTAAGTCCACTGGGGTGCCATTGCAAAGGTTTGGTTAAGTTCTTCATATAGACTTCTTTTTAGCAGCCAATGGAGCTGCCCCCTGCTGACCATTAGAGAGAATGCAGGTTTAAGACACTTCTTTGGCTTTACATCAAAGACCCAGAATCTCTGTCCACTAATTGTACAGTCACTGATGAAATGTGAACTAAATGTTAAAGGTCATCTCTAAATCAGAAAAGCAAACCAGTAACCTCCAGAACTGGTTCACGTGTCAACACAGATTATAACTCAACAATGACTATAAATATGAGTTACTAACAACCTAAATTGTTCATTCAATTTAGTTTGAAAATGTGCAATTTTCAAAATGCAAACTCTTGACTTATACATTGCCAAAACCTCTATAAAGAAGATAAGAACTGGAACCAAACCAGCACAGCAACTAAGCAATCTCTAATGTCACCAACATAGTAGATGTGAAATTTTGCACAGGTATGACACTGGATGTCATATTTTCTGACAGCAGATGAACAGATGAAGCAAACACACACCAAAACACCCACACACACACGAGCAGACTGGACAACCATTCTGTTAAAAGTGGAGGTGGCCAAATGCCCCCAACTGGATATGAACACATTAACAAACAAACACACACC